>CM040121.1:515246940-516446940 GCA_022559845.1 Amorphophallus konjac | reverse complement strand
GGGTATTCTTGCTGTAGCTAATCGACAAATAGTGAGACCTTCTAATGTAGCCGTCGAAGCAGGGACCGAACTATTTTGTGCTCCGCTTAATCTTCAGTCTTCTCAGACACCGGCAATCGAAGATGTCATCACCCAATGGCATATGATAGAAAAGATTGTTGAAGATAAGTTTGCCCAGTGTGGCAAGGGCATTGCCATTGTTGATTTATACAGTGTGGCGTACCCACTCCACCATCAATTCAAAAAGCTCCCACCAGACTGCCCAAAAGCACCAAAGCTATAGAAGTTCAATGGGCATGGGTCCCCACATGAACATTTGGCCTACTACGTAACGGCCATGGGTGACCTGGCACTGGAGGAGTCATACCTCCTTCGTTACTTTGCAACCTCTCTCACGGGGAGTGCCTTCCAATGATACTCAAGGTTGAAGCCCAATTTTGTGACCGACTGGGCTGATCTGCAGAAGAAGTTCATTGATGGGTTCCAAGTAACCGAAAGAAAAGTCTCCCTTGTAGAGCTATGCTCACTCAAGTAGATGAGGGGGGAAATTGTGCTTGATTTTATCAAACGTTGAAGGTTATTTCAACATGAGATGCGATAACCCTTCTTCTCAAGAGGACGCAATAAGCATATGCCGAAGGGACTTGTCGGCAGAAGTCAGTGAAAAGCTCTTGGGGCCGAACATCAAAGGTTTCAACCAATTGAATTTGGTCGTTGCAGAGATAGAAATGTTCTTCATCGATAAACCAATGTTCACCCCCTCAAAGGGTAAGGCTCCTAAGGAGCGCAGTGCTATGGGCAAGGAGGCAAATGCTATCGATTTCTCCCCCGCAAACGGATCCGATGAAGCAATGACTCTAAGCAACTCTGGCAGGAAGTCCGAAGCGAAGGCGTCAACAAGATTGTCTGAGCGTATGAAGACTCCTTATTCCTTCATGAAGGAGCATACCAAAAGGCTCTTCAATCTTTGCCTGAAGAACAAGCTGATATCCCTATCGGACCCAAAGAAGCCGAAGGATGTCAATAAATAGGATGACCCCAATTATTGCGTATATCATCGCATATTGGGTCATACTATTGAAAACTGCTATGTTTTCAAGGACGAGGCGGAGAAGATGATCCAAAATCGGCTCATCACGATGAAGAGCAATTTGGTGGATCTTCCACTGTTGTATATGGTGCATATGTTTTTGATGGTAACTGAACTTTATAGTTTGATTAGAGTTGTTGTATATGGTGCATATGTTTCTGATGATAACTAAACTTTATAGTTTGATGAGAACTAACTTCATGGTATGAAGATTCATGATGTTACTTGGCTGTGTGATAATTCAAGTGTCCTTGTGCTCTTGTTGTTTATGTATGGTTGAGATGGCAAATGGCAATGGTTACATGGTCTTGCTCCTTGGTTGATTGAGTATTCATGATGTTACTTGGCTGTGTGATAATTCAAGTGTCCTTGTGCTCTTGTTGTTTATGTATGGTTGAGATGGCAAATGGCAATGGTTACATGGTCCTGCTCCTTGGTTGATTGAGTTCGTCTTACAAGAGGTAAGAGGTTTCATAATCTCTTTAATGTGAACAAGAACAAGAGGCAAGAGGTTTCATAGTATCTTTAATATGAACAAGCATGGTATTAAACCTTGTCTATCTTGATTGTAGGATCAAACATCATGTCGATCGCTTGAAAGGTAAAACAAACGTGGATAAGCACATTGCTATCTACATTCTAAAATAGGTGGCAAATCATGTCTACACTCTTTAAGAACCCTTGGTAAGGCTATGGAAATCTCAATTCAGTTAAAGCAAGTAAAGCCGACTTACCTACATGGGAAGTTGATTTGATCTAATGTGAAAAGGTTCTCTATGCCTTAACATGTGGATTTGTTTGTTGATGGAACTATTAACTTAACCGTGATCAATAGATTGAAAGCTATGACTCTCAGCCTCTCAAACGGTTTTAATACTCAATTCTTACTTCCTCTTAATGGCTTGCATGAAGTTCATGCATTCATCATATGGATGTTTGAGCTATAGTTCTAATCAATTATCTATGTTCTTGCAGGTCAAAATACTCAGTATATATCCTCAAGGTCGAAGCAGTTTGATCCCATGGACTGCAAATGGGTTTAAGGGGTTGAATGATCGAAATCTGGAAAATCCCAGATTTCAGTCGACCGCCAGTCTTGGGGCGGTCGACCTATTTTCCCAGCACCCAAATCTTCGAAACTTGTAAAATTTCGGTCGACCGCCCCATGCTATCGGTCGACCGCCAGCCCCGATGCAGCTATTGTTCACTTCGTTTCTTGAATGTGTTCAAAGCCTTCTTCTTGGATTTTTGGTCTAAAAGCCCCCAACTTCGCCAGGAAATATGGATCTATGTTTTGGCTTGTCCCTTCACCATCCTAGGTCTTATAAAAATAACACTTGGGCTAAGAAATGGAAGAGGATCAAAGGGAGGCCATCAAAGGAGAAAGAGAGCTGCGGAAATAACTCCATGAACAGTACTCCGTCCAAAAGTTCTTCATCAAATCTCAAGCTTTTCAAGATCTATTAGAAGCCAATCAATTGGGAATCAAGTGGAGAAGTAAGCTTCATTCAGAATCTACATCATCTACTCAGGGGGATCCTAAATCAGAAGTTTTCATTTGTGTTTCTTCTTCCAAAATTCTTGAGCTTCACGTGTGTAATTCTCTAAATCTATGAACATCAGTGTGTGTGTGTGTGGATCGTTTCAGATCTACACTTGTGTGTGTGTGTGGATTGTTTCAGATCTACACTTGTGAGTGTGTATGTGGATTGTTTCAAGATCTACACTTGTGTGTGTGTGGATTTATCTAGATCCATATTTTTGTGTGTGTGTGAGCATCTGCGTACGGTCGTGTGGGTTATTATGCTGCAGTTGTTGCAGCGTGTGTGTGTGTATGTGTGTGTGTGTGTGTTTGTGATCCGGTCGTCGGATCGTGTTGGAGCTCGTCTCCGTGTGTGTGTGTGTGGGCAGGTGTCGTCCTGCATGTGTGGTTGAAGCTTTGCTCCATGTTTGGGATTCATCCCCGTGCTGGTTTACAGCAGTGAAGTCTCACCGGGTTTTGGTGAGGGGTGGACGTAGGTTGCCGTCGTTGCATCCGAACCACCTTAAAAATCATCGTGCATTGTGATTTGGATTGTGTGGTTTGGGTCATTTCTTCTACCCTCATTCTGTGTGATTGATATTGCTATTATCGCTTCCGCATTTGTTTCTTCAGATCGAGCATAATTAGTTATTATGTGTGACAGATCTTGATAAATCCCTTTCTTGTGTTGCTAGTTCATCACATCAATTTTAAATCGGTTAAAAGTTTCCTAATTTTGTAATCACCCAATTCACCCACCCTCTTGGGTGTCATTGATCTCATAACTTCAATTGGTATAAGAGCTAAAGCTCGACTTTTCATAGATTTAACAATGTAGAGTGATCCAGATCAATGACTACCAAAATGTACACCTTGAATTCTCCACCGGTGTTTGATGGTTCTAACTTTAATTTTTGGTTAGGAAGGATGTGCAGTCTAGTCAACTCATACAATCCTAAGCTATGGAAGCTTATTTCACATGGTCCTTATGAGTTGCCCAAAGACAAGTCTGTATGGACTGCAGATTATAAGCTCAAACATGCTCAAAATTGATTGGCTCTAAGCATATTCACCACCGCAGTTAATGCTAATAGTTTTCCCTTTGTCTCTCGTTGCAGCTCCGTAAAGGACATATTGGATGGCTTAGCCGGCTTCCAGGAAGAACATATAGACAAATGTTTTATGGCAGGCACGAGTGATCACGACAGTGATCAACAGAATGGATCACCCTCGGAGGTAAATTCAGATTCTGAAAATATATCTCTTGATGATCTATTAGTTGCATACGATGAGCTTGCAAACAAATATAAGAAGTTAAAATCTGAAAATAAAAAATTGAGAAAGAATGTTGAACAAAATAACTGTGTTTCCTCTTGTAAAAAATACTCACATTTAGAGGAAATGATTGAAACTCATGTGTTCGACATTGAATTTCATAAAGATCAAATTTGCTCCTTAAGAAATGAAAACAAGGAGATGACTGAAAAATTGAATTCAATGGCCGATGATCAAACCTTGATAAATGAACTCATCCATGATGAACAACTTACAAAAGAAAATGAGAATATGAAGGAATTAAACAAGGCTATTTCTGAAAGACTGATGTTTCTAGAAAAAGGAAAAATCTGTGGTTGTAAGTGAATGTGAAGATGTGGATGAATTAAAGCAAGAAGTAGAATGTCTTAAGACTACCAATGCTGTGTTAAATGTTAGTCTTTCTACTTGTGAAGAAGAACTTGCCAATGTTGAATTGCACATTTCATCTCTTCAATCTGAAATTCTTAACTTGAATAATTCGCTGTCTAAATTTGTACATGGCAAAGAAAATCTGGATAAATTACTGGGAATGAAAGTGAATTTTCAAAGAGAAGGGCTGGGATATAATCTTATGAACAAAAAGAAAATAAGTTATACACTTCACTTGTTCATAGCACATGTATACCTAGCACCTCCAAATCTAACTCCCAGCAACACACTATGCCAAGAACTCAGCATAATTCGAGAAACAAGGTGAATGTACCAAATGTGCATGCTAGAAACACTTATGTAAAACCCCATTGTAACGACCCGAGAATCCGATTACCGGGAAGGCCCGATAACCCGAGACTCGTACCGCCACCCACGAGTCCGAAGACTCGGAAGGGTTAAAAGGATGGTGTGGAAACTACATAAGTATCACAGATAATTGCAGAAATTAAACAGTTATAATATTAAGCAGGAAATAAATTAACAAATTACATGGTCCACAATAAAGAACAATAATAACAGCAGTCCACGACTAGTACAGTGACAAGAAAGAAAAGTACAGCTACACGGGGCATCCCCCGGCCCTGACCTCTGGCACTACCTCTGGGCACCCGCACCACGCTGCGCTCCTGACGCGCTCCCCGAAGGTGGCGCCTCACCTGAAACACGGTGAAAACACGCAGGGAATGAGTCTCAGAACAAGACTCAGTAGGGATCACTCGAACCCTACCTCAAAAACGAGAAACCACTACTCTAGCGGTAGGAAAGTACCTCGGAAAGGAAAGCCCTGTACTCTACAGAACTAGACCCTACGGCACGCAAACCGACACACGTGCCACGGTACGAGAAGACCGAAACTCAACGGTCGAACCGTCAAAACCCGAAGGTCGGAAACACACGACTGACAGTCTAACACTCCGTACTCGACAGGAGTACCACCCACTAGAAGCACAGCCGGTAGCGTCCCCTGACGTCTTACACCGCACCGCAGGTGAACCGCCTGACGTGGTAGGTCCTACCCGAGGCGCAAACACCGTACAAGTAACCACAAACAAGTAACTAGCTGGGGTCACGCCCGTCGACGTGGGTCCAACCGCCCCCAACCACGTGTGCACACACAGACCTTGCGTCACTAGGTCTGGTCCTCTGACCGGTTTTCCCCCGTAGCCGGACTCTGGCTACCGACGAGGGGCCTACGGTAACCGGTCCACAAACCGTCTCGAAAGGTGGGTGCCCGTACACCACTCCCAGGTGAGACCAGCACCTCGTACTGGTGGGCTACGACTAGTGGAGGGTCACTGAAGGAGTAGACTCTCGAGTCAACGGAAAACAACGTCCGAAACCGACAACGTGTGGGAATCACCCCACGCACCAGCCCCGTCGCACGGTGACCACGGTCGGAAAAGAAACAGACGCATTGCCCACGGTCAAACGCCTAACCGAGGCAAACGGGACTTCCGGACACCAAAGACACGGTCACGGAACTCCACGGGGTGCCCGGGACGCACGCACGGCCCAAGGGGAACACCCAACAACGAACAAAATCGCGCTAGGGATACCTAGCGCGACAGAGCATGTCGCGCTAGGGTCCCCTAGCGCAACAAGGGTTGTCGCGCTATGGCCCCATAGCGCGACACGGACCATCGCGCTAGGTAACCCTAGCGCGACAGGGACCATCGCGCTAGGTCCTCCTAGCGCGACAAGGACGATCGCGCTATGACCCCATAGCGCGACAGGAACCGCCTCCTGTTCATCTTCTCCGATGAACGCGCTCGGTCGGGGCAGCGCGACCTCCAAGAACGCGCTACTGGAGTATAGCGCGTTCTCAGTCCGCGGCCGAAAACGGTAAGAACGCCCAAAAATTCTAACCACGCCCCCATACCTCCATAGGAGAGGGGGAAAACAAAGGGGAAGACCCCTGGGGACCCCTAGCATGATTCTAGGCCCTCAAAACACGAATCCATGCATTGAATCCATAGATCGGGCGAGCTCTCCCCAAATCATGGAAAAACCCAAAAACGCTCAAATGATCCCCTCTCGGCCTCCCCGCGGCCTATAAATCACGGAAAAGAACGGCATGAGGCTAAGGAACGTCACCCTACCTCGATGGAGCGAATGCTCCGCCGGATCGATCACGAATCACGAAGAATGCTCGAAGCTTCACGAACTCCCCACGCTTCCCACGCTCGCCGCACGCCCACGAGATCGCCTCACCGTCGCCCACGCGTCCGCGCCGTCGCCCCGCCGCCGTCCGTAGCCGGAGAGGGGCTCGCCGCGTCCGAATGGGAGAGAGGGAGAGAGAGGGGGCTCACGGTCGCGAGAGAGAGGAGGAGGAAGAAGAAAGAGAAAAGGGAAAGAAAAAGAAAAAGGAATTAGGGCTTTATAGAAAATCCGAATTTTCGAAAAATACCGAAAAATAGAAAAATACATTTCTGGAATCCTCGGAACGCACCGATCGCAACGGTACCACTCGTGCCCGGGTGAACGGCCCAGTTAACCCGCAGCGAGCGTCCGAAGGAAAAGCCGAAACACACGCCGGGAATCGGAAAACACACACGGAAAAGCCGCGGAACGCCTCCGGGCCTCCGAAACGACTCCGGATCGCGCCGATCCGAACACGAAAGATGTCCGAAACGAAATTTCGGACACAACAGAGCTGGACGCTCCGAAAACCAGATCCGGGACCCACGAAAAAGGATCCGAAAGGTCCGGGATATTACAGCCCTCCCCCCTTAAGGAATTTCGTCCTCGAAATTGAGAACAACCCAAGGGGAAAGAAGAGGAAGACTCACTCAAACAGATACGGGAACTGCTGACGCATCTCGTCCTCACGTTCCCACGAAGCCTCACCACCAGAGTGTCGTTGCCACACGACCTTTACCAAGGGAATGACCTTGTTCCGCAGGCGCTGCTCTCGCCTATCCTCCACGCGGATCGGAAACTCTGGGAGAGAAAGATCTGGAGTCACCTCAGGCCAAACAGAAAACTCGAGCACATGAGAGTCATCGGGCATATACTTCCGCAACATCGAGACGTGGAACACGTCATGCACCGACGCCAACTCAGGAGGTAACTGCAACCGGTAAGCAACCTCACCGATGCGTTCCACAATCGCGAAAGGACCAATATAGCGGGGACTCAGCTTCCCACGCCGTCCAAAACGCATCACCCCCTTCATCGGAGAAACTCTCAAGAACACATGATCGCCTACGGCGAACTCGAGAGGCTGCCGCCTACGGTCAGCATAGCTCTTCTGCCGACTCTGGGCCGCCAACATGTTCTGACGAACCAGGTGCACAACGTCCACACATTGCTGCACCAACTCTGGTCCCGTCAAAACACGCTCACCCACCTCAAACCAATCAAGTGGAGTCCGACAAGGACGCCCATACAGAGCCTCATAGGGAGCCATGCCGATGCTCGAATGATAGCTGTTGTTATAGGCAAACTCCACCAACGGTAGGTGATGAATCCAACTCCCCTGCCACTCCAGGCAGCAGGATCTCAGCATGTCCTCCAAAGTCTGAATGGTCCTCTCAGACTGACCATCTGACTGTGGATGATACGCCGAGCTAAATGCCAACTCCGTGCCAAGAGCTCGCTGGAAACCCTCCAGAATCCAGAAGTGAAGCGCGGATCCCGATCCGACACGATCGAAATGGGAACCCCATGCAACGGAACGATCCGCTCCACATACAGACGAGCCAACCTGGACACGCTCCAGCTGACCTTGACCGGTAACAATCGAGTCACCTTCGTCAGCCGATCCACCAGCAACCAAATACTGTCCTGCCCACTCGGGGTCCTTGGCAACCCCACCACAAAATCTGTGGTCACATGGTCCCACTTCCAAGCAGGAACATCCAAGGGCTGGAGAGTACCTCCTGGTCGCTGATGCTCCGCCTTCACCTGCTGACAGATCAGGCACCTGGCCACAAATTCGGCGACATCTCTCTTCATGCCAGGCCACCAAAACTGCCTCCGCAAGTTCCGATACATCTTCGTCGCACCCGGGTGTACAGTGTACCTGCTCCCATGAGCCTCGCGTAACACCGCACGACGAACCTGCTCCTCCGCTGGGACGTACAACCTGCCACGAAACCTCGCAGCACCGTCCTCGCCAAGCTCTACGTCAGCCATCGCAAGAATCCGGGGCAACTCAGGGTCCGCATGCTGAGCCTCTGTCACCTGACGACGGATAGCAGGAGTGACAGTCAGACTCGCAAGCACTGCCAACCCTCGCTCCTGGGGAATCTTGAGCCTGAAGGATACTTCGGGCACCTGTTCCCAGAGCCTCCACTTCCTCAGCATCAAGGTACTGACCGCCACCTTCCGACTCAAGGCATCGGCGACGACATTCATCCTGCCTGGCTGATAAGACAGGGTGAAGTCATAGTCCTTCATGAACTCCATCCAACGCCTTTGTCTGAGGTTCAGATCTCTCTGCGAGAACACATACCTCAAACTCTGATGGTCAGTGAACACCTCGAACTTCTCACCGTACAGATAATGCCTCCAGATCTTCAGCGCGAAGATCACCGCCGCCAACTCAAGATCATGGGTAGGGTAGTTCTCCTCATGGGGCTTTAGCTGCCGAGATGCATAAGCCACCACTCTACCATGCTGCATCAAAACAGCACCCAGTCCAACGCCGGAAGCATCTGTACACACCACAAAACCTCCCGATCCAGAAGGCAAAACCAACACCGGAGCCGAGGTGAGCAACCTCTTCAGTTCACTGAAGCTCTGCTCACACTCCTCGGACCAAACGAAAGGCACATCCTTCCGCGTGAGCCTCGTCATCGGGGTCGCAATGCGGGAAAAATCCTGGATAAACCGGCGATAATACCCCGCAAGCCCCAAGAAACTCCGGATCTCCGTCACCGACCTCGGCCTCGGCCATTGCATCACAGCCTCGACCTTGGCGGGATCCACGGAAATGCCATCACCAGAAATCACGTGCCCCAGAAAGTGCACCTCGCTGAGCCAAAACTCGCACTTGCTGAGCTTCGCATACAACTGGTGATCTCGCAACGTCTGCAGCACCACACCCAAATGGTACGCATGCTCCTCAGCAGACCGCGAATAAACAAGGATGTCATCCACGAAGATGACCACGAACTGGTCCAAATACGGATGAAACACCCTCTGCATCAAGTCCATGAAGGCTGCTGGGGCATTGGTGAGCCCAAACGGCATCACCAGAAACTCATAATGCCCGTACCTCGTACTGAACGCAGTCTTCTCCACATCGGACTCGCGAATTCTCAGCTGATAGTAACCGGACCGCAAATCGATCCGCGAGAACACTCGCGCAGACTGAAGCTGGTCGAACAAATCATCAATCCGCGGCAACGGATACTTGTTCTTAATGGTCACTTCATTCAGCTGCCGATAGTCAATGCATAGCCGCAGACTACCGTCCTTCTTCTTCACAAACAACACGGGCGCACCCCAAGGGGAAAAGCTCGGACGAATATACCCCTTGGCCAACAGTTCCTGCAACTGCGCCCTCAACTCCCTCAGCTCAGCGGGGGCCATACGGTAGGGAGCCTTCGCCAAAGGTCCCGTACCAGGTACAACCTCGATCACGAAATCGATCTCCCGCTGGGGAGGTAATCCAGGCAACTCCTCAGGAAAAACATCGGGAAACTCGCACACCACCGCAATGTCCTCGACATCCGGCTCCATCCGGTCAGACACAACCACAGACGCGAGAAAACCCTGACAACCTGAATCAAGCAATCGACGGGCTCGAATAGCAGAGATAAGGAATCGAGAAGAGGTGGAACGGATACCTTGGAAATAGAAGGTCCTCTTGCTCGGATGCTGGAAGTAGACCCTCTTCATCCCACAATCCACCACCGCTCCATGAGTCTCGAGCCAATCCATGCCTAGAATCACGTCGTAATCCCGAAGCTGCAACGCATACAACCTGCCTGGCATACTCCGCCCATCGATCCACACCGGAACCTGGTCGAAGCAATACGGAGTGACCATAAAATCACCCGAAGGCAACTCCACTGCCAAATCACAGGACAACTGGGTCACCGGCTCCTCGACGCTCGACGCGAAATCCTCCGAAATAAACGAATGAGACGCGCCAGAATCAAATAAAACCCGAGCCGCACAACCCAAAATCTGAACGGTACCTTCCACGAGCTGCGACGCCACTGCCTCTGCCCTGGTCAAGTGCGTGATCTGGCCACGAGCCCTCTGCCTGCCTCCCACACTAGCTGACCTGGGTAGCGGCGGATACTGTCCCTGCTGCTGCTGCTGCTGGGGAACCTGCTGCTGCGGCGGCCTCTGAGGACAGTCACGCGCCATATGCCCTGGCTGGTCACACCGAAAACAGATGATCGGCGCCGTGCACTGCCTGCCTGGGTGGGTCCCACCACACCGTGGACAAGATCCTCGCGATCCACCCACTGATCCCTGACGCTGCAAAGGAATCGGCTGCTGTACACTGCCCGATGAAGCTTGCCCTTGATCCTTGTGCTTCTTCCGAAGACTCTTCTTCAAGAACTTCTTGATCTTCGAGCCGAAGGACGCAGATCCTGCCACTGACGCTGCCGGTGCCGGTACTCCTGAACCACCCGACGCATGCTGGAAGAAACCCTGCTGCTGGGTAGCCGACTGCTGGCTGCGACCTGACAAAGACTGTCCCTGGCTGATCGGTCCTCGAGTCCTCTGCATATCCATCTCCAGGGAAATCGCAACATGAGACGCTGTCTCTAGATTAGTGGCCCCATTCGCGATCAAATGGTGCCTCAGCTCCAACCTCAAGCCCTGCACAAACTGCGTGGTCCTCACCCTCTCATGCTCCATGATATGAGGTGCATACCGACCCAGCTCGACAAATCGGGCCCTATACTGCAACACGGACATGTCACCCTGCACCAGCTCCAGAAACTCCCGCATCCGCTGCGTAGCAACGACGTCTGGACAGTACGTACGCTCGAAAGCACTGACAAAGTCACCCCACTCGACCTGCTCAAGTGGACGAAACTGAAAGGACGTCTTCCACTCGGAAGACCACCACCTCCGAGCCGTACCCTGCAACTGGTTGTAGGCCAACCCCACTCTGTCCTCGGCAGTACTCTTCGCAGAACTGAACACCCGCTCCATCTCATCGAGCCAATCACGAGCCGCATCAGGGTCTGCCTGGCCGCTAAAGTAAGGTGGATGGAACTGCATGAAGTCCCTCACCGCTCGGCCTGGCCCACCCCTAGCTGACGAGCCCTCAACAGCCTCTCCGCCAAACTGCTGAGACATGAGATGGTACATGCCACGGAAGAAATCCTCGGCCCCCGGAGCCCTCGCAGCATCCGCGACCTCGGTAGCTCCCGGAACTCTGCTATGCTCCTCCTGGTCCCTTTGGACCCCCTGCTGGATCTCCTGACCTCCAGCCGACTGCCCCTGCTGAGAGCGAGAACTCCTCCTCGGCGCCATCCTCGCTCCTGAAGCACAAGACAGAAAACACGGAAACGGCAATGTCAGAATAAAACACGCGGTGCCCAATGCCAGCGTCACATGTACATCATCGTTGTGGACTAGTGGACCAATACAATTACCTATGATTCTCATGTAATTCCACAACCGCGCTCTGATACCAGCTGTAACGACCCGAGAATCCGATTACCGGGAAGGCCCGATAACCCGAGACTCGTACCGCCACCCACGAGTCCGAAGACTCGGAAGGGTTAAAAGGATGGTGTGGAAACTACATAAGTATCACAGATAATTACAGAAATTAAACAGTTATAATATTAAGCAGGAAATAAATTAACAAATTACATGGTCCACAATAAAGAACAATAATAACAGCAGTCCACGACTAGTACAGTGACAAGAAAGAAAAGTACAGCTACACGGGGCATCCCCCGGCCCTGACCTCTGGCACTACCTCTGGGCACCCGCACCACGCTGCGCTCCTGACGCGCTCCCCGAAGGTGGCGCCTCACCTGAAACACGGTGAAAACACGCAGGGAATGAGTCTCAGAACAAGACTCAGTAGGGATCACTCGAACCCTACCTCAAAAACGAGAAACCACTACTCTAGCGGTAGGAAAGTACCTCGGAAAGGAAAGCCCTGTACTCTACAGAACTAGACCCTACGGCACGCAAACCGACACACGTGCCACGGTACGAGAAGACCGAAACTCAACGGTCGAACCGTCAAAACCCGAAGGTCGGAAACACACGACTGACAGTCTAACACTCCGTACTCGACAGGAGTACCACCCACTAGAAGCACAGCCGGTAGCGTCCCCTGACGTCTTACACCGCACCGCAGGTGAACCGCCTGACGTGGTAGGTCCTACCCGAGGCGCAAACACCGTACAAGTAACCACAAACAAGTAACTAGCTGGGGTCACGCCCGTCGACGTGGGTCCAACCGCCCCCAACCACGTGTGCACACACAGACCTTGCGTCACTAGGTCTGGTCCTCTGACCGGTTTTCCCCCGTAGCCGGACTCTGGCTACCGACGAGGGGCCTACGGTAACCGGTCCACAAACCGTCTCGAAAGGTGGGTGCCCGTACACCACTCCCAGGTGAGACCAGCACCTCGTACTGGTGGGCTACGACTAGTGGAGGGTCACTGAAGGAGTAGACTCTCGAGTCAACGGAAAACAACGTCCGAAACCGACAACGTGTGGGAATCACCCCACGCACCAGCCCCGTCGCACGGTGACCACGGTCGGAAAAGAAACAGACGCATTGCCCACGGTCAAACGCCTAACCGAGGCAAACGGGACTTCCGGACACCAAAGACACGGTCACGGAACTCCACGGGGTGCCCGGGACGCACGCACGGCCCAAGGGGAACACCCAACAACGAACAAAATCGCGCTAGGGATACCTAGCGCGACAGAGCATGTCGCGCTAGGGTCCCCTAGCGCAACAAGGGTTGTGGCGCTATGGCCCCATAGCGCGACACGGACCATCGCGCTAGGTAACCCTAGCGCGACAGGGACCATCGCGCTAGGTCCTCCTAGCGCGACAAGGACGATCGCGCTATGACCCCATAGCGCGACAGGAACCGCCTCCTGTTCATCTTCTCCGATGAACGCGCTCGGTCGGGGCAGCACGACCTCCAAGAACGCGCTACTGGAGTATAGCGCGTTCTCAGTCCGCGGCCGAAAACGGTAAGAACGCCCAAAAATTCTAACCACGCCCCCATACCTCCATAGGAGAGGGGGAAAACAAAGGGGAAGACCCCTGGGGACCCCTAGCATGATTCTAGGCCCTCAAAACACGAATCCATGCATTGAATCCATAGATCGGGCGAGCTCTCCCCAAATCATGGAAAAACCCAAAAACGCTCAAATGATCCCCTCTCGGCCTCCCCGCGGCCTATAAATCACGGAAAAGAACGGCATGAGGCTAAGGAACGTCACCCTACCTCGATGGAGCGAATGCTCCGCCGGATCGATCACGAATCACGAAGAATGCTCGAAGCTTCACGAACTCCCCACGCTTCCCACGCTCGCCGCACGCCCACGAGATCACCTCACCGTCGCCCACGCGTCCGCGCCGTCGCCCCGCCGCCGTCCGTAGCCGGAGAGGGGCTCGCCGCGTCCGAATGGGAGAGAGGGAGAGAGAGGGGGCTCACGGTCGCGAGAGAGAGGAGGAGGAAGAAGAAAGAGAAAAGGGAAAGAAAAAGAAAAAGGAATTAGGGCTTTATAGAAAATCCGAATTTTCGGAAAAATACCGAAAAATAGAAAAATACATTTCTGGAATCCTCGGAACGCACCGATCGCAACGGTACCACTCGTGCCCGGGTGAACGGCCCAGTTAACCCGCAGCGAGCGTCCGAAGGAAAAGCCGAAACACACGCCGGGAATCGGAAAACACACACGGAAAAGCCGCGGAACGCCTCCGGGCCTCCGAAACGACTCCGGATCACGCCGATCCGAACACGAAAGATGTCCGAAACGAAATTTCGGACACAACAGAGCTGGACGCTCCGAAAACCAGATCCGGGACCCACGAAAAAGGATCCGAAAGGTCCGGGATATTACACCCATGCACCTAAGAAAAGAAATAGTTCTTGTCTCTACTGTGGAAAACTTGGAGACACATGATGCATGATTGTTTCATTATGAAAAATGATGATTTGAAAGCGTGCAAGAACAGAACTTGCTTCAAAAGTTCAAAGTAATCGTTTACCACAAAATCTTTCATGCATTGCAATCACTGTGGTAAAAGAGGTCACACAATTTCACACTGCTGGCTACTAGTGAAGAAAAAGAGTTTTCATTCAGCACATCATGCCAACACACACAAAATGATCAAGCAAATGAGAAGAATGAATGTGGTGTCACAGGCTTCAAATAACTTTCATGCCTTTAAGTTTTCAAAGTCATGTTGTCGTTACTGTGGTAAATTTGGGCATAACATGCATGATTATTTTCCGAAGAAAAATGATGAATTGAATATTGTCAAGAAGTGGAAGCCACGTGCCAAGAGTGATGCTAACCCACAAGGACCCAAGATGATTTGGGTACCTAAGAATGCAAAATGAGAAATCTATTTTGCAGGTGTGCCTTGGAAATAAGAAGCATGAAACATGTATTCAATCAAGAAGGTAAGGCACATGGGCCAAGCAGGATAAGTCAGGTTAAAAGAAAATCCAAAAACTGAAATCTGAATGCTTAGGTGATATCCCTCTCATTACTCTAGAAAATGTGCTATGTCCTATTTTACTTTGTGCTGAATCTTGTGATAATGCATATGTATGTACATGCATTCCATCCATAGTCGTCTGCATACCCCTGTGCATATCATCTTCATATAGCATCTTGTTGAAGTGGAATTTTTGAAATCGTCAAATCCTTTTTCACTGCATACATTGAGTTTGCATATACTTTCACGTGCTATCATGCAAAAGTTGATCATGGTGAATTCATGTCATAATGCATTGCAATCCTCCTACCTTCATCATCCATGACTACATAGTATATCAAATGGTGACATGTGGAAGGGCAGGTTACGCCTATCTGAAAGCTATCACTACGCATGAGGTGATCTTCAGATCTAAGTTCTCCGCCCAGTACTATGAGTCAATTACTTAAAGGCCGCACATAGCATTGAATTTTGCACTGAACATTTCATATTCTTACACAACTAAGGGGGAGTTCCTAGCATAGACATGCGAACTTAGTGCCTTGGCTTATTCCTGAGTCTTGCATCATGTCTGGAGTTCTTAAGAGGATGTTAGATGTCAAAGGAACTCTTCATGTTATTGTTAACATGTCTGAATTGGATTTGACAAATCAAATTTCTCTACTTTGAGTGCAGATCACACTCCCAAGAATACAAGTGAGATTGGGCTAGCTATGGTCAATCTTGAATCCACTGAAGGAATACCTTGCAAGGATGAAAAATGATGAGAATTTTTCTCAACTATTACCAGGAGATGGGTAAGGATGTCCTTGTAGAATAACTTCTAGGATCGACTCAACATCCATTACTATGTACGAGCCGGTGAAAGTCTTGTACGGACTAAAGCAAGTACTCAAGACATGGTATGAAAGGCTTACACTATTCTGTTTGAGAACGGATTCAATAGGTAAGGTTGATCATACACTTCTCACGATAAAATCAGGTAAGAACACCTTAGTGGTTCAAGTGCATGTGAATGATTTTGAATTGTAAACTGAACTTATCGTTGTAGACATCTCATACTAATTGTCATATCTGAGTTGATCATGACATTGTTGTTTGAGTTTCGGGACTTCAATTTCTGAGACTAGTGATTTTGGTGCTTGAAGGCACATGGTGATACCTGCTGAACTCAGGTATTAATTCTAAAAATTTGAATTGTCATCTCCAAGCCTGCTATGGTGATGTTGCTTACTTGACAGGTATCAATGGTTGAAAAATCTGACGTGTTATCTTTCTAGCATGATGAGATGAACTTGTCAAATTGTTTGAATGGCTTTGCTAATTCTAAAGATTTTATTGATCATTGAACATCTTTCAATCTGAATTGCTTGAGGACTTTTGAGCTTAATTGAGTCTCTGGTATATCAAATACTGAGTAGTGAAAAGGTGGATTACGTTCACTTGGAAACTCTCACTATACGTGAGTTGGTCTTCGGATCAAGGTTCTCCGTCTCGTACTAGAACTCAGAAAAGTCAAATGATTGATTTGTGAATGAGTCTCTGAACTGAGATATTTAAATTAAAAATATGTTTTTGATCAAATAATCTAAACATTTGGCTTGTAGATGTTTTCTCATCTCAAAAACTTGTGAAAGACTTTTGAAAATCTATTTTGAACAATTTTTGAAAACTGGATTACATTGCCTAATTTTTGATCATGTATGCACCCTTATTCATAAAGGTCATGTCATGAAAGATGTTTATTTGATTCATTAATAAAATGTGAATGACATTTGTCTCCATGGTTTGAAAAACAAGCATTTGCATCTTGCCTTTGCATATTGCATTGCATTCTTATAACCTCATAGGCTGCATTGCATTTGAACTCATGCATTAGCTTCACTTAGTTCATTCAGTTGGTATCCATTCAATTGGTATCATCAATTCTGCATTACATTGCATATCTTGCATTGCATATTGCATAAATTCCCAATGTGTGCTTGCATGCCTATATATGTTATCCACCCCCATCCTTTGGACCTTCTATAACCTTATGCTTTCTTGATAAATAATGTTGCATTTGAGTCATTATTGGAGTGTTTCATGTCATACACTCTGGGGGAGTTTATATTTCATAAGTGCACCTATTTAGGGGGAGTTGCACTATTATGTGTTCATGATATTTTCGGTATACATGCTGAATCAAGTTTGCACACTTCATGCATAAAATATGAAAATGAGTATTAAAGATAAGGATATATGAATTTCTTTTCAACACTCTCGAGATGTTAAACTTGCTGCATGTATGTTGAAGAGACAGTTGAGGAAAAAGTTACCTACCTATCCTTGTCTGAAAAATCTGAAATGAAAAAGAAAGGTAGAGTAATGATCAGTCTCACTGAGTAAATTGGGCACATGTCACTTGAGACGTGATGTGGTTGATTTCTGAAAAGTGTTGACTAAAGTACCTCTGTTCAAAATGAGGTGAAATGGTTCAGTATTCTGAGTAACCAGGGATTCTGGCATGAGCTTCATGCGTCTACTCGCGTAAGAAGGAATTATTTGAACCTGATCATTCTTAGAAAAATTCTGTTTGTCCCTGTGAAATCATTAAAAAAGTGATGTGACATTATTCTTGAGGTAGAGCATAGCCTCCAATACGCTGTTCTCAAAAATTAAAGTGCAGTTTATAAAATGTCTCCTTGTGTTGATCTGAAAATCTGAATATCCATATTTGTAACTGTCATTTTTCATGTTACTCACTTACACATCTGAAAATTTGATTTATTATGTATTCAGAAAATTGATTAACTGCTTTAGCAATTGCATGAATCTCCTATATGATTGCACAATCTCCCATGTGCTACACATGTGCATTCCGGTTGTCATGACTCTCATACATCTTTCTTATACCTATTCCCTTCTTATATACGTAAGGGAGAGATATGTTGCATGTATGTTTATATGTAACTGTTTGGTTGCATTGTGTGCACTTCATTTGTCATCATTTGTATGTAAATGGCTTCATGCATTTCAACAGAAAATGTAAAAATCTGAAAATCAATAAAATTCTAAAATTTTGGACTTCAATCTCTTTACACTTGATATATGGGATTTTTGCCTTCAATTGATATTCATAGTGTCATCATGTCTACTTAGCTGCATTGCATACATTCATAGTGTCATCATATGTTTGCCTTGAGTTTTTATGCATTTCCAGAAAATATAAAAATCAAAAAAAAATTGAAAATCAAATTTTTTTTTTGATATGCCCTCCTGCTCTTGCATGTTGTGAAACTCTTAAATGGGTTCTAAAATTTGAATGCTTTCATGTTGACCACCTCATCTTGTGAACATCTTTCACCACTGGTTCATATATCCTTGAGGCCAACCATTACCTTCAATTGGTATCAATACGAGCTAGAATGTATTTGCCTTATTTGGTATCATCTTGCTTTGTGAATCTTCAGTCTGCATACTTTTCTGTCTCCATAAGTTTCAATTGGTATCCATGAATCTGCTTGCTGATATTTGAACTTCATTGTCTTCCTCCCACTTTTTGATCATGTCAAAGGGGGGGAAGAATATGGTATGACTATGATCTGTCTATGTCAGTCATAAAGTTTATCATCATCAAAAAGGGGGAGATTGTTGTATATGGTGCATATGCTTTTGATGATAACTGAACTTTATAGTTTGATGAGAGTTGTTGTATATGGTGCATATGTTTCTGATGGTAACTAAACTTTATAGTTTGACAAGAACTAACTTCATGGTATGAGGATTCATGATGTTACTTGGCTATGTGATAATTCAAGTGTCCTTGTGCTCTTGTTGTTTATGTATGGTTGAGATGGCAAATGGCAATGGTTACATGGTCTTACTCCTTGGTTGATTGAGTATTCATGATGTTACTTGGCCGTGTGATAATTCAAGTGTCCTTGTGCTCTTGTTGTTTATGTATGGTTGAGATGGTAAATGGCAATGGTTACATGGTCTTGCTTCTTGGTTGATTGAGTTGGTCTTACAAGAGGCAAGAGGTTTCATAATCTCTTTAATGTGAACAAGAACAAGAGGCAAGAGGTTTCATTTTATCTTTAATATGAACAAGCATGATATTAAACCTTGTCTATCTTGATTGCATGATCAAACATCATGCCGATCACTTGGAAGATAAAACAAACATGGATAAGCACCTTGCTATCTACAATCTAAAACATGTGGTAAATCATGTCTACACTCTTCAAGAATCCTTGGTAAGGCTATGGAATTCTCAATTCAGTTAAAGCAAGTAAAGCCGACTTACCTACATGGGAAGTTGATTTGATCTAATGTGAAAAGGTTCTCTATGCCTTAACATGTGGATTTGTTTGTTGATGGAACTATTGACTTAACCGTGATCAATAGACTGAAAGCTATGACTCTCAGCCTCTCAAATGATTTTAATACTCAATTCTTACTTCCTCTTAATGGCTTGCATGAAGTTCATGCATTCATCATATGGATGTTTGAGCTATAGTTCTAATCAATTATCCATGTTCTTGCAGGTCAAAATACTCAGTATATATCCTCAAGGTCGAAGGAGTTTGATCCCATGGACTGCAAATGGGTTTAAGGGGTTGAATGATCAAAATCTAGAAAATCCCAGATTTTGGTCGACCGCCAGTCTTGGGGCGGTCGACCGATTTTCCCAGCACCCAAATCTTCGAAACCTGTAAAATTCTGGTCGACCGCCCCATGCTACCAGTCGACCGCCAGCCCCGATGCAGCTATTGTTGACTTCATTTCTTGAACGTGTTCAAAGCCTTCTTCTTGGACTTTTTGGTTTAAAAGCCCCCAACTTCGCCAGGAAATATGGATCTATGTTTTGGCTTGTCCCTTCACCATCCTAAGTCTTATAAAAATAACACTTGGGCTAAGAAACCTAAGTGATGGAAGAGGATCAAAGGGAGGCCATCAAAGGAGAAAGAGAGCTGCAGAAACAACTCCGTGAATAGTACTCCGTCCAGAAGTTCTTCATCAAATCTCAAGCTTTTCAAGATCTATTAGAAGCCAATCAATTGGGAATCAAGTGGAGAAGCAAGCTTCATTCAGAATCTGCATCATCTACTCAGTGGGATCCTAAATCAGAAGTTTTCATTTGTGTTTCTTCTTCCAAAATTCTTGAGCTTCATGTGTGTAATCCTCTAAATCTGTGAACATTAGTGTGTGCGTGTGGATCGTTTCAGATCTACACTTGTGTGTGTGTGTGTGTGTGTGTGTGTGTGTGGATTGTTTCAGATCTACACTTGTGAGTGTGTGTGTGGATTGTTTCAAGATCTACACTTGTGTGTGTGTGAATTTATCTAGATCTGTATTTTTGTGTGTGCGTGACCGTCTGCATACGGTCGTGTGGGTTATTGTGCTGCAGTTGTTGCAGCGCGTGTGTGTGTGTGTTTGTGATCCGATCGTCGGATTGTGTTGGAGCTCGTCTCCATGTGTGTGTGTGTGTGTGTGGGCTGGCGTCGCCCTACGTGTGTGGTTGGAGCTTGGCTCTGTGTTAGGGATTCATCCCCGTGCTGGTTTACAGTAGTGAAGCATCATCGGGTTTTGATGAGGGGTGGACGAAGGTTGCCGTCGTTGCATCCGAACCACCTTAAAAATCATCGTGCATTGTGGTTTGGATTGTGTGGTTTGGGTCATTTCTTATACCCCCATTCTGTGTGATTGATATTGCTATTATCGCTTCCGCATTTGTTTCTTCAGATCCAGCATAATTAGTTATTATGTGTGACAGATCTTGATAAATCCCTTTCTTGTGTTGCTAGTTCATCACATCGATTTTAAATCAGGTAAAAGTTTCCTAATTTTGTAATCACCCAATTCACCCCACCTCTTGGGTGTCATTGATCTCGGAACTTCATCTACAACCCCATGCTTGGGACCGGCCAATTCGGTCAGCCAATGTAATCCACCATTTAATCAATGGGAACTACATGGCGGCAGCCTTCACATTCCCTGAGGCAGAAATAGAGGAAGCTGGCCCCAGCCGAACCAAACCAACTATGTGGTATCCAGGTTAGAGGCCCTCCCATCAGTGCTCCTTCCCAAAGAAAAATACCAACAAGATATTTGACCGCTTAATTAAGGAGGGTCGGATCATGGCGCTTGACCCGTCACCAAATTACACGGAGGTCGAGAAAAGGCATCCTCGGTATTGTGAATACCATGCCATAATATCTCACACCATCGGGAAATGTAAGGAGGTGCAAGATTGTATCAAAATCCTCATTCAGAAAGGGGAGATCGATGTCCAAGGGGACAATATGACAAGGAAAAGTCTCCAAAAAGCCACCAAGCAAATTTTAAATCAAGGTTGTGTCGAGGGATGCCCGCCTCGACCTTACATGCGGGGAGAATTAAACTTCTGGGTAAATTTCATTCATAAAGTCTCGAGAAAGTGCCAGGCGAGGTTTATGGCTAATGAGCTTCAGCCAACCCTCCCAAATGGGCCATAAGAACCTTGACAAAGGGGTATACGCCTCTTAATGTCTGAATGCCTAGCCATTCGAAAGACTGCTCAAAAAATGAAAAAGGAGGTTAGACAACTATAAGGCAACTGGCAGAGTTTGCTACAGCTCGTCGCACGTATTGATGACCGGTTGTCAGCGCTTACCCCGCCACCTTCAACGGGACAGTCTCTTCCAGCCTCTACCTGCAACTCAGAGAACACGGTAGAACCTCGAAGACTATCAAGATCTGGAGGGTGGCTGTCTAAAGATTCAGCGGACTTACCCGCTAATGAAACTCTGCAAAAGGTATACTCTTTCTCTCGATACAAAACTCTGGAAATATTTCATATGTGCCAGAGAGAGGGATTGATACAGTTTCTCGCATCTGACAATGATCCAGGCACTGGCATAAGGCATCGGCATGGCTATTGCTTATACCATCATGTCATGGGCCACGTCATCTGTGACTGCCCCACCTTCAAAGACATTGTCGAGGATTTAATTACCCGGCGGGTAATAAATATAGACAGTTCCCTCTAGGGACCTCCAAGGTCTCCTTGGCAGGGCCAATCAATTTTCTCAGTAAATGTCATACATGCATCAACTTCTCATGCACCATCCAAGCTAGAAGCATAGGAGGTTGGTCCTAATTCGGGTTGATCCACAATGGAGTGCCTTGAATGGCAACCGTGGTAAGACTTAAAGTCCTTGCCCTTTCCGAAGGAGGAAACCCAGAGGCTGCTCGAGATTCTCCTAGGAGGGAAAGAAATCTTGGGGCGTCATCCTCTCCAACGTCACCCTGAAGCAAATTTTAAGAGCGAAAGGCAAGGCCCACTTGCCCTGCTTGTCAACAAAGAGGATAGGGTGGCCCCAAAAGAAGATCAAGATTCCCCTCAACTACGAGAAAAGAGTCCTCGCCCGAGTCAGAAAGGTAATTCCGAGTAGGGAAAGCTGAAGATGAATGTTGAACTGACCTTAGAAGGCATACACCAACAAGGGGACCTCAAGATCAATACCCGACAAAGCCAGAAAAGTCTAGCCCAACATAGGGATCTCAAGTTAACCTTTGGGCATTTCAAAGCGGACCAAATCCAAGAAGAAAGCGTCACGTTATAGGCACAACTAGCTCAAAAGAGCAATCTGCAACTAAACAACCGTATTTTATCTTGTGATTCAGGCCAGAAGGACAGAGTTAAGTCTGGCCTCCCCAAACAAGGTCTCACACCAAGACAAAAGTTAGCAAGCGTGAATCCCCATGTAACGTCATCATCCCAAAACTTGGGCCTTTATATGACTGAATTCCAAGAGTTGCCACCCAAAATAGTCAGTCAAGCGATCAATGCCACATTCCGAGCGCATAAAGAAAAGCGCGACTGTAGCAACTAGAAAATTTTTATATGCATTCATATGCAAAAAGAAATAGTTAAAGATGAAAATAAAATAAATCATGAATATTTTTCTGTCATGTCTTTAAAAGTATAGAATATATAAACATGAATGCTATCCCACTTGTTAACAAGAACGACGAGATTCACAACACGATTTTGAGAAGATGAAGACGTCGGTACTGTAGCAGTACTATATCATCCGATTTAAGAGAGAATTATTAGCTTTAATATAATCCTAATCAATGGATGAGGTCATTCTTACATCATTGAATAAATGAGGTCATTGATTATGCCATTCACATATTAGAATTAAGTTGGTGTAATAGTAACAAGGTTGGTATAATAGTAACAAAGTTGTTGAAAAAGGAAAATTAGGTGGGAGATTTTGGCCTATAAATAGGGATGTGCTCTTCCCTACTCAAAGCATAAATCCATTGGGAGGAATTGTTGGTTGGAGAGAGGGAGAAAGCTCAAAGTTGGAGGAGTGTTCGAAAGCGTTCTTTGTTCTTAATCTTCTTCTTCTTTGATCTTCAACTAGGTAGGTTTTCTATCAGGTGAAAACTTAATTAGATCTCTATATATGTTTCTTTGCATGAGTATTTCGATTCTATGTAAATTTTTCATGATCATGTATTTATGGCTTATTTTAAGATTTAAAGTTCAAAAATGGGAGTTTCATTATCATAACGTGTTTCAATAACGTGGATCACATATCGACCATGATTTGAATACGGTAATCACGCCCGATTTACCTCGTTTATGTGCGTTATTTCAAAACTTAAAATTTAAATTTTAAACTCATGTTCTTGCCTTAAGAATATTATTAACAAAGAAATGACTAGGTGAATGAACTCGTAAAACTATCGTTAATTTTTCAAACAACTATGCTCTAATTTCTGTAGAATTTATATACATGATTGACCCTATTTATTTGATCTAAGCTCTATCTGAAAGCTTGACATCTTCTTTCAAATTTTCTTCATACACGAACATATTATGCAATTGGAAGCTTGACCTCTTTTTTCAATGTCTTTTCCTTCATTGAAATTCTTTCACAAATGAATATGTTAGAATATATAAGAATGATTTTTGTTTAACTTACGTGTTTTCATGTCTCCGAAAAATCATGTAGCTAGCAAGTTTACCAAGAAAGACCGGTGTCTAAGGCTAGAGGTCCACGGGCAAATACTTTAAGTGGATAAGTGGTTACTTAATTAGGACCTCGTGAATACGAGGGGAGCCTCCCACTGTCCCACCTCTTACCTGACCGCATTTTCTTTGATTTTCTGCTAATTACCCGACTGAGAAACACTTGATCTAAACTTATTTTATAAGATTTTCCGCGAGAGTTGATTGCGCCTTGACCGGTAATTCATTCTCTTTATTATCTTAATGTTGTTAAATATGATGTCTTAAATCACCCTTAAACTTCTCTTATAAACTTTATTTATTCTTCTTACTACATACCCTTTCTTCATACTATATGTCTTTGGAAATATAAAATTTTCTAGATCTATACTTTAGCCATAAACTACCATTTGGGAGTGTAGGAGCTAAGTGCCATGCAGGGCAAAGTGCTACGTTATGGGAGCCACCTCTTGAGGCCGAAATGACGTAAAGTGCTACATAATGGGAGCCACCTCTTGAGCCTATAGGGGCCACCTCTAGAGTCCTCTATAACTAAATGACTAGTTATACGCTATACTATGCTTCTTAAGCTTTTCTTGAAACTCGAATTAGCCATAATTATAAATGAATTGTTCTAAAAATTACATGGGACTTTTAATCCAGCTGATACTCAATGTCTGGCAAACATGGGGGCCCTGATGTGGTCCTAGGCGAGTAAAGCCTGAGAGTACTTGTGCCCGAGGGAGTTGAATGATCAGGTGTGGCATTGCACCAACTGACATGCAAGATTGAACTAGACAATTCACTTATTACATACTTGACTCGTTACATACTTGACTTCCTATACATGATATGTTTGACCGAAAGGGTTAATATCCTTGTTACATGGCCATATTTACAATTCTATACTTGTTATTGATCTTTATGCTTACACTTGAGTTCTACAATATCTATTCTTGAAATTCTTGACTTCATGATCTTGTTCTATATTTGTCATTTATTTTATTATTTATTTTATTCGAGAGTATATATATGATCTAAAATGCTAATTACTTAAAGTGACCTAGTAAAGAGATATAAGTCCTACTGAGCTTTCTAGCTCACCCTGTGTATTGTTGTTAATTTTCAGGAAATCCCGAAGATGACGGGAATGGGATGGAGTGATGAGAGTGATGATAGATTTTAATAAATTTATTTTTTCAGTCTGTCTACTTATAAATGAATGTATCGAGTTTGAGTAGTATTGTAAGTCCTTGAAGGATATTTGTTGGAAATGTCAGATTATGAAATAAAGATGTGATTTTATCCATTTGTTGTTCATACTCATCATCTGAGTCTCTTGATCGACCTGCCCGTATAACTGTTCACGCCTTGATAGATCCGCCTTCTTCGGGACGTGACAGTTTAGTTGGTATCAGAGCCTATGGTTAAAAAGAGTCTAGGACATCAAGACTCAGGTATTGAAAACCCTAGATTCTTCACACTCTAGGATAATGGATAGTTATACTTGACCCAAGACATTGGGTAGAGACTTGAGCTAGATATTAAGATATGTAGAGATAAGACATTTAATCTCCATAGCATGTTTTGCAGAAATTCTTAACTGTTGAAAATGGCCGCTGAGCGTGCTCAATGGAGAGAAATGCAAAGGACCGTCCAAGGGCTAACTCAAGCCCTACAACAAGTGGCTCAAGGAGGAGTTAATCACCATGGTGCGGGAGACCTGCACCGTAACTTTAGGAACATGAATCCCCCGAGATTCAACGGTTCCACTGGCCCGGATGAAGCCGAACATTGGGTCAAGGAGATAGAAAGAATATTCTGAGTCATGCAATGCTCGGATCAAGATAGAGTTTTGCTTGCAACTTTCCAACTGGAAAGGGATGCAAGAGCTTGGTGGGAATCCATGGAGGCGACCTTGCCCGATCCCCAGATTACTTAGGAGGAATTTCTTGAATATTTCAATGACAAGTATTTCTCGGAGAGAGTCCAAGAAAAGAAGACAGCAGAATTTGCCACCCTTAAACAAAGAAGTCTCTCTGTAGCTGAATACGAGGCCCAGTTTTCTCGACTGTCCCGTTATGCTCCATACCTCATTAATACAGAGAGAATGAAGGCCAAGCGATTCATGAATGGGCTAAGGCCTCAATACATTCCTCAACTGGCGCCTATGTACATCCAAACATATGCCGAGATGGTTCGGAAGGCCCAACTGCCAAAAGATGCCATGGAGATAGAGGATAGAATCAAGAGAAGAGTCTTGAAAGGACAAGTCGTTAGTGTCAGAAATTTTAAACCAACATTTGGAAAGAAGAGGTCAAATGAAGGAAGAACCCCTCAACAAGACAAAAAGACCTCGAGATAGAAATAGGCAAATCATCCCTGCTACATCTTTAAAAGATATCTGAAAGTATTATGACAAGGCTGGTCACAAGACTGAAGAGTGCTGGAGAAAGAAGGGAGCATGCTTGCATTGTGAAAGTGGGGATCATCGCATTTCTGATTGTCCCCTTATGAAGGAATCTCTATCGGAGAAGAAAACTCAAGAAGGACCAAGGCGTTAAGGAAGACTCCAAGCTCTGATAGAACCTACACCAACTGAAGAAGGAGGAATAGTGGAAGGTACTCTCACCATCAATTCTAGAACTACTTTTGTTCTATTTGATACTGGAGCTACCCATTCATTCATATCCCAGAATTTTACTACCACCTTACATGAAAAGCATGTTCCTTTGAAAACTGAACTCGTTATTTCCACACCTTTAGGAGCAAGCACTGAGCTTAAACATTATTTTCCCTCTAGTGAAGTATTGATTAGTGGTCATAACTTAGCCACTGATTTGATATGCATGAACATGGAGGGTTATGATGTAATCTTAGGTGCTGACTGGTTGGCCAAGTATAATACTAAGGTGGATTGCAGGCGAGGAAGTGTAACCTTTGGTGAACCAGGATACCCTGAACTATTTTTCTCTAGAAATAACCATCCTAGACACCCTCTTCTCATCTCTGCCCTTCAAGCTCGAAAAATGATGAAGAAAGGATGTGTTGTATTTTTGGCTTCTGTCCTTATAACTGAACCCATGAAACCCATTTTGGAAGAAATATATGTTGTTAGGGAATATCATGATGTATTTCCCGAGGAATTACCTGGCATACCACCTGAGAGAGAAGTTTCATTCTCAATCAATTTGATACCAGGAGCAGCCCCTGCATCCAAAACTCCTAATAGAATGTCACCTACTAAGCTGAAGGAACTAAAAGAGCAACCAATGGAATTATTAGAGAAGGGATTCATCAGACTTAGTACATCACCTTGGGGAGCACCTGTTCTTTTTGTAAAGAAGAAGGATGGATCTATGAGGTTATGCATTGACTGTAGGCAGTTGAACCAATTGACTATCAAGAATATGTACCCTCTGCCAAGAATTGATGAACTATTTGATTAAATCTCTGGAGCTCATTATTTCTCTAAGATTGACCTTAGGTTGGGTTATCATCAACTGAGAATCAAGGAAGAAGATATGTATAAGACAGTATTCAGGAGTAGATATAGACACTATGAATTTGTTGTCATGTCTTTTGGGCTGACTAATGCATCTGTAGCCTTTATGCAACTCATAAATAGTATTTTTGACCCTATTTAGATCAATTTGTGGTGGTATTTATTGATGATATGTTAATATACTCCAAAACCAAGGAAGAACATGAAGCACATTTGAGGATTGCCTTGTAGATATTAAAAGAGAATCAATTATATGCTAAATTAAGCAAATGTGAGTTCTGGTTAGAAGAAGTTTCATTTCTTGATCATGTGATCTCTAAGGAAGGTATTTATGTTGACCCTTCAAAGGTAAAAGCTGTCAATAACTGGGAAAGGCCTACAAATGTGACTGAAATCTGAAGTTTTCTAGGATTGGCTAGTTACTATAGGAGATTCATCAAAGACTTCTCTAAAATTGCCATGCCATTGACTAGACTAACAAGGAAGGAAAATTCTTATGTATGGGCTGAGGAATGTGAGAAGAGTTTTCAGACTCTAAAGGAGCGCTTGACAACTGCACCTGTTCTTACTCTGCCTATTGTGGGAGGAGGATTTGAGGTATATGCTGATGTTTCAGGAATTGGCCTAGGTTGTGTATTAATGCAACAAGGCAAGGTGATAGCTTATGCATCTAAGCAACTGAAGACCCACGAAGTTAATTACCCTGTGCATGATCTAGAGTTAGCCACAGTAGTCTTTGCTCTAAAGATATGGATGCATTATTTATATGGTGAGCAGTTCATTATCTATTTTGACCATAAGAGTTTAAAATATCTATTTTCTCAGAAGGAACTCAACATGAGACAAAGAAGCTGGTTAGAATATTTGAAAGATTTTGACTTTTCTATTCAATACCATCCTGGAAAAGGTAATGTTGTGACTGATGCTCTTAGTAGAAAGCCGAGGGCTCTATTATCAAGTTTGATGATTAATGAATGGCGCTTGCTGGAGTAATTTACAAAATTAAATTTAAATGTGGAACCAAAGGAGGAACGAGTCTTGATTGCCAGTATAAGGTACAGCCTGAAATGTTCTCTGAAATAAAAGAGCAACAAGGTAACGATCCTTTATTAGTTGAAATTTCTGAAAATTTGAGCTAAAGACATGATTTTCAACTGACGAATGATGGGAGATTATTATTTCGAGGAAGAACTTGTGTGCCTGATAGTTACAAAATCAAGAAGAATATAATGGAAGAAGCGCACCAATCTAGGTATACAATTCATCCAGGAGCCACTAAAATATACCAAGATTTGAAAAGAAATTTTTAGTGGCCGAATATGAAGAGAGAAGTGGCTGAGTTTGTGAGACGTTGCTTGATATGTCAACAAGTAAAGGCATAACATCTCAGACCTACTGGTAAATTGAAACCTCTGGAAATACCGGAGTGGAAATGGGAAAGCATTGGTATATATTTCATTATGGGATTACCCAAAACAAGAGGAGGACTTGATTCAATCTGGGTAATAGTGGACCGATTAACCAATCTGCTCACTTCCTACCAATCAAAAGTAAGTGGACGGTGGATATACTGGTAGCTTTATACATCAAGGAAGTGGTAAGATTGCATGGCATTCCTTCATCTATAATTTCTGATAGAGATCCTAGATTTACTTCTCACTTTTGAAAAGGATTGTAATCTTCATTGGGAATGAGATTAAATTTTAGTACAGCTTTTCACCCTCAGACAGATGGTCAGACAGAAAGAACTAATCAAATCATAGAGGACATGCTTAGAGCATGCATGATAGATTTTGGTGGTACTTGGCATAAATATTTACCATTGATTGAGTTCTCCTACAATAATAGCTACCAATCAAGTATTCAAATGGCACCTTTTGAAGCTTTATATGGTAGAAGTTGTAATCATCCATATGTTGGGATGAGATTGGCGAGAAGCAGTTAGTAGGTCCTGACATGATTCAAGATACTACTTGAAATACCTAGATGATTAGAGACCGACTAAAAAATTCCCAATCCCGACAAAAGAGTTATACTGATAATAGAAGAAGAGATTTAGAATTTTAAATTGGTGACCATGTCTTCTTGAAGGTATCACCTACTTGAGGAATCCAAAGATTCAGAGTCAAAAGAAAGTTAACTCCGAGATTTATTAGTCCTTTTGAGATCCTTGATAGAGTTGGAGAAGTAGCATACAGACTGGCTTTACCCCCGAAGTTGGAAGGAGTGCATGATGTTTTTCATATGTCAATACTGAAGAGGTATGTCTATGATCTTTCACATGTGATCCAACATAATGATCTGGTACTGTAAAAGGATTTAACTTATGAAGAGAAACCCATCAAGATACTAGACCGAAAATTACATCAATTAAGGAATAGAGGAATACCAATGCTTAAAATTCAATAGAGCCGTCGTGGACAAGAGGAAGCCACTTGGGAATTGGAGGATGCGATTAAGAAGAAGTATCCAAAATTATTTTCAAGTTAGTATTGTTAGAACTTCTCTTATTTTGTAATGAATCATGTGAATTTAGAGGACCAAATTCTTTTTAAGTGGGGAAGGATGTAGCAACTCAAAAATTTTTATATGCATTCATATGCAAAAAGAAATAGTGAAAGATGAAAATAAAATAAATTATGAATATTTTTTCATCATGTCTTTAAAAGTATAGAATATATAAACTTGAACCCTATCCCACTTGTTAACAAGAACGGCGAGACTCACATCACGATTCTGAGAAGGCGAAGACATCGGTACTGTAGCAGTACTATAGCATCTGATTTAAGAGAGAATTATTAGCTTTAATTTAATCCTAATCAATGGATGAGGTCATTCTTACATCATTGAATAAATGAGGTCATTGATTATATCATTCACATATTAGAATTAAGTTGGTGTATTAGTAACAAAGTTGGTGTAATAGTAATAAAGTTAGTGTAATAGTAAAAAGTTGGTGTAATAGTAATAAGATTGGTGAAATAGAAAAATTAGGTGGGGGATTTTGGCCTATAAAAAGGGCTAGGCTCTTCCCTACTCAAAGCATAAATCCATTGGGAGGAATTGCTGGTTGGAGAGAGAGAGAAAGCTCAAAGTTGGAGGAGTGTTCGAAGGCGTTCTTCGTTCTTAAACTTCTTCTTCTTTGATCTTCAACTAGGTAGGTTTTCTCTCAGGCGAAAACTTAATTAGATCTCCATATATGTTTCTTTGCATGAGTATTTCAATTCTATATAAATTTTTCATGATCATGTATTTATGGCTTATTTTAAGATTTAAAGTTCAAAAATGGGAGTTTCATTATCATAACGTGTTTCAATAACGTGGATCACATATGGACCATGATTTGAATACGGTAACCACGCCCGATTTACCTCGTTTATTTGCGTTATTTCAAAACTTAAATTTTGAATTTTAAAATCATGTTCTTGCCTTAAGAATACTATTAACAAAGAAATGACTAGGTGAATGAACTCGTAAAACTATCGTTAATTGTTCAAACAACTATGCTCTAATTTTCATAGAATTTATATACATGATCAACCCTATCTATTTGATCTAAGCTCTATCTGAAAGCTTGACATCTTCTTTCAAATTTTCTTCATACATGAATATATTATGCAATTGGAAGCTTGACATTTTTTTTTCAATGTCTTTTCCTTCATTGAAATTCTTTCACAAATGAACATGTTAGAATATACAAGAATAATTTCCGTTCGATTTACGTGTTTTCATGTCTCCGAAAAATCATGTAGCTAGTAAGTTTACCAAGAAAGATCGGTGTCTAAGGCTAGAGGTCCACGTGCAAATGCTTTAAGTGGATAAGTGGTTACTTAATTAGGACCTTGTGAATACGAGGGGAGCCTCCCACTGTCCCACCTCTTACCTGACCGCATTTTCTTTGGTTTTCTGCTAATTACCCGACTGAGAAACACTTGATCTAAACTTATTTTACAAGATTTTCCGCGAGAGTTGATCGCGCCTTGACCGGCAATTCATTCTCTTTATTATCTTAATGTCGTTAAACATGATGTCTTAAATCATCCTTAAACTTCTCTTATAAACTTTATTTATTCTTCTTACTACATACCCTTTCTTCATACTATATGTCTTTGAAAATATAAAATTTTCTAGATCTATACTTTAGCCATAAACTACCATTTGGGAGTGTAGGAGCTAAGTGCCATGTAGGACAAAGTGCTACGTTATGGGAGCCACCTCTTGAGGCCGAAATGGCTCAAAGTGCTACATAATGGGAGCCATCTCTTGAGCCCGTAGGGGTCACCTCTAGAGTCCTCCATAACTAAATGACTAGTTATGCGCTATACTATGCTTCTTAAGCTTTTCTTAAAACTCGAATTGGCCATAATTATAAATGAATTGTTCTGAAAATTACATGGGACTTTTGATCCACCTGATACTCAATGCCTGGCAAACATGGGGGCCCTGATATGGTCCTAGGCGAGTAAAGCCTGAGAGTACTTGTGCCCGAGGGAGTTGAATGATCAGGTGTGGCATTGCACTAATTGACATGCAAGATTGAACTAGACAATTCACTTATTACATGCTTGACTCGTTACATGCTTGACTTCCTATACAAGATATGTTTGACCGGAAAGGTTAATATCCTTGTTACATGGCCATATTTACAATTCTATACTTGTTATTGATCTTCATGCGTACACTTGAGTTCTACAATATCTATCCTTGAAATTCTTGACTTCCTGATCTTGTTCTATATTTGTCATTTATTTTATTACTTATTTTATTCGAGAGCATATAGATGATCCAAAATGCTAATTACTTAAAGTGACTTGGTAAAGAGATATAAGTCCTACTAAATTTTCTAGCTCACCCTGTGTATTGTTGTTAATTTTCAGAAAATCTTGAAGATGACGGGAATGTGCTGGAGTGATGAGAGTGATGATAGTTTTTAATAAATTTATTTTCCCAATCTGTCTACTTATAAATGAATGTATCGAGTTTGAGTAGTATTGTAAGTCCTTGAAGGATATTTGTTGGAAATGTCAGATTATGAAATAAAGATGTGATTTTGTTCATTTGTTGTTCATACTCATCATCTGAGTCTCTTGATCGACCTGCCCGTATAACTGTTCACGCCTTGATAATTCTACAGCGGTGATAAAAATAAATATCGAGCTAATTCGCGTGCTCGGATCGAGTCACGGGACGGGTTCACTCACTCACTCTCGTAGTGGTGATAAAAATAAATATTGAGCCAATTACCTATCACTCTAGCAGCGACATATGAAAATATACGAATTGAGTAAAATGCCAAAGTAGGAGGGTGGCGAGTGTACCTCCACGTTCCGGGCGTGGGGAAGACGATCCCGGCCGAAACTCGTACTCCCGGTACAAATAATCCACAATAATTACAGAAATGATTTCAAGGCCCACTCCACGCAGGGTGGTAACGGGCTACAATGGGACCCGATAGTAGTGAACTTGAGTTGACGGGCAGCAATTTAGAACGCTCCTGGGTCGGAGATGGGCTGCTGGTCCGGCTCAGTTCTGCAGGACCCGTGGACAGCAGGCGGGGCTGGCTGCTGGGGCGGCGGTGCCCGGGCATCTCATTGCTGTGGCGACTTGTTGGGATCTTGCAGGGGGGATGCCGATCGATCTCCGGGAGCGGCGGTCGCCGAAGCTATCCTGGCGTATTTTACCGAGATTAACTGATGGACTGACTTGCTGGCCTGTTCTCGGATCTGAAATGCGCGCCTCCACTAGAAGAATTTCTACGCCCAGATCCTGTGTCAGATCGACGCAAAATTGGTACCAATGGATAGAGGACTCAAAGGGTTACAACATATAATTATTTCAGATCCATCCAGTAGACGGATTAGAAATGAAAATGACTGTTCCCAATATTTTTTTTCTGACTTGGATTACAGACTGTCAGGACAGAATAAGATCTGCCTGAGACTGATTTTTGACTGACACAAAAATGATGGATCTAGACTCTAAGAAAATTATGGGTGGAAGAGGGGGATGTGAGGGACACGTATGATTTTTTTGAGAATTTTTAGAGATGGCTAAGGGTGGTGGAAAAATACAATAATGGGACACTGTCCCGCAGATCTGCAAACTAGCAGATTGCTGGGGGAAACTTAATTACGGGAAAATATTAAACGAAAGCGAAATGACACGAAATTTGAACTGGGGTTGGAAAATGATAAGAGGAACAAACCCTCAAAATTGGAGCTCGAACAAATCTCCTGATTGGGAGCTAAAATTTCGGCTTCAAGCTTCTGTCCAGGGATGGATAGAACTCCGACGGGGTGGCGGTGGCGCTGCGGTGGCGGCTCGATGGCGACGGCGGCTGAGCTTCACACTCATAGGAGGAGAGATCACTTGGAATCCACCAAGTTTTGTAGGGAATCCACCCTAGAAACATAGCAAATCCAGCTGCAAAGGAGAGGGGAGAGAGGGGCGCCCTTGGGCTCTTGGAATTTCCAATCTTTTCTTCTCATTAATTCTATGAAAATAGCAAATTACATGGGTTATATAACTCCACCCTAAAGACCTAATTACCCTCAGATATAGGGTTAGGGAGGGGAATACAAGGGATAGAAGATATTCTCCCCATGTGGTCAAAAATCACAATAAAAAAACAATATAGGTAGGGTGCGCCCCCTCTTTTAAGAGGAAAAAAAGATTTTTCTTCTTTTACCTCCTTGGTCCAAGTCCTCCCTTGGACCATGGACCAGCCCCACAAGCCCACCTTGGACTTTGAACCAGTCCCACATGGGCCCTAGAGCCAAGTGGACCAATGGAAAATAAGGTGGGGGACCCTACTGGACCTACTGGCTTTTTGCAAATAAACCCAAAGACTTCTAAAGACTAACGAATTGGCTTATAATGCCTTACATTTGCAAACCCAATTAGTCAAGTATATAAATGTAAACAAAAGGACACAAATGTAAAAATAAAATGTTAGTGCTCGATGTTGATTCCCATCAATTCTCCGCGGGTGGGAAGAACTCAACCCCGTTGAGTAAGGGGTGCGGCTGCTCGTGTGACTCCTACGGATCTGTCACCATACCAGGTAGCGCGGAGTACGCTCCACTCCAAGCAATCGTCACCTGCTCACCCCATATATATTTGATATGCACATGCTGCTGTGAGAATGAGGCTAATGGTGGACACTCCGGGGTGGGGTCACTCTCAAAGGAAGGAGATGGCTCAATGACTCACTAGGAATCATCGCCCGTTTATGTGACAAGATCCGAGACATAGAATGGTAGAGCCGATCTAACTTCTGACAAGTCTACAATGTACGCATTAGACCCGACTTGCCTCACACTCGAAAGGGACTGACAATGCGAGCTGACATGAGGCCAACTCGACTTGATGCATGTAGACTCGCTATGCACTAGACAATAAAGAAAAACACGGACTCACACATGACCCTAAACAAACCTACTATTAGTCTGACCCATTTATATGCAATGGTGGACCAGGACATCCGAATGTGTGTCAAGCATACACTCGAGGCAACCGGTGGTTGGCGGATTGGGGGACTCCTAGACTCCATAACATGCACCATTCATATACTGGAGGCCCTTTGGATTCGGAAGGTTTGGGAGGGCTAGGCGTGGAAGATTTGGGTTGCCTAGGAGAGCCGAAGTCTCCTACTTCTGTACCCCAATGAACGGGCTCCTTGCGGAGTGTAGGTGGACTGGTCCGTGGGGTAGGTGTGTGATAGGGGACTTCCCTAACAAGGTGGAATGGTGGTGGTGGGTCACGAGGCTCACTAAGAAAGGGGTCGAAGGAATCAAAGAATGTGTGACCCCTCGATATGGGTTCCCCCATGACACGGTCCCAAGTTGGAAATTCTTGAAGGTATAAATAATCACCTTCATGCATTGTGATAGGTGGGACGACGGTCATATGTAAAGAATAATGTTCCTCCCTCAGGAAAAGTGGAATGAAATCTGACTCGGCAGGCATGGGGAGGAATAAAAGAACCTCTATGGTGACATGACCCACGGTGCACACGGAAGTAATGGACCCTAAGGCCGGATGTGTGAAGCTACGATGATTGGGTTGGTCGAAGCCTCGGGCCAACATAAACGTCAACGTCAATTGCCAGTCTAATCCCTTAATAAGGTTATACAATGTATCAGCATGGTGACTAGACCAGAATGTTGTGTGGAATGAGTTGACATGCACTATTTGTAGTGCGGGGTCCATGGATGGGTAGAAAAAGGCTTTAGGGATCAAGCCTTGCTTGAGCCAGCCAAAAAGTGGCTCATCGATGATTAGCTTCCCCGATAGAAGCATGGGTGGCACTGGTTGAGGCAGCTCCAAATGAGGTGACTCCGAATAAAGATCGGAAGGTGAGGATGGGGGCAAAGGAGCTCTCACGGGCGGAGAAGGAATGTCCTCCTTGAACGGAAGAGGTCCTTGGGGTGGCACCGGGTTGAGGCTACCGGCTACGGCCTCCCTATACTCAGGCAGGAGTCCGTCAATCTGGGTACACTTCCTATCCAACCGATCTGAAATGGTTTTGAAGAGTTCGACAATGATGGGGTTTGGAGTAGGGGTATCGGGATGGACTCGCCCATAATCACTCGGCCTAGTATTGGGCTTAGGCTCGTCTACATGTGGGGCTCTTTGCCTCCGACTATGACCCATTTTGTTGGAGGTGATTGGGTGGGGTCGGTTGGAGGTGACTGGGCCGGGTAGGTAGACCCTTCTAAGCTCGCCCTTCATCTCACGCCAAGACTCTATAGGCCATTGTCTCCTAATTTCCCTCAAGTATTCTATGTCCCTCCATTGCTCGACGACTTCGTAAAAAAGTCACCTTGTGGCAAAATCGACTTGCATGGCATCGGACATAATGTAACACTCAAAGTATTTGTCCATAGCAGCTTCCCACTCTAGCTAGTTGCTCGAAACTTTGGAGCCATAGAAGTCCGGGGCTTCGGGCCTACGGAGGTGGTGGGGTTGGGTTTCCCATCCTTGGGCGTGTCGCCACCATGCATATGATGTGGGCTTTTGGGGATCCATGGGACACGGGGAGCTATAGGATGGCCATGCCGACACTTGGTGACAAGACACTAGACACGACCCTAAACACTAATGCAAAGTTGGAATGCAGACTCGACTACAAACCTAGACTCAACTAGTATCCGGTACGTGGCGGAGGTATGATCCGAAGACCGAACTCACGCAAGTGTGCTACCTTCCCGATAGGCGTAACCTATCATTCCGGGAACACCTTTTGATATACCGAATAGAGGAATGCAAATGCAAACTTTGGACCAGCTAACTGACTACCCTAGACTCGACTTAGCTTTGATATCAATTTGATGTAGGATGGGACGCGAACCTGGGACTCTAGCTCGCAGACGTCCCTAAGTGAGGGAAACACATGGATCTGCGCGGTTGAGAAACCGGCAATGAGCCTCAAGTATCGGCTTTTCCGCGTGCTCGGATCGAGTCACGGGACGAGTTCACTCACTTACTCTCACAGCGGTGATAAAAATAAATATCGAGCTAATCCGCGTGCTCGGATCGAGTCACGGGACGGGTTCACTCACTCACTCTCGCAGCGGTGATAAAAATAAATATCGAGCTAATTACCTATCACTCTAGCAGCGGCATATGAAAATATACGAATTGAGCAAAATGCCAAAGTAGGAGGGTGGCGAGTCTACCTCCACGCTCCGGGCGTGGGGAAGACGATCCCGGCTGAAACTCGTACTCCCGGTACAAATAATCCACAATAATTATAGAAATGATTTCAAGGCCCACTCCATGCAGGGAGGTAACGGGCTACAACGGGACCCGGGAGTAGCGAACTCAGGTTGACAGGCAGCAATTTGGAACGCTCCCGGACCGGAGACGGGCTGCTGGTCCGGCTCGATTCTGCGGGACCCGCGGATAGCAGGTGGGGCCGGCTACTTGGGCGGCGGTGCCTGGGCGTCTCCTTGCTACGGCGGCTTGCTGGGATGCTGCAGGGGAGATGCCGATCGATATTCGGGAGCGGAGGTCGCCGAAGCTATCCCGGCGTATTTTACAGGGATTAACCGGTGGACTGACTTGCTGGCCTGTCGTCGGATCTGAAATGTGCGCCTCCACGAGAAGAATTTCTACGCCCAGATCCGGTGTTGGATCGACGCAAAATTGGTACCGATGGATAGAGGACTCGAAGGGCTACAACATATAATTATTTCAGATCTATCCAGTAGACAGATTAGAAATGAAAATGACTGTTCCCAAGGTTTTTTTTTGACTCGGATTACAGACCATCAGAATAGAACAGGATCTACCTGAGACTGATTTTTGACCGACACAAAAATGATGGATCTAGACTCTAAGAAAATTATGGGTGGAAGAGGGGGATGTAAGGGACACGTATGATGTTTTGGGGAATTTTTAGAGATGGCTAAGAGTGGGGGAAAAATACAACAATGGGACACTGTCCCGCAGATCTGTAAACTGGCAGATTGCTGAGGGGAAACTTAGTTACGGGAAAAATACTAAACGAAGGCGAAATGACACGAAATTTGAACTAGGGTTGAGAATCGATAAGAGGAACAAACCCTCAAAATTGGAGCTTGAACAGAACTCCTGATTGGGAGATAAAATTTTAGCTTCAAGCTTCTGTCCAGGGATGGATAGAACTCCCACGGAGTGACAGTGGCGATGCGGTGGCGACTCGATGGCGGCGGCGGCTGAGACACACTCATAGGAGGAGAGATCACTTGGAATCCATGAAGTTTTGTAGGGAATCTACCCTAGAAACACAGCAAATCCAACTGCACAGGAGAGTGGAGAGAGGGGCGCCCTTGGGCTCTTGAAATTTCCAATCTTTTCTTCTCATTAATTCTATGAAAGTAGCAAATTACATGGGTTATATAACTCCACCCTAAAGACCTAATTACCCTCAGATCTAGGGTTAGGCGAGGGCATAAAAGGGATAGAAGATATTCTCCCCATGTGATCAAAAACCACAATAAAAAAATAATATAGGAAGGGTGCGCCCCCCCCCGCTTTTAAGAGGAAAAAAAGATTTTTCTTCTTTTACCTCCTTGGTCCAAGTCCTCCCTTGGACCATGGACCAGCCCCACAAGCCCACCTTGGACTTTGAACCAGCCCCACATGGGCCCTAAAGCCAAGTGGACCAATGGGAAATAAGGTGGGAGACCCTACTGGACCTACTGGCTTTTTACAAATAAACCCAAAGACTTCTAAAGACTAATGAATTGGCTTATAATGCCTTACATTTGCAAACCCAATTAGCCAAGGATAAAAATGTAAACAAAAGGACACAAATGCAAAAATAAAATGTTTGTGCTCGGTGTTGATTCCCATCAAAAGCCAGCTGATCTAATGCAAGCAGGTCCCTCTGGTAAGCACAATCTCGAGCCGCCTCCTCCGGAGAAGGATTCCCGGGCTCCATTATTCCAAGAAGAGCCAAATGATCAAGCGAAATCCGGGCCAAGCAAGGAACCCAATCATCAACCCAGGCCTCTTTCAGAGATGATCCCTCTGCTGGATCAAGCCCGTGCACGGGCCGATTGTAAGATCATCTAGCACAGGAAGCGGTTCCTAACCAATGTCACCATATGAGAGGCAATTGCTTGGAGTAAAGAGCTTAGGGAGGCGCTCGTGAAAATACTGCAAGAGCCAGAAGTTTATGAGGCTCAGGTGGCCGAGCTCCAGGATCAAGCTTTTGAAGCTCTGGCAGCGACTGTCACTTTCACAGACAAAGACATGTTGTTGTCTTCCCCTTGCCATAATCATCCCCTGTACATGCAAGGGAAGATAAATGGTCATGAACTCAATCGGATTCTGGTAGACCCTGAGGCATATGTCAACATAATACCTCTCAAGACTTTCAAGTCTTTATTTCTCATGCCCTATTTGCAAAGGGTCAACGATGTTAGAATCTCAGGATTCAACTAGAATTCAGAGGATGCATTGGGCAAAGTAGAAGTGCAAGTGACCATGGACAATTTTGTCACTAAGGCCACCTTTTACATTATTGATGCTAACATGTCATATAAGGCCCTACTCGGGAAACCCTGGTTGGATGAGAATTGGGTCATCCCTTCAACACTTCATCAATGTATTAAGTATGCAAGAGGTGGAGAGCAGCATGCAGTCTTTCCTGACCGAGCCCTGTTCCATCCAAATGAGTGCAACTTGACAGACGCTCAATTATATTTTGAGGAACCCACCATCAAGCCTCCCATTAAAGTCAAGGGCAAATGAAATCAAAAAGTCCTTGCAAAAGAAGAAGAAGAAGATGAAGAAGAGCTCTTCAGGATAAATGAGTATCTCGCTAAGTTACACCGATTGAACATACAAGGTAGCTCTGCCAATGTTAAGCCAATTCGGCTAGAATGGCGCGACATTAATTTTGAGGCCAGCCTCATCAGTCAGGTAATTAATAAGAGCATCTCCTTACCTTCAGTGTGCATGCAGCTGCCATTCCAAAGGGAGGAACACCAAGTTGAGCAATTGAAAACATTTATTGTCACATATCAAAGAAAAGGGAGGAAGAAGAGAAGTAAGGCCGCCAAGCCCATCATCTTTTATAAGGGAGACCTAGTGCCTCAAGCACCTCCTGATGATGACTTTGGCTAGAGTGAGATCCCTAAATTAAGAACGCCTGTCACGTCCCGATGTAGAAAATCAGAACACAACAGTTGTAACATTCATGTCAATCAGAGCAAAATAATAACCATAAGAGACAAAGAGGCTAGTACATATAATCACAAAATTCTTACTTCTATTCATAAATTCCAGGAGCATCCATTACATCGACTCTTACAGAATTTGACAAAAACCAAAAAAACATAATGTTTCTAACAACTCCAACATTCCGAGAATGACTCATAACTCAACATGAACATCAAACTACGACAACAAGGTTGAACACACCAAGGCTACTAGCTGGAACGCTCCATCGGATTAAATGTCCTCATCAGAGCTACCTGACAAAGATTGAGAAAACTGGGTGAACGAGAGCTTAATAGGAATTATATCTCTATGCAGGCAATCTTAAAGTGATTAATCAATTATTAAGATCTTTCATGCTAACGAGAAACCGAGCAAAATAAACATCGTGAATAGGCATTTAACTCTAGTCAACCAAAATGATGAGATGAGATAATCAAAGAGGACAACAAAAGATAGAACAAATGTACAACAAGAACTTTCATGTATTTGGCCGTAACAAGCACGTAAGTACAATCATGTAATTTAGAGTCATGAATTTTCATGTAGAAGTGAATGTCATAGATTAACACGCTAGCAAGTACTTCGGTGCAATGCCACACCTTGTCATTACAAACTCCCATGGGCACTAGTACTTTCGGACGCTTCTCCCTGGGCCAGACCGAGCCCTTAATGATGCATTAGCATTGAGTGGTGGATCCAAGATCTTAAGTAAAAATCGAGACATTCATTATTTTTTGGCCAAGAATTTCAAGGATAAGCCCAAGTAACCAAGCACTAACAGTGGAGGCAATTCCTTAGGAGGAATTCAAGAGATAAGCCATAGGGATATGACTTTAAGAGCCAAGATTCAAGGAAATTCTAGTAGCAAGCTTTGGAGTATAACATTAAGGGGTCGTGAAAACATCAGGTTAGTAGCCTAGAGAGGCTAAAACCTAACCAAAGCTCGGATATCGCACTTCAACACAAGAAACATGAAAGTTCAAAAACTGGGCAAGGATGTGGTCCACGCGGCACCGTGGTCTCATAGAAGCGGTCTGGGCAAGTCCGCTTTCAGAAGGGGCAAAAAGGGCTTGTGTCGACACACTAGGTAGGTGTGTCGACTCACCACATGGGGGAATGATAACGCGGTCTAGCGACCTACCGTGGTCTCAAGGATGCGGTCGGGACATGGCCACATTCAGAGGATGGCTTAAAGGGCTAGAAATTAGTCGACAGAGGCCAATATCAGTCGACCGAAATGGATATCAGTCGGCTAAAATAGGTTATTAGTCGACTGAACAGGTGTGGACGCACTAAAATTTGAAAAGAATCTGTTCGCTTATTGGTCGGGTTAATTCGTTTATTTAGTGCGAGGGCGTGCTATTCACAAAGTAACGATTTATTTGGGCCTCATGGAAGCCCATGGTGCGCTCGATTTGACTCAGTTAGACAACTGTGTGGTTCGAGTCGGGACCAAAATCCGCCGCACCGTAAAAGTCACGACGTTATTTACATCCACTCGGAGAGGGGAACACCCTTGATTAATTACCGGGAATAAGGGCTCTATGGCCGAAAGAATTGCTAATTAATGTAAGAAGAAAGGGGCAATAAAATAATGCTAAAAGCCCGCATCGGGGTATGAACATTCAGATTATGTCGATCACTGGCGGACCATTCCATGTTCAGACAAAGGTCCGTGTAGAAAACAAGACGGTAGCGGGAACAAACCCGTGCATATGTCTGCCAGGAGATGGCAATTTTGATACAAAGATGGGATTAGATCCCGGTGGCAGGGGGTGACTTCGGTGAGATATTGGTCCAGAATAAGGTCGAGCAATAACCATGACAGGGGAACAACTGCCTGAGGGCGAAGCCCGGCCTACGAGGGCGTCATTAATATTCCCGAACCCGAGGTCCGAGGGAGACGAAGGCCGTATCGTTCTATTCATTATTATTATTATTATTTATTGTTATCATCATTTATTCATTATTATTCTTATTATTTTTTATTGATTCTACTTTCATTGCCTATGTGCTATGAACTCTTCCTTTCGCTTATTATCTTATTATTATTATTATTTTATTATTTCCCTGTTTTAAAGAATATCATTATTATTATGTAATTTTTTATTATCATTATCATATCCCCCTTTTTAGTATGATGTGGCATTTTGAATGCAGAGTGTGCCCGGTGAGAGCATTGGAGGGTGTACCGCTGGGTTAGGCCACGAGTGTGCCGGCCAAGGCTGGAGTGTGTCGGGTGGAAGGGCTAGAGGAAGCGTGTACCGCTGAGGGAAGGTGCAAGTGCACCGGGCAAGGAGGCTGAAGGGTGGAAGGGTGTACCGCTAGGGGAAGGTGCCAGTGTGTCGGGCAAGGAGGCTGAAGTGTGTCGGGCTGGGATGTTAGAGGGTTTGAGGGTCTGGGGGTGCACCGGCCCAGGTGAGGCCAAAGTGCACCGGATGGATGGCGATGGGAGCGCGCCGAGTGGACGCAGGGCAAGGCCAATGCAAGTCTGGGCTTGGGTCGGTGCAAGCTTCAGCTGGGTTGAGTGAAAGTCGATGCACATGTGAACCGGGCTAAATGATGGTCGGTGCACATCACGCCAAGGCTGAAAGCAGGGTCGGTGCACATTGTGCCAAGGCTGAAAGCAGGTTGGTGCACATTGTGCCAAGGCTGAAAGCAGGTTGGCCAAAGTCTAAGCATGCCTGAGGCAAGGTCTGAGCAAGGTCCGTGCAGATCGCAGCTGGGCTGAAATGAAGGTTGGTGCACATGTGCACCGGGCTAGGATAAAGTCAGTGCAGGCCCTATGCACGCGAGGGACAAGGTCAGTGCAATGGTTAGCTTGGCTGGGAGGAAAGTCGGTGCACACAAGGATGTAGTCAGTGCACATTAAAAGCAGGGTCTATGCATGTGTGTAAGGTCTGAGCAAGCTAGTCAAAGTCTGTGCATGTGCTGGACCAAGGTCGGCGCAGGTTGGGTCTGTGCAGGTTAAGGCTTAAGGTCTATGTAGGGTCAGGCTGGGTCAGTGCAGCAAGGGGCCAGAGGTTCGTGCAACTGGGCCAAGGTCGGTGCAGGTTGGACTGGGTCAGTGCAACAAGGGGCCAGAGGTCGGTGCACATACAGGCTGGGTCGGTGCAGGTTAAGGCTTAAGGTCTGTGTAGATATGGCCAAGGTCGATGTAGGTTGGACTGGGTCAGTGCACATGGGAACTAAGGTCAGTGCACATTCAGAGCAACAGATGAACAAGGTCAGTGCACCTAGGAATTAAAGTCAGTGTCAGGGATGACTAGAAGGCAGCTAGGGTCGATGCTAGTTGGGTCTGAGGTCGGTGTTAGTTGGGGTGAGGTCGATGCTGGTTGGGGTGAGGTCGATGTTAGTTGGGGCTGAGGTCGATGCTAGTTGGGGCTGAGGTCAATGCTAGTTGGGGCTGAGGTCGACGCTAGTTGGGGTTGAGGTCGATGCTAGTTAGGGCTGAGGTCGATGCTAGTTGGGGTTGAGGTTGATGCTAGTTGGGGCTGAGTCCATATAAGTGGAATAAGGTATGAGAGGAGGTCCCTTGTCCATGAGATTCAGATGGAGGGCCTTAGATGATCAAGCTTTCAATTTTCTGCTGTATGGTTAAGTCCTTTGTCATGTTCAACAATCTGCTCCGATCATGTTTAGTCCAGTTCGTCGAGTCTTGTACGGTTCCCTTGTCTTGGTCGAAATGTTTTATTATTACCCGCTTTATTTGTTTGTTGCTTCCTTTTATCCTTTTAATATGTTGTTATTTCTGACAAAAATTCGACAGCATCTCCCCTTGACCCGGAGGCTAAGGGAGTAAAAGGGGAACACGCCCACAAGGAGTGGCATGACCCAACAATTCGAGGTGCGTGCCACGGCAGCAACACCTTTAAGAAAGCTATGAAAAACTCAGGGAAAACCACGAATGAGAGACACCGGGCTGATACAGGCTAGGTATGCACTGGTTGAAAGGGGGCCAGGTGTGCCGGGTAAAGGCAGATCAAGGGTGTGCCGGCCAAGGCAGGCTGGGGGGTGTGCCAGCCAGAACACAGGACAGAGGGTGTGTGCCGGCCAAGGCCGACTGGGAGGTGTGCCGGCCAATGCTGATGAATGATGTTGGCTCTGAAGGGCAGGTTTGGGGGCACTTAGGCTAATGGGTGAGTTCAGAGTGTTGAGCGTGGGCAGTGGGTTCCGAAGGGCTCATACTGCTCCAAGCAAAGGGGAGAGGTGACAAGGTTACGGAGGCCAGTGAGAGAAGATCAACTTCACACCGTTAAGCCGGTGACGCTATCTATTGAGTTGGATAGGTTCTGCGGCGTCATGGAGAGCAAGCAACCCAAGTAGTAAGGAAAACCACGAAGAAGAGAACAAGTCATGAAATGCACCGTAGGGTAGAGTCTGACTAGAAGAACAAGGAGAAATAAGAGATATTTTCATTCATAGAAAACCAAGTAGCGTAGATCATGGCCAAGGGGGTCAAATACAGTGCAATGCACCCAAACAGAAGGGGAAGGAGAAATAGTAAATAAGAGAAGAAAGAAAGAAAAATAAAGAAAACAACTGAAGAGAGGGCTGGAACGAGGAAGGGTAACAGTTCCCTTTCCTATTCCTTCCCCTCCCACTACATTCAGCATGCTCTCTCCCTCTTTTCTCACTATCCTCTACCTTCTTCTTCTCTTCTTGCTATGCGTCTTCTTCTCTCTGGGTGATGTTCACTGTCTCTCTCTGTCTCTTGTCTTCTTCGTGAGAGGTTATATCTGTCCAGCCACATTGACCTTCGACAATGACGGGGATTAATGGGGATTGACCCCAGTCTTGTCCCCGAGCAGGGGGATGCCTGCGTGCCTGGGCTAGGCGTTGACAGCTGCACAAGACCCCGGCTGGCTGAACGTGACCCTGCTACGCACCAAGGGCCACCTGCAGTGACCGCCGTGCTTGTCACCGGTTGGTGCCGGACTGAAGGTTGCAACGCTGCACCGGGTGCAGAGGAATTAACGCTGCACCGGGTGGACCATCTAGCAGGGTGTGCCGCTGAGAGGGCCTAATGACTGTGCCGTTAGAGTGGGCTCACATGTGTGCCGTTGAAGGGCACAAGGAGTGTGCCATTGGAGGGCACAGGCTGCTGTGCCATTGAGAGGCTGTTGATGGGGTGTGCCGTTGAGGCCTTTGAGAGTATGCCATTGGAAGGCGTTTGGAGGTGTGCCGTTGGAAGGGTACAACAAGTGTGCCGCTGGAGGGACACCATGAGTGTGCCGCTGAAGGGCATTGGGCAATGTGCCACTGAAGGGGCTCCGAGAGCATGCTGGGTGAAGCCTCTTGAGGGTGTGCCGGCTAGAGACACTCGCGGGTGTGCCAGTGGAGGGTACAGAGTGTGCCGTTGGAAGGGCCAAGGCGAGTGTGCCGTTGGAAGGTCCAAGGAGAGTGTGCTGCTGGGGGGACACTTGGAGTGTGCCGCTGGAGGCATCAGAGTAGTGTGCCGCTGGGGCAATTGAGAGTGTGCCGCTGGGGCACTTGCAGGGCGGTGTGCCGCTGAAGGGCACAATGATTGTGCCGTTGAAAAGGGCTTTGATCCTTGATTCAAGAACTCAGAACTGTGAATTTCTTTGGGACATTCTTCACCGCCAGGGACCCGAGGGTGGATCCATAGCAGTGTATAAATTCAAGAGGGTATCCTATATTTTCTTTGTAATTTAATGCGCCTATGCAAATGCGAAGATTTATCGGATGGTAGTATTCTCTGGAGCCCTGGGTGGCCAGTTTCTCCGAGTCTTCTTTCTTCAGCTCTGACACTGATGTGGTGTTGTGCCCATGTGGTTTTGATGTCAGCAAGCACTATGAGTATGAATGATTGATCACCATGTGTCTGCATATGAATGATGGATTGAGCATCTTATTTGCATGTCATTCCATCGAACAGGTTGTGTGCATATTCATCTCATTGCATAAAGGCTAGTGCACTTCCATGCATGCATGAAGAGTTATATGGGTTTTGGTATATAGAGTGCGTCGACGCACTGTAGTGGCTGCGTCGACTCAGTCTAGCATTTCTAGAAGGATACCCATTCTGGAAGGGGGTGTGCGTTGACGCAGTATGGGCACTGCGTTAACGCGGCCAGTTGTGTGTTCCAACATTAACTCTGTAGAAACACATGCATACTCGGTGCATTGTTAGTTCTCCTGCACATTGCATCGGTGCATTCATCAATTGCTTCAATACTAAGTCAGTGCAGTTCATGCATAACGCATACACATATTCGGTGCAATTTATAGCTCCGCATTCACGACAAGTCTATCCATGCATAACTTGAAGTCGATGCATTCAAGTGCATTTCATGATAACCAGCATAGTCAAAGCCTGTGTATACTTTATTTACACATTGAAAGTCGATGCGTGTTCATTGCATCTGTCAGGTCTATACATCGCCGCATGCTATCAAGTCTGTACAACCCACGTAGGTTCACTCGACCAAGTCCGTGCAACTCCTGTTGCAGCATCAACTCAAGTCTGTACAACATTTGTTGCTGCACGCGACTAACTCAGTGCATATGTGCATCTTTCACTACAAAGTCTGTACACTCTTTGGTGGCTAGTCTGTACAACCTCCGTTGTTTCACTCGACCAACTCAGTACAGCACGTGTTCTTCATGCATATACATAGTCAGTGCATCGCTTTGCCTCACGCATACACAAATACATAAAGTCTATACAACCTGTGTTGATACTAGCATTTAAGTTCGAGCATCATTTCAGCAAGTCTGTACATCGTCTTGTCGCAGGCACAGCAAGTCTGTACATCGTCTTGTCGCTTGCACACAAAAGTCTGTACATCGTCTTGTCGCTTGCACACAAAAGTCTGTACACATCTCGGTGGCATGCCTGAGCAATCCTCTTCAATGTGCATACTTTCCCATATGCATACTGCATTCCATGCTATCAAGTCCGTACATGCTTAGTTCAAATCTCGAACTAACTCGATGCATCCTTTTCTTTTCCTTCAGATTGATTCAAACTGATAATATGTTCAACCTGACAGAACATCTGTTTGAGGAGCTTAAGAAGGGCACGTGATCCAAGGATGGAGGTCTAACCCTGATCGTGACACGTGGAACCATTGTGCTGGGATACCGTCACGTGGACTAAGGCCTCTGGGCGGGAATCATGGAAAGCACACGCCCTACCTCACTGCTCTATAAATAAGAAGCTTCTTCCTGAAGAGCAGAGTGACAGAAGTAGATAGAAGAAGAAAGATCTATAGTAGCACGATCCAGTGAGGAGAAGAGAGTAGCAGCAGAGAAGAGTAGAAGTGAAAGTGAGAGAGCTTGTGAGATCGAGAGAGATCGAGAGAGAGAGAGAGAGAGTGAAGAAAGAGCTTGAGGAGAAGAAGAAGAGAAGCTTCATTGAAGATCTGTTATCTGTTGGCTCTTGGATCAGATCCAGACCAACTTGGTCCTATCGTTTACAGCTTTCAGTTGCTGTGTTTCCTTTGTTCTTCTTGTTTTTCTTTTGAAACTCTATTTCAAGCTGTTAGTCAGCAGAGCTAAGCTGTATTGCTCAGCGTTGCAGAGGAGGATTCCTCTGGACAGCAAGCTGTGTTGCTCAGCGGGCGAGGTGGATACCTCGGACAGCAAGCTGTGTTGCTCAGCGGTTGTAGGCAAGCTGTGAGGCCTAGCTGTTTAAGTTGTGTATCAGCGGAAGCCACACTCGGGTTTGAGTGTGGGGTGGACGTAGGTCTGCGGACCGAACCACCTAAAAATCCCCTTGTCTACTGTGGTTTGATTGCCTTATTCGATTCGCTAGATGTATGCATAGGCACGATCTGTTTCTTATATCTAGTGAGAGATAGGTATGCACACCGTGCGTTTGATTCTGGTCTTGATAGAGTCTAGTTGATTAGATGAACTGAGTCATCTCTTTAGTTTATATGGAGTAGATCAGAGGTACAGTCTATCTGATCTTCCTTCCATCATTCGAAGAGTGCATCTAAGCTGATTAAGGCATCCGTGGGTTTTTAATTCCGCATCTCTGTTTGTTTAATTTTTTCAATTGGGTAAAATTCTTAAGGATATATTCATTCACCCTCCTCTGAATCTATCGCACCAGCCTCAACAATTGGTATCAGAGCGGGTCTCTGTGCATTCAGATCCAACGATCTGCAGAGGATCCTGCTGTATTCGGTGCATTATTGTTTCTACTATCTTGCATTCAGTGCATCACTGTTTTGTGCATCTTGTTTTGAAATTCCTTCTCGATCTGCATTCATGGATCATCCTTCAATCTACGTTGGATCTAACTTCAGCAACTGGCTAGGCGGCCTCTGTGTTTACCTAAATTCCATCAATCCCAATCTATGGAATCTAGTATCAAGAGGTCCATATAAGGTACCTCACAATCAAACCAAGTGGTCTAGTGAGGACCGATCCAAGAACCGTGATAATATCACAGTTCTTAATATTTTGAGAAATACAGTTAACACTGACAAATTCCCCTTTGCTCTCAGGTGTGCATCTGGAAAGGAGATCATGGATAAGATAACTACCATTCATCAGGAGCAAGAACGGATGTACTTGATGGCCAACCGGAGATATGACGATGAGGAAACTGCGTCTCAAGTAAGCTTCGGATCAGAAGAACCCTCATTTGATGATTTGGTAGTTATGTATGAAGAATTATTAGAGTTATCAAGGAACATAAAATCTGAAAATAAAAGATTGAAGAAAAAGATTGAAAAGCATAAATCTGAATTCTCTTGTGAAAACTGTTCAAATCTGAAACAATCTTATGATGCATGTTTGCTAGATGTTCATAACTGTAAGGAACAAGTTATGTCTTTGAAAAATGAGAATCAAACATGTTTAAACAAAATATCCGAACTGGAGAAACAACTGAATGAGAAGAATGATGAACATCTAATGAGTCTGCAAGAGTTGAATAAGGTTAGTTCTGAATTGGATAAACTGAGACTTGAAAATGAAGAAATTCAAAGGAATAACAAAAACCTTAAAGGTGAAATAGAGAGAGCTAACAAGGAAAGTGTTCAGGGCTCCTCTCTAAAATCGATCTGCCACAAGTGCTTAGCTTTAATAGAACGTAATGAAGATCTGTATGATGAAAATGAGGGGTAGAGAAGATTGATCGAATCCCTAAGAGAAGAAAACAAAGAATTGTTAATTGAGAAAATTAAAGCTGAAGAAAGAGAAGAAAAATTGATTGAAAGACTCGAATCTGTATCAAGTGGTGAAGAAATTAAGAAGCTGACCAACGAAAATATTGAACTGAAAGCTGAAATTGAAAAAGTAACATGGTTGAACACTAGCATGTTTGAAAAACTTCTCACCTTAGAAAAAGGAAAATCTATCTGTGATGAAGAATCAAAAATCTTGAGCAATCTAGAACAAGAAATCGAGAAGTATAAAACTGTAAACAAAGTTCTAAGTGAATGCGTTAATTGCAGTGAACAGGAGATAGTCAGTTATGAACTTCACATTGCTTCTTTGGAAAATAAAATTCATGATCTGGAAAAATCAACATCCGAGTCTATTGAAGACAAGAGAAAAATGAAAGCCATCATGAAAAGTGAGGATGAGGACTCAAAGGAAGGGGTAAGCTGTAGTACTAATGTTAAGGAAAGTGTGAGAAACCAGCTATACACTACCTTTGTGCAAAGTTCTGAGGCAGCTGGTGTCACAAGTCAGTCCCCAACGCAAAATAAAGATATGAAAACTTCTTCATCATCTGTCTTTCAATTTAAGGCTCAGAAAAATGAAAAATGAACAAAAATTGTGAACAAGACTAAACATTTGAACAAGAATGGAGTCAAAAAGGTCCCCACTCGAGTCATGAAATCTACTAGCTCTGCTGAATCTGATAGCTCTATGCTTACTGCTCATGGATCATTTACTTATGCAAATAAAAAGAATGGCTCATGTCATTATTGTGGCAAGATAGGGCATGTAATGGATGATTGCAGATTATTGCTTGAAGATGAGCATGCTGGTGAAGCAATGCATTCTAGAAATTCATTTGGTAGAAACTATGTCACTAGGAAATCTGATGCTTCATGTTACTACTGTGGAAGGCATGGTCATTTAATGAATGAGTGCTTTGCTATGAAATTCGATGATAGAATGCATGCTAGAGTTTCTGCAAATCATCACGGGTATAGAAGAAATAAACCTATGTTTAACCAGCACATTATCTGCTTCAATTGCAACAAGCCCGGTCACAAGGCTGCTGAGTGCTAGTCAAGGTCATATTGGGATAAATCTGGATCCAAAGGTGAGCACCTAAGGTGCTTCGAATGTGGAAATTTGTAAAATTTCCTGCTCCCAATGCTGCTGGTAAGAATAAAGCTGTTAATAAAAGAAAATTTTCTCTATGTTTTGAATGTGGAAAGCCAGGTCACAGGGCTGCAACCTGTTGGCTGGCAGGATATCAAAGCCAGACTGTTTTTGGTAAACAGAATGTTAATTCTGTTAATAAAAAGCTTCATGCATATGCACATAGAATTCATGCTAATAAGAATGTACATAAATCAAATCTAAAATCTGGTGTATCATGCCATTACTGTGGACAAATAGGTCATTCAATGAATAATTGCTATTTGATGAGAATTGATGACCTTCATGCACAAAAATTGATTAGCATACCTACTAAAGGTGTCACTGTTAATTCAGGACCCAAGACATCTTGGGTACCTGTTGCATCAAAATGATGTGTTTGTTGCAGGCGTGCCTTGGAGAGGAATAAAGAGGGGTAAATAAGCCAAGGCACTCAAAAGAAAACCCCTTTCTGAACTTTTCAGATAAATTCTCTGCACTTCCTGCTCTTGGATTCATTGCATATCTTGTTAAAATAAATGTTCATCTATATAGAATTGCTAAATAACATCAGTTTCTGTCTGAGTCTGAAAATTGTGAACGTTATGCTTTTGATCTAATGCTTGAATCTGCATTTCACATTCACTGAAAATCTGATAGGATTGCATGGTGTATTGCACTTCAGAGATAGTCTGAATCTACTTGTGAAAAATCTGTTTAATCCCCTATAGGATGTCATTGCACATGGTGCTTTTTAGAATCTTCATATATATTGCATGCATTCGGGGGGAGTTTGTTGAGTCTTTGCATGTTTTTGCATACATATAGCTAATTGCATTGCATTTCATTACATTGAAATTGCCAAAAAGATTGTGTTCATTAAGGGGGAGTATATAACAAGATTGTGTTCTGCTGGCTATTCATCTAGTTTCTTGTTATTTCAGTCAGTCAACTAAAGCTCCCATCCTTATGTTGAGATCATCCATTTCACATATCTGAACTTAACTCTGATTTGATTTTGAATCTTGTGAGTTGGTCTTTCTTGAGCAAATCTGTCTGATGGACCTCTGAATATCTATTATTCACTATGATATATTCTTTGATGCACCTATTAATTATCCTGATTGAAAGTGTTAACACAGTGAGTCGACATCATCTTAGAATTGCTTTGTCAACTGTCGACACCTTCATTGTTGTACTCATCTTTGTTACATGCTTGAAACTCTTGTGAAGTTCACAACTTGAATGCTGCTGAATCTCATTGAAAATTCAGAAAATTGAGAAGAGTTCAATTCGTATACCTTTATCATAAATCTGAAAATCAATTCATTAAAGAATCTTCTATTATAAAGATTTATGAATAGCTAAAAGATCAGATTGGTTTAAGTCCAATGTATTCATTGAGCTTGGATATGAATATCTTGAAAGTATCTGAGTCAACTTTAATAAACTTTAACCAACTATTTCATGTTGAATCTTGTAAAATTTTCTGAAATCTAAAAATGTTAAAATCATGGCCTTATTTGGTTAAATTATATGAAATCAGTATTGTTTTTAAACAAATGATGAATCTGAAACGTTCCTAAGGGTAAATTCTGTCAGAGCAATGATTTTGGTCACTGAGAAACCATGTCCATTAACCAAGAAGTCTAGAGGACTGTGTCATGAAGTGCCATAATTAACTCTGCTAAATAAAATTCATTGAAAATCTGGGCAGAGCAATGGCTTGAATACTGAAAAAAATACTTCACTTATCAATGAAATAAGGTGAAGTATGTCATGAAGTGTCAATACTATCTCTGAAACATGATAGTTAGTCATACTAAATGCTTAGGGATACTGGCGTCCAAACAACGTGTGTCCTCTAGCCACAAGGTGTGTACTGAACTTAATTGCACATGGTAAACCTGCTATGAAATCTTGTACTGTGCATAAAGAAAAATCTGAAACTATTTGAAGAAGTATGGCTGATCCTCAGGAACCAAATTTGAATTCCTTCATGTTGTTTAACCTCAATACTAATGATTGTAATTTCTAAAGAAGTCATTGAAATTGACTGAGTAAGATGAAAGGAGGTTAGTCAAGATATAAATATGAGGGCTTGGCTAACTTTTATTAAACATTGATGTTCAGATATGAGTACAGAATTTTATTGACAAACTGTGCATACATCATATTTAAACCATGATGTTCAAATAAAAATTTATAAGCCCCTATAATGGAAGAGTCTGAACCATCCATTTATTCAGATTTATGAAATAAGTATCTTATTGAAAATCTTCTATTTCCTTGAAAGATAATGTATTCTGCATGCTACCATGTCATCCTTCCTGAATGTCTTCTGGACATATCCCTCTCCTTACACCCTTGAAAGCCTTGCTTCATTCAGATCAGGGAGCATTGGATTGTTAAGGTCTTGTCTAGACTGCACTTATTACCTTTTAAAAGGGGGAGGTTTGTTCGTCTTGTCAAAGGAGGAGGATAGATTGATTGGTTCTTGTCTCGTCTGCATCATGTAAGCATCAGGTTCTCCATGTATTGCATTCATTATTCTTAAGGAGAGAATCCATCTGCTCAGAAGCTACAAAGAAGCATCTATTCAGGGGGAGTTTCCTTGTCTATGAATCATGCTGCATATTAAAGAGGGAGATCTTGTCAGCATCCTTCATGTCCCTTTCTCTTTGCTGTTGTTAAAGGGGGAGTATATTGTGCCTTTTGTCTCGGAGAGATTTTGATTCAATCATATCATGCCACTTTTATTTCTCTCTCCAACTTTTTCCTTTTTGCTGAAGTCAAAGGGGGAGAATAGTTTGGGTCTGTGTGACTCATAGTGTTGCCATCATCAAAAAGGGGGAGATTATTGTGCCCCTGTGATTTTGATGTCAGCAAGCACTATGAGTATGAATGATTGATCACCATGTGTCTGCATATGAATGATGGATTGAGCATCTTATTTGCATGTCATTCCATCGAATAGGTTGTGTGCATATTCATCTCATTGCATAAAGGCTAGTGCACTTCCATGCATGCATGGAGAGTTATATGGGTTCTGGTATATAGAGTGCGTCGATGCACTGTAGTGGCTGCGTTGACTCAGTCTAGCATTTCTGGAAGGATACCCATTCTGGAAGGGGGTGTGCGTTGACGCAGTATCGGCACTACGTTAACTCGGCCAGTTGTGTGTTCCAGCATTAACTCTGTAGAAACACATGCATACTCGGTGCATTGTTAGTTCTCCTGCACATTGCATCGGTGCATTCATGAGTTGCTTCAATACTAAGTCAATGTAGTTCATGCATACCGCATACACATATTCGGTGCAATTTATAGCTCCGCATTCACGACAAGTCTGTCCATGCATAACTTGAAGTCGATGCATTCAAGTGCATTTCATGATAACTAGCATAGTCAAAGCCTGTGTATACTTTATTTACGCATTGAAAGTCGATGCGTGTTCATTGCATCTGTCAGGTCTATACATCGCCGCATGCTATCAAGTCTGTACAACCCACGTAGGTTCACTCGACCAAGTCTGTGCAACTCCTGTTGCAGCATCAACTCAAGTCTGTACAACATTTGTTGCTACACGCGACTAACGCAGTGCATATGTGCATCTTTCACTACAAAGTCTGTACACTCTTTGGTGGCTAGTCTGTACAACCTCCGTTGTTTCACTCGACCAACTCAGTACAGCCAGTGTTCTTCATGCATATACATAGTCAGTGCATCGCTTTGCCTCATGCATACACAAATACATAAAGTCTGTACAACATGTGTTGATACTAGCATTTAAGTTCGTGCATCATTTCAACAAGTCTGTACATCATCTTGTCGCAGGCACAGCAAGTCTGTACATCGTCTTGTCGCTTGCACACAAAAGTCTATACATCATCTTGTCGCTTGCACACAAAAGTCTGTACACATCTCGGTGGCATGCCTGAGCATTCCTCTTCAATGTGCATACTTTCCCATATGCATACTACATTCCACGCTATCAAGTCTGTACATGCTTAGTTCAAATCTCGAACTAACTCGATGCATCCTTTTCTTTTCCTTCAGATTGATTCAAACTGATAATATGTTCAACCTGACAGAACATCTGTTCGAGGAGCTTAAGAAGGGCACGTGATCCAAGGATGGAGGTCTAACCCTGATCATGACACGTGGAACCATTGTGCTGGGATACCGCCACGTGGACTTAGGCCTCTGGGCGGGAATCATGGAAAGCACACGCCCTATCTCACCGCTCTATAAATAAGAAGCTTCTTCCTGAAGAGCAGAGTGACGGAAGTAGATAGAAGAAGAAAGATCTACAGCAGCACGATCCAGTGAGGAGAAGAGAGTAGCAGCAGAGAAGAGCAGAAGTGAAAGTGAGAGTGCTCGTGAGATCGAGAGAGATCGAGAGAGAGAGAGAGAGAGAGAGAGAGTGAAGAAAGTGCTTGAGGAGAAGAAGAAGAGAAGCTTCATTGAAGATCTATTATCTGTTGGCTCTTGGATCAGATCCAGACCAACTTGTTCCTATCGTTTACAGCTTTCAGTTGCTGTGTTTCCTTTGTTCTTCTTATTTTTCTTTTGAAACTCTATTTCAAGCTGGTAGTCAGCAGAGCTAAGCTGTATTGCTCAGCGTTGTAGAGGAGGATTCCTCTGGACAGCAAGCTGTGTTGCTCAGCGGGCGAGGTGGATACCTCGGACAGCAAGCTGTGTTGCTCAGCGGTTGTAGGCAAGCTGTGAGGCCCAACTGTTTAAGCTGTGTATCAGCGGAAGCCACACTCGGGTTTGAGTGTGGGGTGGACGTAGGTCTGCGGACCGAACCACCTAAAAATCCCATTGTCTACTGTGGTTTGATTGCCTTATTCGATTCACTTGATGTATGTATAGGCACGATCTGTTTCTTATATCTAGTGAGAGATAGGTTTGCACACCGTGCGTTTGATTCTGGTCTTGATAGAGTCTAGTTGATTAGATGAACTGAGTCATCTCTTTAGTTTATATGGAGTAGATCAGAGGTACAGTCTATCTGATCTTCCTTCCATCATTCGAAGAGTGCATCTAAGCTGATTAAGGCATCCGTGGGTTTTTAATTCCGCATCTCTGTTTGTTTAATTTTTTCAATTGGGCAAAATTCTTAAGGATATATTCATTCACCCCCCTCTGAATCTATCGCACCAGCCTCAACATGTGGGACCTAGGCAAAATGTATGGATGCATAATTTTACGTGTCCACAAATGCCTCCCACCCACGGGCAGTGCGGGCGAAGGATGAGCCAAACAGTGCTCGTGGGTGTATTCGCGCAACAAACATACATTATTGTGTATATATATATACCGTATATATATAATGTAGATATTATTATATTTATTATTTCTTTATTCTATATATTTTTTCACTCTTTTTTATTTTCTTTTTTCTTTTTTCTCCTTTTTTCTTTTTCTCTTTTTTTTCTCTTTTTTTTCTCTATTTTTTTCCTTTTCTTCACTTTTCTTTCTTTCTTTCTTTTCTTTCTTTTCTTTTTTTTGAAGCCCCTATAAAAGGGGGTGGGGGAGTCCCGATCAAGCTCCCCCCTTCGGTTTCAAACTCTCCCTCTCCCTCCTTCTCTTCTTTATAGCCCCTTGGTCTCCCTTCCTCTCTTCTCCCTCGCCGCCGAACGTGGCCGTTGCTCACTGCCGTCACCGGTGCCCAGGGTGAGAGGCCAGAATGTGCCCTCTCCATTCCCCTTCTCTCTTCTTCCTCTTTTCCTATTCTCTCTTCCTCTTCTCTTCCTCTTCTTTTTCTCATTCTTTCTCTTCCCTTCGTTCGGAGGGCGACGAAGCCCTAGGCTCCTTTCTTTTCTTCTCCCGTCTTCTTCTCTTCCTCCTTCTCCCCTTCTTCTTTTCTTCTGCTTCTTTCTCTTATCTTCTTCTCTCCTTCTTCTCCTTCGGTGGAGCAACGTCGGGCGCGTCGGTGGGAGTGCTCCGGGGTGTGCCGGAGACGGGGGCACAGTGTGTACCGGAAGCGGGGGCACCGGGTGTGCTAGTGGTGGGAGGCACGGGTGTGCTGGTGGAAGGAGGCACGAGGTGTGTCGGTGGAGTGAGGGGCATGGGTGTGTACTGGTGGTAGCAAGGGCACGAGTGTGCCGGTGGAGTGCGGGGCACGGGTGTGCCGGAGTGGGGTGGCACAGGGTGTGCCAGGCGACTGGGCATCCCGGGTGTGCTGGGTAGAGGCACGGGGGGTGTGACGGTGGTAGAGGGGGGCACGAGTGTGCCGGAGCGGGGTGGCACACGGTGTGTCGGGCAGTGCGGGCACGAGTGTGCTGGGTAGCTAGGGGCACGGGTGTGCCGAGCAGTGAGGGCACGAGTGTGCCGGGTGGAGCACCAAAGGGAGTGTGGCGGTGAAGGAAGCCCAACTTGACCCAAAAAATGGAGGAGCATCCGGTGCTACCTTCCGTGGACACTATGATTTTTGTTGGGGCCGTCACTCCTTGTGGACGAGCACCCGCGTATTCTCTTTACGCCTCCGAGCTAGGGGAGACTCTGTCAAAATTTTGTCAGAATTCAATGACATTTTACTCATTTTAATTGTAGTGTGGCCCTTTATAGTATTTTTTCCTTTGTCTTTGCTCGGGACTTGTTCTGACTCTAATTCTTTCGCGCCTTACAGATAAATGGCTGCTCCTAGTGGTTCTTCTGCTTCTACCATCGCCAGTGTCAAGTCTGCTCTCTCACTGGCTATTCCTGCTGTCATGTGGCTCAACGTTGAGGACCTTAATCGTGAACATGCCGAGGTGGCTTCACTAGCCGAGTCATCAGACTCTGAGACCAGCACGGTAGAGCTCAGCCGAGTTGCCCTGACTGACGGCGGTTTCATGTTTGATCGGGCTGGCGACTACCGAAGGGATCATCCGAAGGACAAGCACCTTCTTCACTTTTTGAAGCACCTTCGCCACCAGGACAGAGGGACTTCAGAACAGTGCGGGGTGCTGAGCACGCCATCTTACAGTCCCGTGACAATTTGCTATACAGTGTTCTCCAGAGTATACCAATGTACCTGGTGGGCGAATCGAGGGAATGATATCCCGTGCTAGGGCTGGAGGCATTGACACCAGTGGAGGGCAAATTGGTATAGGCGCCGGAGTTTACCCCTGCCCGTTGGGACAATGCAGCGGGGCGGGTGCAGAAGGAGCAACCCCGCTTCGGCTTATTTCTGGCGCCACTGAAGTGGGGGTATCGGGAGGAGCCCTACCTTCTGGACTGCCTGGCCATCCGCTTCAAGCATGAGCTCGTCTTGGGCTGGTTCGGAGATGTAGCACCCCTTATAAAAAAAAATGAAAAAATATTATTATTATTAATATTTGCCAAATAAAAAAAATATTAAATAAACTCTTTAGGAAGTTTATGTAAGAAGTGGAACACGAAGTTATCATATGTAAAGATTATTCATTTAACAAGTGGCTTCCTAGTGTAGTTGGTTAAGTAACTTGCCTTCCAACCCAATGACTAGGGTTCAAATCCTAGCATCCACCATTTATATTTTTTGCCAAATAATTATATGTTATAGACAGATGGGCCATGGATTAGCTGTCCAAACATTATCTCTATCTCTCGTAAAAGCCCCATTATTTCCTAACGTGAATAGTGTCATGAATAGTATCACTTTTTATTTAAAAAGAATTTTTCAAAAAAAATTATATGTAAAAATAGATAAAAATGTAAGGATCTCACCCATGTAATTTCATAAACTAACTCCATCAATTTTTAAAGATAAAAATCTTTGAAGCTTAACTTGGAATCTTAACTTATGAACAGTGCACCCCAACTTACAGCACTTCGTAAAGAGACACGAACAGCCTATTTGAGTTGGCATCGCACTATGGGATGCTATTATTTCAGATCTGGTTCCCCTCCTGTCTATCAAAAATCCTAAAATCCCTATATTATACCCCTCTATTGAGGCAGAGACTCTTGCCTTCTCTGACATTCGAAGCCTTGCTGCAGAGAACGTGGGAGCATTCTCTGAAGCATTGTAGAGGAGGGAAGGAGATGATCTTCTTCCTTTCTTCTTCCACCTGTACCCTTTCTGCCACCACACAGAGGTAGGTGATCTCGAGCTTTAACCAAACCATAGCTAATCTAGGTTATATTAGCATGCAAAATTAGTGATTAGTCTCATCTCCATGCGGTATTTAGCGGTTACACATCATGTTATAGTAGGTGTTCTCAACTTTTAACTAAACTAATAGCTAATCTAGGATGATTAGTCTAGGTATTTAGTCTTAGGCTCATTTCCATGCGATATTTAGTGTTTATAAAGCATGTGTTGGCTTAAATCTAGGATGATTAGTATGCCTTAGCTTCATACCTAAGATAATTAGCATGTATTAACTTTATACCCAGAATAATTATCAAGTATTAGTCTCATATCTAGAATGATTAACATGTGTTGGCTTAAATCTAGGATGATTAGCATGCATTAGCTTCATACTTGAGATGATTAGCATGTATTAGCTTCATGCCTAAGCCGATTAGCATGCATTAGCTTCATACTTGAGATGATTAGCATGTATTAGCTTCATACCTAAGCCGATTAGCATGCATTAGTTTCATACTTGAGATGATTAGCATGTATTAGCTTTATACCTAAGATAATTAGCATGTATTAGCCTTATACCCAGAATAATTAACAAGTATTAGCAAGTATTAGTCTCATACCTAGAATAATTAGCATGTGTTAGCTTAAATCTAGGACGATTAGCATGTATTAGCTAATATCTATATTTGATATAGTTCATGCTTTAGTAAAGGGCCTGTCATTATGTCAATTTCTGTGAAACTAAAACCACCATGTTAAAGATGTTATATGAGAGAAACTAAAGCCTGAAAATAGTTAAAGAAGAAATTGTAGTCAAGAGGATGAAAAATGTGGAAAAAGACCAAGTTGAAAGAGGCCAAGTGGAAAAAGACCAAGTTGAAAGCACAATGAAATGATATTGAAAATAGGGGGTTCTAAGAAGGAGAATAATGAAAAATCTAGAGAGAATGAGAATATGTGAAAGAAGAGAAAGTCATAGATTGGAAGGTTAGGAAGAAGTTTTATGAAGAGTGCAGAGAGAGAAAATGAGAGGAAGAAGGTGAAAAATGTGAAAAAAATGAGATCTATAGGCGCAGGTGAACAGTTACTGAGTAAAAAATAGAACCATAGAAAATTAATTATAACTTAAAACTAAGAAGAATTGGAGGATGTGGTAGAAGAAGAAAATCTATATCTACAAGAGAAGAAGAACTTTTGTGAAGAACTCATAGTGAAAGGAGGATTGGAAGGACATGAAAATTGGGGAACAAAAGAAAGTATCGACCCTGCCAGTTCACCGCGTTGACGCAGTACTGTTCATCGCGTTGACGCGATGAACTGATGAGTCGACCCTATGAACTGGAAATGAACTGATGAGTCGACCCTGCCAGTTCACCGCGTTGACGCAGTACTGTTCATCACGTTGACGCGATGAACTGATGAGTCAACCCTGTGAACTGGAAATGAACTGATGAGTCGACCCTGCTAGTTCACCGCGTTGACGCAGTACTGTTCATCGCGTTGACGCGATGAACTGATGAGTCGACCCTGTGAACTGGAAATGAACTGATGAGTCGACCCTTCTAGTTCACCGCGTTGATGCAGTACTGTTCACCGTGTTGACGCGATGAACTGATGAGTCGACCCTGTGAACTGGAAATGAACTGATGAGTCGACCCTGCCTGTTGACAGGGTTGACGCAGTACTGTTCACCGCGTTGACGCGATGAACTGATGAGTTGACGCGATGAACTGATGAGTCGACCCTGTGAACTGGAAATGAACTGATGAGTCGACCCTGCCTGTTGACAGGGTTGACGCAGTACTGTTCACCGAGTTGACGCGATGAACTGATGAGTTGACCCTGTGAACTGGTAATGAACTGATGAGTCGACCCTGCCTGTTGACAGGGTTGACGCAGTACTGTTCACCGAGTTGACGCGATGAACTGATGAGTTGACGCGATGAACTGATGAGTCGACCCTGTGAACTGGAAATGAACTGATGAGTCGACCCTGCCTGTTGACAGGGTTGACGCAGTACTGTTCACCGAGTTGACGCGATGAACTGATGAGTTGACGCGATGAACTATTGAGTCGACACAGCTAGCTCATTACGTTAACGCGATCATTAGGCTTTCACTTTTGCCATCTCCATTGATAGATGGCAGCCGGAGAGGGGATATTTAACTCCTGACAGGGTCCTCTAAACCCTGTATAATTCTCAGAAAGGGCATCCCACAGTAAGGGTGTCGTTTCTAAAATTTTCAGGTGGCCATAAGGCACCTCTCTTATCTAGTTTTTCCGTGTATCAAACGTTACTGGTTTCCACTCTAGTTCATCCCTACACATTAATGCGCCCTTGGATTCCATTCCCTAATTCTACCTTATATATCATACTGGTCAAACCTTGAAATTCCACATTGGCTATAAATAAGAGTGGATGTCGACATACATGATTAATGCTGTGCATATAGGGCCCGATCTGGTCCTGGGGGGAGCACCCGAAGGTATTTGTGCCCATGGGAGTTTATTGACCACGGTGTTTGGCATTGCACCGAAGTACTTGCTTGCTAGGCTTTAGACATTCCACTCATTCTCGTGATATTACTTGATTGATTTGACTTGAGACCCGCAGAAGGGTAAAGTTTTGCTTGAATGAAATTGATAAATAGCCAATTCCAATTTTACATGCTTGAATTTATATTACTTTCTATTACTTGCTTGACATGAGTTCTTACTCTCTTGGAAAGATTTCGTTAATTCCAGTTATTACTTGCTTGAATCTCTTGCTATTGCTGCATTGAAGTTAGAATCCTTATACTCTCACTTGTTATTCCTTCACTGCTCTTGTCGATTTTTACAATCCTTGATATCTACTCATCTACATGCATAGTTTTACAGACATTAATTGAACTTGTAAACCACTTAAAGCCTGTTAAATCTTGAGATGTAATTCCTACTGAGCGATTCGCTCATCTAGTTGTTTTCTAATATTTTCAGGTAATTTGGATGCCAACCAACACTCGGAAGGGAATGAGATTGAGTGATGAGTGTTAGAGTGAAGTTATCAAATTGTCATGTCCCTTTTGTTATTGTATTAGTTCACTTATGTCAGTTGTATCAATTCATCTATGTCATTTGTATTAGTCAACTTGATTAGAACTGCTTAAGATTTGAAACCTAGTCGTTGGACTCTGGGAACATATGTATTTGTCCTTTGATTAGTTGTGACAATTGTCAGCTCGTACTATTTGTATTAATTTCGAGTTAAATCTTAGTTATTTACGCACTCTGATATTTACATGATTGACACGATCTATATAGACGCGTCACGCCTCCGGGTAATCTTCCGCGCTCGGGGCGTGACAGTCTTCGTGGTATCAGAGTCTAGGTTTTCAAACCTAGGGAACTAGAAAAAATAAACGGTTAGAAATTGAAATCTAAGTAAAAAACTTGAGTCCAAGGATAGGTAAAACCCAAGTTCAAGGATAGATATACCTTACCCGGTGAGATGGATAGAGCCATGGGTTAAGTTCTACAATGACTTTCGACCTTACAAGTAAATCCGATCTTTATCATACTTAACTATTTTGTAGGATCATGGCTGCAGAAAGAGCACAATGGCGCGAGATGCAGCGCACCGTGCAAGGCCTCACACAGGCACTACAGCAAGTGGCCCAAGGTGGAGCAAATCGTGGAGCAGGAGATCTCCACTGAAGTTTCCGTAACATGAACCCACCAAGGTTCACGGGTTCGTCCGACCCCGAGGATGTCGAGAATTGGCTAAAAGAGATGGAACGAATCTTCCGTGTGATGCAATGCGCGGATGAAGAGAAGGTTTTACTTGCCGTATTCCAACTAGAGCGGGACGCTCGATGCTGGTGGGAATCCATAGAAGCAACACTGCCAGAATACCATGTCACATGGGATGAATTCACGGAGCATTTCAACAACAAGTACTTCTCCGATCATATCCAGGAAAAGAAAGCCACGGAATTCGCCGTTCTAAAACAACGGGGCTTGAAAGTGGCCGAGTATGAGGCCCAATTCTCCAGATTATCTAGGTATGCACCCCACTTGGTGTGTACGGAAAAGATGAAGGCGAGAAGATTCCTCAACGGGCTTCAGCCCCATTATATCACACAACTTGCCCCGATGGACATCCAAGTCTATTCAGAGATGGTTCGACGTGCTCAACTGCTGGAAGACGCCACCGAGTTATCTGAGAGAATCCGAGGAAGAGACAAGAAGGAACCCGTCACAAGCCCGGGAAAATTCAAACAATCCTTCAACAAGAAGCGATTCTTCATGGGAGGGGAGCCCTCTAAGGCGAAGAAATTCCAGAAGAATGACAGGCCATTCTCCACCACCACATCATCAAAGGAGATTTGCAAATATTGTGATAAAGCTGGTCATAAGACTGAGGAATGTTGGAGAAAGTTAGGAGCTTATCTTCGATGTGGGAGCCGAGAGCATCGAATCCCAGACTGTCCACTGATGAAGGAACAAGACACCAAAGACGAGAAGCGTCCGGTAAAGAAACAAGGCCGTCTGCAAGCTCTCCAAGAGACGGAACCCACTAAAGGTGGAATTGTGGAAGGTACTCTCACTATTTGTTCAAAAACTGCTCAAGTTTTATTCGATACCGGAGCAACTCATTCATTCGTTTCCAAGAACTTTGCTGCTTCATTTTCTAAGAAACATGAACTGCTAGATTTGGTCATATCTACACCTCTTGGGAATGAGTCTGATATCACTTATCACTATCCAAATTGTGAAGTGATGGTTAAGGGAAATAATTTACCTGCTGACCTGATATGCCTAGATATAAAGGGTTATGATGTCATACTAGGTGCCGACTGGCTATCCACATACCAAGCAACTGTAGATTGCCGGCATGGCAAGGTAACTTTCGTAGATTTCCCAGAGCTAGTTTACAATAGCCCTCGGAGTAAATCACTTCTTATATCAGCACTCCGAGCTAGTAAACTTATGAATAAGGGATGCATGACTTTCATAGCATTCATGACTGCCACGGAAGTCGAGAAGGTTAAACTTGAAGACATCCGTGTAATTCGGGATTTTCCTGATATTTTTCCAGAAGATTTAACCGGCTTACCCCCGGAAAGGGAAGTGTCGTTCACAATCGACCTTGTCCCTGGTGCTCGTCCTATTTCCAGGGCACCATACAGAATGTCTCCTGCTGAGCTGAAGGAACTAAAAGAGCAGCTAATGGAGTTATTGAACAAGGGTTTCATCAGGCCGAGTACTTCCCCAAGGGGAGCACCCGTACTATTCGTCAAAAAGAAGGACGGATCGATGAGATTATGCATAGATTATCGGCAGCTAAACCACCTTACAATCAAGAATAAGTATCCACTGCCAAGGATTGATGAGCTGTTCGATCAACTATCTGGAGCTTTATATTTCTCCAAGATTGATCTTCGTTCTGGTTACCACCAATTGAAGATCAAAGAAGAAGACATTCATAAAACTGCATTCCGAAGCAGGTATGGGCATTACGAATTTACTGTTATGCCTTTCGGACTAACAAATGCCCATGCAGCTTTTATGCAGTTAATGAACAGCATATTCAGGCCCTATTTAGACCAATTTATTGTGGTCTTTATTGATGATATTCTGATCTATTCAAAGGCCGAAGAGGATCATGAAGAACATCTCAAGAAGACATTGCAGATATTAAGGGGAAACAAGCTATATGCCAAATTCAGCAAATGCGAGTTTTGGCTCGAGGATGTATCTTTCTTAGGCCATATCATTTTGAAGAACGAATTGCTGTTGACCCATCAAAGGTCGAAGCCGTGAAGAACTGGGAACGACCCACAAATGTAACTGAGATTCGGAGCTTCTTGGGTCTAGCTGGTTACTACCGGCATTTTATAAAGGACTTCTCCAAAATTACTGTTCCCCTGACCAGGTTAACCCGCAAGGAAGTGCCTTATGAGTGGAAGGAAGACTGTGAAAAGAGTTTTCAAACTTTGAAGGATCTCTTGACCACTGCTCCAGTCTTATCATTACCAATGGAAGGAGAAAAATACGAGGTATATACCGATGCTTCTGGTATTAGCCTCGGATGTGTATTGATGCAGAATGGGAGAGTCATTGCATACTCTTCCCGACAATTGAAGAAACATGAAGAGAACTACCCAGTTCACGACTTAGAACTGGCCGCAGTAGTATTCGCTTTAAAGATCTGGAGGCACTATCTCTATGGAGAACAATTCACTGTGTACTCCGATCATAAAAGCCTCAAGTACTTATTCTCCCAAAAGGAGCTGAACATGCGGCAAAGGCGTTGGCTCGAGTATCTCAAGGATTTTGACTTCACTATACAGTACTATCCTGGTAAGGGTAATTCCGTAGCTGATGCCCTTAGTCGAAAGCCGAGAACAGTATTGGCCAACTGCATGATACAAGAATGGAAACTGCTGGAGAAATTCTCTGAGCTTGATATCAGCACAGATGAGAAGAACATGTGTATTATTCTATCTCATATGAGCCTACATCCAGATTTGCTACCTAAAATCAAGAAGTTACAAGAAGAGGATCCCTCGCTAGTGGAGATAAAGAGCAAGCTGGACGAGAGACTGGATTTCAAGCTGGCACCTGATGGTAGATTACTATTTCATGAACGGACATGTGTGCCCGACTGTCCCGAATTGAAGAAGAAGACTCTTGAAGAAGCTCATACATCGAGGTACACAATCCACCCTGGAGCCACTAAGATGTACCAAGACTTGAAAAGAACTTTCTAGTGGTCTAACATGAAAAGGGAGGTAGCAGACTTTGTGTCTCGTTGCCTCACATGCCAACAAGTGAAGGCGGAACATCAAAAACCCGCCGGAAAGCTACATCCGCTGGATATTCCCAAGTGGAAGTGGGAAGACATTGGCATGGACTTTATCATGGGTTTGCCCAAGTCTAGGGGCGGATATGATGGAATTTGGGTAATTATCGACCGGTTAACTAAATCGGCCCATTTCTTACCCATCAAAAGTCGATGGTCAGTTGACGTACTTGCTGCCCTGTATATTAAGGAGATGGTTAGATTGCATGGAGTTCCCGTCTCGATCGTATCTGACCGAGACCCACGCTTCACCTCTCATTTTTGGAAGGGTCTACAACACTCTCTGGGGACGAAACTTAATTTCAGCACTGCTTTCCATCCCCAGACAGATGGTCAGACTGAAAGGACAAATCAGGTTGTTGAAGATATGTTAAGGGCATGTATTATAGATTTCGGCGGAAGCTGGCATGACCACTTACCACTAGCCAAATTTGCATATAATAACAGCTATCAAGCTAGTATTCAAATGGCTCCTTTCGAGGCGCTTTATGGCAGGAGTTGTCGTTCTCCAATATGCTGGGAAGAAGTCGGTGAAAGATAAATTCTAGGCCCAGATATGGTTAGAGATTCGACTGAGAAGATACACCTTATCAGAGAGAGACTTAAGGTAGCTCAGTGCAGGCAAAAATCTTATGCTGATAACAGAAGGAGAGATTTGGAGTTTCAAGTGGGTGACCATGTATTTCTCAAGGTATCTCCCGGCCAAGGTATTAGAAGATTCGGTGTTAAGGGCAAGCTTACACCAAGGTTTATCGGTCCATTTGAAGTATTGGAAAGAGTGGGCGAGGTGGCTTACCGCATTGCCTTACCTCCTCAACTCTCGGAAGTGCACAATGTATTTCATATATCTATGCTGAAGAAATATGTGCACGACCCTTCTCACATCATCAATCATGCTGAATTGGTGATTCAAAGGGATCTTACTTATGAGCAAAGGCCGATGCGGATCCTCGACCGCGAAGTTCGAGTTCTAAGGAGCAAGACGATCCCTATGGTAAAAATCCAATGGAATCGATGCTCGGAGCTAGAAGCAACTTGGGAGATCGAGGAATCTATGAAGAGAAGATACCCAGAACTATTTTAGTCGGCAAGTATCTTATACTTTCTACAGTATCCTTATGTAGTTGAATTTACCCTTATACAATTGAATTTGGGGACCAAATTCTTTTAAATAGGGGAGGGTGTAGCACCCGTTATAAAAAAAATGAAAAAAATTATTATTATTATTAATATTTGCCAAATAAAAAAATATTAAATAAACTCTTTAGGAAGTTTATGTAAGAAGTGGAACACGAAGTTATCATATGTAAAGGTTATTCATTTAACAAGTGGCTTCCTAGTGTAGTTGGTTAAGTAACTTGCCTTCCAACCCAATGACCAGGGTTCAAATCCTAGCATCCACCATTTATATTTTTTGCCAAATAATTATATGTTATAGACAGATGGGCCATGGATTAGCTGTCCAAACATTATCTCTATCTCTCGTAAAAGCCCCATTATTTCCTAACGTGAATAGTGTCATGAATAGTATCACTTTTTATTTAAAAAGATTTTTTATAAAAAAATTATATGTAAAAATAGATAAAAATGTAAGGATCTCACCCATGCAATTTCATAAACTAACTCCATCAATTTTTAAAGATAAAAATCTTTGAAGCTTAAATTGGAATCTTAACTTATGAACAGTGCACCCCAACTTACAGCACTTCGTAAAGAGACACGAACAGCCTATTTGAGTTGGCATCGCACTATGGGATGCTATTATTTCAGATCTGGTTCCCCTTCTGTCTATCAAAAATCCTAAAATCCCTATATTATACCCCTCTATTGAGGCAGAGACTCTTGCCTTCTCTGACATTCGAAGCCTTGCTGCAGAGAACGTGGGAGCATTCTCTGAAGCATTGTAGAGGAGGGAAGGAGCTGATCTTCTTCCTTTCTTCTTCCACCTGTACCCTTTCTGCCACCACACAGAGGTAGGTGATCTCGAACTTTAACCAAACCATAGCTAATCTAGGTTATATTAGCATGCAAAATTAGTGATTAGTCTCATCTCCATGCGGTATTTAGTGGTTACACATCATGTTATAGTAGGTGTTCTCAACTTTTAACTAAACTAATAGCTAATCTAGGATGATTAGTCTAGGCATTTAGTCTTAGGCTCATTTCCATGCGATATTTAGTGTTTATAAAGCATGTGTTGGCTTAAATCTAGGATGATTAGTATGCCTTAGCTTCATACCTAAGATAATTAGCATGTATTAACTTTATACCCAGAATAATTAGCAAGTATTAGTCTCATATCTAGAATGATTAACATGTGTTGGCTTAAATCTAGGATGATTAGCATGCATTAGCTTCATACTTGAGATGATTAGCATGTATTAGCTTTATACCTAAGCCGATTAGCATGCATTAGCTTCATACTTGAGATGATTAGCATGTATTAGCTTCATACCTAAGCCGATTAGTATGCATTAGTTTCATACTTGAGATGATTAGCATGTATTAGCTTTATACCTAAGATAATTAGCATGTATTAGCCTTATACCCAGAATAATTAGTAAGTATTAGCAAGTATTAGTCTCATACCTAGAATAATTAGCATGTGTTAGCTTAAATCTAGGACGATTAGCATGTATTAGCTAATATCTATATTTGATATAGTTCATGCTTTAGTAAAGGGCCTGTCATTATGTCAATTCCTGTGAAACTAAAACCACCATGTTAAAGATGTTATATGAGAGAAACTAAAGCCTGAAAATAGTTAAAGAAGAAATTGTAGTCAAGAGGATGAAAAATGTGGAAAAAGACCAAGTTGAAAGAGACCAAGTGGAAAAAGACCAAGTTGAAAGCACAATGAAATGATATTGAAAATAGGGGGTTCTAAGAAGGAAAATAATGAAAAATCTAGAGAGAATGAGAATATGTGAAAGAAGAGAAAGTCATAGATTGGAAGGTTAGGAAGAAGTTTTATGAAGAGTGCAGAGAGAGAAAATGAGAGGAAGAAGGTGAAAAATGTGAAAAAAATGAGATCTATAGGCGTAGGTGAACAGTTACTGTGTAAAAAATAGAACCATAGAAAATTAATTATAACTTAAAAACTAAGAAGAATTGGAGGATGTGGTAGAAGAAGAAAATCTATATCTACAAGGGAAGAAGAACTTTTGTGAAGAACTCAGAGTGAAAGGAGGATTGGAAGGGCATGAAAATTGGGGAACAAAAGAAAGTATCGACCCTGCCAGTTCACCGCGTTGACGCAGTACTGTTCATCGCGTTGACGCGATGAACTGATGAGTCGACCCTGTGAACTGGAAATGAACTGATGAGTCGACCCTGCCAGTTCACCGCGTTGACGCAGTACTGTTCATCGCGTTGACGTGATGAACTGATGAGTCGACCCTGTGAACTGGAAATGAACTGATGAGTTGACCCTGCCAGTTCACCGCGTTGACGCAGTACTGTTCACCGCGTTGACGCGATGAACTGATGAGTCGACCCTGTGAACTGGAAATGAACTGATGAGTCGACCCTGCCTGTTGATAGGGTTGACGCAGTACTGTTCACCGCGTTGACGCGATGAACTGATGAGTTGACGCGATGAACTGATGAGTTGACCCTGTGAACTGGAAATGAACTGATGAGTCGACCCTGCCTGTTGACAGGGTTGACGCAGTACTGTTCACCGAGTTGACGCGATGAACTGATGAGTTGACGCAATGAACTGATGAGTCGACCCTGTGAACTGGAAATGAACTGATGAGTCGACCCTGCCTGTTGACAGGGTTGATGCAGTACTGTTCACCGAGTTGACGCGATGAACTGATGAGTTGACGCGATGAACTGATGAGTTGACGCGATGAACTATTGAGTCGATACAGCTAGCTCATTACGTTAACGCGATCATTAGGCTTTCACTTTTGCCATCTCCATTGATAGATGGCAGCCGGAGAGGGGATATTTAACTCCTGACAGGGTCCTCTAAACCCTGTATAATTACCAGAAAGGGCATCCCACAGTAAGGGTGTCGTTTCTAAAATTTTCAGGTGGCCATAAGGCACCTCTCTTATCTAGTTTTTTCGTGTATCAAACGTTACTGGTTTCCACTCCTAGTTCATCCCTACACATTAATGCGCCCTTGGATTCCATTCCCTAATTCTACCTTATATATCATACTGGTCAAACCTTGAAATTCCACATTGGCTATAAATGAGAGTGGATGTCGACATACATGATTAATGCTGTGCATATAGGGCCCGGTCTGGTCCTGGGGGGAGCACCCAAAGGTACTTGTGCCCATGGGAGTTTATTGACCACGGTGTTTGGCATTGCACCGAAGTACTTGCTTGCTAGGCTTTAGACATTCCACTCATTCTCGTGATATTACTTGATTGATTTGACTTGAGACCCGCAGAAGGGTAAAGTTTTACTTGAATGAAATTGATAAATAGCCAATTCCAATTTTACATGCTTGAATTTATATTACTTTCTATTACTTGCTTGACATGAGTTCTTACTCTCTTGGAAAGATTTCGTTAATTCCAGTTATTACTTGCTTGAATCTCTTGCTATTGCTGCATTGAAGTTGGAATCCTTATACTCTCACTTGTTATTCCTTCACTGCTCTTGTCGATTTTTACAATCCTTGATATCTACTCATCTACATGCATAGTTTTACAGACATTAATTGAACTTGTAAACCACTTAAAGCCTGTTAAATCTTGAGATGTAATTCCTACTGAGCGATTCGCTCATCTAGTTGTTTTCTAATATTTTCAGGTAATTTGGATGCCAACCAACACTCGGAAGGGAATGAGACTGAGTGATGAGTGTTAGAGTGAAGTTATCAAATTGTCATGTCCCTTTTGTTATTGTATTAGTTCCCTTATGTCAGTTGTATCAATTCATCTATGTCATTTGTATTAGTCAACTTGATTAGAACTACTTAAGATTTGAAGCCTAGTCGTTGGACTCTGGGAACATATGTATTTGTCCTTTGATTAGTTGTGACAATTGTCAGCTCGTACTATTTGTATTAATTTTGAGTTAAATCTTAGTTATTTGCGCACTCTGATATTTACATGATTGACACGATCTATATAGACGCGTCACGCCTCTGGGTAATCTTCCGCGCTCGGGGCGTGATAGGAGAGCTTAAAGTTCAGGATGCACATACCTTTCGGGAGGGAGCAGTGGAGTTCACCGAGTACGTGCTGTTCAACTATGCTCCCCTGCTTATTCGGGCCGACGTCTACCACAACGTTTATGCCTCCCAGTACAGCTACCCAATTTCCAAAGGCCTCTGATGTGGGATGATCGAGGTCTTTAACGCTGAGCTGAACACCTTCTATACCGCGGAAGGTGAGACTTCGCTGGATTTATGGAGTCTTCACCAGCTGAGCGGCCTGCCTATTGATGGAGAGCCGTATGAAGAAGTGTGCCTCCCCGACCTTATCAAGAATGAGAGACGGGGATGGCATCTATGCCCTCAGATATTCTTACCGGTTCCTTATGAAGGCGTACCGGGAATTGTACCAGTCATCCCATGGCTGGAAGCAGCCTCCTCATGGGGACCGTAAGAGGGTCCGCTTGAGTTTGTGGCTGAAATACTTCTTCGACGGGCCGAAGAAATATGAGGATTTTCCTTGTGTCGGCGTCGCTGTGGTCCGGAAGAAGCGTGGCAAGAGCAGGGCTGAGGTGAAACTCCTAACTTCAAAGGGGCGTCGAGTGGTGCTAACCCAGCATGGGTTGATCCGATGAAGCACTATGTAGCTTTCCTCACATACTGGCTCTATTCTTTTGCTTTGTCGTATGGGGACGAGACCGTCATCCGGCCAGATGCCATTTACCCTGCTTGCCAAATGGCATGGGGCATTAAGCTGTCATTGTGCTCGGCTGCACTATGCCTGATATTCAAAACGTTGGGGGACGTTTGTGCACACCAACTCCCGCGCCAGGCCCGTTTCATCGGCCCACTTCACTTCTTCAATGCCTGGGTCTGCTCCTTATTCCCGGAGTACGCCCCACATACCATATAGTCTTGGGGGTTTTTCCCGCGTATGCAAGAGTTTGCCAACGCGGAGGCGGGCTCGACAACGTTGCAGCTATTCAACATCCGGGGTAGGCTTACAACAGTTCCCCAAGGCTTACTGGGCAGCATTCACTTCTGGACTCTGGCCGCCCATTCTAGTCCCTTGGTAAATAGCAAAAGGGAGTGTAGGGATGACGAGGTGGAGAAGTACCCTCACCCGATCAGTCAGCAGACAGTGACCTGCCCACTACTAGAGCCAGAACTCCTCGACTGGCCATTGTCTATCTGCCCAAGCGTGCATGTTTTCAGGAGGGGAGACACCTTGCTGCTGGAACCATATTATCCCTTCCGCTTCGGGTAAAATTTCAAGTATGATCAGCATATCCTGTATACAGCGCACAGTTTACTCTGCCTGTGCGGAGTCTTCGGGGCAGCTCGACTGCTGAGCACGCCCGGTCCTGGTGGGACTACTTGAGGGTTAAAATGGGGCTTAAAATAGCGTGTCGGGCTGAACTTGACCTTATTGTGATTTTTTAAAAATGGGGCTTAAAATAGAGGTGTCCCGTCAGACTTGTTCAGACATCCTGGATAAGGGAGAAAAGGGCTATAACCCAGCTGTGGCGAAAACCTGAAGGGGCGCTGCAGGCAAAATCGGGTACCCCGCCACGTGAAAACCCGAAAGGACGCGTGGGCAAAAGTAAGAGGGGGCTGGCTTTGGTGAAAATCCGAAAGGGCGCTTGGGTCAGTAATGTGGTTATAATAATATGAAAATACATGCTATACCTCTTGGCGACACTTCCATCCCATGTCCCAATGCTGATGATGAAACTGTCCGTCGATCCCAGGGCATCATCGCCTAGATCGATGCTAAAACCTATCCAGAATAGACCTTCCATCTATTCTGATGAAACTTATCCATTTTCTTGCATCGGCATAAACCCAATGCTAGTGATGACCTTTTCAGTCGATCTTAAGGCGTCATCGCCTAGATCGATGCTAAAACCTATCCGGAATAGACCTTCCGTCTATTCTGACAAAACTTATCAATTTTCTTACATCGGCATAAACCCAATGCTGATGATGAAACTGTCCATCGATCCCAAGGCATCATCGCCTAGATCGATGCTAAAATCGATCCGGAATAGACCTTCCGTCTATTCTGATGAAACTTATCCATTTTCTTGCATCGGCATAAACCCAATGCTGATGATGAAACTGTTCATCGATCCTAAGGCATCATCGCCTAGATCGATACTAAAACCTATTCGAAATAGACCTTACGTCTATTCTTATGAAACTTATACATGTTCTTGCATCGGCATAAACCCAATGCTGATGATGAAACCTTCCATTGATCATAAGGCATCATCGCCTGGATCGATGCTAAAAACTACCCGAGATAGACCTTCCATCTATTCTGATGAAACTTATACATTTTCTTGCATCGGCATAAACCCAATGCTGATGATGAAACCTTTCGTCGATCATAAGACATCATCGCCTGGATCGATGCTAAAAACTACCCGGGATAGACCTTCCGTCTACTCTGATGAAACTTATCCATTTTCTTGTGTCGACATAAACCCAATGCTGATGATGAAATTTTTCATCGAACATAAGGCATCATCGCCTGGATCGATGCTAAAACCTATCCGGAATAGACCTTCCGTCTACTCTGATGAAACTTATCCATTTTCTTGCGTCGACATAAAGCCAATGTCGATGATGAAGCCTTCTGTTGGTCACAAGGCATCATCACCTTGATCGACAATGTGATGGGAATCAACATCGAGCACTAACATTTTATTTTTTTATATTTGTGTCCTTTGCTTACATTTATATCATTGGGTTAATTGGTTTGTAATTGTAAGGCATTATAAACCAAAGGGTTAGTCATTAGAAATCTTTGGGTTTCTTTACAAAAAGGCCGTTGGGTTTTTATGTAAAATGCCAGTAGGTCCAGTAGGGTCCCCCACCCTCTTTCCCATTGGTCCACATAGGATCATGGGCCATGTGGGGCTGGTTCAAAGTCCAAGTTGGACTTGGACCAAGTAGACAATTCCATTTTGGCCTCCTTGGTCCAAGGGGTGCCCCCCCTCTTTTTGTATTTTTTTATTTTGGTTTTTGACCACATGGGGGAAAAATACTATCCCTTATTTGCCCCTCCCTAACCCTAGATCTGAGGGTAGTTTATGTCTTTTTTCCATTTCTATATAACCCGTGTATTTTGTAAATTCCTTAGCAAATTAATGAAGAAAATCCCATTTGTTTCCTCATGAGTCAAGGGTGCAGCCCCCTCTCTCCTCTCTCCCCCTTGGAGCTGTGATAGCTCTGAATTTCAGAGGTGTGAAGCCTCTCAATTACCCCCTCTCTGAGTGAGAAGCGCAGCATCGCCGCCGTCGCCGCCATCGAGCCGCTATCGCACGACCACCACCACCTCGTCGGAGTTCTATCCACCATTGGACAGAAGCTTGAAGTCAAAATTTTATCTTCCAATCAGGAGATCTGTTCGAGCTCCAATTTTGAGGGTGCGCAGATCAGATCCGACTCAAGCCAGTAAAAGTAGTCCGGGAATTAATTCCTCAAAAAATAAGTCGGCACACCTTCGGTCACCGTCGCTCCCGGGATCGATCAACAACCCCCCAGTAGCGCCCCAGCAGACTGCAGCAGCAAGGAGATGCCCAGGCACTGCCGTCCCAGCAGTCGGACCCACCTGCTGTCCCACGGGCCCCGCAGAACCGTGCCGATGAGTAGCCCATCTCCGGCCCGGGAGCGTTCCAAATTACTGCCCGTCAACCCAAGCTTAGTATTCCGAGGTTATTGTTGTCGTCCTTTATCTCCCTGCGTGGAGTGGGCCATAAAATTACTGCTGTAATAATTTAATTACTATGTACCGGGAGTACGAGTCTTTGCCGGGATCGCCTTCCCCACGCCCGGAGCTTGGAGGTATCATTTCCGCTCCCCTCTTGGCATTTGCTTTACTCGTATATTTTTGAATGCTGCTGCTAGAGTGATAGGATAACTAGCTCGATATATTTTTATCATCGCTGCGAGAGAGAGAGAGCGTGACCCGTCCCGTGACTCAATCCGAGTACAATCGGAAAAGTCGATACCCTCGACTCATTGCCGGTTTCTTAACTACGCACGTCCGCACGTTTCCCTCACTTAGGGACATCCGCGAGCTAGAGTCCTAGGTTCGCGTCCCGTCCCGCATCAAATTGGTAGCCGAGCCAAGTCGAGTCTAGGGTAGTCGGTCTAAAGTTTGCATTTACATTCCTATACCCAGTATATTAAAAGGTGTTCCCGGAATGATAGGTTACGCCTATCGAGAATGTAGCACACTTGCGTGAGTGTGATCTTCGGATCAAACCTCCGTCACGTACCGAATATTGGTTGAGTCTAGGTTTGTAGTTGAGTCTGCATTCCAACTTGCATTGTTGTTTTAGGGTCGTGTCTAGTCCATTAGGGAGTCGATTTGTCTTGTCACCAAGTGTCGGCATGGCCATCCTATAGTTCCCCAATTTCCCATGGATTCCCCATCGCCTAGGTGATATGACCGTTGGCACACCCATGGGCTTGGAAACCATCCCATCTCCTTCATTAGACCTGAGAACTCGAACTTTCATGGCTCCAAGGTCCTGAGCGACTACCTACATTGGGAAGCCGCTATAGACAAATACTTTGATTATTACCCCATGTCTGAGGCCGTGCAATTCACTTTTGCCAAGAAGCGGCTTCTTCATGAAGCCGCCGAAAAATGGGACTACATTGAATGCTTAAGAGAAGTTAGGAGGCAATGGCCCATCGAGTCATGGTGGGACATGAAGAGGGAGCTTAGGAGGGTCTACCTTCCCCACCCGGTCCCCTCTAACTAGTCCCACCCAACCACCTCCAACCTCCCTCACCCAGTCATCTCCAACCAGTCCCACCCAGTCACCTCCCACCGGGATTGTCATAGTCGGAGGCAAAGAGCCCCGCATGTCGATGAGCCTCAACCCAAGACTAGGCCGAGAGACCATGAGTGAGTCCACCACGATGCCTGTCACGCCCTGAGCGCGGAAGGAACCCGGAGGTGCGTGACGAGTTTATATCATTCATGTCAATCAGAGCAATAAGAATTTCAACACAATGACAGAGTGCGCTAAATAATAATTCATCAATAATAATTAAACTATTACAACTAAACCATTAATCTATAAAGTCAAATAACCATACATGACTACAAGTTTAATCTCCACCAAACCTGAGAACATAACCCTCTTACATCATGACTCGATTAAATAAGAGATACAAATTGACAAGGACTCTAAAGGAAAGAGACGACGCAATGGAACATGGCACTGATGCTTGGAAGCTCTATGCTCATCACTCTTGGTCATCCCCGTCTAGTTGCGATTCAGTGTCCGAGTTACCTGAAAAATATTGGAAAAACACTTGATGAGCGAACGCTCAGTAGGAATTATATCTCTATACCTAAACTTGCTTTAAGTGATTAATGAATTATGCAATTTGGCATGTTCATGTATAGACTAATGTGAGATAAATGATGAGTGTTGAAATAACATGGAATAACAAGAATGAACTAGCAAGATTTCAAAAGGTATCAAGTAAAGTTAACAAGGATATCAGGCATGTAATATCAAGTCATGTCATGAGATATTGGCTATTCATTTATTCAAGTACTGCCCATGTCGGGCCACGCAAGTCACGCATGTCAAGTCAAGTAATATCAAGCACGAGAGAGATTGTGGAACGTCATAAATCAAGCTAGTCATGCACTTCGGTGCAATGCCACACCGTGATCATTAAACTCCCATGGGCACAAGTACTTTCGGGTGCTCCTCCCAGGAACAGATCGGGCCCTATATGCGTAGGCATTGGGTCATGTAATTTGACATCCACTATAGTTTTGTAGCCAATAGAATTCCAAAGGAGTAGATAATTGTAGGATGATAAGGTAGATTCACAAAATTTTGGAATTCAAAGGCAGATTACATGTAGAGATGACTTATCTAGAAATTTGAGACATGCATAAAACTGGGTGAATGGCGTCCATAATGGCTGCCGCAGATTAGAATTCGCGTCCGCTATGGTGGGCACTTATTCTGGAAAATAGATAATAGGCACGAAGAATTGGCGTCTGTCAACACGACCGTAATCCGAAGTTGGCGTCTACTTTACTGGACGCAAATTCCAGAAAGTGACTATTATCTCAAAAATGCCAGAAACAGCACTCTTTGAGGGCTAGATTGTCATGTTTCTTTAGAGGGACACGATAGTAAAATGGTGTATAAGTTTTTAGGGTATAACCTGCTCGGCTGTCTTGAGGGAATCCAAGGCTAGCGTAGACTTACGGAGGTCTCTATGATGTAATCGTCGGTCCGAAGGAACGAAATGTCCGCGGTGGGCTCAAACATCACGGAGAGTTAAGGGGTAACCGCTATAAATCAAAGCCGAGACCTCATCTACAGAAGTGAGATGAGAGTGCCAAGCAAACCCACGGTTAAGGGTTAAAAACACGGAAATCCAGCGATGAGGAAAATGGCGTCTGAGTGGCAGGCGCTAAATGAATTAGCGTCTGTCACAGCAACCGCTTATTGTTTTACCTATTTTTTGTAAATTATTGAAATATCATCCTAACATGAAGACGCGCATTCCCAATTTCCATAATCCGATTTACAGTTTCTCAGAAAACATAAATTCAAGGCATGGATATTATTTTAAAAAATAAATCTGAACAACGTCCAGGCATACAACCGCAAATAAAAATTGGTGTCAATTTTAACAGTCACAGATTACTTAGATTTAACAAGAAATTATATATTATGTTTTTTATACAAATAAAGTATTTCAGGTTTTTAGCATCCTGTATGTAGGTCGCATATAACAATTAACGGCTTTCAGGACAGTTGCAGTTTCTTTTTTGTGCACAGTAAACTAAATTTTATCTAATTCTTGTATTCACAAAATCTTAGGGTTTAGCGTCCTGTCCATCAGGCGCATATAAAGATTGGCGTCCCTCTTGATGGACGCAGAAAGATAGAAAACAAAATATCACGAATATATCTTGCATAATACAGAACAAATGGCGTCCGTAGGGCCAATCGCTATTTCAAATAGCGGCCGTTATTGTGGACGCTAATTCTTCTTAAACTAGAACTGAGAATAACAATTCCAGAGAGTAACAACATGAAATAATGCATGCAAGAACTAGTTTCTTAATCGATTTTTAATCATGGTTGGGTCTTGGGGTAGAGAAAACCTACCTTTTGGTGAAGAACGAGACACAGGACGATGATGGAAACAGAGGAAGAAGATAAGTACGCAGAGCAGCTCTGCATACGTCCACGGCCTCCCTTCAATTGCAGCAGGAAATGAAAGGGAGCAGAGGATGTAGACTCCACGCACATCAAAAAGGCCTTCGTACAGCAGCAGGACGACGGTAACCTCCCCCTTCGAACGCACGAGCATCAACAACCCATGCACGTTCGACAGGCATTGGGTTTTATAGAGAAGGAAATTTCTGGAGTATTCTAAGGCCACTAATTGGGAAGGTTTTAAAACCTTCCATGCGTTACCCAATAACCCTGCCGTATTAACAGCCGCCTGTAAAAAAAAAAGTCTCATGCAAAACCCTAACTCTTGCAGGCGTTCGAACCAGTATCGGGTTGGGTCATGGGCATGGGCTTTGGTTTGGGTTGGGCTGCAGGTCGACCCCTTCTTATATATGAGTTAAGGTTGGTCTTGTGAGAAGGCTCACGTGGGTTTGGGTTTTTAGCTTTTTAGAAGAAAAAGCTCTTGTATATTGGGTTTGGGTTCATGTGTACGGGTTTAAGGCCCCCATCATGCGGTTGGGTTTTAGTTTAGATATATACATATACATATATGGGTTGTGTGTGTTACGTGGGCTTTATATATGGGTGGGTTGTATTGTTTTTGGGCTAAGGCTTTATATATATATATAAAATTAGTAAATGAGTATCTCCATATGTGTGAGTGAAAACCCTTGAATTTCATGCATTTCATTTTTGGCTTCTATAAAATGGTATTAATAAAATATATTTTATGTTTTAAGGCCCATTAAGTGTATACATATATAATTAGTTATTTCTATTTGGCCTTTTTACACAAGTTTAGTTTTATTTAGAATATATTCATTCTTCATTATTTATCCGGGGTGCTACACCCTCCCCCACTTAAAAGAATTTGGTCCCCAAATTCAACTGTACAGATAGGGACATGGAGGGTGCAAAGTACTTACCGTCTAGAATAGCTCTGGATATCTCCTTCGCATAGATTCTTCAGTTTCCCACGTAGCTTCTTGTTCTAAGCATTTACTCCACTCTACTTTCACCATAGGAATGGTCTTGTTTCTTAAGACTCGGACTTCTCGATCAAGAATCTTCATTGGCTTTTGTTCATAGGTAAGGTCCTTTTGAATCACCAAATTATCATGGTCGATGACATGGAAAGGATCGTGCACATATTTTTTTAGCATAGAAATATGGAACACGTTGTGCACTTCTGCTAGTTGTGGAGGCAAAGTAATGCGATAAGTTATCTCACCAACTCTTTCCAGCACTTCGAATGAACCAATAAATCTCGGTGTAAGCTTTCCCTTAACACCGAATCTTCTAATGCCACGACCAGGGGAGACCTTGAGGAAGACATGGTCCCCAACTTGGAACTCCAGATCTCTTCTTCTATTGTCAGCATATGACTTCTGCCTGGCTATCTTGAGTCTATCCCTGATGAGTTGGACCTTCTCATTTGTATCTCTGACCATATCTGGGCCTAATATTTGTATCCACGACCATCGCACCACCACCGCCGCCTCGTCGGAGTTCTATCCACCCTTGGACAGAAGCTTGAAGCTGAAATTTTATCTCCCAATCAGGAGATCTGTTCAAGCTCTAATTTTGAGGCGCGCAGATCAGATCCGAGTCAAGCCAGCAGAAGTAGTCCAGGAATTAATTCCTCAGAAAATACGCCGGCACACCTTCGATCACCGCCGCTCCTGGGATCGATCAGCAGCCCCCCAGCAGCGCCCCAGCAGGCTGCAGCAGTAAGGAGATGCCCGGGCACCGCCGTCCCAGCAGCCGACCCACCTGCTGTCCCGCGGGCCCCGTAGAACCGTGTCGATCAACAGCCCATCTCCGGCCTGGGAGCATTCCAAATTGCTGCCCGTCAACCCAAGCTTGGTATTCCCGGGTTATTGTTGTCGCCCTTTACCTCCCTGCGTGGAGTGGGCCATAAAATTACTACTGTAATAATTTAATTACTATGCACCGGGAGTACGAGTCTTGGCCGGGATCGCCTTCCCCACGCCCGGAGCGTGGATGTATCGTTTCCGCTCTCCTCTTGGCATTTGCTTTACTCGTATATTTTTGAATGCCACTGCTAGAGTGATAGGATAACTAGCTCGATATATTTTTATCATCGCTGCGAGAGAGAGCGAGCGTGACCCGTCCCGTGACTCAATCCGAGTACACGCGGAAAAGCCGATACCCTCGACTCATTGCCGGTTTCTCAACCGCGCACGTCTGCATGTTTCCCTCACTTAGGGATGTCTGCGAGCTAGAGTCCCAGGTTCGGTCCCGTCCCGCATCATAATGAAACCTATCCAGAATAGACCTTCCGTCTACTCTGATGAAACCTTTAAATCTATTTCCTTGCATCGGCATAAACCCAATGCTGATGATGAAACCTTCCGTCGATCATAAGGCATCATCACTTGGATCGATGCTAAAAACTACCTGGGATAGACCTTCCGTCTACTCTGATGAAACTTATCCATTTTCTTGCGTCGGCATAAACCCAATGCTGATGATGAAACTTTCCGTCGATCATAAGGCATCATCGCCTGGATCGATGCTAAAACCTATCCGGAATAGGCCTTCCGTCTACTCTGATGAAACTTATCCATTTTCTTGCATCAGTATAAACCCAATGCCGATGATGAAGCCTTCCGTCAGTCAAAAGGCATCATCGTCTAGATCGATAATGAAACCTATCCAGAATAGACCTTCCGTCTACTTTGATGAAACCTTTAAATCTATTTCCTTGCATCGGCATAAACCCAATGCTGATGATGAAACATTCCGTCGATCATAAGGCATCATCGCCTAATCGATGCTAAAAACTACCCGGGATAGACCTTCCATCTATTCTGATGAAACTCATCCATTTTCTAGCATCGGTATAAACCCAATACCGATGGTGAAGCTTCATTGATCATACGGCACTTCGCCTCGATCGATGCTAAGACCTATCTGAGATGGACCTTCTGTTTATTTCGATGAGACCTATGAGCATTTTAGCAAACATTCCTACATTCGGCACTTCTGGCCGATAAAACATATACTTATGCAAATGTTCCGGTTTGGCGACTCCTGAAATCCCGGCACGCGGTGGAGCGACTCCCCCATCCTTTCCTTGAAAGAGAGGGCGCTCTCCTGTGGTACAGATACGGGTGCATTTCCATGAGAGTTACCAAATTGCTGCAAACTATTACAGAATAAAGATGTGGAGATGGGCACTAAAGATATTAAAGGAAAGCCAATTTTTCATTACAAAAAAGGGGATGAAAATAATTTGGGCCCTTCAAGGGGGATGGACTACAAAAGAAGGATCAGCTAAGATCGCCGAAAGATATCTTTAAAGTCAAGAAGCCCGACATGTGGAGCCGCTCCCAGTTCACAAAATTGAGCTTCCTCCTCTTGAATACGAGTCATCTCGGTCTACAAGATGCCACTCGACCTTCCAGCAATGCGGTCTCATCAATACCCTGGGCCTCTGCCGACTCCAACAATGGTATCTCAGCTTCAACGACATTTAGTTCTGCTCGAAGCTACTCCCGTCGACTACACAAGAATTGTGTGCGAGCAGCTGAAGCTTCAACTTGGGCTCTGTGCCTTTGAAGATTAGAGTTCAATGACTCTAGCCCTGTCTGACAGTCGGCCTTCTGCAATTTAAGGGCCATCAGCCGATCATTCATTATCTGCTTGAGAAAGTCTCGACGATTCACAAATTTCAGCAAAAAATAGCACCCACTGGGTCCATATCTCTAAAGGACAACCTAGTGCCTGCAGACCAACTGTCAGTCGCTCAGCCACTTCCTTCAATTGAAGATAAGCCAGTGTCGGCTGAGATTCTACTACTTGGCGTAGTATCTCCAAATGTTGCCAGACAAAATCCTCTGATGAAGTGAAGCCAAGGGAGGCTGCTGGCGCCACATCAAAAGTGACTTCACTGTCTATGGACACCCATAAGCCAGTGTCTGGCTCAGAAGAAGAAGATGGAATGGCCACCAAAGTTGCTGGAGCAGGCACCTCAACAGTCTGTTCATGTTCCGCCAGGCTCCTTGAAGATGTCTCTTCCACAAGTGCTGGAGGCTGCAGAGGATCCAACTCTATTACTTGCACAGATGGAGTTGTAAGCTCAGGCGCAATGGTCAGTACGGCCGCTGGAACGAAGGAAAAACTTTTGGACGGATCCACTTTGGCTCTCAAAGTAGACACTAGAGTAAAACTCTCTCCCAGCGAGCTCAGCTCTAGTGATGATACTTCAGCCGCCGGTTGTATCCTTACTGGCACAGGACGGAGTACAGTCACCACCTCTAGAGAATCTACAGTGACAAGAGGCAATATGTCTAAAGCCTTCGATGAAGTGATGACATCTGAAGATGGTACCGAAAGGTGATTGGTTGCGCCAGACTCCGGGAACAAAGTTTCAATAAGCACCAAGGTGACAACATAGATGGAAAAGCTGTGTAGCTCGGCAAAAGAGCGGGCAGAATTTACCATGGTCACGGAGTCCATCTCCTCGAATACCTGTATAGAGGACACTAATTCCACAGATGAAGCAACAAAAGGAGGGGTTATCTCCTCTTGCAATGTTCCCTCGGATGACGGTGCTAGCAGTCTTGGAGGACTGAATATTGAAGGACCACTCAGTAGCGTAGGGGGTGTCACTGTCCCTTCGCTGACTGTCTCGTATGCTCTCTCATCACCCTCTAAGGAACCATAGTCAACTTCTTCATCAGAAAAGGTAGTAGAGCTACTGGAAGAGATATCTACACTAGGCTCGAGTTGGTCCGCCGCTTCTGTTGCCTTCCGAGTTGCTGAGCGGGTGATCACACGCCGCAATGGGATAGCACCCTTCTTTAACACAGTTTTATGACCTTCCTGCTGCAAAGGGACGTCCATAGCAGGTGTCCTAGCCTCAGTACTGACTACTTCGGCCACTACAGCACAAAGATATGTATAGAGTAGGATTAGAAGGTCATCAAGAAAAGAAGATCCAGAAAGATCAGAGTCACTTTGCTCACCCTCGGCTTCACTAGCCGGCATAGGAGAAGGAAGTCTGACGTCCTCCTGTGCAGTGGAGAGGTTCCCTCCTGCGGCTTCAGCTGTCTCAATTGTCTCCACCATGGCCACGGCAGGAGGTTCCACATCCTCTGCCGCCTTGGTGATCTCCTCGGTATTCACGGCAACAGCAACTGCTGCTTGAGCTATTACCCAATAGAGAAAATGTTAAGTTAAGAATGAAGGTGTCGTGAAAGGAATAATCCTATAGTACGCAAAGAAAAGTAGCATCACCTTCGGCTTCTTGTTGGGTAGTCTCCTGCTGAGCGACAAACTGTTCATATGATGGCACGAGATGCAAGGGAATCTCAATTACATCAGCTGCAGAGGATGGCTGCTTCAATGAGCTTTCCGAGCCTTCTTCGCCCGTCCCAAGGCAACCTTCATTAAAGAAGCGACCCTCTTTCTGCCAGGAGGGAGTGGAGTAGTGGTTGGCACTGGTGCAAGAGTGTCAAAATATTCAGGCTTCTGAGCCTGGGAAATAATTTTCCTATAAAGCCCTTGCTGTTTTATGTCTGGCCCATCTGTTACAGAGAACGTATATCATTATAAGAAAAGGGTCAAGGAATGAGACAAGCAACATGTCAACCGGAGAAAATCTTACCTTTTGGGCCATTATAAAAAGATGAGAGGGGCCAGTATTGATAAGCCACCTCCTTGCTTTGGGATGCCGCCTCCCGAACAAGCGAACAAATGTCACCAATTTTCTTTCACTTTTCGGCCAGATCAGCCAGGTCTACATGGCCACGGGAAGCAAGACAATGATACAAGCCGAGGTGGTCGATACCCCAGCCGTCAGCATAATGGAAAGATACAAATAAGGGCTTGTCCAGAATACTTGCTATAGGGTTGTCAAGGGTCAGCCCATGGATATTCATCAGAATAAACAACCAAGACATATGTTGATAATATGTCGGGGTTCTGTCTTCCTTCCTAATGAACGCCCGATATGGGCAGAAGCAGTCGACCTCGCATTTTCATGAGACTTCCTTGGGGAGCGGCTCCTCGATTGGAAAAGGATATTGTTGAAGTTCCAGGCGGGCGTCACCAATTTGGCATAAATGTTCCAGATTCTTCATAAAAATATCTTCATTTATATCAGCAAGCACAGGCGTCAAATGTTTGGCTGCATCTTCTTTCAGGGCTTTCCTGCGTGCTATGTATGCGTCCGCCTCCTTTGGGTGCTGAAAAAATAGCCTCTTCAGATGAGCTTCATCAATGTCAAATACTGGCCCAGACTGCTGACTTAGAAAAGTACACTCGGCCACGTCCCAGCATGTTATTCTAGCATTGCGATAGAAGCTTGTTCGGGCATTCCACCATTTTATATACTCTAGAGTGACTCGGGGAACACGATTCGGCACCGACACTCTGAAGGTATTGGCCTCCCGGTGATGGAAGTAGTTCCACCTGGTGCGACCTTCGCCAGCAATAACCGAGCCATGCTTTGCCCTGCTGTCCAGCAGAAACTGAGCAGCTGAAGAAGGAATGTGCTGATCATAGCTGAAATTCTGGCCAAACCTGAATGGGTAATAAGGTTCTAGATGAACCATGCCCCCCTTTCTGAACACTAAAACACTGGGGCGGATTGACAAAGCCCAATCAATGAGCTCAGGCTCTAGGACTGGCCGGGTCATTGTGGCACCCGAAACAGGATGAACAAAAGTCTCCACCGCCTCCATTTCACACTCACGCTGACGATTCACCAGCGGAGCGGAATGTGCTACCAAATTTCAGAAATGAATGGCTCTTGCTGAATCCACTGGAACCCTTGTTAACCGACCTCTTATAGAGTAGAGCTGCTGTGACATTGGGCCGGGTTCGGCACTTGCAAATTCCAGCATCTTGGGGTATAATGTAGTCGTCTGCAAAGTCCTAGGAGCAAGCTCTGGGAACAAACTACATACCCAGGCATTGAGGAAATGGAATGGGCCCACTATTCTGAAGGACCGAGGGACCTGATGCTTATATAGATCTCCCAGAGATTTGTAAACTAGGTAGAGTGCAGCTGGGCATAAAGCAAGCCGCATGCCCCATGCCATCTGACATGCCGAGTATATTGCCTCCGGTCTGATAACTATTTCATCTCCCTGCGGGAGAGCAAAAGTACCTAGCCAGAATGTGAGATAGGCAGCATAGTGAGTAAAGGGATCCACTCCAGTAGGATTCAGCCCTCCTCAGCTGACCCGTCGAATAGAAGCAGGTAACTCTGACTTGAACTTGGGAGGCCTGCTTTGCTTACTTGCAATTGGAGCTACTGAAGGAAACTCATTATATTTGAAAGGGCCGCTGAAGAAATATTGGATCCAATGTCCTACTAGAACCTTCATCCTACTGCTCTTCTCCCGGGTATGATAGCTCTTAGATGATCCCCTATGATGTGCCAAGTAGAGGGAGCGATATGCTTTCATCAAGTACCGGTATGAAAAGCCAAAGAAATACTAGCCCTCTCCATCAGTCTCATCCTTGACAAAGTCATACAGGCATACTTCTTCATATGATTCTCCGTCAATCGGCAAACCTGAGAGCTGTGATAGACTCCAGAGGTCAAAAGAAGTTTCACCCTCTGCTGTATAAAAGGTGTTAAACTGTGGGCAGAAGACTTCGAACATGCCGCAGCACAGGCCTTTGGAGATGGGATACCGAAAGCGGGATGCATATACACTATGGTATACTCCGGCTCTGGTCAGTAAAGGAGCATATTCCTTCAGCACAAATTCAGTAAATTCTACCGCTCCCACGCGGAAGAGATGAGCATCGGTCACCTTAGTGTCCGCAAACCAGCCGGTAGCCAGCTAAAATTTGAACTGGACAGCCAAGCAGTTCAGAACAAGTGGCTCATATCTGTAGCCCCACTTCATGGGCGCAAGGAACAATCCGTAGCCGGGTTTCTCTCTGTTAACCCGACCCGTTGTAGTATCCCACCTGGCCGGGGTAAACTCAGGAGCTCGTGTCAGCATCTTCTATTCCGGCTCCAGCTCAGTCACTCCCAAGATGACATCCCACTTGCGCTACTCTCCGGGAAGATAAATGGCCTCGCCACGATATACGGAACCTTTCAGGCTATCCCTCTCCAGCAGCATGGCCCGTTCTACCATCCGGGCTAACATAATGTCTCTCTTCCCGACTACATTGAAGGTGCAGATGAAAGACACTAGATGACGGTCCTTCGAAAAATCCAGACGATAGCCATCGTCGCGATTAAAGCTCAATCCATCCTCAGTAGGTAGGACACGGGATGCAGATACTATGTCCATCTCTGAGTCAGAGAACTCATCAACTATGGCAACCTTCTTGAGGCCTCGATCAAGCTGGCCGACATTTAGCCAAGTTACAGAAGGGCCGGGCACCCTACCCTGTGCCGAAACACTGGCATCAACAATTCCAGAAGCAGCATGACTAGAAGTGGTGGCCATTTTAGCAACTGCAAATAAGAAAATTAAAGAGGATAAGACAAGGCTGAGATAGGAATAGAAGAAGAATTTCTAAGAAAATTTCGGCAGCATCTCCCCTTGTTTGGGTGTGCCCAAAAGAATAATAGGAAGAGCATCCACTAAGAGGGGATGCCTCCTCAATAAAAAGGGACATAGTCCCGTGGGGAGCAATAACAAAATCTCATGAAGGAGAAATCTCTTCTCGAAGACCCTCACGCCGAATGCCGCCACAGGATGAAGACAGCGCCGAAGAGAAGAGAGAGGAGGTGCGAGCGACAACGAACCCCTCACTCACCCTGGCGCTTAAAAGGGTAAAAAAAACCCTAATGGCACGCCAAGAAGGTCACGCGCCGAGTAAGAAAAGGCGCGCCGACTCCTTCGCGCGTCGAGACCATATTGCGCCGAGGCCCCATGTGGCGCCGAGAATTCGCCACGCTGACCTTAGGCATGCCAGGAGACTGTAACAGAGTTCGCCAGTCAAATCAATGTGGTCCCTGCCCAAACCAGGGTCGAACAAGCTCATACCAGTCAAAATGATGACGATTACTTCAAGAATGAGCATGAATGATGAGGCCATACGAAGAAAATGAAGATATCAGGCTATAAATAGTCAAAGTCAGTAGGGCCTAGCAAGAAGACATGCAAAAAAGTGTATTAAAAGATACACCAATAGGCCCCGTGCTACTCATCTTTCGCTCACGCCACCTGCTGGTGGGGGGCATTTGTTGACATCAAAAACGTACAGTCAATTAAAACCATGGAAAACTGAGGGCAGACGGCTAGTAAGCTGATGGTCAAATCAAAGATCAGGCCACTATGATGTTCCTCAGAGCTCCAACCATGATAGAAGGAGGGTCCATCACAACTTATACTTTACCCGGCTAAAGCCTTCGGCAAAGCTTCTATCCGGTGCGGTCGTCATTTCAAACGATCTAGCCGATTAAACCAATCAACAAAGTCAATGAAATTCCAGTCATTGGTATGCAAGGGAAGACCTCCACAACATCATGGAAGAAGCAAGAGGACGGGTTTGATATCACCTGCCAGACAAGCTTAAATATAATATAACAAAGGGGTGCAAATTGTTGCATGGTAAATGCTTGATGAGAAGAGTCTATATAGACTTGTAGCCCATGATCCATATATATATATATATATGGGCTCAAAAGAAAGCCCATTAAGCAATGGAGCGCCGAGCCTCGTAGTGAGAGAAGGCGCGCCGGGTGACCCACGCGCCGGGAGCAACACGCGCCGAGAAGGCCTTGCCCCACCCTCGCGCCGAATGAAGAGGAAGAAGCCCTAATATAAAAGGGCGCTGAGTGGTTCGAAGGGAGGGGGTTTCCAGCCTTTCTGTCCTACGGCCGACTGAGTGACTGAGAAAAGAAAAGAAGAGGGAGAGGTTCGAGAGTAGCAACAAGAGGTCCCTATCTGTAATCCCGCACAAGGTGGGTGTGTGCTGCCGTCGATCATTGCCCCACTGAGGCTATATTTTTCCCTCCCCCAATTCTATGTTTTCACTGCTCATGGAATCTCGATGCTCTTTTGAGATCCTTTGAAAATAAATCTGTTCATTCTTCATGTAATATGTGTCTCAGTTAGACGAACGCATGAATGGATATAATCTGTGAAGTTGTTTCTTTCGTTCTTCCCCCACTCTATAAACTCTCGTGTATGTTCATCGGTGGAGGGACGATCTGTTGATCGGCAAGTTTCTACTGTGCCGGATATAGTTTGATGTGTTGTGCTGTTCATCCCCGTCAGATTCGATATCATCTGAATTTCTTGTTTGCTACTACGGAGCCGTGTTGTCTACGTCCCACCTTCGTGGTTGCTGCTCTACTGTAGAGACGCTGGAAGCCTTTTGGCCCTATTCGTCTATGATGCCCAGGGAATTGCTATACTGGGGATGTCAGTTAATGTTGTCTTCTTTGGCTGAATTGAATAATCTATTAACCACAGCTCATGTGAGTTTTTCCCCCGTTATTTCCTCTGTTGTTTTTCCCAACCTCACATTCATAACGAGGGCCCGAGACAGCCTATCTCGTGGTTTCTCATTCATGAAATAGTAAGGGACATAATCAAATCACAGTTTATGTGATTCCACAAATAACTAGCTCCCGGTGATACCCATGAGCAAAGCTTCTCGTTCCCTGGGACGATCTGCCTAAAACTAGTTAGCGCCATTTTCTTTTTCTCTTTTCAAAAACCCTTTAATAAAGCCTCAAAGCCCCCAAATCCTCAAGTCATCCCCATCGACGCCCCAATTAATCTCCCGACATGGTGCTCTCTCGGTGCTGGCCCTGCGTCGATTGTCAGGTGTGCCGATAACCGTGAAGCTCTTCCCCGCACCGGTTTGCCTCCGCGCCGACCACCTCTCTTCGCCAGGCCAATGCCCCTATACTAGTGCCGTGGCGCCGAGTCCCCACCGCACCGATTCCTTGCGCGCCGATTCCCTCCAAGGCCGATTCCTATGCCCATCAATCCCCTAAAGCTATTGAGACACCCGATCATCTAGCAACCTCTGATGAACCTTAAAGCCCAGCACTCCGAGCCTTATCATCCTTTGTTTAGAACCCGTACTATCTCGGGGAGGAATAATGGTCTTTCACTCAAATCCATGGGAGCTAAATTAATGGGGTTTATCCCTACATTCTGCCAATTATGGTTTCTTTTCTAACCCCACTTGCCTATAGAGTTCTGCCACTGCATGTTCTCCTACGGTCCCTTTAATAGAATATCAATAAATACCATGATAAGCGGACACTGTCCCGTCGCATCTCGATCCTTTTGGATCTCGGGCTATGCCCATCTCTCTTTTTGGCTTCCATCTCGGCACTCCGGGGATGGATGTCCTATACTCCCTTGGGCATGATCCGAAATAAGGGGATATGCTGTCCGGATGAATTTCAATCTTCGCTATGTTGAATCATCTCCAAACCCCTTGGAGCTAAAGAGGTCTGCCTCTGCATGTCCTCTACTGACTCCCTCTCGAAAATAATAACATTGAATGCCGTGATGGACGAATACTGTCTCGGTTTAGTCCCACCTCGTGATATTGGGGCATTGATATGCTCCGATCTTTTGTGGATTCTATCCCGGCTCTGCGTGGACAGTTTCCTATTCCCACTTGGCATAGTCCAAGGTAAGGAGATATGCTGTCGGATTTGTTCCGTGTACTCTCATATAGTGATGATTGACTGAGCAAATAAAGTCATTAAATAAGGCATCAATTAAATTAAGGCTATGGTTTGGAGTCTATTCATACCTGCCTGATTCTGCGAAGAATAATGTTTCGCTTTCTTTGCAATCATTCGCACGATGATTAATAAAGAATTTCATGTCCACCTTCCTGTTATCCCGGTATATCAAATAGTGTGTGGTTGAAGGTCGGGTTATGCCCGATCGGAGGTCATCACTATGCGTGAGGATGGTTCTCAGACCCAGGTTCTCCGCCTCTTACTGAGAATCAGGCTAATAAATCATAATAAACTATAAATTGCAGGATCATCTGCATGCATCGTCTATCCTACAAATAAATGAGCATGACAGTCATATCTTATTTTGCCCCCCGGGACTCTTCTACTTTGGCAATTAATCAAGGGTTTTCCTTCTTTTGGAAGGATGTAATTAACGTCATAGCCTTTATGGTATGACAGACTTTCGGTCCCGACTCGAATCCCACAATCGACTGACAAAGTCAGATCCAGCGCATAATAAAATTGTCACCTCGGTGACTGGCACGCCTAATAAACTAACTAATAAACAACCAAATGAAATAAAATAAATAAGATAAACAAAGATAAAAAAATATATCGAGTCCACATGTCTTCGATCCCACGCACGCTCATTATTTTTTCCTTGTGATGTTTCACCTATGTTGTTGTTGCATTTTGATTCATCTTCATTTGTTATGATATGTTCTTTCATTGTTATGTTATGTTATCCTCATGCTTATCTTATTGTGTTTGGTCTTATATATCAAAAATAAAAAAAATGCCGTTTTACTTGGTAGGTAAGTCAGGTATGGCTCTCTATCCCTGTTCATTGTTACATTACTATATGGTATCTACATTATTATAGCCTCTCAAGGAACGGCTGGATGGCCGTGTGTTCTGGGATCTGATGTTCCCCTTTAACAAAAACGATGATGATCTAGGAGCATACAGTTAATCGTTGGATATGCCGTTAGGTTGAGTCAGGTGGGGGATGATGGGCTCTGTCTCGCACGTTGTGGTTGCAAGAAGACTCTTGACCCCGTCTGGCTCAGTCTAGCAATAGTATCCTTGAGTACAGTCTATTTTTCTTTCTTTGCTTTCGATTTAATGATTTCTTTATTTTATCCCAGCATATATCATGTCATTTTTGAGCATTCATGTCTCGTGATTCTCTCAAGATTTCTCCTCAGCAATGATTAATGTCAGCTCTCTTGGATAAGAGATCTTCATTCCACTCCGAATTTGAACGTTTTTCTCTGATCTACCCGCTTGGTCTGGTTGGCCAGCGTGATTCCTGTCTGAATTTTATCTCAGTTTATCTTTCCTTTTCCAGCTATTACGCTGTGTCTCTTCCAATCCCCTCATTGGTCATGGATTGTGTCCCCGATGAGATCGGTCGTATTTCCTTTCACTTAGTTTAGTTCTCCAGACATGTCTCATCCTTGTCAATCATTCCTTATGGTTAATTCGGCATTTTCGAAAGAATTCTTGTCGTTTATTGGTTGTGACGGGTGTCTTTTGCCATGATGCCCACTTTTCAGTTCTCTCTGCTTCATCTGCATATCGCGTCGCTATCACTTTCGCTCACTCTCCTTTCCATTCTACCTCCGCGCCGCTTTCACTTGTTCCCTTGCAAAGCGGACATCAAGGAGGGGTAACTGTTGACACCCATTTTTAGCCCGCAAGTTGCGTTGTTTCTCTTATTCATCATTTTGATGTCCCGAATTATCCATTATTTTGGATTCTTCCTTAGATGAATTTCAAGCCCATTTCATTGTTCCTTAGCCTTTGAGCTTTGGGGATCATGATTTCTTAGAGCCTTGGGGCTTATTTTATCAACTTCTGGCCTTCCAAGTCGACTTACGGTCCCATTTAGGTTAACTTCCATCAAGCATTCGGCTCCTTTCACTACGCAGTATTGAACACCACCCGTTTTCATCCCCTTATGTTCCTCTATTCATTAAGTGTTCTTCACAAAAGTTGTTTATTTTTTAAATCCCTAGATTTTCTTCTTCTACGCCATTAGTCAAATCTCCACCAATTTCAAGTTATTTATATTTTTTCCGGTGTGCTGCGTTGTTCACCCCCGAACCCAGTGTTTTTCTCTGATTCTTGCCCTATTTTCTCCCTCTTATGATCATCTTATCATCTTGTTCCCTTCATAAAGGTTGTTTAGTTTTTTGTTATCTACAATTTCTTCTTCTACCACTTTCACTATTTATGCACCATTTTCAAGATATTCTTCGATTTATAAAGTCACGCGAAGCCTGCCCAATTATTTTTCCCCATCAGCCTAGCGGTCCTGGGAAGACCGCTAGGTGATGGCGGCGATCTTCTCAAGACTGCAAGGCCCCAAATAGTGCCCGTTTTGCCCCATTTCACCCCCTGAAGCCTTGCGGTCCTCCCATGACCATTTTCATCCGTATGCGGTCGTGCGATAGACCGTTTGCCAGATAGAGAGTCCTAAATGTCCTGAACTCCAATTTCTTCGCCGTGGGAGTCCTTGGAGACCTTGTTCGGTCCATTTTCTCCGAGAGGAAGCTTCCAGATCAACTCTAATTGATTAAGGACTCTCTGTAACGTCCCGAATCGTAAACCCGGTGCAGTCGTAAAGACTCGCGTCAGATTCTGATCGAAACGTCACAGTGGGACAACCCAAACGGTACAATTACGGTAGAGAATTCCACATAAATATTGAGTTATCATTGCAGCGGAAATGAAATTACTCAATTAGTCAGCTTACAGTCAAAAGACTTCATCCACATAGGTCGAAATAAAGGTAACGATTTAACAAGTCATTTATTACATAACTGGAATTCACACACAAATTTTTTTTTCTAAGACATAACTACCTAAGATAAAGACTCGTAGCAAATCCAAGCCGCGGTCAGAACACTGTGAGATCACTCCTCGCTTTCTTCTACCGCTTCTCCTGAAAATGTTCAACATGGTGAGTCTACGAATAGACCTAGTAAGAGACTAGGCATAGTCCCCTATCATAACATGTATAAACATATCCAAAGTGATTTATGGTATTTCATTTTATAAATCATTATTATGCATAATTTCAAATAGATAACATGAGATTAACACATTATAACCCAATTTCAAATTTACGATCATAAGTCATGCTATGAACATTTTACAAGTAAAACATGTACATTAAAACTTTATTCTATCATTGAGAAATCACCATTTGCAAACATTAACATATAATATAATTTGATTCATTTATCAATAGGATGATTCCAGTACTAGGCGGAGTAAAGTCTCACGCATAGTGAAAGGATCCAAACAGACTTAATCTGTCATTTTCAAATCACCATTTGATATACCGGAGATTCATTAACAGTAAACCTTTACAGTGTAATAACAGTAAAATGCAATAACAATTCAGTAGGCAATAACACTAGTTTTAATATCAGTTTAATGAGTAGTAACAGTAGTTTCAATATCGATTCAGTGAACAGTAATAATAGTTCCAATATCAATTCAGTGAGCAGTAATAGTCGTTTCAATAACGACTCAGTGAACAGTAGCAGTAGTTTCAATATCCATTCAGTAAGCAGTAACAGTCATTTTAATTTCAGTTCAGTGAGAAGTAACAGTGGTAAATAGCAAAGACACAGTGCCCAAACCACCACTAGAAGGACAGTCAGTTGGTACTCGATCACATAGGTAAATAGTGATGAGTCTTGGTTAGTGTGCAGAACCGGGAGAAGTCCTCTCCACCTTAACCAGTGGTACTTGTCCACCTCTGGGATTTCAATCTCCGTTACCCTCGGGGTCAGTACAGTGTGAACCTCCCTATAGGGGCATTACTATGGCTTGGTTCCAGTCTCCACCTATGGTAGCAGTGTCCATTTGGTAGTAATAACAATACGATAACTATAAATATGACTTATATAAAATGGACACATGTCACTCAAAAATCCATGCTGTGAACACTAAGTATAAAATATGCCAGTATTGAAAATCCCTTCTTTTTTTAAAATTCTTAACTTATCTAAATATAAGGGCATATATATATCAAAAATTTCTAATTCTATTTACAGAGATCAGAATATATTGAAATTTCATGCAATCAATGCATTTACAGAAAGGATCACAATAAGAAATTTTGATAATTTTTCAAAAAGTATTTATAATTTTTACAGGATTATTTATATTCCATTTATACATCAAAAATTTCTAATTCTGTTCTCTGAACTCAGAATACATTGTAAATTTCAGTAAACTAATATATTTACATGGAGGATCAAAACAGAAAATTTTCATCATTTTTTAGACAGTAATTATAATTTTTCTAAAATTAATTATACTCCAACATACATCATAAATTGACTAAATTTAGCTACTAAATTCAGAAGACCATTAAACTTTTACTAACAATTATATTTGTATGTAACATTACTCATTAACGTTTTCATAATTTTTCATGAAGGAATTCAAATATTTACATAATCATTTAAATTCTCCTATGTATGGAAAATTAACTAAATATATCCACAATGATCATAAAATTACTCCAAGTTTACAGCACATTATTTAAGATAGTAGGATCATATTTAAGAAACGTCACTATTTTTCATTTAGTATTTCTAATTTCTAAAATTTCATATCATATTCTAAAATTTACAACAATAGCTTTAAAATAGAGAAAATTATACAAATCAAGATTCTGTGATCGGAATAATACGAAATTTTAATAAATTAGTTATAACATGCATTTAATTCTTCTGGTAAAGTTTCCAAATTTTTCATAAAGTATTTCTGTTTATCTCATAATTTATACTTCTAATAACTTATTGAAAATTCTGTAAGTTCACTTACAAATATCTATAATTGTTAGTATTTTAAGAATACATCACACACAACATAATAACTATACTGTGAAATCGTAAGATTTTTATGAACAATATTTATAATTTCTATATAATTATTTATTTTCTTATCATGTATTAAAAATTGATTAAAAGAAATGTCGTGGTCTAAAAGTAATGAAACCTTTTCTACATGTGAATCTCACAGTAATATACATTCTTACAATTTATGGTGTTTTTATATCACCCCTTTAGACTTTTAGTATAATTAAACACCTTTAAGATAATATTCAAATATTCTTAAACGAGAAAATAATTTGAATCAAACGTTAAAATTTTTACAGAGAACTTAGAATATCCGATCACATGATTTTAAAAATTTTCTAAATTTATCATGTACCGTTGCTAATTATAGTGTGTTAATCGCACTACTTTACCCTTAATGACTTACCTTAACACTAATGATTTCATGATAATTCGACTAGATGTGATTACACACGGTGAAATACAGATCTCTGGATTTAATTATATCTATAGATGCTAATTAACACACTCTAAATCATTTTAATATACTAATCATGCTAATCAAGAAGATTAATGTTAAATCTCTTACCTTAATAAAGCTTAAACACCTCCTTAATAAGCCTTCCTCCCTCTCCTTCTGCACTGCACGTAGCCAACCTCCAAGAGAAGCAAATGAGGCCCTCTACCCAACTATTTATAGGGGATTTGCTCTAATAAATCTCAACCATTGGTTTAAATTAAGGGTGAGGATTAAACTTTCAATTTAATATTATTTAAAAAATGACATTTAAAGGCTCACCAACCCACTTAACCCTTTCTATTGACCACCCCATATTTTTATTTTTTTATATATCTATGGCACATGGGGATTTGACTAATAAGAAAAGGGGTTTAGACTTAAAGAAAGGTTGAATGAAATAATAAAAAATGATTTTTAAAAAATATGCCGCAAAGCGGCCTGGGAGGGGGAGGGGGCGGCGCCCGCCCGCCCGCCCCCCCCCCCCAAGTGCGCGCGCGCGCCGGCGTCGCGCGGGCGTGGGCGGCCGCCCCTGCCGACGGTAGTCTTTTTTTAATTTTTTAATTTTTTTTGCATTTTAACCTTCTTCTTTTTTTATTTATATATTTTTTCCTTTAACACTTTACCCCCTTCTTCTTCTTTTTGTTTTAAACACCTAGACCCCTTTATTTTTTTGTTTATTTTTTCCACTTAACCTATAAATTTCTTTATTTCTTTTTTTATCATGACTAAAATAAATATGATAAGATTAATAATTTAAACATTTAGGCATGATCAATTTTTTTATTAAACAAATAGAATACTAAACGGCAAATTTGTAGGGCATCACACTCTTATTCCTACTATTATCTACGAGATTTATCAATCTCGAGCCTTATTTTGGGTGTTCATCTCGGATTTAAATTTCTGAGTTTATGCAAGTCGAACTTTGTCCAATCAAGCTCCAGGCTCTTCTTTCCACGCAAATATCTTCCAGATTCTTATACAAAATTGAGTCACACTTGTTTCTATCTCTTGCCCTCACTATTATCTCGAGATTGATCCCAAGAACTCGTGTTTTGGTGGGCTATATCTCCTAAAATCGTGGGAGAACTTTCTTGATTTCTGCAACTCTATATAAAGCACCCAGGTTCGCAGGTCACGAAGGGGGGCTCTTTCTGGACGCGGGGCGAAGCCATGCTGCCACGCCGACTCACAACTTTGACCCTAGCTTGAAGAGGGAAGTATTAGCTTTCAGTTTCACGTTCAAAGGCTTAGTTTCATCGTCTCTACTCTTAGTTCTCCCCTTCCCAAATTCACAAATCATCACAACTATACTTTTCTGCACTCTACCTGCACTTTTCTTCATATTGCATAGCATATTCGCACAGTTGTGCTGCTTATTTTCTCCTCTTACTTATCTTATTCTCATCACAATACACACACCCATCTTTTGCACCCTTCCACATGGGTTAAAAACCCCCCAGTGCATTCTCTCTCAATTTCTAACCCTATTTTACCGCTGCGGGATTGATACTACACTTCATATTCTAATGAGTTTTTACCTTTATTGTTTGATGTTTGTTTTGCAGGAGAGTATGATTGAACGTGAGGCCCTCTTCCTCTAGCTGGCTGGAAGGAGAGGAGGTTGAATCCACAAAGTTCCCGCACCCTGTTCCTTAAGCGCGATCAAGTCTTCATCAGTTTCCAAGGTACATGACATCGTTCTTCTCATCTCTTTATCCCTTTGGCATTGTCTTTCCTTAGTGGCGATCACGGTCAATTCTTCTATCTCTTATCGCCCTTTGTTCATACTTCCATGCTTGTTCATGCTTCACATATGTTATTTGCATAGTTTGGGGGTGGGGTAGATAGTTTATCTACACGCATACAGATGAAAACGGTCATGGGAGGACCGCAAGGCTTTACCAAATGGTCTAGGGAGGACCGCAAGGCTCCAGGGGGTGAAACGGGGCAAAATGGGCACTATTTGGGGCCTAGCAGTATTGGGAAGACCGCCACCATCACCTAGCAGTCTTCCCAGGACCGTTCGGCTAATGGGAAAAATTTTTTGGGGCAGGCTTTGCGCGACTTTGGAAATCGAAGAATATTTTAAAAATGGTGCAGAACTAGTAAAAGTGGTAGAAGAAGAAATTGTAGATAACAAAAAATTGAACAACGATCATGGGAGGACCGCAAGGCTTTACCAAATGGTCTAGGGAGGAACGCAAGGCTCGAGGGGGTGAAACGAGGCAAAATGGGCACTGTTTGGGGCCTGGCGGTCTTGGGAAAACTGCCACCATCACCTAGCGATCTTCCCAGGATCGTTAGGCTGATGGGGAAAAATAATTGGGCAGGCTTCGCGCGACTTTGGAAATCAGAGAATATCTCGAAAACGGTGCAGAACTAGCGAAAGTCGTAGAATAAGAAATGATAGATAACAAAAAATTGAACAACGATCATGGGAGGACCACAAGGCTTTCCCAAACGGTTTAGGGAGGACCGCAAGGCTCCAGGGGGTGAAACGGGGCAAAATGGGCAATGTTTAGGGCCGATCGGTTTTGGGAAGACCGCCACCATCACCTAGCAGTCTTCCCAGGACCGCTAGGCTGATGGGGAAAAATAATTGGGCAGGCTTCACGCGACTTAGGAAATCAGAGAATATCTTGAAAACGGTGCAGAACTAGCGAAAGTCGTAGAAGAAGAAATTGTAGATAACTAAAAATTGAATAACTTTCATGAGGGAGCAAGATGAGAAGATGAGCAGAAGAGGGAGAAAATAGGGCAAGAATTAGAGAAAAACACTAGGTTCGCGGGTGAACAACGCAGCACGCTAGAAAAATGTAAATAACTTGAAATTGGTGGAGAACTGGGTAATGGCGTAGAAGAAGAAAATCTAGGGATTTAAAAAACAAACAATGTTTGTGAAGGGCACCTAATGAATAGAGGAACAAAAGTGGATGAAAAGGGGCCGTGTTCAAGACTACGCAGCGAAAGGAGCCGAATACTTGATGGAAGTTGACCTAAATGGGCTGTAAGTCGACTTGGAAGGCCAGAAGTCCATAAAATAAGCCCTAGGGCTCTAAGAAATCATGATCCCCAAAGTACAACTAGGGAACAATGAAATGGGCTCAAAATTTATCCAAGGAAGGCTCCAAAACAATCGTTAATCCGGGACATCAAAAATGATGAATAAGAGAAATGACGTAACTTGCGGGCTAAAAATGGGTGTCAACATGCGGGATGCTTGCTTCAATCCATAAATGGATCTCAGCAGCCTGCATACCTTATCTGGGTGCTCATTGGATATGAATCCCTCAGGCTATATCATATACACCTCTTCCTCAAGGTGTCCATTGAGGAAAGCGGTCTTTACATCCATCTACCAGATGTCATAATCATGGTACGCAGTGATGGCAAGTAAAATCCTGATGGACTTTGTCATGGCAACTGGTGAGAAGATCTCGTCATAGTCAACTCCTTATCTTTGATGATATCCCTTCGCAACCAACCTAACCTTATAGGTATCAACCATTCCATCTGCTCCAATTTTTCTTTTAAAGATCCACTTGCATCCGATGGGTACTATACCCTCAGGTGGATATACCAAGTTCCAAACTTGGTTGGAGTACATGGAGTCCATCTCCGATTTCATGGCCTCTTGCCATCTCCAAGAGTCAATACTACTTATTGCCTCCTCATAGGTCTTAGGATCATCATCCTCATTATAATGTGTCTTGTCCCCACCATCAGAGATATGTCCCACATATCTATTTGGTTGGACAGGTACACGGCCAGACCTACGCATGTTTGTGTGCCAGCCTGAACTAGTTCTTGAGACAATACATCTCCAATTTTTGATTCTAGAACTTCTTCTAGTTCTACCATACTCCCATTGTTTCTTCATGGATGTACTCTTCCTCTAGGAATATAGTTTGCTTAGCTACAAACATTATTTGATCGCTAGGCTGGTAGAAATAATATCCATAAGTTTCCTTAAGATATCCCACAAACCTGCATCTTTCAGTCTTGGATGCCAGTTTATTAGGATTGTGTTTCTTAACATGGGCAGGGTAACCCCAGACCTTAACATTCTGTAAGGTTTGATTTCTTTTCTTTCCATATCTCATATGGAGTGGAAGACACTGACTTAGACGGAACTTTTTTCAAAAAGTGAGCAGCAGTGTAACGACCCAAGATCCGGATACCAGGAAGAACCCAATACCATTCGAATCTTGGCCGGCCCCCATGAGCCGGAGGGCTCGGAAGGGCAAAAAGGAGTATGAAGGTACAAAGAAATAGGAAATAAAGTAGGATAATTTAACAATGAACAAAAATAACAATCTAACTACAACAGAGTCCAGTCCAACGGAAGTACAGTCTAAGGCAGAGAAGCATATCCAACACCAAGTGAACACTCGACCCGGTGAGCTGGCAACTAAGAACCTCCGCACAGCACCCTCGAACCTCGAGGGAGAATTGCCACACCTGAAAAGCAGGAGTGAGCCTACTATCACTGGCTCAGTAGGGGTCCCGCGGAACCCCAACCGTAAATAACGACGGTAACAGAAAGCAGCAACAACAGTAGGAATAGCAAACTCGGTGGTCGGTAAAAACTCGGCTCTACAGCTACTGCTACTGTACCGAAAAATATGCCCCAATCTCACAGTCGGGGGACTACCAGACTAACAAGAAATCTCTAGCTACACCGCCATAAAATACATCACGACAACCCTATCGTGGAGGCCCGTCTCGCAGACAAAGGCCCAACCCAAAATCACGCGGTCTGGTTAGACACGATCACGACCTCACTGTCGTGAACCCTACACCATCTAGGGAAAACCCTCGGTGACGCTCACCAAAAACCCTAGGCCTCTACCTCGAGAAACAACCCGGAACTACAAGTAAAACCACGTCTCACAGACGTGAAACAGAACTCGAGTCACTAAAAAGTCACGTCACGTAACGGGAGCATTGTCCACTAGAAGCAAGGGCGGATGCATCCCCTGATGTCTTATACCCAGTGTCTCCCTACGACGTCCCAGGCGGAGACTGAGACACACAACCAGTACCACGAATAAGGACTAGCTGGGGTCGCGCTCGTCAGCGCGAGTCCGACGCCCCCAACCACGTGTACACACACACACTGACCATGCGCCCTAGGTCAGATCCACTAGCTGGTTCTTCCCCAAAGCCTGGAGTCAGGCTGTGCGAAGGGGCCCTATGGCAACCAGCCTAAAAACCGTCTCTCTTGGGTAAGCCGGTCCAGCGCTCTCAGGTGGGTCAGCACACGCATGTTGTAAGAAGGTTACGACCAGGGGGAGGTCACTAAACGTGAACATGAAAAGTCACACATGCACCCATTGCGAGTAACACAGAGTAATAGGTGGCTCAGAGCCACCAGACTCTAGATAGTCCACTAAACCTACTAACCCAACGGTCCTTGAGTCACATGACTCGGGTCAAGATCGCTGCACATGACGGAATAACGCCGTTAATCTAGCCTAATCCCTAGGTCTGAAACCATGGTAGCATAATTCCCAAGGTAGCTCACAAGACGTCGAGTCAATCCCCTATCCAAGGGAAAAGTGAAAAACCTCCAGTCCCAGGCTGGGTGACTGGACTCACAGTCCGAGGCCACACACATGCCTATTCAGAAACCACTTTTCGGAGAAACATGCGAAGTGCGGGAGCAACCCTCCGCACTCATACCGATACACAGTGACTCGATCTCGCAAAAGCACGAAAGCCCAAAACACAAAAAGGGTCACCCGGACCCTTAAACGTATGGGCACACAAATTGAGTTAAAATAGTACTTCCAGGCACCTAAAAACATGGTCACAGAACCACTGGGGTGTCCGGAACACTTACGGGTCAAGGGGAACGTGATCAGCTGTGTTCTATACACCCGGGCCCGCACGACATGAACACGCCACCCGCTATGGTTGCGTTCAATACCAACGTGACCAGGGCCTTGGTCGCAATCACCCATGAACGCAACCACCGCCCTGGGTGCGTCCCTACAATAACGCAACCCAGGCCCACACCGCGATAAGGATGCAATGGCGATGACGACCGCGTCTACACGCGACGCGCCCGGTCAAACGGTCGTGACTCGGATTAACGAGACGGGTCCCCCAGGTGCGTCAAACATTGAACGCGACTGGGCTGGCAACCACGAGCCAAACCGCCTTATTGTTCATCTTACCCGGTGAACGCGGTGGCACGATACGTCACCGTCTTGAAGAACACGGCCACTGTGGCGACCTCGATCTCGACCCAAAACTGAAAACGGCGAACACTACGAAAAATCCCATTCTACGCTCCATTCACACCCATGTGAAGGGGAAAACAAGGGAAAACCAGTCCCCAACCTCTCTAGCACCGAGAGGACCCAATTAAACCCCAAAAACATAATCAAATCGTGAAATACGACTCACACCCCCAAAATCAAACATTTTAACCCCGACAAAGAAATAAACGCACTCTGCTTGCCTCGGGCTACCAAACTCGCGGGAAAGGAAGTACATGAGCTAGGAAACCGTCCCCCTACCTCCACCAAAGATTCCGCGCACCGAGGACGCCGATCCGCCAAGAAAATGTCATTTAACCCGCCGCCGACACGCGATCCCAAGAACTGCCTCCACCATCACGATCCTCATCCGTGCCCGTCGCTCCACGCCCCATGAGCATCGCCGCCCCGCCCTCGCCGCCTCCATAGGTCGCCCGGAGTGAGCGGGGGAGAGGGGAGAACGTGAGAGAAGAGAGAGGGAGAGGGTGAGAAATAAGAGATGGGGAGAGAGAGGAATAGAGGTTTTATATAAAGAAAATGCAAAAATTTTAGAACATACCAAAAATAGGGAAAAATACTCCCCACGATCCTCAGAAAATGCACAACGCAGTGGTAATGTCCGGAGTCGGAGAACACAATGGTTTGCCCTACACGAGATTCCAAAAGTCGGATAGACAAAAATACGTGTAAACCACAAAACTCACTCCAGGACCCACAAAAGCGATCCGAAACTCACGGATCTAAATCCGATAAATATCCAAAAAAATCCGGGGCGTTATAGCCCTCCCCCCTTAAAGAAATTTCATCCTTGAAATTCAGGACAAGCGCCATGCCACAGGGGGAGAACACCCCGAACCAACTGACAACGCTGTCAGAGCTCTAGCAAAACCTCGATTCTCACGAAAGCACTGATCCTGAGGGATACGGTCAGACCATAATCACAAGCAACATGCCTCACCCCAAACATAGCGCACATCGATCATCAGAGCAGGCATACGACAAAAAGGACACAAGTCTAGAATCACCTCAGTCACAACGAAATCCAATCACGGCACCGCTGCCACAATCTTGCTCACCGAGGAGACACAGCCCCCGTTACGAGAAACAGCCACCGATCCACGCATGGTCGGCAGACCAAACAACCATCAACTTCACCCCCAGCTGACTAATCTTATGCTCCATACCAGGGACAACCATCACTGAGCCTCTAACCAGCTTACGCAGTCTTTCCAACAAACTGCCCCACAACCGTCGACTCCACGCCAAGGACCATCTCACACCTGGAAAGCCGAACGTCAACAACAGCACGGGACCAGCTCTATCAGAACTCAAACTTTGACGAAGCCCAGGTACCATCCAGAAAAAGCACATTACGAAAACAGCCACCAAAGGCCTCGCTTGCACACGACTCTCGCCATTCTCGATGTGCAACCACTAGCATTTTCTGTCTGTGAGAGACCAATCACCGGTCACCAGACACTCGTCAATGGGAAACCCTTGACTCACTTAGCTTCTTCCTTCCGTCCTGGTCCTCCACTAGGTCTGAAGGGCACATTCCCAATCTCGACAGGCAATCAATTGACTTACACACAGACCAACACCACATCCAATCTTGAGCCTCACGCCAACTCTACCCTCTCAGGGGAGCACGGCGGAACCAATTGACAAGAATCCGGAGTCTTCGGTCTTCACCTCACTCGAGCCAGACTTATAGAGGAAATCTTCCCATGCTGGTCACCCAACCAAGGACCACCATTCCAACGCCAGTGTCCCATCAAGGAACCACCATGCATAGGCACCGTCCACCGTCCTATCTCATCAAATCCTCTCTCATCTCAATTACTCTGAATGGACGCCTGCCAATCCCGGTTCCGCTCTTACCACAGAGCCACGGGACACAACCTGTGCAATTCACAGCACACAACTCCAAGGCAACCAAGTGCTACATGCCATCACAACAACCTGATCGACGACGCCACGACCAATGCACACGGGTCCCCAGATAATACACATCTTACCATGGTTGACCACTCGATCAACCTCACCAGCCGCTCGCAGCTACCAACTAGGACCCATAATTTCTCAGAGAACAATTCTCCAAAACACGATCTCAACCGAGGACACAACTCCCAACACACGAATAGGGCACTCATGCGGCGCACTTGCCAACACATTTCCCCAATTCTCAATCCTGCTACTGCCACGAACCACAATATCTTAAGCAACGGCACAGCAACAACACATCTCATACCGAGGAATCAATCCTCCAATGCTCTACACATCCTCAGGAATCTGGCCATAGCAACCAATGCTACGATCCTGAACCTCTGGGTCATGGGCCCACCAGGCTTCCGCTGCGCACTCTGATCCACATGCATAGCCAACCACAACGACTCGGGATCCATCATTCCGACAATCCTCTACAACTCTGCAGGCTCCGAACCTCAACACATCGGGAACAACAACACCAACCATAAATTCTCACAAACACCGCCCAACCGGCACTCGTCCTTCTGGAACAGTGCCAACGCACCCTCATACATCAGGGAATGGGCAACGCTTCTCACAAGCAACTACCTGCCAAAACACAGGACCCGTCTCGCATGGACTTCATGGTACACGAAGGCCAACCAATCTGGACACACGATGCAAGATGATGAACCTTGGCAAAACGCGATCTCCTCCAACCAAGGGAAAAACTCAATATACCTCCGACCAATGGAAGAAAAACTCCACGCTTGACCTGACCTCGAATCTTGCACACACTGGAAACAACACCCTCCAGCATCTCGAAAACCATTACCTCACGTCAGGTTAGCTCCTTCTACACACTCACCAAGTGTCTCATCGGACCGCACTCATACCATCTCTTGATGCACCACCACTGCAATTCCTCGAACTGCAACATGCCACGCCAAGAGCCGCAATATGAGCCATAATTGGCAACTGCCAACGCTCATCCTCGAGTCCCAAACTCACTACGGAACCTTCACATCTCGAGCCATATCTAGGTCAAACACAACCCATTCACACACAGAAGTGCAGGAGCAAGAACTTACTGGGACATCTCCGCCCAATCCTGCTTTGAAATCCGTAAAGATAACCGGGACTGACACATCATTTCTGACACTACACAGCATAACAAGAAAAATCAGGCTCGATAATCAGCAGCTCGCCAGAAGATCATCCGCTCTCCCGAGCATAATTCTCGATCAGAGCACTTCAAACCACAATCTTAACACCTCAGGGGGTGGATAAATCTCAAGCTGGAGTGGCCAAAACACCAATAACTCGCTTGGAGCACACTCACAGCCACTTAATCACGAGCAATCCTCGCCAGCCACCTGACCTCGCTGCAAATACCTCGAGCGTAGCACCACGAACTCACGTCTATCGATAACTCGGCCCAACGCAGCACAACTGGGGGCACCACCCATCGGGAAGAAATTTCTCTATCACATCCCTCAGGCCCCACACCGGCACTCCAATGAGAACAGCAACCACATACACACCGCCAATGCGGCGCACTCAAGTTCTTATGTAAGAAACCAAGAGGAAAACATGCACAAAACCCTATGCCAACTGCCGACTGTACTGGACCTTACGGACTCTGATTAGTGCAATATCTCGAATTTCCATGTACGTCCACAACCACGACTTTGATACCAACTGTAGCGACCCAAGATCCGGATACCCGGAAGAACCCAATACCATTCGAATCCTGGCCCACTGCCCATGAGCCCGAGGGATCAAAAGGGCTAAAAGGAGTGTGGAGATACAAAGAAATAAGAAATAAAGCAAGACAACTCAACAATTAACAGAAATAATAATCTAACTATAATAGAGTCTAGTCCAACAGAAGTACAGTCTAAGGCAGAGAAGCGTACCCAACACCGAGTGAACACTCGACCCGACGAGCTAGCAACTAAGAACCTCCACACAGCACCCTTGAACCTCGAAGAAGAATCGCCACACCTGAAAAGCAGAAGTGAGCCTCCTATCACTGGCTCAGTAGGGGTCCCGCGGAACCCCAACCATAAACAATGGCGGTAACGGATAGCAGCAATAACAGTAGGAGCAACAAACTCGGTGGCCGGTAAAAGCTCAGCTCTACAGCTACACCTACTGTACCGGAAAATATGCCCCGATGTCACAGTCAGGGTACTACCAAACTAACAAGAAACCTCTGGCTACACTGCCAGAAAACACACCACGACAACCCTGCCATGGAGGCCCGTATCACAGACAAAGGCCCAACCCAAAACCACTCGGTCTGGGTAGACACGATCATGACCTTGCTGTCATGAACCATACACCGTCTAGGGAAAACCCTTAGTGACGCTCACCGGAAACCCTAGACCTCTACCTCAGGAAACCACCCGGAACTACAGGTAAAATCAGGTCTCGTAGACGTGAAATGGAACTCGAGTCACTAAAAACTCACGTCACGTGACGGGAGCACTGCCCACTAGAAGCAAGTCCGGATGTGTCCCCTGACGTCTTACACCGCACCCCAGTATCTCCCTACGATGCCCCAGGCAGAGACTGAGACACACAACTAGAACCACGAATAAGGACAAGCTGGGGTCGCGCTCGTTAGTGCGTGTCCGATGCCCCCAACCACGTATGAGCACAGAAAACCATGCACCCTAGGTCAGATCCTCTAGCTGGTTCTTCCCCCAAGCCCGGACTCAAGCTACGCGAAGGGGCCCTATGGCAACCAGCCTAAAAACCGTCTCTCTCGGGTAAGCCGCTCCACCGCTCCCGGGTGGGTCAACACATGCGTGCTGTAAGAAGACTACGAATAGTGGGAGATCACTAAACGTGAACACGGAAAGTCACACGCACCCATTGCGAATAACACGGAGTAACAGGTGGCTCAGAGCCACCAGACTCTGGATGGTCCACTAAGACTACTAAACCAACGGTCCTTGAGTCACACAACTCGGGTCAAGATCGCTGCACATGATGACATAGTGCCGTTAATCTAGCCTAATCCCCAGGTCTAAAACCACAGTAGCATAATTCCCGAGGCAGCTCACAAGCTGCCGAGTCGATCCCCTATCCTAGGAAAAAGTGAAAAACCTCCAGCCCCAGGCTGGGTGATCGGACTCACAGTTCGAGTCCACACACATGGCCCATTCGGAAATCACTTTCCGGAGAAACATGCGAAGTGCGAGAGCAGCCCTCCGCACTCATATCGATACATGGTGACTCGATCTAGCGAAAGCACGAAAGCCCGGAACACAAAAAGGGTCACTCGGACCCTTAAACGCATGGGCATGCAAATCGAGGTAAAATAGTACTTCCAGACACCTAAAAACACGGTCATGGAACCCCCGAGGTGTCCGAGACACTCACGGGCCAAGGGGAACACGATTAGCCGTGTTCTACACACCCGGGCCCACACGACATGAATGCGCCGCCCGCTATGGGCGCGCTCAATATCAACGCGACCAGGGCCTTGGTCGCGATCACCCATGAACGCGACCACCACCCTGGGCGCGACCCTTGAATAACATGACCCATGCCCACACCACGATAAGGATGTGGTGGCGATGACGACCGCATCTACACGTGATCGTGCCCGGTCAAACTGTCGCGACTCTGATTAACGCGACGGGTCCCCCGGGCGCGTCAAACATTGAACGTGACCGGGCTGGCGACCGTTACCTGAACCGCCTTATTGTTCATCTTCCCCAGTGAACGCGGTGGCGCGATACGTCACCTTCTTGAAGAACGCGGCCACTGTGGCAACCGCGATCTCGACTCAAAACTAAAAACGGCGAACCCCGTGAAAAACACCATTCCACGCCCCATTCACACCCATGTGAAGGGGAAAACTAGGGGAAACTAGTCCCCAACCTCTCTAGCACCGAGTGGACCCAATTAAACCCCAAAAATACAATCAAAACGTGAAATCCGGCCCACACCCCAAAATCACACATTTTAACCCCGATAAAGAAATAAACTCACTCGGCTCGCCTCGGGCTACCAAACTCGCGAGGAAGGAAGTACACGTGCTAGGGAACCATCCCCCTACTTCTACCAAAGATTCCACGCACCAAGGACGCCGATCCGCCAAGAAAACACAGCTTAACCCGCCGTAGGCTCGCGATCCTACGAACCGCCTCCACCATCATGATCCTCGTCCCGTGCCCATCGCTCCACGCCCCACGAGCATCGCCGCCCCGCCCTTGCCTCCTCCGTCGGCCACCCGATGTGAGAGGGGGAGAGGGGAGAACATGAGAGAAGAGAGAGGGAGAGGGTGAGAAATGAGAGATGGGGAGAGAAAGAAAAAGAGGTTTTATATAAAGAAAATCTAGAAATTTAAAAAATATTAAAAATATGGAAAAATACTCCCCACGATCCTCAAAAAATGCACAACGCAGTGGTAATGTTCCAGAGTCGAAGAACACAACGGTTCGCCCTACACGGGGTTCCGAAGGTCCGATAGACAAAAACATACGTAAACCACAAAACTCACTCCGAGAATCACAAAAGCGATCCGAAACCAACGGATCTAATCCGATAAATATCCAAAAAATCTGGGGCGTTACAAGCAATGTTTAGGGCATAGCCCCAGAGTGACAAGGGTAATCCAGTAAAACACATCATGGCTCGTACCATATCTAATAATGTACAATTCCTCCTTTCAGTCACACCATTCAGTTGAGGTGTATAAGGAGGAGTCCACTAGGATAATATACCATTTTCCTTTAAGTATTGTGTGAATTCTGTACTCAAGTATTTCCCTCTCGATCAGATCGAAGAGTTATAATAGTCTTTCCTGTTTGTTTCTCTACTTCATTCTTGAACTCCACAAATTTCTCAAAGGCTTCAGATTTGTACTTCATCAAGTACACATATATGTACCTAGAGAAATCAGCAGTGAAAGTAATGAAGTATGAGTAACCCCCTTTGACTTGGGTGGACATAAGTCCACATACATCAGAATGTATGAGTCCTAACAACTCACCAGCTCTCTCTCCATGTCCGGTAAATGGAGAGTTGGTCATTTTTCCCCTGAGGCAAGATTCACAGGTTACAAATGATTCATAATCAAATGGATCAACATATCTATCTTTGCACAACCTTTTCAATCTTTCCTCACTAATATGACCAAGCTTACAATGCCAAAGGTATGCTTGATTCACATCATTCCTCTTTCTCTTAAGAGGTCCATCCACACACATAACAAGAGTATCCACATCTAGTAAAAATAAACCATTAATTAAGCTCCCACTGGCAAGTAATTCACCATTTAATAATAAAGAACATGTTTTATTCCCAAAGCTCACAATAAATCCATATTTATTTAATCATGAAATGGAAATAATGTTCTTAATTATAGAAGGAACATAGTAACAGTCTGTTAACTCTAATGTAGCACCTGAGGAATGCTTGAGGTTCACACTTCCGACTGCAAGAGCAGCAACTCTTGCTCCATTTCCCAATCGTAGATCAACCTCCCCTTTGTTCAATCGCTTGCTACTTGTCAGAACCTGCAAATCATTGCAAATGTGAGATGCACATCTAGTATCTAATACCCATGATGTGGATCTATATGACAGGCTATGGTCAATCATGAACATACCTGAAGCTTCTGCTTTGCTTTCTCTATAAGGTACAACTTGCAGTTCCTCTTCCAGTGGCCATTCTTGTGGCAATGGAAGCATTGTCCCTTGTCTTTGCTAGCCTCTTCTTTCTTTGCAGCCTTTACCTGTTTGCCCTTCTTCTTTGCCTTGCCTTTCTTAAAGACCTGCTGAAAATTCTTCTTCTTGTTGGTCTTACCAACAAGCATCACATGAGCTTTCTCATTGTTCATAGTGCTCTCAGCAGTCTTCAACATGTTTAGAAGCTCTACCAGAAAGCATTCTAGTTTATTCATGTTGAAATTGACAATGAACTGGGAAAAAGAACTAGGGAGAGATTACAGAATTAGATCAACACAAAGATCCTTATTCATGTCGAATCCCAATTCTGCCAACCTTTCGATCCACTCAATCATCTTGAGAACATGTGTCTGCACAGATGTTCCCTCAGACATTCTTGCCTCGAATATATTTTTAGATGTCTCATATCTTTCTGTTTGACTTTGAGCTCTAAAGAGCTCCTCAAGGTGAAACATAATAGATCTCACATCCATCTTTTCATGCTGCCTCTGTAACTTATTTGTCATGGAGGCAAGCATATAGCATTGGGCAAGTGTGGCATCATCCTTATGCTTCTCATAAGCAATGATCTCTCCCTCTTCAACATCATCGGTAGGACGAGGAGATATAGGCCGATCAAGAACATGGGCTATCTTCTCAGCAGTGAGAATAATTCTCAAGTTCCTAAGCCAGTCACTATAGTTTGGACCAGCAAGCCTGTTGGCATCAAGTATGCCGCGTAAAAGGTAGTTCACCATTGAAGTCTACAAGAGAAGATTTGTAATAATTAGATAACATGCATATATTCATTAATTAAAATTAATATATAGTCTTTAATCCTAATTTTATAACTCCCACTAATTTTTGATGAATTTTCACAACCCCCATTGTGAAAAGACGGGATATTCCAACTGTATCCTATAGGGACCAGAATCCCATTAACATTATGGTAGTGGTCTTGTGGCAGCACAACAAACCACCCCATACTTAATGGGTAGACAACTCTTACCAATTGCAACTCCTTGCAACTTCTAGTGTATTCAGCCTCCAGACCACTCGTGACCTTATGGCAACACAACAAATCACAAAGTCTGGTTAGGTTTGACCCATTGTTATGTTATGAGAGTAGGTTCAAGACATGACCCTTATGGCAGCACAACAAAGCCATGCCGGCACCCATCCCAAAGTTCGGCCTAAGCCTTAGCCTAAGTCTCTGTCCCCTTGCTGTGAGGGCCTTGTGGCAGCACAACAAACCCACAAAGTTTAAAAGCAGCTCAATTAGACTATAACAACGGAAGGCTACGTGGGTCATTCTTAATGCCTCATGTTTACAACCTAATATTAGATCGAGGGGATTTGGATTAAAATTTTGGTCTCATCAATATAGGTGCTACATACATATAAGAATTTGGAGTATCGTATATACTCTAAATATATATATATATGTAATAAGTAGCACATCCACATATATCATATATATGTAATAATACCAATGATGATCATGGACCTTAAACTCCTAAAACACATTACCAGAGCCAGTTGGTAATGTACATAATCATGGTAAATTGAAAAACTCGGAGCATCCAATGCTCCCACTAGATGTGAAGAATCTCTCGAGGTCCACGTTGCCGGTCTCCTTCTTTGTCTCCTGCTTCTCATTATTAGAAGTAAATTTATAATTGGGCACGTAGGCCCACAAATGTACATCAGATAATAATAAGAAACCTTGAACTAGTCAAGGAGAGTCAACACAGAGGGGAGATAGAATGTACAACCTGAATTAATAAGAGAGAGAGAAGGAGGCACGTAGGCCCCAATAATCACATCACATTAAACCATTCATCATAAAGAGCATCATCACATGGTGTCTAAGTCTATGATCATCCATCCGCACATAAGACACATCACATGCATCTTACAGTAATTATCATATAATTACATCAAGATATGATGATAATTTTAAACTATAATAATTAAATTTAAAATCGCACATTTGGAACATTCAGCTAAACAATTTAGTTAAAACAAATAAGTCTGAACAAATTTAGACAATCGTCATTCACATTCACTGCATGGGCTCAATAATAATTTCCAATTAATTAACCTCATAAGAATCACATTCTTATAGTAATTAGCTTTAATTAATTAGATAATAGGAAATACCTAAAACCATTTTAGAATTCCTATTAACAAATTAACCAGAAACCAAATAATGAAAAATAAATTAATAAGTCACTAAAACAAATTTAGAACACATTAAAATATTTTCAATATTTTTCAGGATTTTTCTGAGATTTCTACGTATTTTAAACTATTTAAAATGTTTAATCCCAAAAAAAAATAAAGGGGGGCTTAATGGTTTTGGATCCGACGCGGGCCGGATCCGACCCGTGGGAGACCCGCAGGGGGGTCACCCTCTCCGCCCGTTAGCGGGGCGACTAGGGCAAAACACTAGTCGCCGCCGCGATGCAGGCGAAGGGGGGGTCTCCCCACCCCGGTCCTCTGCCCTCACCACCGGACATGGCTGGCCCCTATTCGCTGCTCCACCACCCTCGTCATCGTCGGCGACCACTCACGCGATGGGAAGATCCCATTCGCGTTTTCCACGCCGGAGGATGATGCCGTGACGCCTCGCCGGCCACCCCTCGCCACCGGATGCCGCCGCACGCCGTGGAGGACTATTCAGAGCTCCTGCCAACCCTCAAGGGCACTAGCAATCAACGTTCGACGGCCTCAGATGCCCGTCCTCCCTGCGCGCGAACGGCAAACTCGACGGGGTTGAGGTGGTCGATTCGGCATCGCCAGTGGGTCAAAGACCGCATACAAATATGCGTTTCGATCCTCTCGATGCAGGGAACAATTTCCTGGCATCAAGTAGCCGTTGCTCATCCCATGAGCGACCCAATCAAGCGACGAACATTGAGCACCATGCATGAACGAGAACGATGAAAAATAATAAAATAATGCCGATTTTGATCAAACCAGCAACCTGGCTCTGATACCATTGTAAGGTTTCGACTAGAATACGCAGCGAAAAACATCAAAACCCAAGATTGCATATCATTGCCAATTTTTTAAAATCAAACTAAATCGATAAATCCCGCGATGTGAAGAATGATTCTTTACCTTTGCGGGGTTGAGAATCTCCCAAAAACTCGAAGATGAACGAGAGGAAGATCCTGAGGCCGCGAGCCGTTCAAGCGTCCGGCCTCTAGATGTATCCATACGAGCAGTGGAAGCAGACGAGATCTCCTCCACCATCTCCACGCGTCGACCCGATCTCAGCACCACCATCCACCATGGAGGATGGAGAGAGAAAGAGGGGGGTGCCCCTTAGAGAGAGAGAGAGAGGAGAGAGGGCGGCCAGGGTTTCAACCTTGTAGCTTGGCCAGGGTTTCTCCCTTCAGCATATATTTATAGACCCTTGGCATTTTTCACAAAAACCCAGTAATAGTCTATAAAGTCCACCCATCTCGGTCTATCCAATACTCTATTATGTGTGATCCTCTAGGCCCAATAGTCAGTTTAGTTTTTCAAGCCATTAAGTAAAGAACTCTTTCTTAACTTAATTATTTTTTTCCATTAACTCTTAATGGAATTAGCGGGCTTTTCGATCACGAAAAGCACCACGCAACGCCTCGTGATCCCAAAAGACATTGGGGATAAGCAACCCACTCTGGAACCTTTCCGTCCACAGATTCCACACAGCTATAAATCCTCATTCATCCAATGCCCCACCAGGACTAGGGTATGGTCAAACTTTCAAACCCTATTAAGTCCTGGCTCAACTGAATCTTCTACTCCAAATTGGTTCATTAGAAAAACTCCTTTTCCATAATGAACTCCCATACCTTGGCCAGGGGTTTTCTCGAGTACAGATTCGTAGGACATTCTCTCTCATATATCATACTGAGAGTGAACGATCCCATGTTGGCAAACTAATTGCCTTCGCACGAGTTTCACTGAGTCCGAATAACTAACTGTACAAGACCACTTAACAGAAGTCCATAAGTTAGTAATCAAATACTCAACATCCCTTATCCAAGACATCTTTAGTGACTCGGGTCTAAGATCCAACTGTGCTACTGAGACATAGAATACCCTGATTGACAGCCAATATGATTACCATTAAGGAATTCTAGATCGGGTCAGTTCAGTGAACTTGTTCCACTAATGAGCACCCACACACGTACTTCAGTGTCTCCACACTGATGACTATGAGAATAATCACACCCATCATATGAGTAAGTATCATGTGTGCCAGTCTATCAGGATCTTCAATGTCCCTTCTTGAAGATCCTATGACTGGGAACATTTAGAACATGTGCATCCGGATGACTGATCTCATTATAATAATCTCATTATAATCCAGCCATCATCGCACAGGTTCAGGGACATCATCACATTTGAATCATTAACACAAATTAAATGCAACAAATAAATGTCATTAATATAAATATGAATAAGATATTACAAGAAATGTCACCATCACATCTCATGTGATTGGCTTGTAGGGCATACATTTCTATCACGAAGAACTTCAGCAGGTACGATTCATCAATTGTCAGATCACCCATCACGTTGATGTAACAAGCTATATGTTCCTTTGGTGAACCTTGGCCATTGAACTTGTCAAACTTTGGTGGCTTGTTGATGTCGGGAGACAATCTTTTGGCCGCATGATGGACAGGGTAGGGCACCTTGTACACAACAAAAGAGGTATATTCTTCGGTGCTTCGATCGGCCAGTTTCATCTCGATCATTTGTTTAATCATCAACTTGTTTGCCATCACCGGGTCCACCATCTCCGGGTAGAAATGAGCCGACTGGCTTTGTGGCGTTGCCAACACCGTTGCCTGAGGTACCGTGGTAGTGTTTTGGTGTTAAGGAGCCGAATGTTGTATTGGGGCCGTGCCCCTAGTGTAGTTAGGTACTGGCTGTGAAGCCGTCATTTGAGGTGAGCCTTTGAATTCATCAGCACCTCGCTGAGATGTTTTCGGAGGGGTTTGACCTGCTTCGTGACAGAAGCATGCATGGTCAATTCGCTCACTTGCCTTTTTAGAGCTTCGATCTCTTGCCGATATGCTTGAAGCAGCATCATCATTGCCAGATCGGGGGTAGATGAGCTAGTAATTTGGCCTCCCTCTTCCAACGGCATATCTAGAGAATGGGCCGGCCTTTCCCCTTCATCTTCAGTGGTGATTACGTTCGCCGCCATGGCGACTGCATCTGAGCTTGTTTCGCCGGTGAGGGCTTGTATTACCTCGGCTGCAGCTCTTCCTCTCCTATTGACAGGACCTGGCCTATCGGCGAGCCTAGCCACTTCTTCATGGTCTTCGGGGAGGGCCCCATACTGGCTGGCCACTCCAGCCATAATGCAGGTGTAGATCTGTAACTTCTTGTTTCTTCGGGTCACTTTCCTGGTTGACTGTCTAGGGAAAGCTAACCTATCAAACACCAGGATTCTCGACGTAGCTTCTTCACGGAGGGGTGGCCCATAGCATCCCGACTCTGCATCCTCGATATCTTCCGGGTTGGTTTGTTGCTACCGGTTTTTTTCCACATCATTCACGGCTTCTATGAGCTGTTGTGTCCCCAAAAGGTATTTCCGAGGCCACGATGGTATCCTCTTACGGCCTGAGTAACATCATCTTGCCCATTAGTGAGGCAGACGCTAGGTGGTGGCACTCTGACTTGTGCGGGAGATTTGTAGGCGAGGCGCCTTCGTTCGGACATCCCGCCGTATCTTTCATCGGTTGAATAAATGTTCGCCTGCCAGCCATAGGCTCGAAAGGCTGGTCTTCGAGATACCGAGGTTGGCATCTCGGCCTTTTCTTCTTCATCTTTTTCTACTTTGTTGGACCCCTGGTGTGTTTGATGATTTAGTGTTAATGTTGACAAAACTTGTGTGCATGTGGTATGCAAAATATCAAATTGATTAATGAATGGTTAATCAAGGATCTCATGCAACATATGACAACTTTGCTTTGTAGGACTGAAATTCATGGTGGATACCCTCTTGAAGTCAAAGGATTGGATGAACATGTACCACGTCATCAACAAGACCAAATAGGTTGAAAATCCCATGCAATGACAACTAAAAGGAAATGGTAAGATCTAATATTGCAAAACAGTCATTGGAATTGTGAAGGTAACAAATGTTCACTCTTATGCAATTCAGGAAGGCTTTGGATGGAACTTGCATATTGAGTAATCATGTGTTGTGAAGATTGGTTGAAAATAGTTCTTTTGGGTTTCACACCTTGCTCATATTCATGCCAATAGGTCATTCATGCTAAGTGTGTCTCATTGATCTTCAAAGAGCATTCTTGCATATTCTTTTAGAGGTTTTAAAAGGTGAAATCAATTCGGGGTTCATAATACAAACATTGGTTAAAACTTAGCATCACATTGAGCATTCATGTCAATTAAACATAAGGATGCTTGTCGCTTGGTTTTATTGGGATTTTCATGTTGTGAATTGTTGTGAATTGGTTTCATAGTGTCCATTTGGTTGCTTTTACATTGGGGTAACATGTAAACACTTCATACATATCAATCCCTTGCATTTGCCCCTTAAAAACTCTCAAAAATATGAACTTTACTGAATGTCGGTCGACCGGCCCTAGGCCACCGATCGACCGGACCTATCGATTTGTTCTGGTCTGCCTTGTGCAGAACTAGGACCGGTCGACCTCCCCTACTGGACCTGTCGACCGGCTAAATTCAGACAGAACCATGTTCTGTCCGGTCGAACCGCCCAGTGTAACCAGTCGACCAGAAATTCTTTGCTTTGCCCAAAACAGAATTTGTGTTGGCCCGGTCGACCGCCCCAATGAATCCAATCGACCGGAAATTCTCTCCTACGAATTCGGGCTTCACGAAATGCATCCGAAAACCCACTAAACTCAACCCATTTGGTGCCAAACTTGACCCCAATACCCCCATGGCATACATACACATATTAGACTATATTTGGAGGGGTTTAAACATGGGTTTCTTGGTCTTTTCATGCATCTCTTGTGGCCATATATATGAGTTATGAATTTGAAAGATCTTTAGGGTTTCTAATGTTGTCTATCTATCTTGTAGGAGAAGAAAGGGAGAAGGAGAGAAGCTGAGCAAAGATCCAAGGTTTTCATCTACTTCCGATCGTTTCTGGAGTTCGTGATTGAAGAAGAAAAGAAGCGGAACGAGAAGGGGAACGCGAGGACGTTCACATCGTCAACATCCGGCTTCCATCCGACCCGAGGCTTAGAGAAGAATTTCTACAGCCCTTTCTTTCCATGGAGATTTCTTTCTAGATCTTGTTTGTGTCTAGTGGAGTCATTTGCTTCATGTTTTCATGCTTGTATTGAACATATTTTTATTTTTGTAACTTCAACTCTGTGAGTCTATTGACCATCTGCGAACGATTGTGGTGTCCTTGTGCTGCGGGTGTTGCGGTAAGTGTGTGTGTTTGTTGATCCATGGTAGGATCATGTAGGAGACTACGTCTCCGTGTCTTTTGGAGCGGAAGCTCCATGCGCTTCATTTGAAGCGAGTGGATCCTCACCGGTTCGGTGAGGGGTGGACGTAGGGAGCCCGTCGTGGTCCCGAACCACCTCAAAATCCTGTCTCGCATCTGTGTGCTTGTGGTTTGACTGTTATCATTTTATCTTGATCGTGTGAGAATGGTAAGCGTGAGAGAATTAATTTTCTTATTGCTTATACTTCATGCAATCATTCTCTGCTTTGGCATCTATTTTAATTAGCTGTGTGTGGACACCAAAAAATTGCACATCGATATCATGCTCGGCCCGGCATCAACAACGGCACCGGGTGAAGAAGCCCCGGAGAGACTGGTCATCTGGATCCCCCAAATGTCCACACTGCCGTGAAGCCATCTCGAGAGTCATGATAGTGAAGAGAAACCAATCACAAAAAAAAGGGCCCCACAATCCATGGGCCTCGAAGGAAATAAAACAGGCCACAACTCGTCTTCGAGACGGGCTCAAGTGGGCTTCAGCGGCACAGCCCATTCGGGCTTCAACGGCACACCCCAGGGGGGCTTCAACGGCACACCTTGTAATGCCCCGGGTTTTTCAGATCCTTGTTCATGGGTCCCGTATCTGGTTTCTCGGAGCGTCTGACTCCGTTGTGTCTAAAATTTCGTTTCGGACATCTTTCGTGTTCGGATCGGCGCGATCCGGAGTCGTTTCGGAGGCCCGGAGGTGTTCTGCGGCTTTTTCCGCGTGTGTTTTCCGATTCCCGGCGTGGGTTTCGGCTTTTTCTTCGGAACCTCGTTGTGGGTGAACCGGGCTGTTCACTAGGCGAGTGTGGTACCGTTGCAATCGGTGCGTTCCGAGGATCGCGAGGGTGTGATTTTCTATTTTTCGGGATTTTTTCGATTTTCCAGATTTTCCTATATATACCCCCCACCCTCTCTCTTCCTCTCATTTCTCACTCTCACTCTCTCTCTCTTCTCCCACTCTCTCCTCTCACTCTCTCCTCTCCGACGGCCGACGGACCGAGGCGGGGGCGAGGCGGGGCGACGCGGGCGAGGAGGATGGCGAGGATGGGTCGAGGATCGAGGCTTGAGGGCGCGATGAAGCTCGGCCGTGAGTTCGTGGAACGGCGAGGCTTCAACGGCATTTTCTTCGTGGATCGGCATCCACGGTGCGCGAAATCTTCGGTGGAGGTAGGGTGATGGACCCCCAGCTCGTGCGCTTCATTTCCCGCGAGTTTTGTAGGCCGTGGTGAGCCGAGCGGGTCGCTTGGGGCGTTTTGGGGAAAACCATGTTTTGGGGAGTGATCGCCCGATCTGGCGTTTCTTTGCGTTTTAGGCCGATCCGAGGCCATAGATCCATGCTAGGGGCTACTGGGGAGCTTCCCCTATGTTTTCCCCCTCATCCGTGGATGTTTGGGGGCGTGGCGTGGATTTTTGGGGTTTTCCCGCCCTTCTCGGTTTTCCGAAATGATCGCGGTCCACCAGTAACCGCGTTCACTGGTCGCGGTCGTGGGAGAACCGCCTTCATCCTTTGTGTTTTGGTCGAGGAGGCCTTCGAGCGTCGCAGTCGTGCGATAGACCGCTTTGGTCTAGTCGCGGTCATGGGATGACCGCTACTATCTGGTCGCGGTCCTCGGGCGACCGCTACCAGCGGGGTTACGCGTGGCTAGTTGCGGTCGTGAGGTGACCGTGACAGCATGGTCGTGGTCTCCGGTCGACCGCTACCATCTGGTCGCGGTCCCCGGTCGACCACTATCTGGTCGCGGTCACCAGGTGACCACTACCATGTTCTGGTTCCTATCTGCGTGATTTTGACCTCCGGTCGACCCAGTTGTGACCCAGTGGTTGACTTTAGGTCTCGTGAGTGTCTCGGACACCCCGTGGAGTTCCGTGACTGTGTCTTTGGGTGTCCGGAGATTCCGTGTTACCTCGATTAGCGTGCCCGTAGGTGTGGTGGGTCCGGGTGACCTCACGTGTTTCGGGTTTTCGTGTTACGCTCGATCAAGTCACCGTGTATCGGTGTGTGTGCGGTGGGGTCTCCCCCGCATGTCGTGGGTCTCTTTGGAAGGCGATTCTCATGTGGGCCACGTGTTTGGCCTTGGACTGCGAGTCCAATTATCCGGCCTGGGGCTGGAGGTTTCCCGCTTGCTTCAAGATGGGAAATCGACATGGCGGCTTGTGTGCTGCCCTGGGAATCGTGCTTCTGTGTTTTCCGTGTGGCCCGTGTGGGTGGCCTTAGTTCTTTGCATTCCCTTTCCGAGGGAGTGGTCTTGACGGCTCGTGAGCTATCTCGGTACTTGTGCTACCGTGGTTTTAGACCTAGAGATTGGACTAGATTGATGGCCTTGTGCTGTTGCGTACAACGGTCTTGACCCCGAGTCTTGTGACTCAAGGACCGTTGGGTGTAGTGCGTCTAGAGGACTACCCAGAGTCCAGTGGCTTAGTACCACTTGAGTTTTCTCGACTCTCGCGCAGGGTGCGTGCGTGGCCGTGGACTGCGAGTCCTGTTTCTTCTCCGACTGTGGTCGCCGTGCGATGGTGTCGGTACGTGGGGTGGTCCCCATACGTCGTTGGATTCGGATGTTGTTTTCCGTTGACTTGAGAGTCTACTCCTTCAGTGACCCTCCACTAGTCGTAGCCCACCAGTACGAGGTGCTGGTCTCACCTGGGAGTGGTGTACGGGCATTCACCTTTGAGACGATTTGTGGACCGGTTACCGTAGGCCCCTCGTCGGTAGCCAGAGTCCGGCTACGGGGGAAAACCGGTCAGAGGACCAGACCTAGTGACGCAAGGTCTATGTGTGCACACGTGGTTGGGGGCGGTTGGACCCACGTCGACGGGCGTGACCCTAGCTAGTTACTTGTTTGTGGTTACTTGTACGGTGTTCGCGCCTCGGGTAGGACCTACCACGTCAGGCGGTTCACCTGCGGTGCGGTGTAAGACGTCAGGGGACGCTACCGGCTGTGCTTCTAGTGGGTGGTACTCCTGTCGAGTACGGAGTGACAGACTGTCAGTCTCTGTGTCTTTGACCTTCGGGTTTCGGTCGTGTTGACCGTTGAGTTTTGGCTGGTTCGCCGTGGCGCGTGTGTCGGTTTTCGTGCCGTGGGACTGGTGCTAGTGGCTTTACCGAGGTGGCGTCTTGTGGTGCGGTACCCGCGATCGGATGGTCGGGGTTACACCTTGGACAGCGTGTCCAGGTTGGCTGTCCGGGGGACAGGCCTCTACGGCGTGGTTGCCGTGTGTTTTTACTTTGGTAAGTGGTACTAGCGTGGTTTGGTAGCTTCGACTACGTGATCGAGGTATGCCTTCTGGCAGTAGGAGTAGCTGTAGTGCCGAGTTTTTGACCGGCCACCGGTTTACTGTTCCTGCTGTAGTTGTAGCTCTCCTTTCCGCTACCGCCGTTGTTTTCGATTGGGGTTCTGTGGGATCCCTGCTGAGTCTCTGTTTTGGAGACTCATTCCCTGCTTTTCAGGTGTGGCGGTTCTTCCTCGAGGTTCGAGGGTGCGGAGCGGAGGTTCTCAGTTGCCAGCTTGTCGGGCCGAGTGTTCACTTAGCATGTGGTACATTTTACTGCTTTAGACTATACTTTCTGTTGGACTGGACTCTGTTGTAGTTGTTTATTTATTTCTGTTAATTATTGAATTGTCCTGCTTTATTTCCTATTTCTTTGTGCCTCCACACTCCTTTTAGCCCTTCTGAGCCCTCCCGGCTCGTGGGCGGCGGTGCGAGTCTCGGGTTATCGGGCCTTCCCGGTAATCGGATTCTCAGGTCGTTACAGCTGGTATCAGAGCGGTGGTTGTGGACGTACATAGGAATTCCAAATGTTGCAGTGATCAGAGTCCATAAGGTCCAGTACAGTCGACAGCTGGCTTAGGGTTTTGTGTTCGCTTTCCGCCTTATTTCTCGCTTGAGAGCTTGAGTGCGCTGTGCGACGCTGTGAAGGTGGTTGCTGTCCGCGGCTTTCGTCCTAGCGTGGGGTCTAAAGATCGAGGTCGAGAACCTTCTCCCTCATCGGTGGTGGCCCTGGTCGTGCTGCGTTGGGCAGAGGTTTCCGGCAGGCGTAAGCTCGCGGTGCTGCGTTCGAGGAACCTGCAGCATGGTCAGGTGGCTGGAGAGGATTTTTCGTGGTTAAGTGGCCGTGAGCGTGCTTCGAGGGAGCTGCTGTCGGTTTTTGGCCACTCCAGCTTGAGGTTTGTCCAGCTCCTGTGGTGTTCTGATCGAGAAGTGTGCTCGGGTGAGCGGAATATCTCCTCGGTGAGCTGCTGTTTCGTCGAGCCTGATGTCCTTGTCGTACTCTGTGGCATCAGAAATGACGTGTCGGTCCCGGTTGTTTTGCGGATTTCGAGGCAGGATTGGGTTGTGGTGTCCCAGTAAGTCTTGCTGCTGCGCTCTTGTGTGCGAATGGGTTGTGTTCACCATGGAGTTGGCTTGAGATATCAAGGCTCCGCGGTGATTTCGGGACTCGAGGATGAGCGTCGGCGGTTGTCGTTACGGCTCGTGTTACGGCTCTTGGCATGCCGTGTTGCAGTTCGAGGAATTACGGCGGCGGTGCATCGAGAGGTGCTGTGATTGTGGTCCGACGTGACACTCGCCGAGAGTGTCGGAGGCGCTGACCTGATGGAAGCGATGGTTTTCCTTAGTGCTGGATGGTGCTGTTTCCGGCGTGCGCGAGGTTCGAGGTCAGGTCGAGCGTGGAGTTCTTCCATTGGTCGAAAGTGCGCTGGTTTCTCCTTTGGTTGGAGAGATTACGTTCGGCTAAGGATCGTCGTCTTGCATTGTGTGTTCGGATTGGTTGGCCTTGTGTGCCATGAAGTCCGTGCGAGACGTGCTCCTTGTCTTGGCAAGGTGGTTGCCTGTGAGAAGTCGTGCCCGTTCCCTTGTCGTGTGAGGGTGCTGGCGCTGTTCCAGAAGGACGAGTGCTGGTTGGGCGGTGTTTGCTTTCTCGACTGTGCACGCGGATTTGAGTGCGCAGCAGAAGCGTGGTGGGCTTGTGACCCGCTGGTTCAGGATCGTAGCGTTGGTTGCTACGGGCGGATTCCTGAGTTCACGTTGAGCATCGGGGGATTGGTTCCTCGGTGTGAAACGTGTCGTTGCCATGCCGTTGCTCGAGATATCGTGATTCTTGGCACTAGCAGGATGGAGTGTTGGGGAATGTGCTGGCTAGTGCGTCGCATGAGTACCTTATTCCTGTGTTGGAAGCCGTGTCAGGCGTCGGTGTTGGACCTGGATGAGGTTGTTGAGGATGTCGCCTGACGATGGTTAAGGACGTGTTGGTCAGAGTCGGTGGCTTGGTGCCGACTTGTGTTCCCAGTCGTGTCCTCGGATGAGATCATTTTTGGAGAAGTGATCTGTGGCAGACTATGGGTCCCGGTTGGCGGCTATGAGTGGCTGGTGAGCCTAACCGTGTGACCGACCACAACAGTGTCTGTTGGTTCTACGGTCTTGTCGAATTGTGACGGTGAGATGTTTATTGCTTAGGGACCCGTGAGCACTGTTCAGGTGGTGTCCCGTGGCTCTGTGGTAAGGGCGGAATCGGGATTGGCAGGTGTCCACTTGGATTGATCGAAGGATTTGATGAGACCAGATGGAAGAGTGACGCCTGAGGGCGGAGGCCTTTTGTGAGATTGGCGTCAGATTGGTGGTCCTTGACGGGACGTTGGTGTCGCAATGGTTATCCCTGGTTTGGTGACCAGCATGGGATGGTTCCCCTGTGAGTCTGAGTCTAGTGAGGTGATGATTGAAGACACCAGGATCCGTCATTTGGTTTCGTCGTGCTCCCCGAGAGGGTCGAGTTGGAGTGATGTTCGAGCTCGGATGCGGTGTCTGAGAGGAGTGCTGCTCGAGATGCGGTTTCAGTCTGTGTGTGAGTCGACGGATGGCTTGCCGAGGTTTGGAATGTTTCCTTTGGACCCGGTCGAGGACCAGGAAAGAAGGAAGAAGCTGAGCAAGGGGAGGTTTCCCGTTGACGAGCAGTTGGTGACCAGTGGATGGTCTTTTTAGAGACAGAAGATGCTGGTTGTTGGGGCTCGAGCGTGGCGAGAGCCGTGTGCCAGTGAGACCTTTGGTGGTCGTTCTGTGATGTGCCTTTCCGGATGGGATCTGGACTTTGTCGAAGTTTGTCTTCTGACAAGTGTTGGCACAATGTTATATCCCGGCTTTCAGCTTGCCATGTGTGAGGTGTTTTCTTGGTGCTGAGCCGATGTTCTGGTTGCAGTCTGCTGAGAGGACTGCATGAGCTGGTGGAGGCTCTGTTTCGGTTGCTCCCTTGAGGAGGGTGTGCGACCTGTCAGCTTGTTGTGAAGCTGATGTGTGAATTATCTACTGACCATAGGATGGATCGGTAGCTGTTGCTCGTGTTGAGGGTTGTATTTCCGCGGTGAGCAAGATTGTGGCTGTGGTGCCATGTTGGTTCTCGCGTTGTCTGAGGTGATGCCGGACTGTGTCCTTTGGTATACGCCTGCTCTGATTGCCGGTGTGTGCGGCGGGCGGAGCGAGGTGTTGTTTGTGATTGTAAGTCTGGCTGTGTCCCTCAGGACCGGTGTTTTCATGAGAATCGAGGTTTTCTGTGCTGGGGCTCTGACAGCTTGTCAGTTGGTTCAGTGTTCTTCCCCTGGGACTTCGTGCTAGGTCCTGAATTTCGAGGACGAAATTCCTTTAAGGGGGGAGGGCTGTAATGCCCCAAGTTTTTCAGATCCTCGTTCGTGGGTCCCGGATCTGGTTGCTCGGAGCGTCCGACTCTGTTGTGTCTGAAATTTCATTTCGGACATCTTTCGTGTTCGGATCGGCGCGATCCGGAGTCGTTTCGGAGGTCCGGAGGCGTTCCGCGACTTTTTCCGCGTGTGTTTTCCGATTCCCGGCGTGGCTTTCGACTTTTTCTTCGGAACCTCGTTGTGGGTGAACTGGGTTGTTCACTAGGCGAGTGTGGTACCGTTGCGATCGGTGCGTTTCGAGAATCGCGAGGGTGTGATTTTCAATTTTTGGGATTTTTTTGATTTTCCAGATTTTCCTATATATACCCCCCACCCTCTCTCTTCCTCTCATTTCTCGCTCTCACCCTCTCTCTCTTCTCCCACTCTCTCCTCTCACTCTCTCCTCTCCGACGGCCGACGGACCGAGGCGGGGGCGAGGCGGGGCGACGCGGGCGAGGAGGATGGTGAGGATGGCTCGAGGATCGAGGCTTGAGGGCGTGATGAAGCTCGACCGTGAGTTCGTGGAACGGCGAGGCTTCAACGGCGTTTTCTTCGTGGATCGACATCCACAGTGCGCGAAATCTTCGGTGGAGGTAGGGTGATGGACCCCCAGCTCGTGCGCTTCATTTCCCACGAGTTTTGTAGGCCGTGGTGAGCCAAGCGGGTCGTTTGGGGCGTTTTGGGGAAAACCATGTTTTGGGGAGTGATCGCCCGATCTGGCGTTTCTTTGTGTTTTAGGCCGATCCGAGGCCATAGATGCATGCTAGGGGCTACTGGGGAGCTTCCCCTATGTTTTTCCCCTAATCCGTGGATGTTTGGGGGCGTGGCGTGGATTTTTGGGGTTTTCCCGCCGTTCTCAGTTTTCTGAAATGATCGCGGTCCACCAGTAACCGCGTTCACTGGTCGCGGTCGTGGGAGAACCGCCTTCATCCTTTGTGTTTTGGTCGAGGAGGCCTTCGAGCGTCGCGGTCGTGCGATAGACCGCTTTGGTCTAGTCGCGGTCATGGGATGACCGCTACTATCTGGTCGCGGTCCTCAGGCGACCGCTACCAGCGGGGTTGCGCGTGGCTAGTTACGGTCGTGAGGTGACCGTGACAGAATGGTCGCGGTCTCCGGTCGACCGCTACCATCTGGTCGCGGTCCCCGGTCGACCACTATCTGGTCGCGGTCACCTGGTGACCACTACCATGTTCTGGTTCCTATCTGCGTGGTTTTGACCTCCGGTCGACCCGGTTGTGACCCAGTGGTTGACTTTAGGTCTCGTGAGTGTCTCGGACACCCCGTGGAGTTCCGTGACTATGTCTTTGGGTCTCCGGAGATTCCGTGTTACCTCGATTAGCGTGCCCATAGGTGTGGTGGGTCCGGGTGACCTCACGTGTTTTGGGTTTTCGTGTTACGCTCGATCAAGTCACCGTGTATCGGTGTGTGTGCGGTGGGGTCTCCCCCGCATGTCGTGGGTCTCTTTGGAAGGCGATTCCCATGTGGGCCACGTGTTTGGCCTTGGACTGCGAGTCCAATTATCCGGCCTGGGGCTGGAGGTTTCTCGCTTGCTTCAAGATGGGAAATCGACATGGTTGCTTGGGTGCTGCCCTGGGAATCGTGCTTCTGTGTTTTCCGTGTGGCCCGTGTGGGTGGCCTTAGTCCTTTGCATTCCCTTTCCGAGGGAGTGGTCTTGACGGCTCGTGAGCTGTCTCGGTACTTGTGCTACCGTGGTTTTAGACCTAGAGATTGGACTAGATTGACGGCCTTGTGCTGTTGCGTACAACGGTCTTGACCCCGAGTCTTGTGACTCAAGGACCGTTGGGTGTAGTGCGTCTAGAGGACTGCCCAGAGTCCAGTGGCTTAGTGCCACTTGAGTTTTCTCGACTCTCGCGCAGGGTGCGTGCGTGGCCGTGGACTGCGAGTCCTGTTTCTTCTCCGACTGTGGTCGCCGTGCGACGGTGTCGGTACTTGGGGTGGTCCCCGTACGTCATCGGATTAGGATGTTGTTTTCCGTTGACTTGAGAGTCTACTCCTTCAGTGACCCTCCACTAGTCGTAGCCCACCAGTACGAGGTGCTGGTCTCACCTGGGAGTGGTGTACGGGCATTCACCTTTGAGACAGTTTGTGGACCGGTTACCGTAGGCCCCTCGTCGGTAGCCAGAGTCCGGCTACGGGGGAAAACCGGTCAGAGGACCAGACCTAGTGACGCAAGGTCTGTGTGTGCACACGTGGTTGGGGGCGGTTGGACCCACGTCGACGGGCGTGACCCTAGCTAGTTACTTGTTTGTGGTTACTTGTACGGTGTTCGCGCCTCGGGTAGGACCTACCACGTCAGGCGGTTCACCTGCGGTGCGATGTAAGACGTCAGGGGACGCTACCAACTGTGCTTCTAGTGGGTGGAACTCCTGTCGAGTACGAGTGACAAACTGTCAGTCTCTGTGTCTTTGACCTTCGGGTTTCGGTCGTGTTGATCGTTGAGTTTTGGCTGGTTCGCCGTGGCGCGTGTGTCGATTTTCGTGCCGTGGGACTGGTGCTAGTGGCTTTATCGAGGTGGCGTCTTGTGGTGCGGTACACGCGATCGGATGGTCGGGGTTGCACCTTGGACAACACGTCCAGGTTGGCTATCCAGGGGACAGGCCTCTACGCCATGGTTGCCGTGTGTTTTTACTTCGGTAGGTGGTACTAGCATGGTTTGGTAGCTTCGACTACGTGATCGAGGTGTGCCTTCTGGCAGTAGGAGTAGCTGTAGTGCCGAGTTTTTGACCGGCCACCGGTTTGCTGTTCCTGCTGTAGTTGTAGCTCTCCTTTCCGCTACCGCCGTTGTTTCCGGTTGGGGTTCCGTGGGATCCCTGCTGAGTCTCTATTTTGGAGACTCATTCCCTGCTTTTCAGGTGTGGCGGTTCTTCCTCGAGGTTCGAGGGTGCGGAGCGGAGGTTCTCAGTTGCCAGCTTGCCGGGCAGAGTGTTCACTTGGCATGTGGTACATTTTACTGCTTTAGACTATACTTTCTGTTGGACTGGACTCTGTTGTAGTTGTTTATTTATTTCTGTTAATTATTGAATTGTCCTACTTTATTTCCTATTTCTTTGTGCCTCCACACTCCTTTTAGCCCTTCCGAGCCCTCCCGGCTCATGGGCGACGGTGCGAGTCTCAGGTTATCGGGCCTTCCCAATAATCAGATTCTCGGGTCGTTACACACCCCCTGGGTGCCCCAGCGGCACACCCTAGGGGGGCTTCAACGGCACACCCCCTGGATGCCCCAGCGGCACACCCCAGGGGGGGGGGCTTCAACGACACACACCCCCTGGAGGGGTCTTCAACAGTACGCCCCCCTAGGGGTCTTCAGCGGCACGCCCCGTTGGGCACTCAGCGGCACACTCTGCAGGGCCTTCAGCGGCACGCCCGTTGGGTGTTCCAGCGGCACACATTTTGGCCCTCCTACGGCACACTTATTCAGCCCGCCAGCGGCACAGCGTTAAGCCTTTTCAACGGCTGAACGACGTGGTGCCCATGCTCTACGCATCCTTGGCGCGCAGTGAGCTCTATGAGGTGTCAACCAGGGATTGGGCCACACAGGCTATCCCACTGGCATCCAGACGGGGGAGTCAAACCCCATCATCACGAGCTGCTTCCCGCCTTCGACGGCCTGGCTCAAAGCTCCCGCGGCTGGGAGTATAAATGACTCTCATTTTTCGACGAAGAAGAAGGGGGGCAGAGGCTGAAAAAGAGGAGAGGCTAGAGAGGAACAGACACACAGACAGAGGGAGAGGCATACGCAAGAGAGGAAGAGAAGAGGAGGGAGAAGAAGAAGGGCTCCGGCGTGAGTCTCCTCCGACGGCCACCGGGCAGAAGAGAGAGTAAGAGAGAAGGAGGGATGAATGTAACAGGGGAAGGTGCGGGGAACAAGCAGTGGACGCTTGTCCCCGCTTCAATCCCCAACACTTTCCCTTCTGTGGTTTTCCCTGGTTTCTTCCTCCCTTCATCTTGTATTTTGGTTTTCTTCCTTGCCCGTAGCCTTAACTCGGGCGTGCTTAGCAATGTACATGGATGGCTACGGCCCCCTTGCTCCCCATGAATGAAAATCACCCTCTTTGGGTTTCTTTGTTATTTTGTTGGTTTTCGCCCGTTTTCACGGTGTATGATGTGTTGTCCGTCTCTTCCTCCATCTCTCTATTTCTCCGGTGCTTTTGGGGTCTCCATGTCAATACGATCGCTCCCGTATGATCCTTGGCCTTTCGGGTTCTTTGCCCTCCCCTATGGCCAGCAGCTATGCCAACCTGCCTGAGGGGAGGAAAACCCCCCTTCTCTCCTAGAACGCCTAGTAGCCAGCAGTCTATCCCTGGGCTTTCCTCTACCGGTACGCACCTTTTGGCCCTCAGCGGCACACCCTTTCGTCCCCCGGCCGGTACACACCTCTTGGCCCTGAGCGGCACACCCCGTTGGCCCTTGGCCGGTACACCCTTTTGGCCCTCAACGGCATACCTTTTAGGCCCTCAGCGGCACACTTTCTGGCCCCCCAGCGGTACACCTTCTCCTGGTGCTTCAGCGGTACACCCTTAGCCGCCAACCCCCAGCCCATTCTGTCTAGTATTAGAAGTCTTCCGTTCACGGTTTTCTCCGGTTTTTCCGAGGTTTCACAAAGGTGTTGCTGCCTCCGAGCGCCCACCTCCAGCTGTCGGGCTCCGCCACTCCATGTGGGCGCGTTCCCTGTATCTCCCTTACGCTCAGGTCGAGGGGAGATGCTGCCGAATTTTTGTGAGAAAATAATAAACACATTAAAAGGGCAAAAAGGAAGCAACAAACGAATGGAACTAGTAATGGTGAAGCTCTCTAACTAAGCAAAACACTATCAATGGCATGAGAAGAACTGAACCAATTAACAACTTGATACACCAGCTGTCAGACCCGTGGGAGAAGGCTGGGCAAAATAAGGAGGAAAGAAAATTTGCATAAAGCCACCCAAGAATCAAGAAAAGAAGAAAAGAAAAGCCTTAAGAGAAACAGAGGGAGAGTGGATCCCCCCTTGACATTTCCTACCCCAAACCGCCTTCAGTGGAACATCCATCCTTAGCCTCCAACGGTACGCCCTTCACAACCTCCAATGGCACACTCCAGAAAGCCTTCAGCGGTACACACTGCCCGTCGTCAGCGGCACACTCTAACAGCCCTTCAACGACACACCCTCCTGGCCCTTCAGCGGCACACTCCCCCTATTGCCTCTCCCTCTTCGCCGGCACACCCTCATCCACCGTCTCAGTGGAGCCCAATGTATAGACTTGGCAGATTGGCGCACAAACACAGCAGCAAGCAATGTATAGACTTCGAGCTGCAGCCAAGGGACAACGTACAGACTTTGTGCTGCAGTGTACAGACTTTGGGCCAGCCAATGTATAGACTTCATGCTGCGACGTACAGACTTTGTGCTGCAGCGTACAGACTTTTGGATGGGCGATGTATAGACTTCATGTTAGAATGTTCAGACTTCATGCTGCAATGTACAGACTTTGTGCTGCAGTGTATAGACTCTGTGGCCAACGTACAGACTTCATGCTGCAACGTACAGACTTTATGCTGCAGCGTACAGACTTTGGGCGTCAACGTACAGACTTTGAGCTGGAATGTACAGACTTTGAGATGTAATGTATAGACTTTGAGCAGCCAATGTATAGACTCTGAGCTGCAGTCAATAGGCCAATGTATAGACTTTGAGCTGAAGGATGTATAGACTCTGGCCTGACCGATGTACAGACTTCGGGCTGGCCGATGTACGGACTCTGAGCTACAATGTATAGACTCTGAGCTGCAGCCGATGAACGATGCATAGACTTTGAGTCGCCCAATGTGCAGGCTTTGAACTGCAGCCGAGGGACAGTGTATAGACTTCGAACTACAGCCAAAGGGCAATGTATAGACTTTGAATTGGCCATGTACAGACTTTGAGCAGCTAATGTACAGACTGTGAGCTGCAGTCAGTAGGCAATGTACAGACTTTGAGCTGAAGGATGTATAAACTTGATATGCTGGTTGGATAGACAATGTACAAACTTTGGGGCTGATGAATGTACAGACTTCATGTTATCCCCCTTTTTCTTCGCCGATACACTCTTCAGGCTTCCCCCCCAGCGGTACACTGCCTTGAGGCCTCCACCGGTACACCCTCCTTAAGCCCTTCAGCGGCACACAGCTCCAGCCCTTCGCCAGCACACCTCCGCCTTCCTTCGCCGGTACACCACCTTTGGCCCTTCAGCGGTACCCATCCCAAACCTTCACCGGCACACTCTCATCCCCCTCCAGCGGCACAACCATCCCCCCGTCTTCAACAGCACACCCCAGACGACCTTCAACGGTACACCCCTCTCCCAACCTCCAGCAGCACGCCTTTACTCCCCCCAGCGGTACACTCTTTTCTTTAGCCCCAGCGGTACACCCTCGTTGCCTTCAACGGTACACCTTGTTACCCCCCCAGCAGCACATCCCTTTTTACACCCAGCGGCATACTCCATTCCCCAGCGGTACACCCCATCTCCCTTCGCCGGTACACTATACACGTGTGTATATATATATATATATATATCTATGTATACATAGCATGGCAATAACAATAAAGATAATAAATGAATTAATGAAAAATTATGCTAATTAAAGGACGCCAAATATGTAGCAATAATGACAACAGTAAAAAAAAGGGGGGGGTGAGAAAATAACAATAATAGTAATAAATAAAAAAGGGAAAAATCATTCAATAAAACAAATGCATAAAAAAGAGAAGGTAATAAACAACCAGGAAAGAGAGGAACATATAAACTAAGAAAAACCTCAAAAAATGCTAGGGTCCACATCGCAGTCCCGTCTCTCCCATGTGTCCCGATATCAAAGGAATAACAATGCCGCCTTTTCAGGTTGGGCCAGGATCTTGGGAGCTATCCCGACATGGCTAAGCCCAGACCTGATCTCGGGCCGACATTCCGACTAGACCGGATTTGTTCCTCGTCCCTATACCCTTCCGGGCTGTGATTGAAATCGTCGTGCGTTAGGTAGACACTTGAACGGATTCGCCCCGATTTTTCTCGTCGCGTTTCTATCACGGACCCATGTCCGAACATGAAAAGGTCCACGAGCGATCGACATGGCCGACGGCCTGTGGCCCGAATTCAACCCTTAGTGTAATCTATTCCTGCCCCTTTCTTGCGCAATTAGTATTATTCCTTTCGGCCGTAGGGCCCCTAATTTTGGTAATTAATCAAGGGTGTTCCCTCGTATGGGGGATGTAAATGACGTCGTGACCTTTACGGCGCGACGGGAGTTGGTCCCGACACGAACCCCACAATCATCTGACGAAGTCAGATCGAGCGCACCACTGGCTCTTCGGAGCCCGAATAAATTGTCACTTCGGTGACTGGCACGCCCACACACTTAATAAACCAACCAACGAGCCGACGAGGATCTGTCGAACTAAAAGTGCGTCCACAAGTCTGGCACGCCCGGTGGGACGAATCCACCCTTTATCTCTTTGCCGGAATCAGGGGCCCTACAGCCCCCTTCTTGTAATACTAATTGCGTTACCTTCTCAAATGTAGAAGAGAGAGGAAATTGCAGCATGGTGTCGACGATGGCTGTCACCTGTAGCCCTCAAGTCGTGGAGAACCATGTCCGAGGTGGCTACCTGGCGGTCCCCCTCAACTTCGGGAGCTTCCCTCCCACTGTGGGCTTCCCCAACTTCTTGGGGGTGGCCTTTGCCAACATCCTCGAGGTGAAGGCGCCTGAGGAGTCCCAGATCAACGCTCTCGCTACGAGGGCCACTGAAGCTGCTACCGGTCGAGCTGTGGCCAAGAACAACAATGGCGTCCTAGCAACGACGCTAAGCTGCAACGTGCTCCAACTGCACCAAACCACCGGCCCATCCCACCAAGGGTCGGCATCCCACCGAAGAAGGCTCCGGAGATGCAACGCCGGCGCCAGCTCTGGATGCCGCACCTCCAATTCTGGAAAGACTATGACTGTCGGGGCCCTCCGAGTCCGCCTGGACGGGCAGAGGTCCCGGGCGACACCGGACCGTGTCCTCCCGACTGTCCCAGTCCACAACTCCTTTCAAGGACTGGAGAAGTTGAAGGAGAAGGTGACGCCCACTGCTGTGGCCGCATCGCCGAAGGCTGCGTCGGTTCACAGGCCGGCCAAACTAAAGCAGGTCTGGGTCCCCAAGGAGGAGACCCGACCCATTGCACCCGCCCAGGCGGGGCCTAGCACTTCCCGCCCGAGGAGGGCTAGAAGAAATGAAAGGGTCGAGCTCACGACCCCGGCTTACTGACCAGCACTCGTCACCTTGGTGTTGCCCGAGAAAGCTCACCACCGTCACCACGGGCGCCGACACAACGCCGCCCGTCCGGCACCCCGGGCCTACTCTCCTCCTGCCACTATCATCGACATGCAATCACAGGCTGCTCTCCCTGACCAGGAGCGGGAAGGGATCGAGCAGGCTATGAGGAATTACCTCCGAGGCCCGGGTAGCACCCCCGCCGGCCGCCAGAGACTGCTGGGGGCAATGGCCTCCGCTTTCCAGGAAGAAGGAGCCTGGCCCGCGCCCAGTGCAGAATCCAGGAACCGCTCGGAGGAGCCGCGCCAGTCCCCTGTTCGGGAGGAAGCGCCGCCCCGACGATCGGTCTTCGACAGGCTGGTGTTCCCGGGAAAATCATCCAGGAAGGCGACGAAGAGAAACAAAAGATGGCACACCTTCACCTGCCATATGGCAGGAGTTCACGGTCGGTATGGGGCCTTGCCTGCCGATCCGGAAGAAATGGCCAGACTTGCCGCCAGGCCGGGACCCCTTACTAGAAGAGGGAGAGCGGCAGGCAGCGCGACGCCTACAGGCGCCGATGGGACCTTACCTGAAGAGCCCCTTGCGACCCTCACGGCCAATGTGGTTACCACCGGAAACACGAGCGGCGAACCCTCTACATCATCCGAGGATGCCCCGGCCGAAGAAATAGGGGGCATGCTCAGTCTCCCCACAGCTGATCCTGCAATGCTGCTCATGATGCAGCGCTTCCAGCAAGAAATTGAGTTGCTTAAAAAGCAATTGAATGAGCGGAACACACCGCCCCCAATGTCCTGGCAGACCGAGGTCAGACCCAAAGTACCCAGGGACGGGGGGCAATCTTCAGGAGCAGCCCTTCCAGCAGCCCTCAACCCCCTCGGGGACACGTCCCTGCAGCAGGCACACTGCACCGCGCCGGCCCCGCCACAGGCCTCACCTTCCCAAGGATCCCTCATGGCCCCCCAGGCGACCGTGCTAGCCACCCCGAGTGCTCATCCCGCCCATTTTTATCCGAGTCCGGTCGACCCGGCAATAGTTAGCCGGTTGATGCTGGAACAGATGATAGACATGAAACTGGCCGAAAGAGGCGACGGGGATCAGACGTCGTTCGACGTCTATAGGGTGCCCTACCCGGCTCACTATGCTGCGAAGAAGTTGCCGGTCGGCGTCACCAAGCCACCCAAGTTCGAGAAGTTCAACGGGCAAGGATCCCCCAGGGAGCACATTGCTTATTATGTGAACGTCATGGGGGACTTGGCTGCTGATGAGGCCTACCTCCTGAAGTTCTTCGGCTCGACACTCACCGGGCTTGCCTTTGAGTGGTACTCTGGCCTGCCACCCGGGTCTGTCACCGACTGGCCCGACATGCAAAAGAAGTTCAAAGAAAGATTCTATGTTGCAGAACGGGAGGTCACCGTGGCAGAACTTTACGCCACAAGACAGAAGAATGACGAGTTGGCCCTCGACTATATCAAGAGATGGAGGAACCTCAGCATGAGGTGCAGGCGTCCCCCACACCAGGAGGATGCGGTGCAGATCTGCAAACAGAACTTGAAAAAGAAGATCCTGGAAAGGATGATTGGCACCGAGGTCAAGACATTTGACCGCCTGAACAATGTGGTAGCAGAGATCGAGGTATTTTTGGCCCGATACTCCTCCACCCCGGCCATGTCAAGCCAAAGAGCCAGGCAGGCCGAGAAGAAGCCAGCTCCCCCTGAGGTGCACACATTAGATTTCCAGGCTTTTGAAAAGCAGAAAGAGAAGGCCAAGGGGGCTGCCGACCTTCCTCCGCCCAGAACCACAGAACGGCGGGAGGGCCCCTCACTAAGGGAGAAGATGAGAAATAAGCTGTATTCCTTCGCCCGGGACAAGTCTAAGCTCCTGTTCGAATGGGCAACTAGCTACAACAAAATTACACTGCCAGAGCCGAAAAGGCCCGGCGACCTAAAGAAAAAGGACGACCCGCGCTTCTACCCGTACCACCGAGTGCTCGGGCATACCATTGAACACTGCTATGTCTTGAAGGATGTTATTGAGTCCTTAATCAAGAATGGGGAGCTGGACATGGGGGAGCATAGAGTAGACCCCCCGCAACCGCATGAGTTGCCCAGCATAACCTCCACTGTCAACATGGTCTCGCTATACCAGGAGTTGCCTAAGGAGTGGGCGGAGGCCTGCGCCCGCGCCACTTATGAGACCTTCATCACGATCCCGGCTCAGGATCAAGGAGGTTGGCAGACTGCAACTGGAAAGAATAGAAGAGCACACGTCCCTCGACCCAGTCCAGGAGTTCGTCTGAGGGACATGGTACCCCTGCCTGCACCGCCCCCGGCGAGCCCAGTTTGCCACGACACGGCCCCTCGGCTGGTCATGAGGTGGCCCACTCACAATAAAAAGAGTTGCGTCCCAATGCGGATGCATAAGAAGACCAGCCCGTCGGTCGAAAGACTCCAGACTATTATTGATGGGCTCGAAGACTATGAACAGCCCGAAATCCAGCTCGTGGAGCTGAAGGAGTATGTCCCATGGGAGGAGTTCAAATCACTTGAACTGGCTCCAGGGACAGAAGTTGAAGCAGAGAAAGAGCCTTCCCTGTGGGCTGAACTTCCCCAAGAGCAGCCATCCGCCGCAGCAGGAAAGAAGAAGAAAAAGAGAAGACCCAGGGGCAAGAAGAAGAAGGAGGTCGTCATCGCCTGCAACACCCTCTCGGCGTTATTCGACACTGCCCTTTCCCTGGAGGAAACAGAAGAAGAGCCACCCCATGAGCCGCCAGAGGTGAATCAAGATGAAGTCTCCACTTCCCAACATGCCACCAGGTCGGGAAGGAAGTGGGGGCGCCCTCCTCAGATAACCTCAACATCATGCTCAGGGGGGAACAGCCGTACCAGGTTCCCGACCCTGAGGTCCGAGGCACCGAGATCCCTCCTCCGTCGGGTCTCTATCCCGGAGGGGCCAGAAGCCAAGGCACCCCTTCATTCGCCGAATTCCTGTTAGCCTGAACGGTAGGGTGGGCGCACTCCCAAGGGTCTCCTTCGACCAGAGAAGCAAGTAGTTCCCAAGCTCCACCGGCGGCGGCTCCCCCTCAGCCGGAAGAAGAATTTAACGGCATCCCAAATCTCACCGAATTCATGAAAGAAAAGGAGGAGGCCTGATGCGGGACGGGACCACGGACACGACAAGCTCGCGGTTGTCCCTTAACGAGGGAAGCGTCGGACGTGCGCGGTTGAGAAACCGGTAATGAGCTAGGGTGATCGGCTCTCTCGTGTGCCCGGATCAGGTCACGGGATGGTCTCGCACTCTCTCGCAGTAGCGGTAATAAATAGATAAAACGAGCTAGATATCCCTACGCATGCTCTCTAGCAGCGGCATAAACAAATATATATGAAGTAAGCAAAATGCCGAGAAGGGAGCGAAAACGATACCTCCACGCGCCCGGCGTGGGGAAGACGGACCCGGCCGAAACTCGTACTCCCGGGATAATTAATACACCATATTACAGCAAATGAATTACTGCCCACTCCACGCAGGGAGGTAAAGGGCTACACAAACGGGCCCGGGAGGACCGAATTCGGGTTGACGGGCGGCTTCTCGCGTCTCTTCGGCAGCACCCGAACTAGTGACGGTGGGACCCACGTGCTGTCCGGAGGGACCGTGCGGGACCCGGTGTCACCACTATGGTGGGGACACTTGTGGAAGTGTTCCCTGGGCTGGCGGCACGCTGGTTCACCGGTCGGAGGCCGGGCGGCTCCGTTCGGCACCGGTTGGAATGACCGGCCACGGACCTGCCGGTTCTATTTTCCGGCTCGCGCTCCGGCGAGAACGGACGCTGCGATCAGCCCCAATGTCAGAATGCGACGAAACTGGCGCCGTTGGAAAGATGCTTCGAAGGGCTTCAACTCAAGGTGATTACAGAAAAATAATCAAGCATGTACTTCTAATTGGCGAATTTTGAAGGTTGCTGTTGTACATTTCCTGAAATCTCAGGTCAGCAGAAAACTTTCCTGTGGATTGCCTTTGACCGATATGAAGACCTCGGATTCAGACTTTGACTTGTTCATGAAAGTTGTAGGAAATCAAGTAAGGAGACCAGGACTATTTTTGGATCTAGATTTGGAGGTGGTGGTGATTTGTTCTGATTTTGGAAGTGGAGGGTGGTCGGATCTGGGATCTGACTGACAACACTGTAGCTGAGGAAGAACACGAATTTCTAAAAATAGATAGAAGGCTGATAAAAAATTAAGAAAATATGTGGATGTAGGAGGTGATGGACAGAACTCTCAGTAAAATTGGGAGGATTTGGACAAATCAAAAAGATGGCCGGAGGTGGGAGACACAGGGCTGCTGTCACTGTAGATAGAGATAAAACAGAACTAGGAATGAAAGATGAACGAAAATGGGAAAATACTAAACGATGGAATTTGGGTGTGAAAATTTAGGTGGAGCTTGGGATACAAGGGAAGAACACACCATAAAAATTGCAGCTTGAGATCTTCACGTGGTGGAGAGTAGATATTCAGACAAGAAGCCTCTATCCAGGATGGATAGAACACCGAAGGCGGCTCCGCGGCGGCGTGATGGCGGCACGAACGGCGGCGGCGGCGGCACCGATGATCACCGGAGGTGGGGGGAAGGAGATATCACTCTAGAATGGGGGTTGGGGATGAAGAAACCAGGGGGAGAGAGAGGAGAGGTCGAAATTCTCCAAGAGAGGGGTTCTTGCACAATGATTTTTTCACTTTCATTAATTCAATCAATTGGAAAATACAAGCTATATATAATAAATGTAAAAAGACACTAAATGCCCATAGATCTAGGATTTTGAAGGGCATATCAGGGAGTTCCTAAATATTTCTCCCATGTGGTCAAAACACTTAATATCTATTTTAATCTAACTTAGACCAATTCTATTCAAACCTACCTAATTTTCACCAACCAAGCCTAATAAGGCCAAAGGAAGAGGGCGCCCCCCTTTTTGGGCTTCTCATGGGCCTTGGCTGGTCCAAGGCCATCCACTCAAGTCCAATAACCCATGTCTAGACTTGGGCCTTCCAAATCTTGGTGGTCCATGGGAGGGGAAAGCCCACTTGGGCCTTAAGTGACAATTAAGGTCCAATATGAACTAGGCTCCTAATGTACTCTACTAATGACAACCTAGTAATGGACTCTTCCTATAAATGTGGCCCAATGACTTACTTAAAGCCTTACAAAGAGAGCCCAAATGAAAGAAATCAAAAAAATACACACTTTCAAGCCAATACAACCCATAATACACACCTATACAAGCCAATACACACAATACAACCCATAAGCTCTTGATGTCCTCATCAAGGCCCCGCCGGCCCCACAGGCTGTGACAGGACCCGCAGAGGAGGCATCCCCTGATCTGACACCCCAGCTCCAAGGTGGGGGCAGGCGCGGCAAGCCCGAAGAGATGAAATTACTCAAGGTGCGGGCTGCCGACCGAATAGTCAGACACCTCAAAAAGATCCCGACCCGGTTTACCGTGTGGGAGATGCTGTCTTTGGATGAAGAAACACGGCAGGCCATCATTGCCGCACTCCAGACGCCAGCACATCTTGAAGCTTGCCTAATAGAGATATCACCTGAGGTGGCCGTGGCTTTCACAGAAGATGACATGCTCCTGCCCACCTACAGCCATAACAGACCCCTCTACATGAAAGGGCAGTTGAACGGCCAGCCTATCAACAGGGTCCTGATCGACCCAGGGGCAGTAGTGAATATACTCCCCTACCGGGTGTACCAAAAGCACTACTTTGACGTACACCTGGTTGAGGTCAAAAATGTCAAGATTGCTGGTTTTAACCAGAAATGTGAGGTCCCCATGGGGGTTGCAGAATTCAACTTGACTTTTGATGATTTCACCACCAAGGTCCAGTTCCACGTCATCAACTCCAACACTTCCTGCAAGGCGTTGTTGGGACGGCCCTGGTTACACCAGAATAGAGTGGTGCCCTCCACCCTGCACCAATGCATTAAATACCCTTGCGAGGGGAAGGAAGTCAGGATCTTCGCCGACCTCCACCCGTTCGAGGTGTTCGAGTGTCATCTGTCAGACGCCAATCTGTACTTAGAAAAGGCGAAGCAAATTCCCCAAGCCACCCAAGAGAAGGGAAAGAAGAAAGTGGAGTCGGGCAGTTGGTTTCCTCCGCCGCCCCCAGGTTATGCGGCTCCCCCACATGTACCATTCATTGCACAAGAGGGGGGGTATTTAAGGCAGCCCCTCTCCCCATCTACTCCACACCGGGGACGCCTTGCCTCGAAGACCTGCTGGAGGATGTCAGAGTCCCGCCAGGGATCATCAAGCCCATTACAGAGATTGACTGTCAAGCAGCCGAGCGACTGAGGACCTTTGAAGTGCCTAACCCGGAGGGGCCATCCACTATCTTTTATGTTGCCGGGGAAAAGCCAGTCATGGAAGACGACGATTGCCGATTTCCTGACGAGTTGCATGACCCGCACGTCCCCATTGCGGGACTCCCCCACATGACCGACCAGGCAGCCAGAATGGTCAGAAAGCAAAAGATTCCCCCCTATCAACCCTCCAGCCGGAAGGAAATGTTTGAAAGAATGTGGAACCCGCGAAACCTGGATCGGCGGTTGCTGCAAATCACCAAGCACCCCGGTCTGGGCTTTTCACCAGAAGATTATTACGAAACTGATGTGATATCGGTTTCGGCCTTGTCCGGTGACGACCCCGCGGAAGCTGCAGATTTGCGGGAAGCCCACCAAGAAGTATATCCCAGGCCTCCGGCTGAGGAGGCACAAGACGAAGAAGTGTTCCTTTGGAACCCTCTCCGCCGTCGCTGCATGGGGAAAACCCTCTCTCTCTCCGACAGGCTAGCCTCGCAAGAGCACACCGCCGAGGCACCCTCACTTCGGCCTGCTGGCAAAGCAAGAAGCAGAAGCATGGGTCATGCCCCAAATTCCCCTCGATATGACCCCGTCATGTACGCCTTGTACCATAGGCAGCAACGGGAGATCGCGATGTTAAAAGCACGGCTGGCTGAGTTGACCTCGCTAGTTGCCGACCTCATCCAGGGTTCTCTCCGCCCGTGGGGTGGCTACATGTCTCGACCCCGAGACACCAATCCTGATGTCCCCGTCTGGTCAAGAAGGGAGACAAGAGACACGGCAAGCCCATTAACCGGGCGGCCAACCAGGCAAGGCCTGACACTCCAAGAGAAGCTGCAAAAGCCCTACTCTTTCCCAAGAGAGAAGACTCGGGGTATTTTTGACTGGGCCTGCCATTACGGCAAGGTCTCCCTCCCACAGTCCAAGAGGCCGCAGGACACCCGAAGAAGCGGGGACCCACTGTTTTGTCCCTACCACCAGATACTGGGCCACGCCATCGAAGACTGCTATGTCTTCAAAGACATTGCTCAAAACCTCATTGACAGGGACGAGCTCAGAATGGGAGACTATGTGGTAGCCCCACCACGCCCCCACGTGGCGGACAGCCCCAAAAGAGGAGCCTATACACTATCCATCCAGTACCAGGCGCCTGAAGATGCGGCTGCCCCGGCCCCCGCCGGAGCTGTCTATGATGATTATACAGAAGACCCCGAGGTGGCCTTGTGCCTTTCTGCACCAGCGGACCCCGCGGACCCGGCAGCTATAGTCCCGGAGGAATGCGCAACAAATGCAGCCTCCGCGCGCCTTCATGAGGAACAAGAAGAGGGGGATGGCGTCCTCGAGCCTGAAGACAATGAAGATCAAGACTTCGTTGATTTGTCGCCGGCCCCGCCGGAAATTGAAAATGGCGGCCAGGCCACAGTCGACGAATTGATTGAGATCAACCTTGGCACCGAAGGTGACCCTAGGCCGACCTTTCTGAGTGCTCTCATGCCCCTACAGGAGAGAGAACAATACACAAAGTTACTGCAAGAATTCCGGGATTGCTTTGCCTGGAACTATAAAGAAATGCCTGGGCTCAGCCCCGAGGTGACTCAGCACATCTTGGCCATTGATCCCACGGTGGAACCAGTGAAGCAGTCTCCCCGGCGTATGAGGCCGGAATTGATCAGCCAGATCTGCAAGGAGGTCGACAAGCTCATAGATGTCGGCTTCGTGGCAGAGAACCAATACACCACTTGGTTGGCCAACATTGTACCGGTAAAGAAAAAGAATGGACAGATCAGGATTTGCGTGGATTTCCGCGATCTGAATAAAGCCTGCCCGAAAGATGACTTCCCGGTGCCTATCACCGAAGTGATGATTGATGCAACCACCGGCCACGAGGCCCTGTCTTTTATGGACGGATCGTCCGGCTATAACCAAATTTGGATAGCCGACCGCGACCGGATTCACACGGCTTTCAGGTCGCCCAAGGGGATATTCCACTACAAGAGGATGCCCTTCGGCCTCAAGAATGCTCGTGCTACATATCAGCGGGCAATGACCAAGATCTTCGACGAGCTGCTATATAGCAAGGTTAAATGCTACATTGATGATCTAGTTGTCAAGACTAAGAAGAGAGCTGAACATCTGAGCGACCTCAGGGTCGTCTTTCAAAGGCTCCGGCTGTATGGGCTGAAGATGAACCCTATGAAGTGCGCCTTTGGCGTGTCCAGTGGTAAGTTCCTCGGCTTTATCGTCCGGCACAGAGGGATCGAGATTGACCCCTTCAAGATAAAAGCCATTCAGGAGTTGCCCCCTCCGAAGAGTCTAAGAGAGCTAAGGTCCCTACAGGGCCGTCTAGCCTACATCCGCAGGTTCATCTCCAACCTGTCGGGGCGTTGCCAACCCTTTCACTGACTGATGATGAAGAATGCACCCTTCAGCTGGGGTCACGAATGTCAGCACGCGTTCGACCAGCTAAAAGAGTACCTGAAGACCCCGCCAGTCCTGGGGGCACCTGTCAAAGGCAGACCGCTTATTCTCTACATAGCGGCTACCGAATATTCACTAGGGGCAATGCTCGCCCATAGTAATGATGAGGGAAAGGAGCAGGCGCTCTACTACCTCAGCCGGAGATTGGTGGGAGCAGAGGCCAAGTACACTCCGATAGAGAAAGTCTGCCTTGCTTTGGTCTTCGTAGTCAACAAGATGAGGCATTACATGCTGTCCCATGAAGTGAGCTTAATATCCAGGGCTGACCCCATCAAGCACATTCTCTCCCAGCCTGTCCCGAAGGGGCGCCTTGGCAAATGGGCCGTGCTGCTCATGGAGTTTGACATCACCTATGTGCCGCAAAAGGCCGTTAAGGGACAAGTCGTCGCGGATTTCTTCGCAGCACACCCTGTGCCCGAAGACTCCCCGTTGGCCACAGAGCTACCCGAGGATGAGACACTGGAGGTGGATCATGTCCAACAAGCTATCTGGCAGCTATACTTTGATGGGGCTTCGAGAACGGAAGCGACCCCGTCCGGACGCGCCAAGGTACGAGCCGGAGCCGGCATCGTCCTCAAGTCGCCGGACGGAGAAGTGATGCACACTACCTGCAGCATTAGCAAGCCCTGTACAAATAATGAAGCAGAGTATGAAGCTCTGATCATCGTCCTTCAGGTGGCCCTCCAAATAGAGATCAAAATGCTCCAAGTATTCGGCGACTCGCTGCTGGTCGTCAAGCAGGTCCAGGGAAAGTTTGATGTCCGAAAACCTGAGCTGCTCCCTTATCACACTAAGGCGAAGAGACTCATGGAGCGGTTCTACCTCCTTGAGATATGCCATGTCGCCAGAGGGGAGAATGCACAAGCCGACGCCCTGGCAAAACTGGCAAGCTCACTGGCAGTGCCTCCAGATGGATCTCTCAGTATCCAGATAATAAATCAGCGCCAGATGCCCAGTATGATAGAAGAAGAACCAGGGGAAGAAGAGCTAGAAGTCGCTACAGCAGAAGCCGTCGGCCTACCTGACTGGAGAGACCCCCTGATGCAGTGGTTCAAGTACCAGCAGCTGCCCAAGCAGAGAGAAGAGAAGATCAGGCTAATCAAAATTCAGGACTCTTATGAGCTTCGAAATAGAATATTATTCCGAATGGTGGCCGACGCCAAGCAAAAATTACTCCTCCAATGCTTGTCCATTGATGAAGCTTGGAGGGTCATGAAGGAGGTCCATGCCGGGATAGCTGGCGCACACCAGGCGGGGCCTAAAATGAAGATTGAAATAAAGAAGCTCGGCTATTATTGGCCTGTAATGTTCGACGACTGCTGCAAATATGCTAAGTCGTGTCAGAAATGTCAGGAGCATGCCACCATACCCAGAAGGCCCCCCGTGCAGTTACACCCAACCGCGCCCAGTTGGCCGTTCGCCCAGTGGGGAACGGACGTCGTGGGTCCCTTACCTGCATCTTCCACAGGCTGCAAGTACATTTTGGCGGCAACCGACTACTTCTCCCGCTGGGCAGAGGCTGTCACCTTACGGGAGGTCACCGGAGAGATCGTGGTCAGGTTTGTCCGCCGTAATATCATATTCTGGTTTGGCGCGCCCGACCGAGTTGTGTCAGACAATGGCAGCCACTTCTGCAACCAGAAGGTCTACCGGCTAGCAGAAAAATATAAAATTGATTGGAGGACATCGACTCCTTACAACCCACAGGCTAATGGGCTAGCCGAAGCTTTTAATAAGACACTCTGCACTCTCCTGGCCAAGACTGTCAGCTCTAACAAAAGGGACTGGGAAGAAAGGATGTACGAGGCGCTTTGGGCGTACCGAACCGTATACAAGACTCAAACAGGCTGCTCGCCCTTTTCTCTCGTATATGGCTCGGAGGCAACCGTCCCCGTTGAACTGGAGATACCGTCCCTCAGGGTTGCCATTCAACATGGGCTTGTCCTTGAAGGGCAGACCAACGTTGAACAAAGGCTCGAGGAACTCTCCAGTCTAGAAGGAAAGCGGCTCCAGGCCCAACAGAACATTCAGGTCTACCAGGCCCGGATTGCACGTGCCTTTGACAAGCTTGTCAAGGAACACGAATTCAAGAAGGGCGACCTAGTCATGGTCAAGAGAAGAGATCTCATGGCTGCCAACCCTAAGGGTAAGCTGAATGAGAACTGGCTCGGACCCTACGTAGTCTAAAAAGTCTACGAAGGTGGGGCCTATGTAATTGTCAACCATCGCGGGGAAGTTCAGTTCCCGCCTCTTAATGGAAGGCACTTGAGATTGTACCACGCTCCGGCGCCCCCGTTCAATCAATAATATAACCCTCCGCCCTATTTTGGGCGGATTTGCGTGATTAATGTCCAAACAACTTGACCACTATCCATGTTTTCAAAAAGCGAGAAGAAAAAAAAGGGAAGAGGAAGGTAAAAAAAAGAGAGAAAAAAGAGAAGAGAAAAAAAGAGAAAAAAAAGAGGGAAAAAAACAGAGAGAAGAAGAGAAGAGAGAAAGGAGGAAAAGAAAGAAAAAAGAAGAGAAGAAGAGGAAAAGAGAGAAAAAAAAAGAAAAAAAGAGAAGAGAGAAAGAAAAAAAAGAAGAAAAGAGGATAAAAGGAAAAAGAAGAGAAGAGAGAAAGAAAGAAAAGAAAGAGAAAAAAAAGAAGTAAAAAAAAAGAAAAGATACAAGAGCAGGGGAAGAGTGGAAGCCGAGAAAGGGGGAACTCCCCCCGTTTCCAACCGTCGCCCCGCAGCAACGGAAGTACTAAAAGAAATTTCTAAACAAACTCTTCTCTCCGTCCTTCCCGGGCGGTGAGTACCCCCTTGGTTTGGACCTCCGGTCCGGATCATTGACTAAACAAACTCCCTTTGGCTCGAACCTTCCGTCCGGATCATTGACTAAACAAACTCCCTTTGGCTCGGATCTCCCGTCCGGGTCATTGATTAAACAAACTCTTCTCTCCGTCCTCCCCGGGCGGTGAGTACCCCTTTGGCTCGGACTCCCCGTCCGGGTCATTGACTAAACAAACTCTTCTCTCCGTCCTCCCCGGGCGGTGAGTACCCCTTTGGCTCGGATCTCCCGTCCAGGTCATTGACTAGACAAACTCTTCTCTCCGTCCCCTCTGGATGACGGGAAACCCGGTCTCTGACCGAGACCCCCCGCCTAAGGCCGATACGCGTTTCCAACGTTGTGGCGAGGCCAGTGTGTCGCCCGTTAGGTACAGTGGAGTGGTTCCCTCGTCCTCCCCCTGGGAAGGCGAGCACTCTTTCGTGCCCTGACATGGGTTCCTGCCTGGTCCTCCTGGAGCGAACCATCGCAAAGACTCACGCCCTCCCGATGCGTCCCGGCACAAAAAAAAAAGAAAAAAAAAGAGAGAGAAGGGACGATACACGCGAAAGAGGAGGAAGAAGAAAAGAGGCCCCCTAGGGGAATGCGTGCTAGAAGAGCATGCGAAACCATAAATCTGTTGTTCAATTCAGATAAAAGGAAATCGACCTACATAAGCTTCGGGGCATACCCCTGTGTTACATTCAAAAGAAAAGAGAAAGGAATTAAGGGGTGCAACGCTCAGTCGGTGCCCCTGAAGACGTCCTCGAGGGGGAGGATTCTGACGCAAGGAAAATTTGTCATGTCGCGTAAGCGGCCCCTCCGTTCCTCGAGTCGAGCAAGTTCCGCCTCCACGGACGTCGCCTTGACCTGGGCAACGGCCAGAGCCTCACCTTCCGCCTCGACCGCTCTTTCGGCTTCGGCAAGGTCAGACCTAGCCGCGGCAAGGTAGCTCTCCAGTTTCGCAATGCGGCTCTTAAGGGAGCGAACATTGCTCTGGCCTTCCCCGAGAGCCCTCTCATGGCGCTCCTCATCGTGACGCCGGGCCTCCAAGGTCTGTAAATACTCGTCTGCCTGGGCATCAAGGGCGGCACATTCGTCAGGAGCCTGGGTCTCGAGGAACTCGCGACGCTTAACATACTTCAGTAATAGTAAGACTCGTCGCGACCATTCCCCCAGTGGACAGCCCAGCACTTGTAACGCCCCGGTCAGCTGCGTCACTATGGTGTGTACCTCCCGGTATGATAAGGAAAGGTCGACAAAGAGCATCGTCCACAGCGTTACCAGCATTTGATGGACTGGCACCTCCGACAAGGTGTGACTGACCGAAGGCACGACTGGGGGAGTGAATTCCACGGTGTTGTCTACTTCCGCCCACAAATCGGCGTCCACGGCGGCTGAAGAGGACGGAAGGGCAAGAGTCAAGTCCCCTGGCCGGCCTGGCTCGACAGAGGACCTCTGGCCAACCACCGCTGGGGGAATGGGTAACATCATCGCCGAAGCATCGGCGCCGCCATTACCCGCTGCTCTCCTGCCTCCTCTTCCCTTGCCCGGCCCGCCTCTGCCACTAGTTCAATCGGCGGGGGTGCAGGCACCGCTACTCCGGCCGAAGGAGGGGCTTCGAGTAAAGCCGGACCGGAAGCCGCCACCCATAAACTCCTCTCGCGCGTCTGGGATCCCTCCAGATGTGCGCGAAGCCCCGCAAATATCTGCCTCAGGAGCGGGTCCTCCATTCGGGCCGGGAGCTTCGGGAAGGGCGGAAGTGGAACCATCAGCCGGGGTAGGCGTCCCGCCTCCACGAGCGCTGCAAGGCTCTCCGCCCCCAAGTCCGTGACTGAAGCCAATCCCTCCACCGCTATGGGGCCAATATTCGGTCTCCGTTTGGCGACAGCCTTCCGGGCGCGGCCGGGCGTCTTCCCTGCCGCTGTCACCACCTGACCATATAGAGTATGGTTAGCCACCCGCTGCCAGGAGCAGATCGCGCAAAGTCAAAAGGCAGGAGGAATCAGAAGACCCACGCTCTTACCTCAACCACCGGGATGAGGCTGCCTTCGGGCGCAATTTCCCCCTCCTCCAGAGGCTCGTCTGCCGTCTCGGTAGTACTCGGAGGCTCCGCGGACGCCTCCTGTTGAAGGGCGTCGAATAAAAGGGCTAGCCTGCCCAATCCCGCATCAGCCTCCACCCGACAGTCGACCGGCCCAACTGAAGCGGCCTTCCCCACAACCTCCGGCTGGGTAAGCTCCTGAAAATCTGAGGACAACAAGAACGAGATCATTAGCCCACTATGAGAAAAACGGGGTCCGGCCCAAACAAGCTCACACTTACAGCAGCCCTCCCCATAAAACTTAAGGAGCCAGCAAGTAAGGGGGCCTTGAAGACCAGCTCGGGCAGCCCCGAGGCTTCAGATACGCCCTTGTCATAAGCCACTTCATCGGAGGAATAGTTGTAATCTACCTCTTCACCCGATGAAGATTCAGCCATCACGGGTTCCTCCCTTGCCGGCAAAGGGACCTCCTCTTCGAGGTCAATGACTGGCGCATCCCCCCGCGGGCTGGATGAGGCGGGTACGACTGACTTCAGCCTTTTCCTCATGTACAGCTGCGTCGCCGGGAGATGCAGGCGAGGCCCAAATAGCCCAGTAATTGCCCCAGCTACGCCTGTCGTATAAAAAGGGAGAGGGAAAGACGGGTCACATCAAACCCAGTTGGCTCCCAAAGAATGAAAGGAATCAAGTGGGCCGACAAAGATAAATACCCTCTTCAGCTCCTACAGCGCGGGGTGACCCACGGGTCTCCTCTGCAGGCAAGGCCTTCTCGGGAGCCGTAGCCTCCCCCTCGCATGGGATCAGCACAAGTGACGGCTTCTTCGCACCGTCTGAAAGGAAGAGAGGCAATGGTCACATGCATATAAAGGGCTCGCCCGGAAAAATGAATAAATCCGGAAAGATGTCAGCAGTCGATAAGCCTCACCCGCATGGTGGCTCGGCCCGGTCCGAGTGACGTCAAATTCCTCGAAAGACGGAATGGGAGCCACTGGGGAGACGGTCGCCGAGGCCGGGGAGACCTCTGCCCTCCTTCGCTTTGCCTCCTGCCGCCCAGCCACTTTGGCGGAGGCCAATGCTTTCTTAACAGGCGACTTTGCCCGGGACCTCCCCTTGACTTGTGGTGGGGGAGTCGGAGTTGGCCTCGAGGTCACCCCTGCCACGGCCGTAGCTTTACCCACATCAGGGACGGGCGCAGGATCCGACTCCTCCACGTCGGGAATAGGCGTGGGCGCGAGCCCTCCCACAGAGACTGAGACAAAAAGAGACATTCAGGTGTCAGAATCTTGCCTCAAAATAAAAAAAAAGAGAACCCTTAAGACACACTGATTGTGGGAGAGGCTAACCGATAGGTTGGCTCGGCCCGGTCCGGGCAACCTCAAACTCCTCAAAAGATGGGACTCGTGGTGCTGGGGGAGCGGTCGTCGAAGCCTTAGCCGCCTCAGTTTTTCGCCGCTTCGCGTCCCGCAGCTTGGCCGCTTTAGCAGTATCTATCGCCTTCTTCACAGGCGATTTGGCCCGGGACCTCTTTGCAGCCTTGGGCAGGGGAGCCGTGGTCAGAGCTGGCCGTGCCGCCTCAAAATAGGCGGGCTTCTGTACGAGCCGAAGGAAGTTCCGGTACGTCGCCGTCTGCACGCTGTCGGGATGGTCTGTTAAAATAGACGCACGCATATGATTAGCATCCGGCAACCTGCTAAGGTCGCAGCGACGAGAATAAAGGAGATGGAAAGGTTAGATACCATGAGGACCGGTGTACAACCGAAGTGTTACTGGCCAGTAGCTCAGAGATGGCTCCTTATCCCGACGCGTTGCCTCTCGGACCAGCCAGCATACGTCCTCGACCTTCTGGCACCGGTCTGTGAGGCTAGCCAGATCTGCATGCTTCTTTGAAGAGAGGTGGCAGAAAAGATTGAAGTGGTCCATGCCCCACCCGTCGGCATAATAATATGGGATGTGCCGGCGCTTGCCCAGGATGGCGGCCGTCTGATCTTCGATCTTCAGCCCATTCACCCGCAGCAGAACATACAACCATGTGGTGTCCTTATAATTCTCGGGCTTCCTCTCCTCCCGCCTCATAAACGTGCGGTATGGGCAGATCAGGTCCCTCTCTGGACGCCAGCTCTTTGCGGGGGTGCCCTCCTCCTCCATGGGGAGCGGGTAATTACTGAGCTCCAGACGGTCACTCCCTATCCGGCAAAGATCCCTCAATGTCTTCTTATAGTCGTCTTTCGCCACCGGAGGCAACTCTACTTTCGGCGTCGGCCTCGCGTCCCAGGCTTCCCGACGGGCGGCCATATATGCCGCCACCTCCTTCTCCTACTTGTTCTTGAGCCGAAGAAGATGATCTGGCTCAATGTCAAGCACCGGTACCGCCTGCCTGCTGAGGAACCTCCTCTCAGCCCCATCCCAGCAGTCGGTCTTATGCAATTGATAGAAGGCCGTCCGGGTGTTCCACCACTTGATGTAATCCTGGGTCACTCTGGGGATGCGACCCGGGGCTGGCACCCTGAAGGAGGCAGAGTCCGCCCGGTGGAAGAAGTCCCACCAGCTCCTGGCGTGCTCGGTAACTGAACTTCCCCGGATGTTCCGTGAGGGCAGGCCGAACTGTGCATGATAGCTAGGGATATGCTGGTCATATCCGAAGTTTTGGCCAAATCGGAAGGGGTAGTACGGCTCCAGCAATACATTGTCCCCCTTCCTAAATGCCAACACACTCGGGCGAATAGACAACGACCAGTCCCTCAGCTCGGGCTCCAGCAACGGACGAACTACATTCTCCTGGCTGATGGGGTGGACATACTTCTCCACCTGATCGTCCTTGCATTCCCTCTTGTTATTCACCAGAGGGCTCGAGTGCGCGGCCAGCGTCCAGAAGTGAATGTTGCCAGCTACGTCCCGGGGAACAGTTGTCAGCCGGCCCCGAATGTCATACATCCGCATGGAAGTAGAAGTCGGCTCCGCGCTGGCGAATTCCAGCATTCTCGGCACCAGCCCCCAGTCCTGAAGAGCTCGAGGGGTGAACTCGGGAAACAACGAGCAGACCCACGCATTGAAGAAATGCAGCGGACATATGTACCGAGCTTGTCTCGAGAACTGATGGGTGCTGATATCTCCCAGCGCTTTGTAGATCAAGCAGAGAGTTGCCGGGCATAGGGATAGCTTGATGCCCCACGCCATCTGACATGCCGGGTAGATGGCATCTGGCCGAATCACCGTCTCGTCCCCATATGGCATGGCAAATGAACATAGCCAATACACGAGATAGGCGGCGCAGTGAGTCTGCGGGTCGACACCCATCGGATTAGGCCCGCTCCGACGCCCTTTGGAGGGGATCTTCACATCAAGCTTGGGCTTCGCACGCTTCTTGCAAGCAACGGCAGTCCCGACGCAAGGAAATTCGTCATATTGCTTCAGCCCATCATAGAAGTATTGCAACCACAGGGTCAGACGCACCCTCTTCCTGTCTCCACGGGCGGGCTGCCTCCCACCATGTGACAGCTGATCGGGGAGGCATACTTCTTCATAAGGCTCCCCGTCGATGGGCAGGACGCTCAGCTGACTGAGGCTCCACAAATCAAGTGAAGTCTCGCCCTCCGCCGTGTAGAAGGTGTTGGTCTCCGCACTGAACACTTCTATCATGCCACAGCAGAGACCCTTGGAAATGGGGTAGCCATACCGAGAGGCGTACACGCTGTGGTAAATGCCAACCCGGACCAGCAGTGGAGCATAGTTGAACAACACATACTCCGTAAACTCCCCCGCCCCTTCACGAAAGCTGTGTGCGTCTTGAAGCTTCAGCTCCCCGAACCAGCCCAGCGATAGCTCATACTTGAACCTGATGGCCAGGCAATCTAAGATAAATGGCTCCTCCCTGTAGCCCCATTTTAGGGGAGCCAAGAATAAGCCGAATCGGGGCGACTCGCCGTGCACCTTTCGGCGGACATGTCCCATTTTTCCGGAGTGAATTGAGGTGCTCGCACCAGTTTATCTTCGGCTGGCAGCACCCCCTCAATCCCCAGAACGGGCTTCCACTCCCTGGCCTCTCCCACCAGGTACATTGGGATGCTCCGGGGGACACTGTATAATAAGCTGTCTCGGGCTTGCAGGATGGCCCGCTCGGCACTCTTCATAGCCCGGAAGTTTCGCCCTTCCCGCGAGCGAAAATGCTTCAGAAACCGAACCAGGTGTCTATCCTTCGGGAAGTCCTTCCTATACTCCCCTGTGGCCCGGTCGAACGTGAAGCCGCCCTCGACCCTGGCCAGCCTGTCGAAGTCCATGGTCTCCCGGTCAGACCCCGACGACTCTGCCAAGGCGGCTATTTCCGCATGCTCTCGGTCTAGGTCCTCCACGTTGAGCCATGTGACCGCTGGCACTCGACCCCGCGGAATGAGGTCGTCGCAGATAGCAGCAGCAAGGGCAGAAGAACCACTTGGGGCAGCCATTGGTCTGCAAAGATACACAAATAGAAGATCAGAATAAGCTACATGCAAACGGGAATAAAAGACTGTAAGGGGACTCTACTACAAGTAAAATAAATAAAACATTGCCAATTTCTGACGAAATTTTGGCAGAGTTTCCCCTAGGCTAGAGGCGTAAGGGAAAACACGGGTGCGAGTCCACAAGGAGTGACGGCCCCAACAAAGTCATGGTGGGCCCCGAGAGGCAACACCAGAAGTTCGCCAATCAAAGAAGTCTTTTCCCCTGGCTTGAAGCCTCTTGGCCTCTTCCCCGATACACCCCCCTCCGGGAAATCTCCCCTGGTACGCTCGGATGCCCTCTTCCCCAGCACTCCCAGCAGTCGCTCCCCGGCACACCAGGAGGACCGCTCGCCGGTACACTCCCAGCAGCTGCTCCCCAGCACACTAGGAGAACCGCTCCCCGGTACACCCCAGCAGCCGCTCCCCGGTGCACTCCAGCAGCCGCTCCCCGGTACACTCCAACAAGCCCTTCCCCGGCACCCCCTGCAGCGGCCCTCACTGGTAAACTCTGCTGCCTTCCCCGGCACACCCTGGGCTGGCCTCCTCGCCGGCACACCCTCATCCAATCCCTCAAGGCTTCCCCGGCACACTAGGCGCCTCGTTTCCCCGGCACGCTCCTCGGCTCCTTCACCGGCACAACCCGCGGCCTCCCTGCCCGACACACTACCGAGCCGCTTCCCCGACGCGCCCTGTGCCCCTCGCCCACGGCGCGCCCGATGCCCTCAACCCGGCACGCTCCCCACCGTCGGCCATGGCATGCCCGGTCGACGATTCCCCACGACGGCGAGAGAAGTGAAGAAGATGGGAAGAAAAGGGGAAGGAGAAAGAAGAGTGGAGCCTAGGGCTCTGCCGCTACCAGACAGAGGGGAGAAGGAAAAGAGAAAAAGGGGGGGGAATAGAAGGGAGAAAAGGAGGGGGAAGACACCTCCGTGGCCGCCTCCTCACCCCGGCGGTGGAGAAGGCGATGACAACGACGGTGGCGGAGTGGGCGTCCGGTGCCGGAGAAGAAAGAGAAGAAGAGGGATGGGGGGGTCCATCCGCTCGATCACCGAAGAGAGAGAAAGAGAGGGAGGTGGGGTGATTCGAAATGGGGCGACCGTTCGAACCACCCCCGCCCCCTTTTTATATGGAAAGAAAAAAGAAGGAAAGAAGAAAGAAGAAAAAAAGAGAAGAGGAAAAGAAAAGAAAAGGAGAGGAAAGAAAAAAAGAGAAAAAAGGGAGGAGAATTAAAAAAAAGGGGGACGAAAGGAAAATAAACAAAAAAGGGGAATAAAAAAAATATAAAAGAGAAAAAAAAGGGAAAGGAGAAGGAAACAAGAAGGCAAAGGAAATTGATTGCCGAATAAATATGAGTATATATATATATACATACATATATATATACATACATACATACATATATATATATATATATATATATATATATATATATATATATTTATGTATGCACGTATATACGTACATCCACATATATATTTACGTGTGCGTAAATAAGGCACGATAATAAAATCTTCCCGAGGGAACATCCCCTCCTCACGATCCTATGCAGACGGGCGTCCGTACGGGTGAAGATGACTCTACCCCTGCGGTGGCGTCACCGCCTCGCCAGCAAATAAGTCATTCCCCGGTACAGGGCTTCGTGCCTTAGCCACTCCCCATCACACGAATGTACTGTCACGGGCCTTACGCCTGGATCGGCATGGCCTCTATCCTTGCGCTGCCATTCGTCCCTTGACAGCGAATAAAACCCTTTCCGGTGCAAGGCCCCGTGCCCTAGCCATCCACTCCGCACAATATTGCCATTACGGACCCTACGTCCGAATCAGCACGAATTCTCCCGTTGCGCTGGCATTGTCTTCTTGCCAACGAATGAGCTTTACCTTCCGGCGCAAGGCTTCGCGCCCTAGCCGACACTTGCGTATCCCTCGCTCGTCAAAAAAGAAGAAGAAGAAAAGAAAATAAGAAAATGGGGTTAAAAATAGAGATACCCCGCCGGACTTGTCCCTACACGGGGACAAGGGTAAAAATGGCAACAACCCAGCTGTGGCGAAAACCCGAAAGGGCGCTACAGGCAAAATCGGGTACCCCGCCACGTGAAAACCCGAGAGGGCGCGTGGGCAAAAGCAAGAGGGGGCCGGTACCGGTGAAAACCCGAAAGGGCGCTTGTATCTATAATGTGGTTCAAAAAAAAAGAGAAAGAAAAGAAAAGAAGAGATCAACAAACCAGGTCAGCCCCCAACACCCTGTCGGCACTGACGAAGAGACTAAGAGACAACAAACCAGGTCAGCTCCTGACACCCTGTCGGCGTTGACGAAGAGATCAAGAGACCAACAAACCAGGTCAGCTCACGACACCCTGTCGGCACTGACGAAGAGACAAAGAGACCAACAAACCAGGTCAGCTCCCGACACCCTGTCGGCGTTGACGAAGAGACCAAGAGACAACAAACAAGGTCAGCTCCCGACACCCTGTCGGCGTTGATGAAGAGACCAAGAGACCAACAAACCAGGTCAGCTCCCGACACCCTGTCGGCACTGCAGAAGAGACCAAAAGATCAACAAACCAGGTCAGCTCCCGGCACCCTGTCGGCGTTGACGAAGAGACCAAGAGACAACAAACCAGGTCAGCTCCCGGCACCTAGTTGACACTGGCGAAGAGATTAAGAGACAACAAATCATATCAGCTCCCCGACACTCTGTCGGCACCGGCAAAGAGAAAAAGAGACCAGTACACCTACGGGCACCGCCCGGCTCATCCTTCGCCTGTGCTACCCGTGGGTGGGGGGCATTTGTGGACACCAAAAAATTGCACATCGATATCATGCTCGGCCCGGCATCAACAACGGCACCGGGTGAAGAAGCCCCGGAGAGACTGGTCATTCGGATCCCCCAAATGTCCACACTGCCGTGAAGCCATCTCCGGAGTCATGATAGTGAAGAGAAACCAATCACAAAAAAAGGGCCCCACAATCCATGGGCCTCGAAGGAAATCAAACGGGCCACAACTCGTGTTCGAGATGGGCTCAAGTGGGCTTCAGCGGCACAGCCCATTCGGGCTTCAACGGCACACCCCAGGGGGGCTTCAACGGCACACCCCCTGGGTGCCCCAACGGCACACCCCAGGGGGGGGGGCTTCAACGACACACACCCCCTGGAGGGGTCTTCAACGGTACGCCCCCCCAGGGGTCTTCAACGGCACGCCCTGTTGGGCACTCAGCGGCACACTCTGCTGGGCCTTCAGCGGCACGCCCGTTGGGTGTTCCAGCGGCACACCTTTTGGCCCTCCTACGGCACACTTATTCAGCCCGCCAGCGGCACATCGTTAAGCCTTTTCAACAGTTGAACGACGTGGTGCCCATGCCCTACGCATCCTTGGCGCGCAGTGAGCTCTATGAGGTGTCAACCAGGGATTGGGCCACACAGGCTATCCCACTGGCATCCAGGACGGGGGAGTCAAACCCCATCATCACGAGCTGCTTCCCGCCTTCGACGGCCGGGCTCAAAGCTCCCGCGGCTGGGAGTATAAATGACTCTCATTTTTCGACGAAGAAGAAGGGGGGCAGAGGCTGAAAAAGAGAAGAGGCTAGAGAGGAACAGACACACAGACAGAGGGAGAGACATACGCAAGAGAGGAAGAGAAAAGGAGGGAGAAGAAGAAGGGCTCCGGCGTGAGTCTCCTCCGACGGCCACCGGGCAGAAGAGAGAGTAAGAGAGAAGGAGGGTTGAATGTAACAGGGGAAGGTGCGGGGAACGAGCAGTGGACGCTTGTCCCCGCTTCAATCCCCAACACTTTCCCTTTCGTGGTTTTCCCTGTTTTCTTCCTCCCTTCATCTTGTATTTTGGTTTTCTTCCTTGCCCGTAGCCTTAACTCGGGCGTGCTTAGCAATGTACATGGATGGCTACGGCCCCCTTGCTCCCCATGAATGAAAATCGCCCTCTTTGGGTTTCTTTGTTATTTTGTTGGTTTTCACCCGTTTTCACGGTGTATGATGTGTTGTCCGTCTCTTCCTCCATCTCTCTATTTCTCCGGTGCTTTTGGGGTCTCCATGTCAATACGATCGCTCCCGTATGATCCTTGGCCTTTCGGGTTCTTTACCCTCCCCTATGGCCAGCAGCTATGCCAACCTACCTGAGGGGAGGAAAACCCCCCTTCTCTCCTAGAACGCCTAGTAGCCAGCAGTCTATCCCTGGGCTTTCCTCTACCGGTACGCACCTTTTGGCCCTCAGCGGCACACCCTTTCGGCCCCTGGCCGGTACACACCTCTTGGCCCTCAGCGGCACACCCCATTGGCCCTTGGCCGGTACACCCTTTTGGCCCTCAACGGCATACCTTTTAGGCCCTCAGCGGCACACTTTCTGGCCCCCCAGCGGTACACCTTCTCCTGGTGCTTCAGCGGTACACCCTTAGCCGCCAACCCCCAGCCCATTCTGTCTAGTATTAGAAGTCTTCCGTTCACGGTTTTCTCCAGGTTTTCCGAGGTTTCACAAAGGTGTTGCTGCCTCCGGGCGCCCACCTCCAGTTGTCAGGTTCCGCCACTCCATGTGGGAACATTCCCTGTATCTCCCTTACGCTCGGGTCGAGGGGAGATGCTGCCGAATTTTTGTTAGAAAATAATAAACACATTAAAAGGGCAAAAAGGAAGCAACAAACGAATGGAACTAGTAATGGTGAAGCTCTGTAACTAAGCAAAACATTGTCAATGGCATGAGAAGAACTGAACCAATTAACAACTTGATACACCAGCTGTTAGACCCGTGGGAGAAGGCTGGGCAAAATAAGGAGGAAAGAAAATTTGCATAAAGCCACCCAAGAATCAAGAAAAGAAGAAAAGAAAAGCCTTAAGAGAAACAGAGGGAGAGTGGATCCCCCCTTGACATTTCCAACCCCAAACCGCCTTCAGTGGAACATCCATCCTTAGCCTCCAACGGTACGCTCTTCACAACCTCCAATGGCACACTCCAGAAAGCCTTCAGCGGTACACACTGCCCGTCGTCAGCGCCACACTCCAATAGCCCTTCAACGACACACCCTCCTGGCCCTTTAGCGACACACTCCCCCTATTGCCTCTCCCTCTTCGCCGGCACACCCTCATCCACCGTCTCAGTGGAACCCAATGTATAGACTTGGCAGATTGGCGCACAAACACAGCAGCAAGCAATGTATAGACTTCGAGCTGCAGCCAAGGGACAACGTACAGACTTTGTGCTGCAGTGTACAGACTTTGGGCCAGCCAATGTATAGACTTCATGCTGCGACGTACAGACTTTGTGCTGCAGCGTACAGACTTTGGGATGGGCGATGTATAGACTTCATGTTAGAATGTGCAGACTTATGCTGTAATGTACAGACTTTGTGCTGCAGTGTATAGACTCTGTGGCCAACGTACAGACTTCATGCTGCAACGTACAGACTTTATGCTGCAGCGTACAGACTTTGGGCGTCAACGTACAGACTTTGAGCTGGAATGTACAGACTTTGAGATGTAATGTATAGACTTTGAGCAGCCAATGTATAGACTCTGAGCTGTAGTCAATAGGCCAATGTACAGACTTTGAGCTGAAGGATGTATAGACTCTGGCCTGACCGATGTACAGACTTTGGGCTGGCCGATGTACGGACTCTGAGCTACAATGTATAGACTCTGAGCTGCAGCCGATGAACGAGGTATAGACTTTGAGTCGCCCAATGTGCAGGCTTTGAACTGCAGCCAAGGGACAGTGTATAGACTTCGAACTGCAGCCAAAGGGCAATGTATAGACTTTGAATTGGCCAATGAACAGACTTTGAGCAGCTAATGTACAGACTGTGAGCTGTAGTCAATAGGCAATGTACAGACTTTGAGCTGAAGGATGTATAAACTTGATATGCTGGTTGGATAGATAATGTACAAACTTTGGGGCTGATGAATGTACAGACTTCATGTTTTCCCCCTTTTCTTCGCCGATACACTCTTCAGGCTTCCCCCCCCAGCGGTACACTGCCTTGAGGCCTCCACCGATACACCCTCCTTAAGCCCTTCAGCGGCACACAGCTCCAGCCCTTCGCCGGCACACCTCCGCCTTCCTTCGCCGGTACACCACCTTTGGCCCTTCAGCGGTACCCATCCCCAACCTTCACCGGCACACTCTCATCCCCCTCCAGCGGCACAACCATCCCCCCGTCTTCAACAGCACACCCCAGATGACCTTCAACGGTACACCCCTCTCCCAACCTCCAGCGGCACGCCTTTACTCCCCCCAGCGGTACACTCTTTTCTTTAGCCCCAGCGGTACACCCTCGTTGCCTTCAGCGGTACACCTTGTTACCCCCCCAGCGGCACATTCTTTTTACACCCAGCGGCACACTCCATTCCCCAGCGGTACACCCCATCTCCCTTCGCCGGTACACTATATACGTGTATATATATATATATATATATATATATATGTATACATAGCATGGCAATAACAATAAAGATAATAAATGAATTAATGAAAAATTATGCTAATTAAAGGACGCCAAATATGTAGCAATAATGACAACAGTAAAAAAAAGGGGGGGTGAGAAAATAATAATAATAGTAATAAATAAAAAAGGGAAAAATCATTCAATAAAACAAATGCATAAAAAAAGAGAAGGTAATAAACAACCAGGAAAGAGAGGAACATATAAACTAAGAAAAACCTCAAAAAATGCTAGGGTCCACATCGCAGTCCCGTCTCTCCCCTGTGTCCCGATATCAAAGGAATAACAATGCCGCCTTTTCAGGTTGGGCTAGGATCTTGGGAGCTATCCCGACATGGCCAAGCCCAGACCTGATCTCGGGCCGACATTCCGACTAGACCGGATTTGTTCCTCGTCCCTATACCCTTCCGGGCTGTGATTGAAATCGTCGTGCGTTCGGCAGACACTTGAACGGATTCGCCCCGATTTTTCTCGTCGCGTTTCTATCACGGACCCGTGTCCGAACATGAAAAGGTCCACGAGCGACCGACATGGCCGACGGCCTGTGGCCCGAATTCAACCCTTAGTGCAATCTATTCCTGCCCCTTTCTTGCACAATTAGTATTATTCCTTTCGGCCGTAGGGCCCCTAATTTTGACAATTAATCAAGGGTGTTCCCTCGTATGGGGGATGTAAATGACGTCGTGACCTTTACGGCGCGACGGGATTTGGTCCCGACACGAACCACACAATCGTCTGACGAAGTCAGATCGAGCGCACCACGGGCTCTTCGGAGCCCGAATAAATTGTCACTTCGGTGACTGGCACGCCCACACACTTAATAAACCAACCAACGAGCCGACGAGGATCCGTCGAACGAAAAGTGCGTCCACACTGTGTTGAAAATTTAAAAGTTACCATTGCGTTTGGCGGGGATAATTCAACCCCCCTTCTTGTCCATACGAGGACCTAGGGACAACAATCTGGTATCAGAGCGAGGTCTCTGATTTTAGGACAACCTCACGGTTGTAGAGAAAAGATCTCTTGATATGGCCAACAAGGGAATGATCCCCGAGGGACATTCGATTCATATACCTCCCTTCTTTGATGAGACTAACTATCCCTATTGGAAAAATCATATGACTGTGTTCATGCGAGCACATGACTATGACACCTGGAAGGTCATCAACAAAGGTCCCTATATTTTACCTCCAAATGAGGATGGGTGGGATGATGAGCATATTAAGAAATCATGTGCAAACTTTGGAGCTATGAATATCATTCAATGTGCTATACATCCCAATGAGTACTAACGTATTTCTATGTATTCTTCTGTGCAGAAAATGTGGAACAAATTGAAGACCATCTATGAAGGTACTTCAGAAGTACGGGAGACTAAAGTAAATCTGTTGGTTCAGGAATATAAGCTCTTTACAATGAAGCCTGAGGAGAACATCACGCAAATGTACGCAAGGCTGAGCGAGATAACCAACAATTTGAAGGCTTTGAGAAAGGAGTACTCGAATCAAGATTTGGTGAGAAAAGTGTTACAGTCTCTCACACCTCCATGGCACACAAAGGCGACCGTCATCGAAGATTCCAAGGATCTCACAACACTCATGGTGGATCAACTCATTGGATCGTTGATGACATACAAAATCAACATTATGAAGCCAGCCGAAGAGGAAAGCAAAAAGAAGAAGACGATATCTTTGAAGGCATATCCAACATCATCGGACGACAGTGATGGAAAATCAAGCATTGACAGTGAGGAAGAGGAGTTGATGGCTCTAGTCACAAGGAGAGCCAGGAAATTCTTTAGAAAGGCAAGACGAGAAGGAAACTTCTCGAGGAGATTCTTGAGAAGAAACACCTTCAAGAAAGCAGAGCCGAGCAAGAAAGAGGAGATTATATGTTACGAGTGTAAGAAGCCCGGCCACATGAGGGGTCATTGCCCCGACCTCCAGAAGAAGATGAAAAAGGACAAGGCCAAGAAAGGAAAGGCCATGAAAGCCACCTGGAGCGATGAAGACTCGGATAGCTCAACATCTGAAGGGAACATGGACGGAATAGACGAGTTAGTCCAGAACCTTTGCTTGATGGCGGATGAGGAACACTCCGAGGTAAATTCCGATTCTGAAAATCTTACTCCTGATCAATGGCAAGTTGCTTATGCTGATTTGTACCAAAAGTACAAGAAGTCAAAAACTACCGTCAAAAACTTGAAAATGAAATTTCATGATTTGATTAGCTCAACAAATCCATGTGCTAGGTGCAATTTTTATGAAATGCAAATTGAAAAGTTCAAAGAAGACAAAGAAGATTTTCAATCCAAAATGACACTGTATGAAGATGAATTGTCATGTTTAGAAATTGAAAAACAGAAGCCTATGAAAAAGTGGATGACCTGAAAAATGAAAATGAGAAATTGGTTAAGGAGTTGGATTAACTCAAATTGAGATTGAGTGAATGTGAAAATTCTAAGGCAAAACTACAAACCAACTTCAATACCATGCATGCTGAATTGACAAAATTGAATGATGCTGTTCAAAAGGAATTGAAAGGAAAAGAGAAAATGGTTGAACATGGTGAGACTAGCAATGGAACTGCTAGGAATGAGAGAATTGATGTGGGACGCTCACCCACAAAGAAAAACTCATTTGTGAAAAACAAAGTTGAAAAATCATTTGATTCATATGGCTTTAATCATGTTGACTCATGCATGAACTCTTTTGTTGATAGATCTTACATGCATAGGAGTCAGTTTAGAAAGCCAAATGTCACATGCTTCTATTGTGGAATGTTCGGCCACTCAATGTATGTTTGTGATCTGATGAGGGCCGATGATGAATATTTTGAAAAGAAAAACATAATGCATTTCTCTCATGGTAGGACTAACACTTCGGGACCCAAGCTTGCTTGGGTACCTAAATCAACTTGAGAGTTGTTTTGACAGTGCAGGTCTGCTTAAGAGCCAAGTGGAACAAATGGTATCTGGAGAGTGGATGCTCCAGACACATGACATGCAATAAGGAACTCTTTTCAGACCTGAAGGAAAAGGAAGGTGGATTGGTCACCTTTGGCGGAAACGACAAAGGTAAAATTGTGGGAATTGGACGAATAGGTAAGGATTCAAACCAATCCATTGAAGATGTCTTGCTTGTAAATGGTTTGAATCACAGTTTGCTTAGCATCAGTCAACTTTGTGACAAGGGTCACAAAGTCATCTTTGAAAACACACACTGCTTCATTGTAGATAAAGTTTCACATGAAATAAAATTCATTAGTGTTAGAGATGAAAACATCTACTCTGTTGATCTTGAAAATTCACAAAATAAAAATCTTTGTTTGGTTGCAAATAAATCAGATGACGCATGGTTGTGGCATCGACGACTTGGTCATACCAGTTTTAGTGTTCTTTCTAAACTGTTTAGAAAAGACTTGGTAAGAGGCTTACCAAAACTGAATTTTGATGTAAATAAAATTAGTGATGCATGTGCTATGGGGAAACAGACCAGAGTGTCTTTTAAATCTAAAAACACTGTAACTACCACTAGACCCCTTGAACTCCTTCACTTAGACTTATTTGGTCCCACTAGGACACAGTCTTGGAGGGAAACTTTATGGGTTTGTTATTGTAGATGATTACTCAAGATTCACTTGGTTATTATTTTTAACCCATAAGAATGATGCTTTGCATGACTTCGAAGATCTTTGCAGGAACTTACAAACTGATAAGGGGTATCAAACTAAAGCAATTAGAAGTGATCATGGAAGAGAGTTTGATAACCATGACTTTGATGATTTTTGCCGAAACAGGAGTTTACACATAACTTTTCAGCACCTCGAACCCCACAACAAAACGGAGTCGTGGAAAGAAAGAATAGGACGCTCGTGGAGATGGCAAGGACAATGCTTGCAGAAAATGACTTACCAAGGTATTTCTGGGCCGAGGCGGTGAGCACGGCCTGCTACATCATAAATCGAGCCATGGTAAGACCTATACTCAAGAAAACTCTATATGAGCTGTATAAAGGTAAGAAGCTGAATATTTCATATCTTAAACCTTTTGGTTCTCCATGTTTCATCTTGAATAATTCTAAAGACTATTTGGAAACATTTTCCGCAAAGAGTGATAGAGGTATATTTCTTGGTTATTCTTCATCATCTAGAGCATATCGAGTATATAACTACGTACTCTTATGGTAGAGGAAAGCCCTCATGTGATTATTGATGAATACACATTAAGAATGTCTGACAAAAATAATCATTTTCTTGATGAAGGGCATGAAGATGGAGAAGAAAAGAAAGACAAGAAAAATCAATATGCGGATCAAGCTGAGTCGAGCAACAAGAATGATGAAGCTCCAACCCAAAATGAGGATAGCAACAAGAATGATGAAGCTCCAACCCAAAATGAGGAGCTCCCCAAGCAATGGACGTTCCACGAGGACCATCCACAAGACAATGTCATAGGAGATGTGGAACAAGGCATAAGAACAAGGGCTTCAATCAGGAAAGTTGAAGAAATTGATAATCTTGCATTTCTTTCTGATATTGAGCCCAAATCTGTAAATGAAGCATTAAATGATAATTTATGGATCTTGGCTATGCAGGAGGAATTACACCAATTCGAAAGGAATGAGGTGTGGTTTCTTGTGCCTAGACCTAAGAACCACCCGGTGATAGGAACTAAGTGGGTTTTTCGAAACAAACTTAATGATCAAGGGGTGGTGATTAGGAATAAAGCCCAGCTTGTAGCCTAAGGCTATAGTCAAAAATTAGGAATTGATTTTGATGAATCATTTACACCCGTGACTAGACTTGAGGCTGTTAGAATACTACTTGCCTTTGCATGCTCTAGGAACATAAAACCTTTTCAAATGGACGTTAAAAGTGCCTTTTTGAATGGTGTAGTGAAGGAGGACGTCTATGTTGAACCGCCACCAGGTTTTAAAGATGAGAAGCATCCGGACCATGTATTCAAACTTGACAAAGCACTTTATGGTCTGAAACAAGCCCCCCGTGGGTGGTATGAAAGGTTAAGTACTTTTTTTTCAGAAAATGGCTTCAAGAGAGGTAATATCGATCAAACTCTTTTCATTAAAAGCGACAATAAACACATGCTTATTGTTCAGGTATACGTTGATGACATTATTTTTGGAGCCACTTCTGATTCATTGAATGATGACTTTGTAAAATTGGTGCAAGGAGAGTTTGAGATGAGTTTGATGGGGGAGTTGACATACTTTTTGAGTTAGCAGGTGAAGCAGGTAAAAGATGGCATCTTCATCAATCAAAAGAAATACACAAAGGAGCTCATCAAGAAATTCAAATTCGACAATGCAAAGCCACAAAAGACGTTGATGTCTACAACTGTGAAATTGATGAAAAATGAAAAGATTAGTCTGTCGATCAGAAACTTTTTAGAGGGATGATTGGTTCCTTATTGTACTTGACTGCTAGTAGGCCAGATATCATGTTTAGTGTTTGCATGTGTGCAAGATTTCAATCTGATCTCAAAAATTCACACATGTTAGCAGTTAAAAGGATTTTTAGATACTTGCTAAGCACCACAGATCTTGGTCTTTGGTTTCCACGTAGCTGCACTTTTGATTTGGTAGCTTACACGGATTCTGATTATGCTGGGTGTTTAGTGAATCGTAAGAGCACGAGCGGGTACTGTCAATTTCTTGGAGGTTGCATGGTTTCATGGGCCTCTAGGAAACAAAATACGGTGGCATTATCAACTGCCGAAGCTGAGTACATGGCGGCAGGCAGTTGTGCAGCCCAAGTGCTTTGGATCCAACAATAGTTAGTTGATTTTGGCATTTCTTTGAATGACACGCACATTCTTTGTGACAACACTTCTACGATTAATCTTTCCAAAAATCCTGTTTTGCACTCTCGCACAAAGCACATAGAGATTAGACACCACTTCTTGTGAGATAATGTGAGTAAGGGTCATTTTTAACTTGTACATGTAAATACAGAAAATCAACTTGCAGATATTTTCATAAAACCCTTAACTCCTAAAAAATTCACTCAAATAAGAAGAGAACTTGGAATTTACTGTTTGATTGAGTAACTATGCTTGAATGACATGATTCTCCTGTGTCTCAAATGGCGATTGTGGAAAGTTAGGTTATGTCCAGCTGGAAACTTTTCCCATACGTGATGTTGATCTTCGGACCTATGTTCTTCACCACGTATTGGAAATCATCTTGCATGACTTTACTTTCATATCCTTGCTTGATTGCATGTATATATATTTCTAGAAAACCATTTCTTGAAAATATTCTAAGACCTCACTTCCTTTCTAAATAAAATGCTTTGACTTTGATCATTTGTGAATCATGACATATACAAATGAAGAGGAACTATTTCCAATTGTGCATACATTTAGGGGGAGTCATAATTATGCTTTTGACAAATTCATGTTCTACATACATAGCAATTATCCATACACCTTGCACAAGATGATGCATATGACTTTAATTAATAAGGATTTCAGAAGTTCTTTTCAACACTTTAAGGGCAATTAAATTTCTACATGGAAATGAAGAGTAATCGTGAGGAAACAACTGCCAACCCCATTCAATAAAGTGGAATGTGGAACCGAGTAGCCGGGAATCCCCCCTGAAACAAAGGAGGAAACTCGCGTTGAAAAGTGAAACTAAAATCCACAAGAATCAAAATTGTGATGAATCCTAGTAGCCGGGAAACCCCATTGAGACACATGAGGTGACTCGCGTCGAACAGTGAAATCAAACAAAAATAAATAAATCAATAAATAAGGGGGTTGTGCGAAGCTACCAAAAGTCGAGGATCCAAATGAAATTGTAGAAAGGAAGTAACCCTCTAGTGTTTTCTAGAAATTCTGCCAATATCCATATATTTATGAAGTTCATTGCTCATCTTCACATATTTCACTCGGGTATTATTATGATGTTTGTATAGCTTGAATTTGTTCTTATCATGGGTTATGCAGTGCTTCAAACATATATATGCACTACCTCTTTTGATTATGGTTCATGTCTCACAATCTAATTCAAATCAAATGCTCATTTGCTATCCTTCTATCCCATTGATGGGAGATATACATATTTACATACTTGCTTGTCTTTCCTGCTTGCGTGCTTACTTTTTGGTGCTGACAAAAAGGGGGAGAACATGTGTGCATAACGTTGTCATTGGCGTTCTTAAGATCATCTCCTAGTGGCATTTTCAATCTTAAGATCATCTCCTAGTGGCATTTTCAATCACTATTTTGAACCATGCACAAACACACGTTCTAGTTTGTTTATCAAATGTCGAGCACACAATGCATGTTTTGTCATCATAAAAAAGGGGGAGATTGTTGGACCCCTTGGTGTGTTTGATGATTTAGTTTTAATGTTGACAAAACTTGTGTGCATGTGGTATGCAAAATATCAAATTGATTAATGAATGGTTAATCAAGGATCTCATGCAACATATGACAACTTTGCTTTGCTGGACTGAAATTCATGGTGGATACCCTCTTGAAGTCAAAGGATTGGATGAACATGTACCGCGTCATCAACAAGACCAAACAGGTTAAAAATCCCATGCAATGACCACTAAAAGGAAATGGTAAGATGCAATATTGCAAAATAGTCATTGGAATTGTGAAGGTAACAAATGTTCACTCTTATGCAATTTTGGAAGGCTTTGGATGGAACTCGCATATTGAGTAATCATGTGTTGTGAAGATTGGTTGAAAATAGTTCTTTTGGGTTTCACACCTTGCTCATATTCATGCCAATAGGTCATTCATGCTAGGTGTGTCTCATTGATCTGCAAAGAGCATTCTTGCATATTCTTTTAGAGGTTTTAAAAGGTGAAATCAATTTGGGGTTCATAATGCAAACATTGGTTAAAACTTAGCATCACATTGAGCATTCATGTCAATTAAACATAAGGATGCTTGTCACTTGGTTTGATTGGGATTTTCATGTTGTGAATTGGTTTCATAGTGTCCATTTGGTTGCTTTTACATTGGGGTAACATGTAAACACTTCATGCATATCAATCCCTTGCATTAGCCCCTTAAAAACTCTCAAAAATCTGAACTTTACTGAATGTCGGTCGACCGGCCCTAGGCCACCGGTCGACCGGACCTATTGATTTGTTCTGGTCTGCCTTGTGCAGAACCAAGACCGGTTGATCGCCCCTACTGGACTGGTCGACCGGCTAAATTCAGACAGAACCATGTTCTATCCGGTCGAACCGCCCAGTATAACCGGTCGACCGAAAATTCTCTGCTTCGCCCAAAACAGAACTTGTGTTGGCCCGGTCGACTGCCCCAATGAATCCGGTCGACCGAAAATTCTCTGCTACGAATTCGTTCACGAAATGCATCCGAAATCCCCCTAAACCCAACCCATTTGGTGCCAAACTTGGGGTCAAGTTTAGATTATATTTGGAGGGGTTTAAACATGGGTTTCTTGGTCTTTTCATGCATCTCTTGTGGCCATATATATGAGTTACGAATTTGGGAGATCTTTAGGGTTTCTAATGTTGTCTATCTATCTTGTAGGAGAAGAAAGGGAGAAGGAGAGAAGCTGAGCAAAGATCCAATGTTTTCATCTACTTCCGATCGTTTCTGGAGTTCGTGATTGAAGAAGAAAAGAAACGGAACGAGAAGGGGAACGCGCGGATGTTCACATCGTCAACATCCGACTTCCTTCTGACCCGAGGCTTAGAGAAGAATTTCTACAGCCCTTTCTATCCATGGAGATTTCTTTCTAGATCTTATTTGTGTCTAGTGGAGTCATTTGCTTCATGTTTTCATGCTTGTATTGAACATATTTTTATTTTTGTAACTTCAAGTCTGTGAGTCTATTGACCGTCTGCGAACGGTTGTGGTGTTCTTGTGCCGCGGGTGTTGCGGCAAGTGTGTGTGTTTGTTGATCCGTGGTAGGATGGTGTAAGAGACTACGTCTCCGTGTCTTTTGGAGCGGAAGCTCCGTGCGCTTCATTTGAAGCGAGTGGATCCTCACCGGTTCGGTGAGGGGTGGACGTAGGGAGCCCGTCGTGGTCCCGAACCACCTTAAAATCCTGTCTCGCATCTGTGTGCTTGTGGTTTAACTATTATCATTTTTTCTTGATCGTGTGAGAACGGTAAGCGTGAGAGAATTAATTTTATTATTGCTTATACTTCGTGCAATCATTCTCTGCTTTGGCATCTATTTTAATTAGCTGTGTTGAAAATTTAAAAGTTACCATTGCGTTTGGCGGGGACAATTCAACCCCCCTTCTTGTCCATAGGAGGACCTAGGGACAACATACTTTCTCGATCCTGTCAGTCCTGACGGGCTCGTGTTGAATTGGGGCTGGGGCTCGCCACTTGGGTACCCACTGTAATGCCCCGGATTCTTCGGATATTTCTCGGATCAGGATCCATGGGTTTCGGAACGTCTTTTCGTGGGTTGTGGATCGTGTCTGAGTGAGCTTCGGACTTTTTATACCGGATTGTTGGACCCATTGGTGGTGTGCCTGTGAATTTCCTTGGGTCCGTGGCATTGTGAGGAGCACGCCAGTAATTTTCTGGAATTTTCAGAGCGCCCTTGTGGGTCCCGGGTCGGGTTTTGGGTTTTTTGCACAGGTTTTTGTCTATCAGACCTATGGAACGCCGTGCAGGGTGAACCGCTGCGTTCTCAGACTACGGGTTGGTACCAGTGTATTGTGCATTTTTCGAGTATCGTGGGGAGTATTTTTCCCAATTTTTGGAATTTCTAGATTTTCCTATATAAACCCTCCCACCCCTCTCTCTCCTCTCATTTCTCACTCTCTCACTCTCTCTCTTCTCCCACGCTCTCCTCTCACTCTCTCCTCTCTGGCGGCCATCGGACCGAGGCGGGGGTGAGGCGGGGCGACGCGGGGGAGGAGGACGGCGAGGATGGGTCGAGGATTGAGGGATGAGGGAGCGGTGAAGCCGGTACATGAGCGCGGGGCACCGGCGGGGTTTCACGACGTTTTCTTAGTGGATCGGTGTCCATGGGACGTCGAATCTTCGACGGAGGTAGGGAGATGGACCCCCAGCTCGTGTACTTCATTTCCCGCGAGTTTTGTAGTCCGTGGTGAGCCGAGCGGGTTTATTTGGGCGTTTTAGGGAAAAACCATGATTTTGGGGTGAGCGATGGATCTCCCATTTTACTGTGTTTTTGGCCGATCCAGGGGTTTAGATGCATGTTAGGAGGCTTAGGGATGGATTCCCCTTTGTTTCCCCATCATCGGGTGTTGATCGGGGCGTGGATGAGCGTTTTTGGGATTTCCCGCCAGATTCGTGCTCGGGACGTGCTAGTTGTCGTTCCAGTGACCGCTACACTCCCTTGGCGGTCTCAGGGAGACCGCTAGGTGATTTGAAACGTTGGTTGCCCTTAGCGGACTTCTTGAGACCGCTAGGGTCAGGTTGGCGGTCACGCGATAGACCGCTACCCTTGGGCTAGCGGTCGTCTTATGGCCGTTTTTCCACATTTTGGTCAGTCGAGGTCCGTGGGGTAGCGGTCTCGCGACTGACCGCTAGGCTACGCCTAGCGGTCGGGTGGACGATCGCCACCTTCCTTGGCGGTCCGGGAGTGACCATTAGGGCTTCGGGAGTCCTGGAGCGTAGCGGTCCTGGCTAAACCGCTAGGCTAGCGTTAGCGGTCCAGGGGTAGACTGCTAGGCAATTCTTCGTGTTCGTCATGTTCGTTTGGTGTGTGTTGGTCTCCGGTCGACCCGGTCGTGACCCAGCGGTTGACCTTTGGCCTCGTGAATGTCCTGGACACTGTGGGACCCATGTTCATGCTTTCGGAGGTGTCAGGAGGTACAGTGTTACGTCGTCTAGCGTGCCCGTGGGTTCGGGTGACCCCATGTGTTCCGGGCTTCCGTGTTCTTGCTAGATCAAGTAGCTGTATGTCAGTATGAGTGCGGTGGGGTTTCCCCGCACAGCGTGGGTTTCTCCGAAAAGTGTTTTTCGTGTGGGCCAAGCGTATGGCCTTGGACTGTGAGTCCAGTCTCCTAGCCTGGGGCTGGAGGTTTCTTAGTTCCCTTCGTGAGGGAATGGTCTTGGCGGCTTATGGGCTGCCTCGGTATTCATGTTACCGTAGTTTCTGACCTAGGCATAGGGCAGATTGACGGTGTGGAGCTATCCCTGTACGACAGTCTTGACTCGAGTCTTGTGACTCAAAGACCGTTGGATTTAATAGGTCTAGTGGGCTGTCCAGAGTCTGGTGGCATTATGCCACCTGTTACTCCGTGTTACTCGCGATGGGTGCGTGAATGGCTTTCCGTGTTCACGTTTAGTGACCTCTCACTGGTTGTAGCCTTCTTACGGCACGCGTGTGTTGACCCACCAGATAGTGGTGGAGCGACTTACCCGAGAGAGACATTTTTTAGGCTGGTTACCGTAGGGCCCCCACGCGCAGCCTGAGTTCGGGTTTCGGGGGAAGAACCAGCTAGGGGACAGACCTAGAGCGTATGGTCTGTGTGTGCACACTTGACTGAGGGTGTCGGGCACGAGCTGGCAAGCGCGACCTCAGTTAGTCCTTGTTTTGTGTTCCTGGTTACAGTACGGTGTCTCAGTCTCTGCCTGGGGCGTTGTAAGGAGACACCTGAGGTTGCAGACTCAATCGTCAGTGGACGCATCCGGCCTTGCTTCTGGTGGGCAGGTGCTCCTGTCACGTGACGTGAGTTTCCTCGTGAGTCGAGTTCCACTTCACGTCTGTGAGATGTGGTTTGGCATGGCGTTCCGGGGGTTTTCCCGATGTCGAGGTCTGGAGGTTCCGGTGGGCGTCACCGAGGGCTTTCCCCTAGACAATGTTGAGTTCTTGATAGCGTGGTCATTTTCCTAGTAGCGTGACTAGGGTGGTTCATTGTCTGGTGGTCCCCTGATTGTGAGATCGGGGAGTGTTTCCGTGTACAGTAGGAGTAGCTGTAGTGCTGAGTTTTTATCGACCACCGGTTCACTGTTCCTGCTGTAGTTGTAGCTGATTTCCTTTCCGCTACCGCCGTTGTTCTCGGTTGGGGTTCCGCGGGATCTCTACTGAGCCAATGACAGGAGACTCACCCCTACTTTTCAGGTGCGGTGGTTCTTCCTCGAGGTTCGAGGGTGTTGTGCGGAGGTTCCTAGTTGCCAGCTTACCGAGCCAAGTGTTCACTTGGCGTTGGGTATGTTTCCTGCCCTAGACTGTACTTTCTGTTAGATTGGACTCTGTTGTAGTTATTTATTTATTTCTGTTAATTGTTGAGTTGTCCTGCTTTATTTCCTATTTCTTTGTATCTCTACACTCCTTTTTAGCCCTTCCGTGCCCCGGCTCATGGGCGGCGGGCCAGGATTCGAATGGTGTCGGGTTCCTTTCCCGGTATCCGGATCTTGGGTCGCTATAGTTGGTATCAGAGCGTGGTTGTGGACGTACATGGGTGTTCGAGATATTGCAGTGATCAGAGTCTGTAAGGTCTAGTACAGTTGGCAACTGGAATAGGGTTTTGTGCATGTTTTCTGCTTAATTTCTAGTGTAAGAGCTTGAGTGCGCGGCGCTGGTGCTGTGAATGTGGTTGCTGTTTTGGTGGAGTGCCGACGTGGGGTCTGAGGATCAAGGTTGAGAGCTTTCTCCCACATCGATGGTGGCCCCGGTTGTGCTGCATTGGGTAAATATTTCCGGCAGGTGTGGTGCTACGGTGCTGCGTTCGAGGAGTCTGCAGCGAGGTCAGGTGGCTGGCGAGGATTGTTCGTGATTAAGTGGCCGTGAGCGTGCTTTGGGGGAGCCATTATAGAGTTGGCCACTCCAGCTTGAGGTTTATCCAGCCCCTGCGGTGTTAAGATTGTGGTTTGAGGTGTCAGAGCGGGTGCTCTGGTCGAGAATTGTGCTCGGGCGAGTGGAGGATCTTCCGATGAGCTGCTGATTTGTCGAGCCTGGTGTTCTTGTCATACTCTCTGGCGTCAGAAATGACGTGTCAGTCCCGGGTACTTTTGCGGACTTTGAGGCAGGATTGGGCGGAGATGTCCCAGTAAGTTCTCGCTCCTACGCTTCTGCGTGCAAATGGGTTGTGTTCGCCCTGGAGTTGGCTCGAGATGTGAAGGTTCCGCGGTGAGTTCAGGACTCGAGGATGAGCATTGGCGGTTGCCAGCTATGGCCCGTGTTGCGGCTCTTGGCGTGGCGTGTTGCAGTTTGAGGAATTGCAGTGGTGGTGCATCAAGAGATGCTGTGATCGTGGTCCGACGAGACACTTGGCGAGTGTGTCGGAGGAGCTAACATGACAGAAGTGATGGTTTTTTCGATGCTGGAAGGTGCGGTTCCCAGCATGTGCGAGATTCGAGATCAGGTCGAGCGTGGAGTTTTTCCTTCCGTTGGTCGAAAGTGTAATGAGTTTTTCCCTTGGTTGAAAGAGGTCGCGTTTGGCTAAGGTTCATCATCTTGCATCGTGTGTTCGGACTGGTTGGCATTCGTGTGCCATGAAGTCTGTGCGAGACGCGTCCCGTGTTTTGGCAAGGCGGTTGCCTGTGAGAAGTCGTACCCATTTCCCTTGTGTGTAAGGGTGTGTTGGCGCTATTCTAGAAGGACGAGTGCCAACTGGGTGGTGTTTTTGGGAATTACGGTTGGTGTTTTGGTTCCCGATGTGTGGAGGATCAGTGCCTGCGGAGTTGCAGAGGATTGTCGGGATGGTGGATCCCGAGTGGTCGTTGTGGTGGCTGTGCGTGTGGATTAGAGTGCGTGGATCGTAGCGTTGGTTGCTGTGGGTGGATTTCTGAGGAAGTGTAGAGTAGCGGAGGACTGGTTCCTCGATATGCGTTATCTCCGGTTGTGTGAGACATGTTGTCGCCATGCCGTTGCTCGAGATATTGTGGTTCATGGCACTGGCATGTGGAGAGTTGGGGAAATATGCTGGCGAGGTTGCCGCATGAGTACCCTGTTCTTGCGTTGGAGGTTATGTTCGTAGATGAGATCGTGTTCTGGAGAAGTGATTTTTGAGAGATTATGGGTCCCGATTGGTGGCTGGTCAGGTTGACCGAGTGGTCGACCGTGGTAAGATGTGTATTGTCTGCGGACCCGTGTGCATTGGTCACGGCGTCATCGACCTGCTTGCTGTGGTAGCAGACGGCACTTGTCGATTTTGGAGAAGTGTGCCGTGAATTATAAGAGGTTGTGTCCCGTGGCTCTGTGGTAAGAGTGGAAACTAGGATTGGCAGGCGTCCATTTGGAGCGATTGAGATGGGATAGGATTTGATGAGACATGATGGTGGTCGATGCCTGTGCAAGGTCTTTGTAGAGAGGTTAACATGGAATGGTGATCCTTCATATGCGACTCACGTGGGAGGATTTCCCTGTAAGTTGAGTTGAGTGACGTGAGGACCGAGGAGAGATCCTGTCATGTGGTTTCGACGTACTCCCCTGAGAGGGTAGAGTTGGCATGATGATGGGTCTGGATGTGGTGTTGGTCTATGGAGGGTCAACGGATGGCCTGTTGTGATTTGGATAGTGCCTGTTGGGCCAGCGAAGGTTTCCGTTGAGGAATGTCTAGTGACCAGTGGATGGTCTTTCCCAGACAGAAGATGCTGGTGGTTGCGCATCGAGAATGGCGAGAGCCGTGTGCAAGCGAGGCCTTTGGTGGCCGTTTCTGTGATGTGTTTTTCCGGATGGGATCTGGGCTTTGTCAAAGTTTGGGTTCTGACAGAGTTGGTCCGGTGCTGTTGTGAGCGTTCGGCTTGCCAAGTGTGAACTGGTGGAAGCTAAGGGTTGGTCATCCCTGGTGTAGGGTGTGAGATTAGTCAGCTAGTCGTGAAGCTGGCGTTTGGTTGGTCCGTTGAGCATGGGCGTTGACCGGTGGTTGGTTTCCGTGTTGGCTGAGGTTGTCCAAGACTTGCGCTTTTGTGTTATGCTTGCTCTGATGACTGATGTGTGTGCGGTGTGCAGAGTGAGGTATTGTCCGTGATTAAGGTCTGGCAGTATCCCTCGTGATCGGTGCTTTCGTGAGGATCGAGGTTTTTCTATGCTGGGGCTCTGATAGCGTTGTCAGTTGGTTAAGGCGTTCTTCCCCTGTGACTTGGTGCTAGTCCTGAATTTTGAGGATGAAATTTCTTTAAGGAGGGAGGGCTGTAATGCTCGGGATTCTTCGGATATTTCTCGGATCAGGATCTGTGGGTTTTGGATAGTATTTTCGCGGGTTGCGGATCGTGTCCGAGTGAGCTTCAGACTTTTTATACTGGATAGTCGGACCCATTGGTGGTGTGCCCGTGAATTTCCTTGGGTCCGTGGCGTTGTGAGGAGCACGTCGGTAATTTTCTGGAAGTTTTCAGAGCGCCCTTGTGGGTCCCGAGTCGCGTTTTGGGTTTTTACGTGTGTTTTTGTCTGTAAGACCTACAGAATGCCAAGCAGGGTGAGCCATTGCGTTCTCCGACTCCGGGATGGTACCAGTGCATTGTGTGTTTTCCGAGGATCGTGGGGAGTATTTTTCCCAACTTTTGGAATTTTTCAGAATTTTTGGATTTTCCTATATAAACCCTCCCACCCCTCTCTCCTCTCATTTCTCACTCTCTCGCTCTCTCTCTTCTCCCACGCTCCTCTCTCACTCTCTCCTCTCCAGCGGCCGATTGACCAAGGCGGGGGTGAGGCGGGCTGACGCGGGTGAGGAGGATGGCGAAGATTGGTCGAGGATCGAGGGACGAGGGCGCGGTGAAGCCGGTTCGTGAGCGCGGGGCACCGGTGGGGTTTCGCGGCATTTTCTTCATGGATCGGCGTCCACGGTGCGTCGAATCTTCGGTGGAGGTACGAAGATGGACCCCCAACTCATGTACTTCATTTTCCACGAGTTTTGTAGACCGTGGTGAGCCAAGCGGATTTATTTGGGCGTTTTAGGGAAAAACCATGATTTTGGGCTGAGCGACGGATCTCCCGTTTTACGGCGTTTTTGGCCGATCCAGGGGTTTAGATGCATGCTAGGAGGCTTGGGGATGGATTCCCCTTTGTTTCCCCATCATCGGGTGATGATCGGGGCGTGGATAGGCATTTTTGGGATTTCCCGCCGGTTTCGTGCTCGGGACGTGCTAGCGGTCGTTCCAGTGACCACTACACTCTCTTCGCAGTCTTAGGGAGACCGCTAGGTGATTTGAAACGTTGGTTGCCCTTAGCGGTCTTCTTGAGACTGCTAGGGTCAGGTTGGTAGTCTCACGATAGACCGCTACCCTTGGGCTAGCGGTCATCTTATGACCATTTTTCCACGTATTGGTCAGTCGAGGTCAGTGGGGTAGCGGTCTCGTGACTGACCGCTAGGCTACGCCTAGCGGTCGGGTGGACGACCGCCACCTTCCTTGGTGGTCCGGGAGCGACCGCTAGGGCTTTGGGAGTCCTGGAGCGTAGCAGTCCTGGCTAGACCGCTAGGCTGGCGTTAGCGGTCCAGGGGTAGACCGCTAGGCGATTCTTCATGTTCACCGTGTCCGTTTGGTGTGTGTTGGTCTCTGGTCGACCCAGTCATGACCCAGTGGTTGACCTTTGGCCTCGTGAATGTCCTGGACACCGTGGGACCCGTGTTCGTGCTTTCGGTGGTGTCCGAAGGTACCGTGTTACCTCATCTAGCGTGCCCGTGGGTTTAGAAAGTCCGGGTGACCCCATGTGTTCCGGGCTTCCGTCTTCTCGCTAGATCGAGTCGCTGTGTGTAGGTATGAGTGGGGTGGGGTTTCCCCGCACGGCGTGGGTTTCTCCGGAAAGTATTTTCCGTATGGGCCAAGCGTATGGCCTTGGATTGTGAGTCCAGTCTCCCAACATGGGGCTAGAGGTTTCTTAGTTCCCTTCATGAGGGAATGGTCTTGGCGGCTTGTGGGTTGCCTCGGTATTCATGTTACCGTAGTTTCTGACCTAGGCATAGGGTAGATTGACGGTGTGGAGCTATCCATGTACGACAGTCTTGACCCGAGTCTTGTGACTCAAAGACCGTTGGATTTAATAGGTCTAGTGGGCTGTCCAGAGTCTGGTGGCGTTGTGCCACCTGTTACTCCGTGTTACTCGCGATGGGTGCGTGAGTGGCTTTCCGTGTTCACGTTTAGTGACCTCCCACTAGTCGTAGCCTTCTTACGGCACGCTGTGTTGACCCACCAGAGAGTGGTGGAGCGACTTACCCGAGAGAGACGGTTTTTAGGCTGGTTACCGTAGGGCCCTCACGCGCAGCCTGAGTCTGGGCTTCGGGGGAAGAACCAGCTAGAGGACAGACCTAGGGCGTATGGTCTGTGTGTGCACACTTAACTGAGGGCGTCGGGCACGCACTGGCAAGCGCGACCTCAGTTAGTCCTTGTTTTGTGTTCCTGGTTACAGTACGGTGTCTCAGTCTTCGCCTGGGGTGTTGTAGGGAGACACCTGAAGTTGCAGACTCAGTCATCAGTGGACGCATCTGGCCTTGCTTCTGGTGGGCAGGTACTCCTCTCACGTGACGTGAGTTTCCTCGTGAGTCTAGTTCCACTTCACGTCTGCGAGACGTGGTTTGGCGTGGAGTTCCGGGGGGTTTTCTGATGCCGAGGTCTAGGGGTTCCGGTGGGCGTCACCGAGGGCTTTCCCCTAGACATTGTTGAGTTCCCGACAGCGTGGTCATTTTCCTAGTAGCGTGACTAGGGTGGTTCGTTATCTGGTGGTCCCCTGATTGTGAGATCGGGGAGTGTTTCCGTGTACAGTAGGAGTAGCTATAGTGCCGAGTTTTTACCGGCCACCTGTTCGCTGTTTCTGCTGTAGTTGTAGCTGTTTTCCTTTCTGCTACAGTCGTTGTTTTCGGTTGGGGTTCCGCGGGATCCCTACTGAGCCAGTGACATGAGGCTCACCCCTGCTTTTCAGGTGCGGCGGTTCTTCCTCGAGGTTCAAGGGTGTTGTGCGGAGGTTCCTAGTTGCCAACTTGCCGGGCCCAGTGGTCACTTGGCACTAGGTACGTTTCCTGCCCTAGACTGTACTTTCTGTTGGACTGGACTCTATTGTAGTTGTTTATTTATTTCTGTTAATGATTGAGTTGTCCTGCTTTATTTTCTATTCCTTTGTACCTCCACACTCCTTTTAGCCCTTCCGAGCCCTGGCTCATCGGCGGCGGGCCAGGATTCGAATGGTATCCGGTTCCTTTCTCGATATCTAGATTTTAAGTCGCTACACCCACAAATGCTTGAATTTGGTCGATTTCGGGGCCAACCCACTCTTTACCTTGGACCTAGTGCGGTCATCTCAATCTTGATCCAGTGCTTGAAATTTGTTGAGCACCGGGCACAGGTGGTATCACCCTGCCGGGCGAGATCGTGGCCTGGCGGCCATTAAGGAAGACTCGGACGCCTCCGATCATAACAGACTTGCCCGAGGTGGATAGCCGGCCTTGCAGCGTGCCAGCATTTTTCTTGGATGCCCGTATGGCAACTAGAGTGCGCTTCCTTCCGGTGTCGACATGGTGGACGTAGCAACCCACCACCTTCGCCTCTTCGGGTACTGCCTCCATAGTGGCGACAGGCTCGGTCTCCTGGATCTCCAGGAGATTCACGAACATGACCCTGAGGAAGTTTTGGAACCCAACAACTGGGGGGAAATCACCGAACCAGGTCGGCACCGCTAGGTTGCCATGCTCCGCGTGGCTCGCAACGACCAGAGGTCCGAATGTGACCGCCATTGATTTCTTCAAAGTTCAATCCCTCCTGCAATTTCAAATTTCAGAAGTTAGAATCTTGGGAAAAGGTCGTTGGGCCCCTAATCTTGGCGAAAAGATGAGAGGAAATTCTCAGTCCTACCGTGCGTGCCAGACTTGTGGACGCACTTTTTATTGTTTGGTATCGTTTTATCTTTTATTAGTTTATCAAGTGCGAGGGCATGCCAGTCACATATGTGACAAGTGTATTCAGGCTTCGAGACTGGAATGGTCCAAAGTTTGTGGTGCACACCGTTTGACTAATCAGACGAAAGTGGGTATCGGGTCGGGATTGGAGACCCGTCGTGTCATAAAGGTCACAACGTTAATTACATCCTCTCGGAGAGGGAAAAACCTTTGATTAATCGCCAAGATAAGGGGCCATATGGCCTAAAAATCAATTTTTATGAAATGGACGAAAGATATATTAAAGAGCATTAACATCCTCTATATTAGGATGCAAGAAGGTATTTGAAATCATATCGGTCGTATATTGACCATTTCATGTTCGGACTAATGTTCGGATTGGGGATGTCCCGAGTATATACGTGATATTGAGACAAGTGTATGTCGAAGTACGACAAGTTTAATATATATAAGTGATGAAGGGTCGCGGTTAGACCCCCAATGTCTGTCGTGGTACGACAAGTTTAATTTCTGAGAGGTGAAGAAATTTGGTTAAATCCCGATCGAGAGGTCCAAATTAAGTGGGCTATTGGCCCGGTGTAAAGTCAAGCTGTGACCATAATGGTGGTGGCCCCCGAGGTCCAAGTTGTTAGTATTGGTGTGCTACAAGCCAATTTTAGGTCGGGTAGGCCCGATAGATGTACGATCTTGTTCGTTATTAATAAAGTGATATTTGAGCGTAAATATGCGATTGTATATTACTTTACGATGTCCCTAGGATATGTGGTTGTAAAGTCAGCTCGAGATGGGATCTCGAACATGAGACTGACTTTACGTGGACGCATACATTAAACTGTTCCTGGTTGGAGGGTAATCACTCGGGGACTTTGATTACCTATTAAACCAGTACACATGATGTGTTAGTGACCAGTCTCATGGTCATTGGTGCGGGGCACCAACACATATGTGTAGGTGTACATCATGGGAGGAAGTGCACTGAACTGATCCGCTATTGGATCTTCAGATGGTTGATTATACCTAATGTCAACTGAAGATCCAACTATCTCAGTAGCATCGTTGGTCCTTTGACCTGAGACATTGATCGGATCTTACACGAGGATTGGAATGGTTTAATTACTTGGCTAAGTGACTTTAACCATAAGTCATGAATTGCCGAGTCATTAACCATTTCGGGAGACGTGTGAAGATCATCAATGGTCAAGAGGGGATCGCTCACTGTCGGGTATATATCAGACAGTTAATGGGTCATGACATTGACGCTCCGTTAAATCCTTGGCCAGGGTCGTGTGAGTTCGTTCAGAACGGACGTCATACATTTTAAAAAGGTCATGGTCAAATGGCATGATCATGGGGTTTGACAGAAACCATACCCTCGATCGTACCAGACTCATAGAAGGAGCGAGGGATTATATCGATGCGGTAACTGTAGACTTACAGGTACCAGACCGGCTGGTTTAAACCCGGCGTCCTCTAGGATCACGCGGATTTGATTGACCCAACGTGATCAAAGGTTCGGAATAACTTAAACTATTATTCGGCTCTAGTAGAAGCGAATAATAAGTTTAATTTACTTCTAATTAGGAATTAGAAGTTAATAGGCCTTAAACTAGAGTGATAAAGGGCCTAGAGGATTACACACAATGGATTCTTGGGTGATGGATTATTATTGTACAAATGTATATATTAATTCCTTTGAATTCCTTTTGGAAAGGAGTTTAAAGGAGGGCTTAATATATATGTACAATAATAAAAGGACATATATGTGATTTTGGTCCTTATGGGTTCTTTTGAAAATAGCCAAATCCTATATATATGGGCCTTACGAGAGCTTCTCCTCTCTCTTGGCTAATCAAGCATTAAATCTAAAGAGAAGGAGGATTAGCTCCTCCCCCCTCCCTCCCTCTTGCTCTCTCTCTCTCTCTCTCCAGAAGGTGAAAGGGTCGGGGAGGGTCGTGCCGGGGGGGGGGGGGGGGTACCGTCGCTGCGTAAGGATCCGTGTGGATCTGTTCTAGAGGCCGTGCATCTGTGCGGCTCGGTATTCGGGGTATTCTGCATTGAGCACTGCGGACAGCGTCGTTCCACGCAAGGTATAAATACGCAACCCGTAGTTAGGGGTTAGGGTGATTAAAACGTCGATCAGAGCATGGATCTGGGATTCCATGAAGCCGGGTTCGGGCAAATAAAATTTTTGTTATCTGCTGCGTTGCCCGATGGTGCTGTGTGGAACCTTACACAAGTGTGACTTGCGTAGGCATCATTAATATTCCTGGAGCTGAGGGTTAATGGAAAAGTACCCCAGACAATACGCTGTTGAGTTTTTAAAGAAGGACATTCTTATGGATTTTATGTGTTTCTCATCATTAAATATCATTATTACATCAGTATATCATTATGACAATTCGTATTTATCTTCCTTTTTTCTTCCTTTTTTCCCTTTTTTAGCTTTTGGGAATTAACATCCGTGCAGATGGGCGCCAATTTCTTAGCCCAGAAGAATTGGCATCTCTCCACACGGACGCTGATTCCAGTTTCTTCTGATTTTTTTGTTGAATTTTAGATCAATGAATTAGCGCCTCTCCAGGAAGGTGCTGATTAATTCGCGTCTCTCTCAATGGACGTTGATTCTATTTTTTTATTATTTAATTGAATCTTCAATCGTGGAATTGGCACCTCCCAGGAAAGGTGCTAATTAATTAGCGTCTTCCTGAGTGGATGTCAATTCCCTACGTTGACCCGATGCATAGGCTGGGTCGGTGCAGGTGCCCAGATAGAAGGTGGATGAAAGGAGTCGAGTCCTTGAGTCGACCCCCCCAACAGCAACCAAAAAACACATTTTCTTCCTAGATAAATATTCAAAACGATCCAGTTCTTCTCAGCTAGGCATATGCATGAAACCTTTACATAAATCAGGTGCAATATCAAGATATGAGAAAAAAAATGCATATTATGCTCTATCCACATCCGAAGTTCATTCACGGGGCCATGCATATGGCATTCAAGGATTTAACGCAATTTTCACGTGAGGTAACCCCCTCGGTACATGGTAGGGTACTCGACTCACGCATAGCAATGGCTTCTGTTCGGACAGGATCCGGACTTCTTCCATACACTATTTGATATACCGGAGTGGTCATGGCATGCAAGCATTCGAAGGAAAGTGATCATGAAGTTTGTATTTAAATGCATGAATTATTGCATGTGTGTGCATCAGAATATGGGTTTGGGAACAAATGCCATGTATGTTCTTGAATGAGAGGACAAGCATACCCGGATTCGTATGCAATGAATGATTGTCAATGAAAGCCTCCATTTTTTTATCATGATTGTGAAGTCTCAATGGAAATCTCTTATGCAAAGCATTATCATGCATTCAGGCATGTCTTCTTCTCCTTCCCTTCTATCTTGTTGATCATTGCTTTCACAGTGGTTTTCTGAAATCAAATTAATTATTATATTGTTTTGTGCTTGTTATGCATTAGTTCATATTGATTTCTTTGTGTTCAATGATATGTTCGTGATATAGTTCTTCAAGTTTCTTGGCGAAAATCTGGCAGCATCTCCGATAAACCTAGAGCATTGGGGGGTTAATTGGGTATGCATCCATGGAGGAACTCCGAGACGGCCCCGAAATAAGAAAGGTGCGCACTGAAGCGGCAACACACGGAAGCGGCAACATCCTACAATCCGAATCAGGCACGGACACCCTGAGGACTAGCCTACGAGGGGCTCCAATGAGCCAAGGGACGTCACGATCCTAATACCGAGATGTCATTTTGAATTATCATCGCATTACGTGGTCATCAATATTCATCCCTTTCAAAGAGATCACCCGTGGACCACACTATGAAGAAGCGAGCCCCCGGGGATCTAAGAATGATCAAGACTCCGGAAGCCATAGTTTGCAAGAAAATGAAAGATTCGGTTTAAGACTAAACGTCATGTTTCTCACCCCTTTGGCATCATGGCCATGGGATTGGTCCAAATCCCAAGGCGGGGATTTGAGAAGAAAAAAAATAAAATAGATTCAAAACGAGAGAGAAGAAAACTTCGATACACCATCAGTGGTTGGCAACCTGGAGTCATATCCATAGGCCTAGATAAACCCCGAGCCGGTGGCCACCAGGGTTAAAACCGAATCATAATGTGAGTGACATGCTAATATTGGAAAGGAAATCCTCACAGCTACTCGCAGAATATATTGGATGCAAAGCTTCCATGATACAAAGGAGAAAGAGGAGTAGAGAGTAAAGGCATCACACGTATAAGAAGGAAAGTCGGGATCGTAAGAAAATCAAGGCCGAAGCCCCCATATCTTATTCATTTTTGAGGGAAAAGGATTACATCAAGGCCAAGCCTCTTAGAATACAAAGAAGGAGAGAAGAGAAAAGAAAATCATGAGATCCACCCCCTTGCAAGTGGCTCTCACACCCCCTCTCTCACTCTTTTTCTCTCTCTTCAGCTTCCGGAGTAGAGCTTCAGCACTTCCTTCGCTGCCTTCGCATCCCCGCTTCTTTCTCCAGCCATGGGCAGGTATTTATAGAGGGACATAGGGTCCCTGTTTGGAGGAAGAACTCCAACACTTCCTCTTTTGTTTTCTTTTTTTTTGTCCTTTCATCGCTGCTGCTGCCGCTGCTGCCGTGGCGCCTGCTCCTACCATCGACGTCGCTGCTACTATGGCGGGATAGGGGAGAGGGCGCTGGCATGGCGGCCTCTCCGGTTGCATCCCCACCATCAGCCATGCAGGAGGGGCGGCCGCTCGAAGGCATGGCCTGCATGGGAGCATTTAATGCTCGCCGTGCTACAGTGCCGAAATCGTGAAATTGGTGTCCAGAGGGAACGCCGCACATTCTTTGATCGTAGAATTGGTGTCCAGGAGGGTGGTTGGTGATTCTTGGACCCAAGCAAAATCACGTCCATGACCTTGACGCTAATTAAAAATGGCGTCTATCGTAATGGGTGACAATTCATTGGATTAAAATCTTATAAATTTTAGAAAAATCCAATAATATCAGGAATTCACGTCCCTTTGAGAAGGCGCCAATTAAGAATTCGCGTCTGGGTGAGAGGGTGCCAATTCATATGGGTCGACCTGTGGGAGACTATGTCGACCTACAGGAATTGACGTCACTTCACGAGGCGCCAATTAAAGAATTGGCGTATGCGTAAAGGGATGTTGATTTTTATTTTTTTTACTATCAACAAATGCATGAGAAAGACATCCCGTTCTCGCAATAATTCTTGGACAAAAGACTTTAATGCTTGATTTTCGTGTTTCAAACCCTCCAAAGTGGTGGTCGGGTCCTCACGTTGTTTGTTTGTAGGGACATTTGCAATGATTGGCGTGGGGTCCTCCAGTTCCCCAAGGTCAAGACTAGCTAATTGGCCTAGAGCCGCCTGCCCAGCACCTTGAAGTTTTTGCAAGACGGGCTGTAATATGATAAAATCTTCCTCATTATCAGGATCGGCTGCGTGGACATCCAAGCTACCAATAACAAACGATTGAGCTTGACCATTGTGTCTTGCAGATGCCGATTCCCATTGGTATTCACCTGCTTCTAATCCGGGACCGAGCCACTGGCAGAGGGTGTCAGCCCTATGGTGTTGACGGCCCAATAGAATTTAAAGTTTGCTTCTGGGTCATAACCCAACTCTCTTCTATCCTTCTTGGATAAAGGAGGCTGTCCCCTGACTTGGGCGGGATACCACAATTGCCGAAAGTAGTTGCGTTAGGAAGTTTCCTGCGTTTGTGGGATGTTCTGCTTCCTACACATCTCTTTAATATATTGAGGCATGTTGTCCATTTCTTGGATGAGTTCGGGGGCGTTGTAGCAACCTGAGTTAAAATAAGATTAATTAATTTCCTCTAAATCAAAAAATTTGAAGAAATAATAAAAATATGAAAAATATATGTCCATGTAGAGAAAAGAATTTCTAACAAAATTGTCAAAGTGGAAAACCCCAAAAGAAAATTCAAAATAGGTTTATTAGCCTAATTTAGAGTATTTTTGGGTTAACTCGGAGTTAGGAAGAACCAACCCCCAATTAGCTTAATTAGACCCTAATTCAAGACCTATTGGGCTCAAATCGAATCCTAAACCTTTGACCCATCTAGGATAGATGATTTCCCTCGAAAAACCCTAACCTTAGAGCCTCTAATTTTGGATGGCGGTGCTTGAATTGGTCAACCGTGATTCTCTCACGGGTTTTTGTCCCCAACCTTCCTAGATCAAAACCAAGACCCTAGGGGATCCTTGAGCTCTATAAATTGGAGGCCACACCCCCCAGCAAACCCTATTTTCCTTGGGTGTCCGGCAGTATGCGAGATCAAGGGAGGATTCGTCGAGTCGAGGCAAGATCATCTAGGATTCTGGCATCTTCGTCATCCTCATTTTAAAACCACTAAGGTAGATTTTCTCTCAGACCAAATCTTCAATAAATTATATCATCATGTGCATCTTTGAATGCTCTTTATATTGATACAATTTTACCCAATTTTAGTCCAGTATATCCATCGTCATCTGGTTTTGAGTCAGGGTGTGTCGGGGTTCATCGGAAGGCAAAATTTGAGTTCAAATCGTGGTACTCCTAGTGACCGCGACCTGGACCGCGGCCCCGTGATAGACCACTATCGTTCCATTATGCATTTTTTAAAAATGGTTCAAAAGTTGCCTGATCGCGGCCCTCGACAGACTGCTACCATTTGGTCGCGGCCCTGCCTAAACCGCGCTCTGTGCTTGAGTTCCAGCAAACCCAGCCTTTTTGTGTTCTGATTTCTGAAAGAAATCGATAGACAACTTGTTTTTAAGGTAGAGAATAATACAGAGCACAATTAAATATCTAGGATTTCATGAAAAAATGGCATGAATATTGAATAAGATCCATGTTCTTTATTTCTTGATGCTTACTTCTCTTCCACGTACTTCATGAAAAGAGTAGAATAATTGTTGTAAACCTGTTAACATTTGAAATTTATTTATGTGTTCTATGGCTTGGTAGCCAATGTTACTTAATGCGTTGTAAGGATTGTTTGAGGGTCATGCCACTCTGGTGGTATCGACTCACCGTTACCATTATTTTTAGTCATTTTGGAACCCTAATTCTTGGGATAGTTGGGACCCTTCGCTGAATATTCCTTCCATCGGACTGGAACCGTTATCACAAGGCCTCCGTAAGACTCCGCGAGCCTGGGATTTTTCACTAGGATGCCAAGCAAGTTGTACCCTAAAACCCTAAACCCTTGGAATCCACGTCCTACGGGATGGGATGGGATTCAACCGGCTTTTGAGTGGGCAGTACAAGGTTGAGACCAAGTTCTGCCAAACTCAGTCTTGAATGTGGCCCATTGAGAACCGCGACCACCAGATCATGGTGGCCGACTGACTGCATTCTTCTTCTCTTGGGCCAGCGTGCCAGTCTATCTCAGTCGACTGATAACCCATTTTTAGTCGATGTACTGATATCCTGTTGTGGACACGTAAAATTATGCGTCCATACATTTTGCCTAGGTTCCACATCAGCGTTAGAGCTGAAGAAAGAAGACTTGGAGAAACTGGCCACCCAGGTCTTCGGAGAATACTACCGTCCGGTAAATCTTCGCATTTGCACGGGCGCATTAAATAACAAAGAAAACACAAGATACCCTTCTGAATTTATACACTGCTATGGATCCACCCTCGGGTCCCTGGCGGTGAAGAATGTCCCAAAGAAATTCACAGTTCTGAGTTCCTGAAGCAAGGATCAAAGCCCTTTTCAACGGCACATTCATTGTGCCCTCTAACGGCACACCCTGTGCCCTTCAGCGGCACACCGCCCTGCAAGTGCCCCAGCGGCACACTCTCAATTGCCCCAGCGGCACACTACTCTGATGCCTCCAGTGGCACACTCCAAGTGTCCCTTCAGCGGCACACTCACCTTGGCCCTTCCAACGGCACACTCTGTGCCCTCCACCGGTACACCCGCGAGTGTCTCTAGCCGGCACACCCTCAATGGGCCCTGACTACTCGCGCCCCCCCCCTCGGTTAGACCTAACCACCATTACTACACTACAATGAGTTCATGACTCGACCCTTGTGAAAATCACAACAAGGTCAAGTTCAATTCCTCACCCCATTGAGGCATAGCCTTGGAGTTGAATCATGCCCTCAACCCATGGACCTTGTGAAAAGCATAGCAAATCCATGAGATAAAGACATTCATTCACCCCATAATGGTGCAGTAGAGCAGAGGATACAAGGGGAGATCTGAAGATCCTTTGAAGAAGTGTTGAGAGTTCGACTTCTGGATCATATCTAGAGACGCATGCTCATTTGAGCTATATTGTCTTCGATCTGCTTTATGGTTTCATTTTGTTATTTTCATCTTCTTTAAACTCTTTTTTAAGCTGTTTGTCAGCGGAGCAAGTAGTGATGCTCAGCGGGTGTTTCAAGCTATTTGTCAGCGGAGCAAGCTGTGATGCTCAGCAGATTCTTCAAGCTGTTCGTCAGCGGAGCAAGCTGTGATACTCAACAGTTGTTAAGCTGTGTAATCAATGGATTCTAAGCTATGTATCCGCAGTAATCCTCACTCGATTTTAGTGAGGGGTGGACGTAGATTGCTGGAAGCAATCGAACCACCTAAAAATCTCCTTACACAGTAGTTTGACTGTGTGTTTATTCATTATCTTCTATCTATCTTCATAGGATCTATCTTCATAGGATGGTGTGTGGAATGAGAGTGTTACTGATTTAGTTGAAATACTGCTGTTGTTCACCGTGTCTTTGAAAAAATCAGCATTGATGGAACCTTTCTAGTATACCAAAAGGTGTGCATAGCACACTTTGCGTGAGGAAAGTTTTGGACTCCAACCTCCGCCTTGTACCCAGAAGGTTTTGGTAGTTCATTGAGAGCTTGTTGTTGTGTTGTGTTGCGTGATACACCTGTTAAGGAGTGTAGTTGTCCCCTCTCCAAGTGTTCGATCATTTTTCCTATCTAGACATCAAGTCTACTCTGCTTGATCAAGCTCGATTTAGATTTTAATCTGGGTATAGTTTTAATTGGGGATCTATTCACCCCCCCTCTAGATCCCAGCCGTGCGCCATAACAATTGGTATCAGAGCGGGTTTTTGATTCAACAGATCCAATGATCTACATATCTGATCCTGCTATTTGGTGCATTCATTGTTTCTACTTACCGTTTCAATCTGTTTTCAATGGCTTACCCACCTAAGTTTGATGGATCGAACTTTTATAGTTGGCTAGGGAGATTGCGAGATTTTGTGAACTCTATAGATTCTGATTTATGGGTTTTAATTTCACATGGTCCATATGAACTTCCTGAGGAGAAATATAAATGGAATGACATCCATAAACTGAAAAATGCTGATAATCTAAAAGCTCTGAAGTTGATAAAAAGGGCAATTGATGCTGATAAGTTTCCTTGTGTCTCTACGTGCATGAATGCTAAGGAGATACTAGACAAGCTGACTACCATTCATGATCAAGAGGGGAATAAATGCTTAATGGTCAGAGATCACAGCAGTGATCAACTGAATGAATCATCATCTCAGGTAAGTTCTGAATCTGATGAACTCACATTTAATGATTTGATGATTCTCTACAATGGATTGCTAGATAAGTATAAGAGAGTCAAATATGAAAATAAGAATTTGAAAAAACAAGTGACATCTGAAGTAAGTTCAGTAAAATCTGAAAATGAACACCTCAAAACTGAAATGAAGAAAGCTGATAAGTCATGTAATAATTGTTTCTCTATAAAAGAATTGAATGCCAATTTTCAGTCTGAGATAAAATGGCAAGAAGAATTGATTGCTTCACTTGAGGAAGAAAATGAAGAGTTACTAAAAATGAAGAAAGAACTAGAAAAGACTGAGGAGAAGTTGAGTGAAAGGCTAAGTTCCATGTCAAATGATGATAACTATGATAAAGAACTTAAAAAATTGAAATTGGAGAATGAAAATCTTGAAGAGTGCCAGCCCTATCCGGGCGATAAGCATAGCTCGGACGAGGCTCGGTCAGAGTGGGCACGGGGCGCTAGCCTTTATCCCGGTGAGGGGGATAGGTTAGGCTTGGGTCTTCCTCCGACCGGACCGACGCTCGGGCCTTCCGAGCCTAAGGGCCACCGAGGAAGGGCTTGATCCCGAGTGATCTTATTGGGCTTATATGCTAAGTGGGCCATGTGGGGCGGTCACTTAGATGAGCTGGGCCTTGTTTGGTCTTGCTGGACCTGGTTCGACCGCTCTTTAAATGGGCTACAGAAATCCCCCTCTCCACTTGTCCCCATCCTACTCCCGAGCCTTGGTAAGCTCCGAAGAGTAGCCGTTAGGGTTTTAGACCAGCGTGGCTCGGGTGGGCGGAGATCTGGCGGTGTTGAGAAGCCACGTGCCGTGGTCACCTGGGCCCGTAATAATGATAATCCTGACGGATTTGAAATGAAGGGGCCCCCTTTTCTCGGAGGTCAGAACGACGCGCCGCCTTCCGTGAGGGAATATAGGTGTTGTGCTCTTGTTGTCATTCCAGACTCCTTCCGCTTTAGGGTTTTTGCTCTCCTTCATGCTTGCTGCTGGGCTCTTTGATGCGCCGTGAGGACACGATGGAAGAGTAGAGGCTTGCAGCGGCGTTCGCAGAGTTGGCGGAGATAACTGCGGAGGCAATCTGACAGCTTCCTCTTCCTTCGGAGTCCTCGGGGTCCTGGGATCATCTTTCTTCAAGTTCATCTTCGGATTCCATGGCGGATCAGCGTTTGGAGGTCGAAGAGTGGGAGGGCGAGCCTACGGCGAGGGCGACGATACTACCGCCGGCTCCAAATTGCAGTGAACTGGGAGAGGCGGAGGTGAAAAGGCTGGAGCACCAGTTTCGTCTACCCTACAAGTTTTGCTTTTTCACGGGTGCTCTGCATGAGACGAGCTTGGACTCTCGTACGGGCCATATCTACACCTTCCTTCTATCATGGAAGGGTGGGTTCCGCCTTCCCTTCGAGCCCTTTGTTCTTAAGCTTCTCAATTTATTTTGGTTGGCGCCCGTACAGTTGGTAGCCAATTCCTATCTTCTTCTCTCTGCCTTTCGCATCCTCTGTCGCCAATGTGGGGTTCCTCCTTCCTTGGACCTCTTTCACTATTTTTTTGAGTTGAAGGCGCATCCCTCGGTCGGGAAGGGCTTCTATTTCATCCAGGCGAGGCGGAATAGGAGCTGTGTCTCCTTGGCTGCGAAGGATTCTTTTCACAAGGGGTGAAAAACTCAGTTCTTCTGGGTGGGGATCTACTCGGTGGAGGAGACCTGGAGGTGTCCCGTAATCCCCAATTTCCATCCGAACATTCCTCCGAGGCAGGATGAGTTTCCTCTGAACGTGGAGGAGTATGCGACTATTTTGCTTAAGCATCGCCAGTCAATAGAGGAGTTGTTACTCCGGAGAACATCGAGCAGTGTCTTCTCGCGCGGCTACAGCCCACAGGTTCGGACGTCACGAATCAGCTTCCTTGTTAGATGATGAAACCATCTCTTCATATTTTGATCATGTCTTCTTTTTCGTAGACGTCAGGCAACCGGCTTTGGAGGAGGCCGCGGAGGTGATCGATCTTGGCGGTGACTCGGCTGCCGATGAGTCGGTCGTCCCCGAGGGTTGCTCCCGAGCCCGAGATAAGAGCAAGGGGATGGCCCAGGAGGGGTCTTCCAGGCTGCGGGGGGTCAAACGCAAGGATCCCGTGGAGGGCATGATACGGGATGCTGTGAAGGCCAAGAAGCGGACCAAGAAGGCCTGGTCCTTCCCCGTTGTCGGAGATGACTCTGGCTCGGCAGCACTCCCCTCTCCCGAGCGAGATAGGGCCGACCTTATTGGGCCGGCTCCCCCATCTGCTGAGCGAGAGGGGGCCGAGGAGGCCATGGCCGCTTCTGGGGGTGGCGACGTTGGATCGGCTCTCCCCTCAACGGGAGTTGAGGGGGCCGGGGCCGCTTCTACTGGTGGCGGCGGCGCTGGATCGGCTCTCCCCTCAGCAGGGACTGAGGGGGCCGGAGTTGAAATGGTTGCGACCGAGATTGGGGCGTCAATCGAGGCGAGCGACGCTTCGAGTGGCGGCATAGGGGCCGAGCCGGTCAAGGTTGGGGGCTCGCAAGAAGAGGCGACGTGGCCCCAATCGATGGAGGCGAGAGGGGCGACCAAAGCCACGGCTCGATCCGGGCTGACCGGCGGGACGTCGATCGTGGAGGGGGTCCCTATTCCGGTGGCTCTGGGGAGGCTCGGCATTCGGGGCTCTCTGTACCAGGTATGCCGCGGTATAGCCGCGAAGGTGAAGGGGGGAGACAGGCAACACTCCCCACCCATGGCTCTCGAGATGGTTATAGAGGGCGGCCTGATCCTGGCCCAGATGGGGGCCACTCTGGCAGAAGCTTATGCCCGGTCGGAGTCAGAGCGGGCGAACCTTGCCTGGACCCTTAGTGGGTCTGACAGGAAGATGGCTCGGCTCGCCAAGGAGCGTGATGGGCTTCGGCGGGAACTTTCTTTAGTTAGAGAGCTGGCGCGGGCGAGCCAGGCGGAGGCCCAGACACTGACCGAGCAATTAGCTATGGCCTGCGAATCGCTCGAGAGGAAGAGCAGGCTTCTTGAAGAGGAGCGCATTGCTCGCGTCGAGTAAGATGGCCGGTGGGAGGCTGAGCGCGCCTAGCTGGTGGACCAGGCAGAGGAGGCAGCGCGTCTCCGGCGGGAGGTTGAGGCCGATCGGGCCAAGACGGAGAAGCAGGTGGTCGAAGCAGAGGAGAGATTGGCCGAGGCGGAGCGAGAGAAGGCCGAGCTCATTAGTAGGGTGGGATCGGCCGGGGCGGAGGCACTCGAGCAATACAAAAGCTCGGAGGCCTACCGGGTCGACCTCACAGAGGTTGCCCTCCCCTACTATGAGTTAGCACTTTACCAGGGCATCCGCAAGGGATTCAAGCAAGGCTATGACCGGGCCATCTCTTACGCGGAGGAGCAGGCGTCCGAGGCAATCAATTTCCTGTCCAGTTAATGCTATGACTAGGACTTGTCATCCTCTGATTCCTATGGGTCGGCGTCGGAGGAAGGAGACCAGGGGGACTCTTCATCCGAGGGGTCGCCAACTCCGGATGCCTCGGGAGGGCGCACAACCGAGACAGTTCCCACGCCGGTGGGGTCAGTGCCAGGGTCGGCCGTCGCCGAGGATACCGGGGGCAAACCGTCAGAGCCTTCCACTTCCGAGCTTCAGGGTGGGCCGGAGGCCTAATGTATATGTTTCGCTGTATGTTTTTCCTTTTTTGGAGAAAAAACTTTCCTCTTGTTGTGTAAAAGAAAAAACGTAAGGCGGTAGTGTTATGATGAAGACTTAACTTTTTGTATCGCCATTGCCGTAGTTTGTTCAGCGTATATGCAGTAGTTGGAAAGTGCCGATACTTTCTGCGTGGATCTCGCATGATGGTTGGGCGAGCGTCTGACAAGGTGTCTTTCCGTTTCCTCATGCTTTGAATGTTTGGCCGCTTCGCATGTCCCGTTAGGGCAGAAACGAGGAGTTTGAGGTGACCGTTCGTAGGGAGAGGTCCCTTTGGCATGTTTTCGAGGGGAGAATCAGTTAAGGCAAGTAGCCTCCCTTCGCCTATAAAAGGTCTGAAGGGCGTCCCTTCCTCTCCACCGCTTAGGGTCTTCCCCGATAGTCTTTCCTCATTCCTTCTTCACGTAGCGCTGTGCCATTATATTTGAAGCATGGAAGACATTCCAGAAGATGAGGCTGTCGATGATGGAGGGTAGAGAGTCCTTGCTGCTTCGGGTTTAAAGGGGGTTCGATGGCCGGCGGGCGAGGTTAAAGAGGGTTCGACGTGCGGAGGCACGTCATCTTCTTTTATCAATTCCGACCGGCGCCTGCGGGGAGGGGCGTGATGGCGGACGGATAGGGGAATCAGGCATCCCTGCCGCCCGTCCCTTCCCGCTCGCTCTCTGGAGGGATCTCTCTCAAGATTCCTCTCCACTTCTGCTTCTCCTCCCTTCTTCCGTAGCCTCTTTCTCTCTCTTCTGCCCTTCTCACCATTTCTTTAACTCTTCGGAGGGTGCCTGCACTCTCTACCTTCCAAAGAGTTGGCAGATTGGCAGAGAGGAGGCCTTCATTCGCATTCCCTTCTTCCCTTCCTCCATCTCTGTCAACTTGGAAGGTAGCCTTCTCCTTCCTAATCCCTCTGTTACCTTTGTTCTGAGTTACCCGAGCCAACGGGGTCAACTACCCTTTATCCGAGCTAGTTTCTGCACGAGACAGAGTCAGTGGCTGGACGCAGGAAGGTTAACCGAGTCAGCCGAGCGATGGGCTCGTACGATGGCACCAGATGGATTTTTTGCTTTTTTGACATGTATTTTCTTGGCTTCGGCCTTTCGGATGTACAAGTGAGTTATTTTAATAAAGGAAAGGAAACTTTTGTTTTATTTCATGTTGCTTACACAATGTTCGATATTCAGAAGTAGAACTTGGGTAGTGTAGTTGCATTCCAGGTCCGAGGGATGGGCTCTCCTTCCATCATAGATAGCTGGTATGCTCCTTTCCCGAGCATCTTGACCACTCGGTAGGGGCCTTCCCAATTAGGGGATAGCTTGCCCGCCGCCTCAAGTGGTCGAGAGGCTTCGACTTTTCTGAGGACGAAATCTCCCAGTTGAAAGTGTCTATCTCGGACTTTGGCGTTGTAGTATCGAGTAAGACGGCGTTGATATTCCGTTGCTCGGATGCTGGCAATCTCTCGGAGTTCATCTGCTAGGTCGAGGTTTTCGAGCAGTTTTTGATCGTTTGCCTAAGGCGAAAAATAGATGACTCGGAGGGAGGGATTGGCAATCTCCAATGGGATAACGGCCTCGGCGCCGTACACAAATTGAAAAGGACTTTCACCGATTGCCATTCTGGGAGTCATTCTGTGTGACCAAAGTACGTTCGGCAATTCCTCAAGCCAGCTGCCCTAGGCTTTGCCGAGCCTGGTCTTGATGCCTTTTCAGATATTCTTATTGGGATTTTTGACCAGCCCGTTAGCTTGAGGGTGGGTGACCGAGGTGAAGTGATTGCAAATGCCTAGGTCGGCACATCTGTCTCTGAAATAACAAGAATCAAATTGCCAACCATTATCGCTCACTATCACCCGGGGAATGCCGTAACGACAGATGATCGACTTCCAGACGAAACTCCAGACGACTGTCTCGGTGATCCTTACTGTGGCTTCAGCCTCGATCCACTTAGTGAAGTAGTCGATGTCGACGATGATGAACTTCTTCTGGGCCTGAGCTGTAGGGAACGGCCCGAGGATGTCGATCCCCCACCGAGCGAAAGGATAAGGCTCGGCCAGGGTGACGAGCTCCGATGCTGGCTGATAGACTAAGTGGTCGAATCGCTGGCATCGGTCGTATAATATCCCAAACCTTTCGAATCCTTCTTCATGGGTCCCGGATCTGGTTTCTTGGAGTGTCTGGCTCCGTTGTGTCCGAAATTTTGTTTCAGACATCTTTCGTGATAGGATCAGTGCGATCCGGAGTTATTTTGGAGGCCCGGAGTGTGTCTGCGACTTTTTCGCGTGTGTTTTCTGATTTCCGGTGCGTGTTTCGGCAATTCCTTCGGAACCTCGTTGCGGGTGAACCGGGTCGTTCACCTAGGCGAGAGTGGTACCGTTGCGATCGGTGCGTTCCGAGGATCCAAAAAATGTAATTTTTAATTTTTTGATATTTTCCAGAATTTTCGAATATTCTATAAATACCTCTCTTTTCTCTCTCTCCCCCACCCTTCTTCTTCTTCTTCTTCTTCTTCCTCCCCCAACCGTGAGCGCCCCTCTTCTTCTCTCTCTCCCATTTCGGCTTGGCGGGCCTCTCTCCGGCTGCAGATGGCGGCGGGGCGACGGCGCGACGACGTGGGTGGCGGCGAGGCGATCTCGTGGGCGTGCGGTGCTCGTGGGAAGCGTAAAGGAGCGGGGTTTCTAAAAGCTTTCATCGTGATTCGTGGGCGATCCGGTGCACCTCGGGGCGAATTTGAGGTAGGGTGATGTTCCCTAGCCTCTTGCGTTCCTTTCCCGTGATTTATAGGCCGAGAGGAGGCCGAGAGACGGGGTTTCATGCCGGTTTGGGTTTTCCATGATTTGGGGAGAGTTCACCCGATCTATGGATTTGAGCCATGATTTGGCGTTTTGATGGCCTAGAATCATGCTAGGGGTCCCCAGGGGTCTTCCTCTTTGATTTCCCCCTCTCCTATGAAGGTATGGGGGCGTGGCTGGAATTTTTGGGCGTTTCACGCCGTTTCACCATCGGGTCGGTGTGATGGTCCTTCCAGTGACCGCCACACCATGTGACGCGCCCAGGTGGGTGCGTTACAGTCATGTTTTAGCCAGCTGGGGGTCTGTGGGCTGTGATGGTCCCACGATAGACTGCCAGGGCGCTGTGACGCGCCTAGGTTGGACCGTCAGGGACGATCTGACCGTTGGCATGACCGTTGGTTTTTTTTTACCGTTGGGGGTCAAGGCACGTGACGCACCAGTGCTGGCGCGTCACACCCTTGTGACGCCCCTGTGTGGGTGCGTCAGAGCTGACGTTCTCCCACACTGTAACGCACCAGGGTTGGCCCGTTACACACTGTGACGCACCGAGTGGCACGCGTCACAGTCGATTTCCTTTTATCTTGTGACGCACCAGGGCTAGCGCGTCACAGACTGTGACGCACTAAGGTGGACGCGTCACACGCTGTTTTGCACTAAGGGTCTGACGCCCCTGTGTTGGGCCATCAGATGGCTGTGATGGTCCAGCCTTAGACCGTCAGAGCCTGTGGTGCGTCTAGAGTAGATCGCCAGGCTCAGGGCTGCACCGGGAGGTTAGTAGTCCCGTTTCTTTTTCGACTGTGGTCGACGTGCGACGGTGATGGTACGTGGGATGGTACCCGTACATCGTCAGATGCGGACGTGGTTTTCCATTGACTTGAGAGTCTACTCCTTTAGTGACCCTCCACTAGTCGTAGCCCACCACTATGCGTGTGCTGGTCTCACCTGGGAGTAGGTGTACGGGCACACCCTGAGGACGGTTTTTAGACTGGCTTCCGTCGGGCCCCACGTCTGTAGCCAGAGTCCGGCTAAGGGGAAAACTAGTTAGAGGCCAGACCTAGGACGCATGGTCTGTGTGTAAACACGTGGTTGGGGGTGGTTGGACCCACGCTGACGGGCGTGACCCCAGCTAGTCACTTGTTTGTGGTTACATGTACGGTGTTCGTGCCTCTGGTAGGCGCTACCACGTCAGGCTGTTCACCTACGGTGCGGTGTAAGATGTCAGGGGACGCTACCGACTGTGCTTCTAGTGGGAGGTACTCCTGTCGAGCCGGGAGTGACAGACTGTCAGTTGTTGTGACTTCGACCTTCGGGTTTCGTCGTGTTGGCCGTGGTGTTCCGGTCGTTTCTCCGTGGCACGTGTGTCGATTTACGTGCCGTGAGACCGATGTTTTGTAGATGGTAGAGCTTTTCTTTCCGAGGTACTCGCTTACTGCTAGTGTAGCATTTTTTCATTTGCGAGGTAGGGTTCGAGTGATCCCTACTGAGTCTTGTTCTGAGACTCATTCCCTGTGTGTTGTCACCGTGTTTCAGGCGAGGCGCGGCTTCAGGGGAGCGTGTCTGAGGCTCAGCGTGGTCCAGGTGCCCAGCATTAGTGCCAGAGGTCAGAGCCGAGGTATGTCCCGCGTAGCTGTACTTTTCTTTCTTGTCTCTGTACTAGTTGTGGACTACTGTTGTTATTTTATTGTTATCTTGTGGACCATGTATTAATTAAAATGTTATTTATTTCCAGCTTAATTTCACAAACTGTTTAATTTCTGCAATTATTTGTGATACTTGTGTAGTCTCCACACCATCCTTTTAACCCTTCCGAGTCTTCGGACTCGTGGGTGGCGGTGCGAGTCTCGGGTTATCGGGCCTTCCCGGTAATCGGATTCACGGGTCATTACAGGTCGCACTATTGTACATAGGTCGAGCAGTCGCACTGTAGAGTGAGCCACCAGTAACCCTGCCATAGCAGGATCCTGGCAAGTGACCTTCCTCCTAAATGTGCTCCGCACAGGCCTTCGTGAACCTTTTGAATCACTCGGTTAGCTTCATCAGTACTGAGGCACTTTAGGAGTGGACCGAAGAAGGATCTTCGGTAGAGAGTGCCGTCCAGAATGACGAATCGCCAAGCTTGGTACTTCAATCTTCGGGCTTCCTGGGGGTCAGGAGGCTCTTGAGAATCTTGGAGCCATGACAGGTAGGGGGTACGCCAGTCACTTGGGGAGGCTGAGCCAATAGCCAGGAGCTCCGAATCAATGCTCGATCGCTCTAGCTCTTCGAGAAGGACCGATCGAGTACCCTCGGGGTCAAGAGAGGAGGCCAGTCGAGAGAGGGCATCCGCTCGGGAGTTTTCTTCCCGAGCTATTCGGACTACCTCAAAACTCTCGAACTGTTGTGCCACTGCCCTGACCAGCTGGAGGTATTTGACCATCGCTGTTTCTCGAGCTTCGTAATCACCGTTGACCTAGCTAGCGACCAGTTGGGAGTCAGTGTGAATTCTGACTCGCTCAGCCCCCAGCCGCCGGGCCATGCGGGCTCCCGAGATTAGGGCTTCGTACTCGGAGGCGTTGTTGGATGCATGGAAGTTGAACTTCAAGGCGTACTGTAGCTATGCTCCTTCGGGGGATTTCAGGAGGATTCCAATGCCGCTTCCGACCGAGTTGGAGGATCCGTCGATGAACAGTTCCCAGGTTGGCCTGGGCGTGGACGGAGATTTTTCTTCGGTCGAGATAGTGCTCTCGGCGATGAAGTCAGCGAGAGCCTGTCCTTTGATAGCCGAGTAGGGCCGGTACGATATATCGTAGGCCCCGAGCATGATGGCCCATTTGATGAGGCGTCCCGAGGCTTCTGGGTGAGCGAGGATCCTCTTCAATGGTTCACCGGTCAGCACGGTGATGGAGTGCCCTTGGAAATAGGGTCGGAGGCGCTTGGCCGAGGTAACCAACGCTAGCACGAGTTTCTCAGTTGCGGGGTACCTTCTTTTGGCCTCGTTGAGCACCTTGCTGGTGTAGTAGACCGGTCTCTCGACTCCCGAGTCATTTCTGACCAGGACCGAGCTAACTGTAGATGGAGTTGCTGAGAGATAGAGATGCAAGGCTTCACCTGGGACATGCTTGGAAAGCACCGGGGGCGAAGCCAGGAACTCCTTAAGCTCGGCGAACGCTTTTTGGCATTCCTCATCCCATGCGAACATAGCAGATGCCAATTTGGGCCCCCTCAACAGTTTGAAGAATGGTAGGCATCGTTCGACCGCACGGGACAGGAATCTGCTGAGCGCGGCAATGCGCCCAGTGAGACGCTGAACGTCTTTGATACAGGTGGGTGGGTGCATGTCCAGGATGGCATGGACCGTGTCGGGGTTGGCCTCGATCCCACGCTGGGTGACTAAGAAACCCTGGAATTTCCCGGACCTTACTCTGAAGGCGCACTTGGTGGGATTGAGCTTCATATTTTACCTCAGGAGGGTGTCGAAGGTCTCAGCTAGGTCGGCAAAGTGGTTCTCGGCCTTGGGGGTCTTCACGAGTATGCCATCGATATAGGCTTCGATGTTTCGGCCGAGCTGTCCCTCGAACATATGATTGACCAGCCTCTGGTACGTGGCTCCAGCGTTCTTCAACCCGAAAGGCATCCGAGTGTAGCAGTATACGCCAAAGTCGGTGATGAAGGCGGTCTTCTCGATGTCTTATGCATTCATTCTGATATGGTGGTAACCTGAATAGGCGTCCAGGAAGCTGAGTATCTCGTTGCCCGAGGTTGAATCAACTAGTTGGTCGATGCTCAGCAACGGATAGCAGTCCTTAGGTGTGGCCTTATTCAAGTCGGTGAAGTCCATGCACATTCGCCACTTTCCCGAAGCTTTTGGCACCAGGACGACGTTATCCAGCCACATCGGGTACATGACTGGTCTAAAAAGACTAGTCTTCTGCCCCTTGGTGACCTGCTCCTTGATGATCGCCTATTTCTCTAGCGCGTGCTTCCTTCTCCATTGTTGTACGGGCTTTGCGGTCGAGTCGAGGTTGAGCTTATGCATCACCGTCTCCTCCGGTATTCCAGAGAGTTGATCATCAGACCATGCAAAGACTCGGATGTACACGGAAAGAAACTCTTTGTATTGCTGTTGAACCTCAAACGGTAGGTCAGCTCCAATCTTTACTCCTAGGGTCGGGTTGTCGTTTAGGAAAATCGTTAGCAATTCACCTCCAGGCTCGGAGGTTGCGGGTTTTTCCTCAACTTCCCGGAGGCCCTTATTTTTCTCGTCCGGCCTTGTGGCTTCAACCGAGATATTATAGCACCTTCTGGCCGTCGCCTGGTTGCCTCGGACTTCCCCCAGCTTTTTTGGTGCCCCCAAGAGGTATTGTCCTCGCCACGCCGGAGGCTGGCTAGGGTTTTGTCCTTGTAAAAGGGCCCTCTTAGGGTAGGAGGTGAAGACCTGCCTTATAAGCACTCGGTTGTTTTCTCAACATCTGATGTGGGACTAATCTCGTGACCCTAGGTCCGCTACAGTGCCTTAGTACCTTTTTGGTGCCCCCAAGAGGTATTGTCCCCGCCACGCCAGAGGGCGGCTAGGGTTTTATCATTGTAAAAGGGCCCTCTTGGGGTAGGAGGTGAAGACCTGCCTTATAAGCACTCGGTTGCTTTCTCAACATCTGATGTGGGACTAATCCCGTGACCCTAGGTCCGCTACACAAGCCCCCCCCCCCCTTGAGAAGGCAAGTGAGTGCGCGAGAGCTCAGGGTTCCCATAGACTGCGTCACTTTGTTGATGCGAGATGAACCTTTTTGGTGCCCCCAAGAGGTATTGTCCCCGCCACACCGGAGGGCGGCTAGGGTTTTGTCCTTGTAAAAGGGCCCTCTTGGGGTAGAAGGTGAAGACCTGCCTTATAAGCACTCGGTTGCTTTCTCAACATCCGATGTGGGACTAATCCCGTGACCCTAGGTCCGCTACAAGCTTTATAAAGGGGCCTTCTTAGAAACTTTCACATTTGATCTGACCCCTAAGCGCTACCTCATAATGTTTGAATCATTGGATGAGTTAGATTATGGGCTCACACCTTCTTCCCATTTGATTCCCATTCAAGCTAAGCCTCTCCAATATGACACTCTCAAACTTGAGGGGGATATGCCAATTATTTTCACCTTTGATTTAACTCCCTATTAGGAAGATCAATTGATTAGAGCCCTTAATGCTTATGAGGTTATTATTGAGGGGAATGTGGTTAATAATGTCGATCTTCACAAGTCACTAGTGCCTAACCAAATTTCCTTGGAGGAAGAAATCAATAAAAGGGTAGTCAGGTGGGTAGATACAGGGCAAAGGGACCATTGGTTAGATACTGGGCAAAGGTTCCACCCTGACCTTGATAGATTACTGGCCATTGATTATCACATGATCCATAAAAAAGAAAATTGGCTCACTCACATTGGTAATGTCAAAATCAATAATGTTCGAGACCAGCACATTTTGGGCCGCATGCACACACATATCATGTTATCTTCAAATGGCATGAATGTTTGAATTTAAAAGAAAATCAGGTAACATGGTGGCTAATCATGAAATCAACTTGTTGGTTAATGGGCTTCATTGTGTCTTGCTGAAAACGTTAAACTAAGCGCTTGTTGGGAGGCAACTCAACGTTTCCGCTTCTATATTTCAATAAGTCATTTTCATTTTTTGTGTTTTTAGGATTCAACCATAGCATCGCGAGGAGGTCTGGCGTAAGCCTCGTCTGCCCTGCCCCAGGTTGTACCTTTCCTTCCCAAACATTCATGTGCATTGTTCTTCTCACACACTGTTCATATCATCAGAGACGATGTTATTCAAGTTGGGGGGTAAGTGTAATTATTGTAAAAATCTCATGCAACTTGCTGCTTCATTTTGTTAAAAAAAAACCCAACTAAGTTTTCATGATTCATGCTCTCATTAAAGAGACTCTGGAATAGAAAAGGCTGTGGAGATGGATGATGGAATGATCTTTTGTGTCTAGTCATGAAAACTAAGTTAGAATCTCCGAAGGTCTTTTAGTAGAAAAAAAAATCATTTGCACACTAATGAAATAGGAAGGACAAGCCTTCTGTCGTTTGGTCTGGTGTCTGATGCTCTACCCCACCTAGTGAAGAGTTAGACATGAAAAGAAAGAAAAAAAAACATGGAAAATACCACTGATCTCAGTAACCGGGCCTGCTTCTCCTAAGGCAAGAGTTGAGGTTCACGTCAAACGGTGAAGGGTTGTGCAGCACCATGAGTTTCAAAAAAAAAGAGAGAGAGAGAAATCATAGAAAATGTCCCTGGTCTTAGTTACCGAGTCTACTTCTCCTATGGCAAGAGTTGAGGTTCGTGTCAAACTATGAAGGGTTGTGCAGCACTATGTGTTAAAAAAAAGAGAAAAAAGTGAAGGTTATTGTGATCAAAGCTCTAATCTGGGAGGTAAAGTTGAAGGACATCTAGCTAAAATGACAATATAAAGGATGCAATTGTCCAAACTGTGGATTTAGATTTCACGAGCACAAGTGCTATGAGACTTTGGGAGTATTCTAAGAAAGTTTTGAGCATCATGTTCTAATCTTATGGCTAGTATGCTTTCATAATTCCAAAGTCCTAATCCATAGTTTATTTTATGAATGAGGATCTTGCTTTGAGGCATGAAACTTTTAAACTCTTGTTGGTCCCTAATTTCTAATTTATTTGCATTGCTAAGGGACTAGCAATGAGTAAGTTGGGGGGTGTGATAAGTGTCTAATTTTTATGGTAATTCATCGCATGTACACTATTTTATGTGCATATAATTAGATAATTATGCATGATCTATCGTTAATCTCAACTTTGCATGTAGATTGGACGTTTCAAGCAAATTAATTAAGTTGGCGATTTCATTTAATAAAATGGAGTTGAGAGTCATGAACATTAATTCTCCATTGCATAATTATGAGTAATTGTGATTCATGTGCACATTATGGTAATTTTTATGGATTAAATCGTAATTATGTGTGTGCAGGACACCGAAAGTAATTACAAAAGAAGCCGGGGGCAAAACTGTCATCACCACTTTGATCAAGTCAAACACAAAAGCACATATTTTGGTTGGAGAGAAAAAAAATTTCAAAAGTTTGAAATTGAGGAAAAGAAGCACATATTTTGATTGGAGGGAAAAGGGAATTCAAAGTTTGAAATAAAGAAGAGAAATGATGAGTCTTGGGAAGGGGGTTGCCCAAAGCCCAAAGAGGGGGTGCCCACCTCCTTTTCCTTTTCCCAATGCATCATCTTCTACCTAAATCCCAACCATCCATCTCCTTTTGATACAATCTCCATCCTCCATTGACCCATAGCCCATGACAAGGAGGAGAAAGGGTGTGGTTCTTTTGGCATTTCTCTCTCTCCCTCTCACATCTTCATCTTAGGTCGCCGATTTCTCTACATTTTGTTCATTTTCTCCTCTTGATGTCTTCATAAAAGTTCTTTGTTTGTAAAAGATCTTCAACTTCTTCTTCATCTTCATCTAGTTCTGCTTAGTTTTTTACGTTATAGTCCAATTTTCAAAGGTCTATCTTCCACCTTTTACTGTTCACCCGAACCTACGTCCAACTGTTCTTCACCTATTTTCTCCCCTTTATGATTTGTTTCTCCCTCTTATTTCTTCACAAAAGTTGTAGATCTTTAAAAGTTCTTCAAATCTCTATTTTTTCCTCTTCCTCTAATTCTCTCTCGTTTTGAAGTTATTTCAAATGTTTCAAGGTTCTATCCTGTAGTTTTACTGCTCATCTACAGCTCTACACTTTGTTATTCTTAATATTTCTTCCCCTTATGCTCTTCTTTTTATCTGAGTCTCTTCATCAAACTTCTGTGTTTTTCAAAGATCTAAAAGTTCTTCTTCATCATCTTCCTCTAAGTATTTCCCATTTTCAAGTTATAATCTCTTTTTCAAGGTGCTATCTTCCTGTTGTTACTGTTCATCTATGCAGACACTACCCCCTTCTTCCTTCGATTTCACCTTCTTCCTCACATTTTCTCTCTCTGCGCCCTTCATCAAAGTTCTTCCTCTCTTCATTCTCTTCAACTTCTTCTTCTTCTTTATCCTCTAATTTATCTTGGTTTTAAAGTTATTTTAATTGCATTCTTACTCTATTTTTAGTATTTCTATTTTACTTTCTCATCTTCTTCCTTCTTCATCTCCACACAAACCCTTTTACATTCCTCTCTATATTTCTCTCCAAATTTTGTCCTCTATAACTCTCCTTTTACGACGGTGTGCACATCAAGGCGGGCGACGTTCCAAGGCTCGTGACGTGGACGATGGCGGCTTCTTCATCTACCTCTTTCCACGGCGATCTCCTTCAAGGCAGAGCGATCCTCTCCAAGGCTCAGCGAGAAGGAGATGACGGCGTTCATCATTCTTTCATGGCTCTAGTTTATTCACTTTTATCTTAGTTTACATTGGTTGTCATCCCTATTTTCATATACATTGTACTTTTTAATTCATAGCAATACAAGTTTCATTTTGTGTAATTTTATTTCTTCCTCTTCATCTCCCTCTCTACCAATTTTCTCTTCTTCAACCCTCCAACGTTCTTTAGTTAGATTTTATTTCAAGCAGTTTTAAGTTTTTACTTTATCGTACTCACTCCATGATTTGCTAAAAAAAATACAAGAAATTTTCCAACTTAACAAAAGTCTCTTCCTCCTCATGGGATCGACCCGTTCTCGCCATTTTACTCAGATTTCTAAATCTTTTAAGTGAGTGAGTGTGGTAATAATTTTGAAATTGTGTGTGGCACGGCATTTTTAACGATGAGTATTTGTACGCATCAACTGGCGGTCTGCTGCTCCGGCTCACCTGAAAAGGAAGGGTGAGTCTCATAACAAAGACTCAGTAGGGTTCACGTGGATCCCTACCTCACAACTAAAATATAAAGCAATTAAACATGCAATGACATAAAGAAATGACAGGAAATAAAGCTACAGATGCATGTGAATAAATTAAAGACATCTAACTAAAATGCCATTTAATATAGACATGAGTACTCGAAATCTATCAATAGAATAATAATTCTACCATTCCAAGTAACAGGAGAGAGAAAGGACCACCGGAAAGAAGACCAGACGCGTCCACAGATGACTTACACTGCGTCTCAAGTATCTACACAAGCCTGGATCACCGCAAGCTAGACACGAAACAGTAACCAAGGATAAGTACTAGTCAGGGTCACACTCATCAGTGTTAGTCCAAGCCCCTGACCACGTGTGCACACACAGGCTCAATGCCTTGAGCCAGGTCTCTAGCTAGTTTTCCCCCCCAGTAGGACGCTACTGCCAAGCAAGGGGGCCCACGGGAACTAGCTTAAAAACTATAAATCGGGACTACCCCACCACCTCTCCCAGGTGGGCCGACACTCGAGGTCGTCGGACTACGACTAGTGGTTCTATCACAAGGAAAGAGAAAATAATTCTATTGGGATCTAAAAACATGCCACACTTTATAAGAAGAATTAAACATGGCGAATATGCAGTACAAAATGCATAATTAAATGAACAGGATAAAATTAACATGCTGCAAGCATTAGCGGTTAAATGGAGGACCGCGAGCAGTGGATAGACGGTCATACGATTGACCGTGAGCCGGTCCTAAGCGGTCGTCCATATAACCGCTAAGGCACAAATATTACATATAATTTAAACGGAAGGAAATACGGTCGTAAGCGGTCGTGTGATAGACCGCGAGCGTCCACCGCCTTACTCGGTCAAAGGGTAGTAGCGGTCATTGGCTGGGCCTCTAATCAACAGAAAACGGTCGGTCTAAGACCGCTAACAATAAAAAATGGTCAGCGGGTGACCGCTAACGTCCGCAGCCTCATGCCATCCTAAAAATGATCTCTGGAGCGACCGCTACTCGCCCATAGAGCCCGAATCACGAGAAACTCGATGGAGTCCCCTCCCAATCGATCCAAATCGATGGCAAACATGTCTAAACTTGCCTTTCTTCAACCCACATCCATCATACAACAATTATATGTCCAGAAAACATAATAACAATGGCCATGGTGGATTGAAAACACAAATAATGAAGTTCATGCTCCGAAGACATAACGATGATGTTCATGCTATACGGTTGGCCATTCACACGCCAAGGGGTGGGAAAATAACCCTAACGAAATAAAGAATCCATCCCCCTACTTGTTTCAAGCCGAAAACGCCATTCCACGCCTGCTCCACACGAGGGACGCCGTGCCATCTCACGTGGATTCCCGCCTCCACGCTTCACAGCCCGCCACCAGGACGACGCCACCGCACTCCACTTGCCTCAGGCTTGCGAACACCACCGCCTGCACGTCCTGCAGTGCCCCGGGGTGATCAATCCACCGAGGGAGCAAGAGGAGAGCGAGGGTCGTGCGAGAGAGAGAGAGAGTGGGAGGGAGAGAGAGAACTGTGGGTTCTCACAAAAAAATTTTGTTATATTATTTTTTTTATGAAAAAACTTCATATTGCAAAAAGGCTTTAAATTAAGCAAAATCGTATATATGTCTTATTGATTCTAAAAGCTTATGCAATTTGATTAAGCCCATTAAACTAGGCCCATTAAGCCCAATAAAATAGCCTAAATTCACGATTCTTTCCACACTTCAATACCGATAAGGGTCCGCTAAGAATCCATTAACTACCGGATCTTACAGTCCCTCCCTCCTAATAGAAATTTCATCCTCGAAATTTAAAGGAAGCACAAGGAGAGAACTGAAAGAAAATATACCTTTTACAAATAAAAATGGAAATTGCTGACGCATTTCATCCTCACGTTCCCAAGTAGCTTCATTACCCGAGTGATGCTGCCATACTACCTTAACCAGAGGGATTACCTTATTTCTCAGTCGTTGTTCACAACGATCATCAATCCGTATTGGAAACTCTGGCGTGGATAAATCTGCTGTCAGCTAAGGCCACAATGAATCATCTAACACGTGAGATGCATCAGGAATATACTTTCTTAGTTGAGAAACATGAAACACATCGTGGATTGCTTGCATCGCCGATGGCAACTGAAGTCGATACGCCACTTGGCCCACACGTTCCAGGATAGGAAATGGACCAATATACCGGGGACTAAGCTTTCCACGCTTCCCAAACCTCATCACACCTTTCATCAGAGATATCTTCACAAATACAGAATCTCCAGGCTCAAACTGTAATGGTCTTCTATGGCGATCCGCATAGTTTTTCTGTCGACTTTGAGCTGTCAACATTTTCTGTCTGATCTGGCGCACCACATCAACACACTGTTGAATCATATCTAGTCCTGTCAACAGTCAGTCACTAGTCTCAAACCAGTTCAATGGTGTACGACAAGGACGCCCATACAAAGCTTCATACAGAGCCATATCAATACTAGAATGATAACTGTTATTATATGAGAATTCCACCAGTGGCAAGTGTTGACTCCACGAACCCTGCCAATCAAGACAACACGATCGCAACATATCTTCTAATGTCTGGATAGTCCTCTCGGACTGACCATCGGATTGAGGATGATACGCTGAACTGAATGCCAATTTGGTGCCCAACGCCTTTTGAAAGCTCTGCCAGAAGCCAGAAGTAAAACGTGGGTCACAATCTGACACAATAGATATTGGAATCCCATGCAACGACACAATCTTCTCAACATATAGCTCCTCCAACTTCTGAATATTCCATGTCACCTTGATCGGCAACATTCTTGTTGTCTTAGTTACACGATCAACTAGCAGCTAAATATCATCATAACCTTGAGAAGTGCGAGGCAAACCCACAATAAAATCAGTAGTGATGTGATCCCATTTCCACATTGGAATCTCCAAGGGTTGAAGCATTCCTCCAGGCTTTTGATGCTCGGCTTTAACCTGTTGACATGTCAAACATTTAGACACAAAATTAGCTATATTTTTCTTCATATCTGGCAACCAAAATTGCCTTTTCACATTGTGATACATTTTCGTGATGCCGGGATGAATAACATAGCGAGATCCATGCGCTTCATGCAAAATAACACTCCGTAATGAATCATCAGCTGGAACATAAAGCCTCCCTCTGAATCTGACCACAGAGTCATCACTAAACTGCACGTCTGGCATCAACACAATACGAGACAACTCAGAATCTGTCTGATGTGACTCCCTGATCTGCTGGTAGATAGCTGGAGTCATCACTAGACTAGCAAACACGGCTACCATCGGATCATGGGGAATTTTTACTCTGAATGTCTCACAAGGAAACTGTCCCCACAACTTCCATTCATGAATCATTAAATGACTAACCTGCACTTTCCTGCTCAGTGCATCTGCCACCACATTCATCTTGCCAGGTTGATAAGATAGAGTAAAATAAAAATCTTTCATATACTCCATCCATCTGCGTTGACGAAGATTCAAATCCTTATGTGAAAACACATATTTCAAGCTCTGGTGATCTGTGAAGATCTCAAACTTCTCACCATACAAGTAGTGTCGCCAGATTTTTAACACAAATATCACCGCCGCCAATTCCAAATCATGAGTAGGATAATTTTCTTCCTGTTGCTTTAATTGCCGAGACGCATATGCCACAACTTTTCTATGTTGCATAGGCACTGCACCCAACCCTACCCGAGAAGCATCTGTACACACAACGAAGCCACCCGAGCCAGAAGGCAAGACAAGCACCAGAGAAGTGGTGAGCAGCCTTTTCAATTCATTGAAGCTCTGTTCACACTTATCTGACCACACAAAAGGCACATCTTTGCGAGTCAACTTGGTCATTGGCATGGCAATCCGTGCAAAATATGTAATAATCAGCAAGACCCAGAAAGCTTTTGATCTCTGTCACAGTCTTAGGGTTCTGCCATTGTAGAACAGCTTCAATTTTAATAGGATAAACTACAACTCCATCGCCAGAAATCACATGGCCTAGAAAATGAATTTCCCAAAGCCAACACTCATATTTGCTAAATTTAGCATAGAGCTCGTGATCTCGTAGAGTCTGTAATACTACTCGAAGATGCTGAACATGTTCTTCCTCAGAGGCAGAATAGACCAAAATATCATCTACAAAGATCACCACAAACTGGTCCAAATATGGACGAAACACGCGATGCATGAGGTCCATAAAAGCTGCTGGAGCATTGGTTAACCCAAATGGCATAACCAAAAATTCATAATGACCATACCTCGTGCTAAAGGCAGGCTTCTCCATAGCAGATTCCCGAATCCTCAATTAGTAATAACCAGATCGAAGATCAATCCGTGAAAAGACGCTTGCCGACTGAAGTTGGTCAAATAAATCATTGATCCTGGGCAGAGGATATTTATTCTTGACAGTCACCTGATTTAATTGCATGTAATCAATACATAGCCTCAGGCTTCCATCTTTCTTCTTCACAAACAATACAGGAGCACCCCAAGGAGAAAAGCTTGGACGGATATAACCTTTTTCCAGCAATTCTAACAATTATGCTCTTAATTCTTTCAATTCTGCAGGAGCCATACGGTAAGGTGCCTTTGCTAAAGGTGTCGTACCCAAAATTAGTTCAATCACCATCTCAATCTCTCACTGTGGGGGTAAGCATGGCAACTCATCAAGAAACACATCAGGAAATTCACAAACCACAGGAACATCATTTATCTCCTGCTATGGTGCCTCAACAGCAACCACGGAAGCAAAGAATCCCTGACAACCTGCATTAAGCAATCTATAGGCTCGAATAGCAGAAATAAGTAAGCGAGAAGAACGAGATCGAATATCTTGAAAATAAAATCTTGTTTTCCCCGATGGCTGAAAATAAACTTTCTTGGATCTACAATCAACAACGGCTCCATAATTTTCTAACCAATCCATGCCCAGAATAACATCATAGTCTACCAGCTTCAACGCATATAACCTAGCTGGCAACTGCTGATTCCCAATCACTATAGGAGTCTCATCAAGACAGAAAGACGTAAACATGAACTCTCCAAAAGGTAATTCAACAAGTACCTCACAAGATATTTCTGATGTCGGCTCCTCAATACAGGCAACAAAATCTTCAGAAATAAATGAATGAGAAGCACCTGAGTCAAATAAAACATGAGCTGCATGCCCATAAATCATAATGGTACCTTCCCCCACACTTGGTAAACTGGTAGCCTGCTGCTGCTGCACACCATGCTGCACTGGCTCCGCTTGGGTTCACCCTCGAGATCTTACCATATCAAGTTCTAAAGCTGCTGTTGCCTGATTTGCCACATCTAAGTCTGCCACCCTGGATGCAATTAAAGCCTGCCTTAGATCCAGCTTCAAACCATGCAAAAATTGCTCAATCTTTAGCCCTTCATCAGCAAGAATATGAGACGCAGACCGACCCAATTCCATGAATTTATTCCAATATTGCAACACCATCATCTCACCCTGTGCCAACTCCATGAACTGATGCATTTTGTCCATTCTGAGATAGGCCAGACTATAAGTACGCTCAAATGAGGTCACAAACTCCTTCCATGAGATTTATCGAAGAGGACGAGACTTGAAAGTCACCTCCCACTCCGTGGTCCACCACGTGAGTGCTGCCCCCTGCATCTGGAAAGTAGCAAACATCACCTTTTCATCTTTAGTGCACTCCATCGAACGGAATACACGCTCCGTCGCATCCAGCCAAACCCTCGCCACATCTGGATCAGCTTGGCCTTCATATGTCGGTGGGTGGAAAAGAAGAAACTCCTTCAAGACTTGACCACGACCACCTTGAGGCACTAAGTCTTCACCAACATCAGGGTCAACACGGCCTTGCCCTCGAACATTCGCTGGAGGAGGCGAAGAACCACTCTCTTCCCTTGGAACATCTCGAGGCATATTAACTTGGACACAACCTCGGCCTCTCCGTCTAGGCGGCATTGCAATCTAAACTTAAAAACACACAACAAAGAAATCATAAGTAATCACGGAAAATAACCTAAGCCAGCAATTATGGTACACATGGACTTGTTCTAGACTATTGCAATTTCATTTTCTTATACATCACCCCAACACCACTCTGATACCAACTGTAACGACCCGGAGATCCAGATACCGGTAAACCGATACCAAGAACTCGGAGACGCCACCCAGGAGGCTGATGAGGCCCCGGAAGGGTTGGGAGGATTGGTCGAGGAGGTGCATAATGAATTGGAATCACACGTGCATTTATAAAATGGCAATTTTAAGCGGAAGCAAATTAAAATAACAGAGTGATATATTTACGTAAAATAGTCCAGATCCATACATCACAAGTCCGATGCTATACAAGAGACAATATAAACAACTACACAGGGCATACCCCGGAAAAAAGAAAACAAAAGATAGACAAAAGGACCGACCACAGCGGGCGTCTAAGACTTCCCGCCAAAAGCGCGAGAGAAACTGGCAGTCTACTGCTCCGGCTCACCTGAAAAGGAAAGGTGAGTCTCACAACAAAGACTCAATAGGGTTCACGTGGATCCCTACCTCGCAACTAAAATATAAAGCAATTAAACATGCAATGACATAAAGAAATGACAGGAAATAAAGCTACCGATGCATGTGAATAAATTAAAGACAGCTAACTAAAATGCCATTTAATATAGACATGAGTACTCGAAATCTACCAATAGAATAAGAATTCTACCATTTCAAGTGATAGAAGAGAGAAAGGACGACCAGAAAGAAGACCAGATGCGTCCACGGATGACTTACACTGCGTCTCAAGTATCTACATAAGCCTGGATCACGACAAGCGAGACATGTAACAGTAACCAAGGACAAGTACTAGTCAGGGTCACACTCGTCAGTGTCAGTCCAAGCCCCTGACCACGTGTGCACACACAGGCTCAATGCCTTGAGCCATGTCTCTAGCTAGTTTCCCCCCCAGTAGGACGCTACTGCTAAGCAAGGGGGCACACGGAAACTAGCTTAAAAACTATAGACCGGGACTACCCCGCCACCTCTCCCAGGTGGGCCGACACTCGAGGTCATCGGGCTACGACTAGTGATTCTATCACAAGAAAAGAGAAAATAATTCTATTGGGATCTAAAAACATGCCACAGTTTATAAGAAGAATTAAACATGGCGAATATGCAGTACAGAATGCATAATTAAATGAACATGATAAAATTAATATGCCGCAAGCATTAGCTGTCAAATGGAGGACCGCGAGCAGTGGGTAGACAGTCATACGATTGACCGCGAGCCGGTCCTAAGCGGTCGTCCATATAACTGCTAAGGCACAAATATTGCATATAATTTAAACGGAAGGAAATACGGTCGTAAGCGGTCGTGTGATAGACCGCGAACGGGCAGAAGACGGTCGGGTCAAAGACCGCGAGCGTCCACCACCATACTCGGTCAAGGGGTAGTAGCGGTCATTGGTTGTGCCGCTAATCAACAGAAAACGGTCGGTCAAAGACCACTAACAATAAAAAATGGTCAGCGGGTGACCGCTAACGTCCGCCGCCTCATGCCGTCCTAAAAACGGTCTCTGGAGCGACTGCTACTCGCCCAGAGAGCCCAAATCACGGGAAACTCGATGGAGTCCTCTCCCAATCGATCCAAATCGATGGGAAACATGTCTAAACCTGCCTTTCTTCAACCCACATCCATCATACAATAATTATATGCCCAGAAAACATAAATACAATGGTCATGGTGGATTGAAAACATAAATAACGAAGTTCATGCTCCGAAGACATAACGACGATGTTCATGCTATACGGCTGGCCATTCACATGCCAGGGGGTGGGAAAACAACCCTAACGAAATAAAGAACCCATCCCCTACTTGTTTCAAGCTGAAAACGCCGTTCCACGCCCGCTCCACATGAGGGACGCCGCGCCTTCTCACGTGGATTCCCGCCTCCACGCTTCACGGCCCGCCACTAGGACGACGCCACCGCACTCCACTCACCTCAGGCTCGCCAACACCACCGCCCGCACATCCTGCAGCGCCCCGGGGTGATCAATCCACCGAGGGAGCAAGAGGAGAGAGAGGGTCGTGCGAGAGAGAGAGAGAGAGAGAGAGAGAGAGAGAGAGAGAGAGAGAGAGAGAGGGGAGAGAACTGTGGGTTCTCACAAAAAAATGTTATATTATTTTTTTTGTGAAAAAACTTCATATTCCAAAAAGGCTTTAAATTAATCAAAATCGTATATATGCCTTATTGATTCTAAAAGCTTATACAATTTGATGAAGCCCATTAAACTAGGCCCATTAAGCCCAATAAAATAGCCTAAATTCGCGATTCTTTCCACACTTCAATATCGATAAGGGTCCGTTAAGAATCCATTAACTACCGGATCTTACAGGGGATCTATTCACCCCCACTCTAGATCCCAGTCGTGCACCATAATAGTGCAAACAAAAAGATTAACTTTATTTAATTTTAAAATCCAAGTCGGATTAACTAAAATTAAAACATATAATTAAGCCAATACAAAGCAGCATGAAGCAAGGCATACATAGAATCATCCCTTATATAAGGGGCATGAATATTTGAATCAAATTCAAATAATTTAGTTAATTAAGATAATTATTTAAATTTAAATTTAATTATCTAATAATTAAATTTAAACAAGATAATTATTTAAATTCAAATTCAAATTAATTATCTAATAATATAATTTAAAAATAAATTTAAATAATGTAATCATCCTCTTAAATTAATTATCCAATAATATAATTTAAAAATCAATTAACCTATTTCAAAAAAAATTAAAAAAATTACGCAGGGTGCAATGCGCTAGCCCACGCAGCATACGCGGGCGGCGCCCGCCAGCGGGGATGCACCGCATGGCGCGCGTCGGCCGCCCACGCGAGCGAGCGCGCGCCACGTTGCATGCGTCGGCCGCCCTTTTTTTTGCTAATCTTCTTGGAACAAGGACGCCAAGCATCCTATTCCCCGATTACTCTACCTCTAGATCTAATCCGTTTAAGTAATTGAAGATCATGACAACAACCTCTAAATACGATTCTATGTAGAAAAATTGCATCGATTAGAAAGCAACCTGGCTCTGATACCACTGTAAGGATTCACACAGCCTGATTCGGGTAGCACAACAGATAATAAAACTTAAATCTCGAACCCAGGCCCTATTGGAAACCTTGAACCATGCTCTAATCGATGCAATAAACTACCCAACCCCAATAAGGGTTGTAGATCTTTACCTAGTGCGGAACGACACTGTCCGTAGTGTCCGATGGAGATTTCCAAAAACGTAGAGCCGCACAGATGTCCGGCCTCTAGAGTAGATCCACACATATTCTCATGCAATGACGGTGTCCACCCGTTCTTTCCCCCCGCGCATGAACCACCGATGCTCAAAACCCCTTTCTTCTTCCTTAAGCCTTTCTCCCTTGAGAGGAAGAGAGAGAGAGATCAACAAGGGAGAGAGAGAGAGCAGGAGGGAGGGGAGGGGAGGAGAGAAGAGGAGTTGTGGCTTTCTTCTTTTGAATGCTTGGCTAAAGAAGAGAAAACCTACATAACACACATATATATATGGGCTGGGCTCTTTCTAAAAGTGCCCCTAACCACATATACTGTGTATGTGTCCTTACATTATTGTATATACAAATATAAAGCCCTTCTCATCATTCTTTTTCCAAAAGAATTTAAAGCCTTTAACATATACATCTGTACAATAATACAACGTCACCCGAGAACCTATTATGTGTGATCCTCTAGGCCCATCATGTCACGACCCAATATCCGGATCCTGGGAAATACCCGATACCATTCGAATCCTAACCCGCCGCCCATGAGCCGAAGAGCTCGGAAGGGCTAAAAGGTGTGCCATGGAGGTACATAGAAATAAGAAATAAAGCAGGAACAATAATATAATAATAATTAAATAAACTAACTACAGAGTCTAGTCCCAATAAAGTATAGTCTAAGGCAAGGAAACGTACTAAAATGCCGAGTGAACACTCGGCCTAACGAGCTGGCAACTAAGAACCTCCACGCTACACCCTCAAACCTTGAGGAAGAATCGTCACACCTGAAAAGTAAGGGGGTGAGCCTCCTATCATTGGCTCATTAGGGGTCCCGCAGAACCCCAATCGTAAACAACGGCGGTAACGGAAAGCAGCAACAACAACAGGAATAGCAAACACAGTGGCCAGTAAAATCTCGGCTCTACAGCTACTCCTACTATATCGGGAAACACACCCTGATCTCACAGTCAGGGGACCACTGGACTAACAGGCAAACCTCTGGCTACACTGCCAGAAGAGCATCACAGGAGCTCTATCATGGAGGCCCATCCTTGCTGACTAAGGCCCGACCCGAGACCACACGGTCAAGGGGAAACAGTCATGACCTCGCAGTCGCGAACCCTACACTATCTAGGGGAGAAACCTCGGTAACCCTACCGAAAACCCTAGACCTCAACATCGGGAAAACACTTGAAAACTACACGTAAAATCACGTCTCGCAGATGAGAAACGAAAACTCGAGTCACGAGAATCTCACGTCACGTGACGGGAGTACCTGCCCACCAGAAGCAAGGTCGGATGCGTCCACTGACGACTTAGTCCATGCCCCAGGTGTCTCCCTACTCGCCCCAGGCGGAAACTGAGACACCGTACAGTAACCAGGAACACTGAACAAGGAATAGCTGGGGTCGCGCTCATCAACGGGGGTCTGTCGCCCCCAACCACGTGTACACACACAGACTATGCGCTCCAAGTCAGGTCCTCTATCCGGTTCCCCCCCAGCCTAGACTTAGGCTGCACAGACGAGGGGTCCTACGATAACCAGCCTAAAAATCATCTCTCCTAGGTAAGCCTCTCCACCACTCCCAGGTGAGTCAGCACAATGCATGCCGTAAGAAGGCTACGACTAGTGAGAGTCACTAAACGTGAACACGAAAGGTCACTGTTGCGCTGGTTTTTATGTCGAATGACCGGGGTGAAGGAAGGGATACAGCGGGGAAGGAAGACACAGGAGTTTGATATATCTCGGGTATCCTCCATATGGTTGCATGCCTCTCACGGTGGTATCAGGCACTCTCCTTTTACGGAAAGTCGATAAGGGTCGAATGGCACGAGAATGTACGAGTACGGGTTAACTGGACAGGGTGCGGGCGTGCCAGTCGAGTTCTTGACAATCACTCGTGGAACCAAAGGGTGACCGGGGAAGCGTCACCAGGATGCGGCACGTGGGCTCGGGCAATCGGGCGACAAGTGGAGAGAAGGGGTTCCACGGGTGCAAGTGCGTAGGCGATTGTGGGAATCGTGTACTGGACGTCTTTCCCCACCGACTGCAAGCAACTGGTGTTTATTTACATCGGATTGAATCCGAACACCTTCGTTCCATGCTAAAGAGAAGCCTGTATATATGCCTGAAGCCATGGGTAGAGGGCCGGGAGCATCCCGCAGCTGTGGGTGCGCTTTCGACTGAGGGGTGTTTACTGGGGTTAGGATGTTAGGCACGTATGCCGAGTGGTGTAGGTAGAAAGCTGGGGGCCAGAATGCGGGCGTTTGTATTCCCCTGGTTTTATGCTACAGGAGAGCCATGTGGGCTTTACAAATAGGCCGAGGGGGTCAAAGTACAACTGGCGCAAGCCGCGGGACAATCTCGACACGTGGGTCGGTCCCCGGGTCATTGCGTAATAAAGCGGATATCCGTGTGTCTTACAGGAACTCTTTACAAAGGGATTGATGTGAGCCCGACTACCTTGGTGGCCGGAGCGGACATAGACTGGCGTCTGGTGGAGGTCGGATGCGGCTCGAGGTGAGCGGTCAGGTCCGGGTCTCGGACGGCTAGTGTCATCATGCTGGGGAGTCGAGGTCGGCCCCGGGACTATGATTCCCGGGCCAGAGGTCTGACTAGACTCGAGTTGTTAATCCAAGTGGCCAACGGCTGGCTGGGGGGTGAGCAGTAGGCACGCGATTCCATGTCAGAATTAAGCGCAGCATCATGGGATGCGTTTCATCACTGTAAGTTGGCGTATACGGGCAGACCCAGGATGCGGGTGTACTTGCCGTTGACGTAGTCATCTTACATGCGACGAGGATGGACTTGTGTGAGACGGCTAAATGCCGTGTGAGGGAAGTACACGTGACATACCCTCAGCGTGTGTGAGCCGACTAGCAAGCCAACCGCGCGCGCACTTAGCTTCTCACGTTCCCGACCCTGACCAAAAGCCCCGGGAGTCCGAGGGTGCGGCAGTTAGGTCGGGGGTGTTTGTCCGTCCGCCCATGAGTCTGCTTGTGCATGCGTTAACTTCTTGCCCCTTGAGCTTCTAAGGGGGGAATTTATAGGAATTTGAAGGGGTGGGGGTGGGGTTTAGGCGGACCAAGTAGAGAGTTCAACTTGGTCCGGGTAAACCCCTCAAAAAATATTATTTTTATTTTATTTTTTATATTTTTTATTTGTGTAACGGAGTGGGGGAGATGGGGTTTAGGCGGACCAACGCAAGGGGCTGGTCTGGTCCGCCTAAACCCCTCTTCGGAGGGTAAAAAACCTTTTTTTAAATTTTTTTGGGGTTTAGGCGGACCAGCCTGGGGGTCCAGGCTGGTCCGCGTAAACCCTCCCCCAGGGGGGGTTTAGGCGGGCTAGGTTGGCCCTTTTTTGATTTAAAAAATCTTCTTTTTTATTGCGCAGGGGTTTAAGCGGACTGGGTGGAGGGAGAGAGAGGGGGGCGGCCCCACCTCTATAAAATCCCGATTTTTATTATTTTTCTTCCTAAATTAAACTAAGAAGAAAGGGACAAGTGCTGGGAGGATACGTGGAGACTTGTGAGTGCGTTGACTGTCGAGGACCGCTCCCCCGTGCTGTTGCTTCGTGCTTCTACATGTTGCTCCCGTGAACTGGTACAGACGAACGACGCACACCCTTAACCGCTAGATTAGGGAGTCGGACGAATGGAGACTGAGAATCAGACGAACTGGGATTGAGCGGGGCCGTGGGCCACTGGGCTGGAGAGAGGGCGCAGCCCCCCGGGGAGTTCGCCCTCCCTTGGGGGCGCGGCCCAGCCCTGGGGTGAATGGGCCCAAGGTAGGCCGCAACCTCGGGGGATGGCCCCCGGGGGTCTTCTTTCGTCATCTGGGGATGTCCTTTGAAGGACACTGGGCTCCGGGATATTGGGATGGCCCATGGGGGGTGTTGTTCTTCGAGTCGTAATAGCCGCTCGCAAGGTATTTGGGCAAATGCCTGACACACCCCGGGTTGTCGAACGGACCACGTAGGTGACCGATGGGCCTTGGACTTAGTCTAGGGCCGAGGGTAGAAGTTCATGGAGGCTGAGAGGAGGCACCTTGGGCATGTGGGCCCGGCCTCGTGCTACATGCCGCGTTGTACGGCGGGTTGGCAGGGTAGCCTCGGGTTGGCCCGAGAGCTAAAGTTAAGTGGCTCATTGCCACGTGTCTGAGGGTCAGGGGTGGCCCCGACTTGCTGGGGGGTCGTTGTAGGACCCAATTAGTGTGCTAGAACCACGGGGTGGCCCGTGGGTTGGTGTAGAAGGGTTGGAACATATGCGCCCACAAGGTGTTCTGAAAAATGCCGAACACACATGTGTGAGCCGTATACACGTGCTGCAGGCCTCCAAAGCCTGTGGTTGACTTACTTGGGTCTCTCTTTGACCTTGGAGGGTTGGAAGAAGGTGTCCAAGGGTAGGCCCTTGGCCTTTTCACTGGGTGCCATATGGCATGGCTTGTAGTCGGGGCACCCTCGGGTTGGCCAGGATGGTCGTGTAGAATGCGGGCAAAGTCCGCAACTTAGGGATCAGGAGTGGTCCTGATTGATTGCTAATGCCGCCGTATACCTCGGCTAGCGGGTTGGGGCCGTTTGTCGGGCCCACTGGGTTTTCGGGGGGGCCGGGTAGCCCATGCCTTGAAGGTGTTCGAGGAAATTCCTGAACTCTGATTTCTGGGTATTTTGCTGGGGAAATTGTTTAGGTACAACAAATGCCCCCACGGGTCGTGCGTCGGAGGCGGAGACAAGGGCGTACGGCCCGTGAACCTCTCCTTCTGAGCTGTTATAGTTGTATTTTGATGCTTTATGTGCTTTTTCTTTATTGTATTGCATGTGTTGAATTTCTGGCGCGCTGACCATTTTTGGGGTTCTGTCTTGTAGTTATGGCACGATTTGGTATGGACGAGAGGGTCCCGAGGCGTGTGGTCCAAGAGGAGGACCACTAGGTGAGGAGGACCAAGTGGCCCATGCCCCCTTTGGGCCCACCGGTCATCACTGCGGCTAATGTGGAGCAGCTCGACTGGGGGCACATGACTGTGGTAGAGGGCCCCGTTGGCGAGCGCGGCAGTGGAGTTGGGGTTGTGGAGTTGGCCTACGCGTTGGAGGCGGGTGGGCTTTACACCTATGATCGCAGCGGCGGCTACCCAGTGGAGTTCCCTCTGGACCGTCACTTATTCGAGTTCACCAGGCGATTTTTCCCACCAGGCATGGAGGAGAGTGACTCTCGGGTTGTCGGAGCCCGTCGCTGACTGGAACGGGCGATCTTGGTGGGCCGAGACAGTTTGCACGGAATTATCCTCTGTGGCTTTCTGAGTTTCTCCGGGGACTATTGGAGACCGTGTCAGTTCCCCAGCGATGAGTGCCTGGGCTTCTTCAGCAGGGCGGACCAGTTCGGAGTCTGCATTGAAGTGATGGGTCCCGCTTCCTAGGATTTGCACGGACACCACCGGGCAGAGACAGAGGGCAGCCCAGGATTATCGTTGGAGCCATCAGGGCTGGAGTACGTCGAGGAGGGCTATGACGACCATAGCCTTCTATCCGGGATTCTACGATAGAGTGATGTTAGTTGGTATGGCCGCTGGGCGGTGATTTCATCGCACAGATACCGCTAGGGAGCTATCGAGTGGTTGATGGGCATAGTACACCACTACCGGGTGCTGCTGGACTAGGCTGATATCCGATATGCTGTGACTACGGCTTTGTATAGGTACCCCTACTACATGGGGCTTCTACAGGCGTTGATAGAGCGCTTCAACCACAGGTGGAACACCGTGGCAACGGCCGAGGGAGAGCCTTCGTTAGACTTGTGGTCTCTATATAGGATCTTTGGGTTGCCGATCAGCGGCGAGGGGTACGAGGAGGTTGTGCTGGATGACCTCCATCGCAGCCACAGCGACGGGCATGGAAGATACCGGGTTTCTTACAGCTACCGGTATTTACTGAAGACCTAGAGGGACTTAGCCCTGGCTGGGAGAGAGAGAGAGCAGCGCAGACTCCCAGGGTGCCGCTAAATGCGTGGGTCCGCCACTTCTACAACGGACCCTTCTACTTTTATCATGAGTTTGTGAGAGACCAAACTCCATGGGAGTAGTACATAGAGGTGGAGCTATAGTTCCGGACGTACACCCGGTACATCTATGCGCCACAGGAGGGGTGGAACCCCCATAGACTGCCGGACGTGACCCACCTGGCCACGTACTTGGCATATTGGTTGGCGACGTTCGTGGTCCCACATGGGGAAGATGGCCAGCAGAGGGTGGAGTTATTGTGACCTGCGTGCCAATTAGCGGAGGGACGAAGGCTGGCCTTAGCCCCGGCGGCTCTGGCCAATGTTTACCAGGGACTGGGGGTACTGGTGGCGCACCCGAAACCACGTGAGCGGAGTCTGCTTCTCCCGACCCACTACCTCAGTGTGTGGGCTGGTCTGCTGTTTCTGGGGTTGGTGTCTCGCGGGTCCATGGCGAGCCAGGCAGCACCATTGTTATTCAGCTTCACTGGATAGCCGGACGGAGATGTAGCCGCACAGTTGGAGGGAGCTAGGAGTGTCTCGTGCTACTTGCCTAGCAGGGGCGAGGAGGGGATTCCCTTTGATGGCGCCACCAGAGACTCCCACCTGGTTCTGGTGCCTTCGAGTGGCGGGGCGGCCAGCGCCCTTCCCTACCAGAATGAGCCGAATGCGGCATTGTACACAGAGTGGGTGATGAGTACCCGGCCAGTGGTGCTGACTGTACACCGGTCTGTGACGAGCTTCCTAGAGCCATATTACCCGACAGGTTCGCTCAAAACTTTGGGTATGACCAGGGGATCCCGCCGAACCAGGAGTTCCCTCTGGCGGGTCGACAGTACAGTGGCCAGGATACACACTTGCTAGCTGCGGCGTGGTGGGACTTTTATTATCGCCGGGAGCCAGAGCAACTGCCGACGCCTGTGCCGGGACACAGGGGATGGTTTGACATCCACTTGTTGTGCATCCCTTGGTTTTGATGATGACAATAGGATATGTTTGATTAATCAAGTTCTATCTTGTTTCATAACAAATACAAGTGGTTTGATTGTTCCTTCAAAATAATGGACTCATGACTATTTGATGATGACAAAACAATGTTTTTGATTAACTCAATATAAATCTGATAGTTCAAGTTACTTCTGATATGTTAAGTATTTTCAGGTCCACTGAAACCCAAGTGGAATCAACAAATCAGAAGAAGTGTCAAAGGCCGCTTGTCGACCAGGGAAGTGGTTATGGTCGACCAACGAACCCAGCCAGGAACACTTCAAGTCATCTGTCTTCTGCATGTGACTTGGCTGTCGACCAGCGACAAGGCTGTGGTCGACCACACGGGACGCGAGTGTCAGCCAGAATGAAGCCGCCATCAGGACACTGCTCGTTGTCGACCAGGGACAGTGTCATGGTCGACCACGGGTGTTATAGCGTCCAGAACCGAACTCTAACCGAATTCTGTTTTGGTTCCTTAAAACCTGCAGATGGTTGTTGCAGGTTGTTGGGTAGTTCAAATGATGAGATTCCGCACGGGAATCAAGGAGAGAATCTTGCTTAGAAGCGGTCAAACTTATTGTAGTGATCGGATTTAACCTTCTCCCTGCTTTCTAGCAGATTAACGCTCGATCTGGAATTTGAGCGGGAAGAGCTTCAGGCTTGAAAAAGGATCTGCATAAAAAGTAGAAGGCAACTGATCGCGGAGGCAAGCACACAGAGAGAGCATAGAACAGAAGCTAAGAAACACACCTACATCACAGGACGAAGTGGCTCTCCATCAACCAGAAATCTGCAGAAGACTAAAAGCATTCTCATTGCTGCAGAAGGAAGACTGGGCTTGAAGCTGTGCGACCTCCAGCAGCAAAGCAGCTGAAGGCATCCAATTGGAAATTCTACAGGGAGTCTACTCTTGTTATTTATGTGATTAAGTCCCAGGCCGAATTCTTTACTTTGTTACAAAAGTCTATATTCAGTCCTGTTGCATCATCCCACCTTCTCATCATTTCTATTCATCCTTACACCAAGTGTCAAGCTGTGAGGCAGCGGATTCAAGCTGTGTGTCAGCTGGTACAAGCTGTGTGTCAGCAGGAACAAGCTGTGTGACAGCGGTGTCTTGTGTTTTGGATTGAGATCAGAGGTTCTCATAAGTGAAGCCTTGCTTGAGTTAAGCAAGGGGTGGATGTAAGTCTCGGGAAGAGACTGAACCACCTTAAAAATCCTATCTTGTGGTTTGCTTATGTGTGTGCGTGCTTCTCTATGTGTTTATTTTCTTTATTGATATCAACATTAGTTCTGTAATTCGTCAATCACCTGCAACTCATTTAGTCAATAGATATTAAATCGAAAAAGGGGGAAAGATCTATTCACCCCCCCCTCTAGATCTATTCAGTCCGTACTCAACACGTGGTATCAGAGCAAGACTCTCCAAAAATGTGGTCTAACAACCAGGAGAGGCCTGCCGGACTGAACTCTAGAAGTCTAATGGCTGAGGGACACTCAGTAACTAGACCACCATATTTCGATGGAAATGATTTCTCATACTGGAAAAATCGTATGCAGGTGTTCTTGAGAGCACAAGATCATGAGATGTGGAGAGTAGTAAGCCGAGGACCCTACGAGCTGCCCGAAGATGAGGATACCTGGACCAGAGAACAGGTCAGAAAATCAACCATCAACTGGGGAGCCATGAACGTAATGCAATGCGCACTACACCCCACGGAGTTCTCACGAGTTTCACAATGTGCAACGGCCAAGGAAATGTGGGATCGACTAGTAGTAATCTATGAAGGTACTTCAGAGGTAAGGGAGTCAAAAGCAAATATGCTAGTTTCAGAATATGAAATGTTTAGAATTAAAACTGACGAAAATATTTCTGAAATGTATGCTAGACTAGTGCAATTAACGAATAGTTTAAAGAGTCTAGGGAAAACCTACAAGGAACAGGAATTAGTGAGGAAGATCCTAAGATCCCTCACTCCTATGTGGCATACCAAGGCCACAGTAATTGAGGACTCAAAGAACCTCACCACTATGACTGTGGATGAACTAGTGGGATCCCTAATGGCCTATGAGGTCAATCTGAAAAGAAAGGAAGATGAGGGCAAGAAAAAGAACCAGCTCGCCCTAAAAACTAAAATAGGCACCTCTGAACTATCTGACACTGATAACTCATCTAGCACAGGTGAGGAAACTGGTGAGCTAGCCATGTTAACAAGAAAATTCAAAAGGTTTCTGCGGAAGGAAGGTAAGGGATTCAGGAATCCTAAGGGCATGGTAAGAAAGTCATCTCAGTTTAAGTTTGATAAAAATAAAACTTCATCTAACAAACTTGTCTGCTACAACTGCAGGAAACTAGGACACATAAAGGCTGAATGTCCAGAGACTCCTAAGAAATCAAGCTTCAAGTGGAAAGGCAAGCAACTAAAAGCAATGATAAGCACATGGAGCGAGGAGGAGGAAAGCAGTAAGGAGGAAACAACTTCCGAGGAAGAAGAAGGAAACATCTGTTTGATGGCCAAAGGAGATAGCGATGATCTTGAGGTAATCCCTTCGTTTCAAGATTTTTCTAGCTCAGATTGGGAAGAAGTCTACTCAGACTTACTTGATGCATATGAAAGAATTAGAAAGGAAAATAAGAGTTTGAAGAAAAAGCTTAATCAGATCAATAATGACAGCAACCCATTTGCCAACAGAACTGAACTAGAATTAGAAATCACCACCTTGAAAAATAAGTTGAAACAATACGAGACAGATGAAGAAAATGTCAAATGGCTGTTAGAAGAAAATGAGTCACTGAAAACCACAATTGATGAGGTAAAATTAAAGACTCAAGAAAGTGAACATCAAACTAAGGTAACTCAAGAAAGAAACAACTCACTCAAGGAGGAAAACTGTCAACTTCTGGAAGAAATAGAAAGAATCCAGAGTGAACTGAAAAACAAACAGGAAACCTTGGAAAAAATGACTAAAGGTCAAGAAAACTTAAATGCTGTCTTGGGAATAAAAGTAAACTTTCAAAAAGAAGGGTTAGGATACAATCCTACGGCTAAAAAGGAATTCTAAATAAAAACCGTAACTGGGATTGCTGACTCAAAAGGAAAAGGGCCCCTAATCAATCTATACCAAGACAAACAAGAGGATGTAGCTGAATGCTCCTCCAAAAGGAATAATGTCACCAAGGAAGAGAGAAACATTAAAGAGAAAACAATCAATCAACATAAGCTTAAAAATAATAGACAAGAAACTCAAATTCACAGAAATAACCAAAGAAACAAAGTACTAAATCAAGTTAAAGGACATAAATCTGGAAAACAAGATGTCTGGAGATAGGTTGGTCGACAACCGACCCCTCCTCTGTCGACCAGAGGATCTGCCAGAACAGGCGCTGGCGTCTGGAGAAGCAGTGGTCGACCACAGACATACCAGATGTCGACCAGAGGAACTGCCAGAACAAGCGCTGGCTTCTGGAAAAGCAATGGTCGACCACAGACACACCAGATGTCGACCATGACCAGACACGCAAACAGAAACCACAGATTTTCTCAGGTGAAACAAAATGAAAATTGGAAATCAAAAAGGTGGATTCAGATTAAAGAAACATTAGAACAAAAGCCACCCAATCTGAACAAAGTCAGAGACGAAAAATTAAACTGCTCTAAGAAAATCTGGGTTCCCAAAGGATTGTTACAGCAATTTCACAATTTTACAAGTTATCTTGGACCCGGGTACCATTGGGGTCCAAAAATTTCTGTGTAATTCATGATGTAGGAATGTCTGGCAGCCATGCACAATAAGTGGTACTTAGATAGTGGTTGCTCAAGACACATGACGGGAGACAAGACCAAGTTCTCCCAACTAAGCTCAAAAGATGGAGGTTATGTGACCTTTGGAGGAAATAACAAAGGTAAGATCATCGGGACAGGTAAAATAGGTAAGAACTCCTCAAACAGTATTGAAAATGTACTGCTGGTAGATGGACTGGAATATAACTTGCTGAGCATCAGTCAGCTTTGCGACAAAGGCCATAAAGTAATATTTGACTCCAAGATCTGCAAGATTATTGAACCAAATTCAGATACAGTCAAGTTTATGGGCCAGAGAGTAAACAATGTCTACATAATAGACTTGGATGATCCAGCCCACTCCAACCTGTGCCTAACCGCCAAGAAAGAGGACCTGACCTGGCTGTGGCACCGAAGGCTAGGGCATGTTAGCTATAGGGTGTTGCATAAACTGGTGAAGAATAAAATGGTTCTTGGTATGCCTGAAATTTCGTTTGCTCAAAATGTCAAAGTATGTGAATCATGTACCCAAGGTAAGCAAACAAGAAAATCATTCAAAGGTAGAACTGAAAGTCAATCTTCTAGACCACTAGAACTTGTGCACATGGACCTTTTTGGCCCAACAAGAACTGCTAGTCTTAGTGGTAAGAGATACGGTTATGTACTAGTTGATGATTTCTCTAGATTCACATGGGTAATATTTCTATCTCATAAAAGTGATGCCTTTTCTGAGTTTCAGGAATTCTACAAAAGAATGAAGCAGGATGGCAAGTCCAAAGTGTGTACAATCATATCTGACCATGGGGGGGAGTTTGAAAATTCTGACTTTGACTTATTCTGCAGAAACAAGGGCATAACCCACAGATTTTCCTCACCAAGGACTCCAGAACAAAATGGTGTTGTGGAGAGAAGGAACCGCACTCTTGTCGAGATGGCTAGAACCATGCTGGTTGAAGCTAAACTTCCAAGGAGATTTTGGGCAGAGGCAGTCAACACAGCATGCTACATTGTAAACCGAGCAATGGTAAGACCGGCTAGTGAAAATACACCATATGAAATGTTCAAAGGTAAGAAACCATCCCTAGCTCATTTTAGAATTTTCGGGTCAAAATGCTTTATTCATAACAATGATAAAAGGGTCTTGGACAAATTTGAACCGAAGAGTGATCCAGGAATATTCTTGGGCTATTCCGACCGGTCAAGAGCCTATAGAGTTTTCAACACCAAAGATCAAATTGTTGAAGAATCCCCTCATATTACATTTGATGAAATTAATGATCTTGGCAAAAATGAGCAGCTCAGCAAGGAAGAAGAAGATAGGGAATTTCTAGAAGACAACGAAGAACCAAATGAAGAAGAACAATCTCAGGAAAGAGATCAAGGTATTACTAATGCTCCACCCGAAGGTGAAGGCATCTCAGGTAACAATCTTGAGAACTTAAGACTTCTTAGAGATCATCCCATAGAAAACATCATTGGTGGAATTCATGATCCTAGGAAGACTAGATCTCAGTTAAAAGAAATCAATGAACTAGATCAGCTTGCACTTGTGTCCCAAATAGAGCCCAAATCAGTAGAGGAAGCATTAAAAGATGACTCATGGATAAATGCTATGCATGAAGAACTAAATCAATTTGAAAGAAATCAGGTGTGGAGTCTTGTCCCTAGACCTTCATCTCACCCCGTTATTGGAACCAAGTGGGTCTATAAAAACAAGCTAAGTGAAGAAGGAGTTGTAATGAGAAACAAGGCTCGGCTGGTGGCTAAAGGGTACAACCAGGAATTTGGGGTTGATTTTGAAGAATCATATGCTCCAGTTGCTAGATTAGAAGCCATCAAGATATTGTTAGCCTTTGCAGCATCTCATGGAATCAAACTACAGCAAATGGATGTAAAAAGTGCATTTCTAAATGGAATAATAAAAGAAGAAGTCTATGTGGAACAACCCCCTGGTTTTGAAAATGATGAACTTGCTAATCATGTTTTCAAATTGCATAAAGCTTTGTATGGACTAAAGCAGGCTCCTCGGGCCTGGTATGAAAGGTTGAGCTCCTTCCTCACCAAGAAGGGATACATAAGAGGTAAAATTGATCAAACATTGTTTTCCAAGACCCAAGGTAAGCATATACTAGTTGTACAAATCTATGTGGATGATATTGTGTTTGGGTCTACCGAAGCTTCTTTATGTACTGAATTTGCAAACTTAATGACCAATGAGTTTGAAATGAGTTTAATGGGTGATTTACAGTTTTTTCTTGGATTGCAGATCGTACAATGTAGAGAAGGATACTTCATAAATCAATCCAAGTACATAAAGAAGATGTTGAAGAAGTTTGGCATGGAAAGCTGCAAACCAATCGAGTCACCCATGGGTACAAATGCAACATTGGAAGCTGATGTAAAAGGTAACATGGTAGATGCCAAGAAATACAGAGGTATGATCGGGTCCCTGCTATATTTAACTGCTTCAAGGCCAGATATTCAGTTTAGTGTATGCATGTGTGCTAGATATCAGTCTAGCCCTAGAGAATCACATTTAGGGGCTGTCAAGCGTATCCTTCGATACCTTGCCGGCACCCAAGAATTGGGTCTATGGTATCCTACATACTGCAAACTAGATTTGATTTCATATTCAGATGCTGATTATGCTGGTTGCAAAATTGATAGGAAGAGTACTAGTGGTTATTGTCAAATATTAGGTGGATGTTTAATATCATGGGCTTCTAAAAAGCAGCATTCTGTGGCACTCTCCACTGCTGAGGCTGAGTATGTCGCAGTAGGGAGCTATGGTACACAGGTTATGTGGATAAAACATCAACTCCAAGACTACAATGTAGATCTTGGATGTGCACCTATTTTCTGTGACAACACTAGTGCTATTAATTTGTCTAAAAGCCCCCTTCAACACTCTAGGACAAAACACATTGAGATCCGTCATCACTTTCTAAGAGATGAGGTCTCCAAAGGAAATTTCATGCTTCATTTTGTAGAAACTGAAAAACAACTGGCAGACATTTTCACAAAACCCCTTAACAATGACAGATTTTCAACTCTAAGAAGGGAGTTAGGAATTTGTAGAATTTCTCCTGAAAATTCTTGAAATAATCATATTCATGTGTTCATTGTGTAGATTCTGTCATTTCTGTACTAAGTTATGTCAACTAGGTCTCTAGTACTGGTCAAGTTTTGAGTTTGGAGGTCTAGTGTCGGTTGCTACTTCAGCAAGTTCTGCAGAATCCTGGTTCTACTACGGATTATCTCTTGTGGTCGACCACAGGCGAGGCGCTGGTCGACCAAGGCATCAGGACAGGAAATAGTTGGTTCTGTGACTTCGCAGCTGTCGACCACAGGCGGTCCCATGGTAGACAACAAATTGGTCAGAAAGCAGACCACAGGTGACTACTCATCAGGCAGTTTCTGTGACAGCACAGAGGTCGACCAAAGGCAACTCTATGGTCGACAGAGGATCTGAACAAGGGAAAATGGATCTAAAAAATGCTGCTAGCTCTGCTAGGAAATCCTCTGAACTAAGTGAACTTTTGTGCTCCATTTCTTCACTCATTCATCCTTATCCATGCTTCCCATCCCTTGTGTCTCTATATCTCTTCATGGCCAACATTTTTTTTCTTCAGCAAGGACTCACAAATTGAGGGGGAGAAAAAGTGTAAACTCATTCCTTGATAAAACATTGAAAAACCTAACCATATCTTTCAATAAAATCACCAAGGTAATCATTAAGAGTAGAGGTTGAGTGTAGTAATGAGAATTTGAACTGTACTACTGCAATAAATTCAAACCATAACTATGACTCTGTCACAAGATTTTGAGGACTTATGATTTTTAGTAATGAGACTGTTTCTCTACCTATGTCTGTGTTGAACAGTAAAATTAAACTCAAATATAACATGTATGTACATGGAATACGCCATAATTCTGCCTTCTTGGTAGAGCAATGGATTGAGTTCTGAGAAACTACTGTTCTCCATCTCAAAGCAAAAAATTGGCTGAACAATAGATGGGAGACAAGTGTGTCATGAAGATCCAATCTAACTCTGCTGCTTTCAAAAATATTGATTGGGCATACTGAGTAACTGGGGATATTGGCGTCTGATAAACGTATATCCTCACGGATAAACGGTGTGTCCCAGTTATTAGTGGAATGGTTAGGCATGCTAAGTAGCCGGGGTTTCTGGCGTGTAAAAAGCGTGTCTCCTCGTGTAGAAAAGCTTGTGATAAACCTGACCACAGCTCTCAAATGATTCAAAAAGTTATCACAAAGGCAGAGAAAATGGTTGACCTAAAGCATAGCATGCAAACAAAAGTACAAAACACTGTTCAGCTAGCATAGTTAGTCAAATTATCTCTTGAAATATATTATAAGTTCAAGGAGCCATGTGAAAGAAATTGGATATGGGGAGTCAATTTATTGGTGCAATACTTTCAAATTCATTGAACCACAATACCCACTCTATTTGGTCACAAGGTGGTCTTTGCATAAGGGTGGAAAGGTTCCATAAGTGTTCTATTAAAGAAAGGGCGTACACTTTAATATCTTCCAAAAATTTGAGTTATGCTAATTAAATCCTGACCGCTCGTTTTCTGCATCGTGATGGTTCACTATCCTTTTTTTTTACCCAGCCCTACTGCCCTACCCTATAAATTGCCACGGCTGGGTCCCTAATTTTCTCTCATCCGCCGTCTTGTACCTCTTTCGCATTCTTCCTCTCCAGTTCTCTCTCGCCTCTCTCTCGCATCCCTCCACCATGTCTCCAAAGCACGCTCCACGGTCTACCAAGAGAACAAGAGAGAAGGCCCCTGCCGATTCCTCGAAGCCGTCCAAGCGTTCCAAGCCGAGGGCTGCGCAGGGTCCGCCATCGGCCCCTCAAAAGTCGACCACGGCTGAGGCGACTGACTCAGGCAGAAAGGTACCAGCTTCAGAAGAACCCATCGTCCATCCAGTTTCAGGAGTTCTCAAGCCACGGACCGTTCTGCCACCAAGGATTGTTGATTTCTCTGATGAGAAGCTGATGGAGATGTTCCCAGAACTACTGCCAATTTTTGAAGCCCAAGAGTGGACAGCGTTTGTCTCGGCACATACTCAGTATTCGCCTCAGCTTGTGCAAGAATTCTACCACAACTTGCAAATAGTGGATGGTCAGGTCTACACCGTAGTTCAAGGCATCGTCGTCCGCCTCGACGTCAAACTGCTCCACAAAGCGTTGACGATTCCCAGACATGGCGCCGTCTTCCATCCTGAGGATTTTGACTTCCGAGCTGCATACACCGTCGTCACTGGCCAGCCAGCTCCTGAGGTTCTCCCTAAGTATCTGAATGCCAACACCTTCCCTCCTCTTCATAGATTGCTTCATCACATTCTTACCACCATTATCCAACCAAGAGGAGGCGCCAGAGATCAAGTAAGTCGCCTCCATCTATTTTTGCTCCATGGCCTCATCACTTGTCAACCCATTCGCCTCATAACGCTCATCCTAAACACCTTCCAAAACATCCTACATTATCCCCAGAATTCTCTTCCATTTGCTGCCCACATATCTGCCATTCTGAAAGCAGCAAAAATACCATTTCCTCACGCTCCGCGCATTGTAATTCCCAAATGGCACGTCTACAACTTTCACTTCGTGACCACATTTTTGGGGTTTAAGAAGGTAGGAGACCAAATTCAGCGCACTCTACCATCCAAGGGCAAATCCAAGGCTCCATTGCCACCCTCTTCTCCACCACATACACCTATACAGGTTAGCCCTACTGTCACACCTCCACCTGTGGTGCCTCAAGCTACCCCTACTCCCACCACTACTGCCCATCCTCCATCTTCCCTTTCTATAGTGCCCTGGCATCCAGGCACTGCTGCCACTCATGCTCAATCCACTTTTGTTCCACCTTCCCAAGCTCCATCTCATTCTGTTCCACCTACCCAAGCTCCATCTCATTCTGTTCCACCTACCCAAGTTCCACCTACTTTCACTCCATTTACTTCTGCTCCACCACCATCTTTCACCTCCAACACTGAGTCTCACGGAGTGCTTCTCCAGATAGCATCTCAGTTGTCCTCTCTCACCACCCAATTCCAATCCTTTCAAGATAATATGAATGCTGCCACCGGGCGCCTGGAGCAGAAAGTCCAAAGGCTGGAACAACAGATGGAGGCCAGGTTCATCAAGCAAAAGGAACACACTGACCATGCTAGTTCTCGGTTCAACAGACTAGTTGCCACCTTAGGTCAAGTGTCAGAAGAAATGGGAAACCGCATAGAGTTCACAACCAAGCAGAATGAACAGTATCACAATGCTACTATCTCCGAGATCCAGAAGCTCAGGCTCTCTTATGCCCACATTGTTGACAAGCTGGATCGCATGGAAGAGAACGTGAAGCTAGAGACTTCCTCATCCTCCTCAGAGGGATTGTTTAAATGATCTTCTTTTTGCTGTTGACAAAGGGGGAGATAGGTCTTTATGTGTCATTGTGTGTCTAGTTGTGTGTCTAGATGTGTGTCTAGATGTCAAGTTTACCTTGTCTACGTGTCCTTAGTGTCTTTATCCTTTTTGAGTCACTCATGTAATTAGTGCTATAGTTTTTGAAAGACACATCAAACGAATTGTCTGAATGAAATCTGTGCTATGATAGTCTTGAATGCAATATCAAATGAATTTTATAATCTGTTGTTTGTCACAATGACTCATGGTTGTCATCATCAAAAAGGGGGAGAATGTTGTGCATCCCTTGGTTTTGATGATGACAATAGGATATGTTTGATTAATCAAGTTCTATCTTGTTTCATAACAAATACAAGTGGTTTGATTGTTCCTTCAAAATAATGGACTCATGACTATTTGATGATGACAAAACAATGTTTTTGATTAACTCAATATAAATCTGATAGTTCAAGTTACTTCTGATATGTTAAGTATTTTCAGGTCCACTGAAACCCAAGTGGAATCAACAAATCAGAAGAAGTGTCAAAGGCCGCTTGTCGACCAGGGAAGTGGTTATGGTCGACCAACGAACCCAGCCAGGAACACTTCAAGTCATCTGTCTTCTGCATGTGACTTGGCTGTCGACCAGCGACAAGGCTGTGGTCGACCACACGGGACGCGAGTGTCAGCCAGAATGAAGCCGCCATCAGGACACTGCTCGTTGTCGACCAGGGACAGTGTCATGGTCGACCACGGGTGTTATAGCGTCCAGAACCGAACTCTAACCGAATTCTGTTTTGGTTCCTTAAAACCTGCAGATGGTTGTTGCAGGTTGTTGGGTAGTTCAAATGATGAGATTCTACACGGGAATCAAGGAGAGAATCTTGCTTAGAAGCGGTCAAACTTATTGTAGTGATCGGATTTAACCTTCTCCCTGCTTTCTAGCAGATTAACGCTCGATCTGGAATTTGAGCGGGAAGAGCTTCAGGCTTGAAAAAGGATCTGCATAAAAAGTAGAAGGCAACTGATCGCGGAGGCAAGCACACAGAGAGAGCATAGAACAGAAGCTAAGAAACACACCTACATCACAGGACGAAGTGGCTCTCCATCAACCAGAAATCTGCAGAAGACTAAAAGCATTCTCATTGCTGCAGAAGGAAGACTGGGCTTGAAGCTGTGCGACCTCCAGCAGCAAAGCAGCTGAAGGCATCCAATTGGAAATTCTACAGGGAGTCTACTCTTGTTATTTATGTGATTAAGTCCCAGGCTGAATTCTTTACTTTGTTACAAAAGTCTATATTCAGTCCTGTTGCATCATCCCACCTTCTCATCATTTCTATTCATCCTTACACCAAGTGTCAAGCTGTGAGGCAGCGGATTCAAGCTGTGTGTCAGCTGGTACAAGCTGTGTGTCAGCAGGAACAAGATGTGTGACAGCGGTGTCTTGTGTTTTGGATTGAGATCAGAGGTTCTCATAAGTGAAGCCTTGCTTGAGTTAAGCAAGGGGTGGATGTAAGTCTCGGGAAGAGACTGAACCACCTTAAAAATCCTATCTTGTGGTTTGCTTATGTGTGTGTGTGCTTCTCTATGTGTTTGTTTTCTTTATTGATATCAACATTAGTTCTGTAATTCGTCAATCACCTGCAACTCATTTAGTCAATAGATATTAAATCGAAAAAGGGGGAAAGATCTATTCACCCCCCCCTCTAGATCTATTCAGTCCGTACTCAACACCACTATGCTAGGTGGTGGTTCGAGCACAGTCACCAGTACCGACAGAAGGCCTCGGCGATCCGAAAAGCTGAGGAGGCCCATCTCTTGAGGGAGGATCTCCCCTTCATCGCACTAGATGACGTGTACCTACGGACTCGCTTCTCTCAGATCCGCCGGGAGGTAGAGCAGCTGGCACAGCAGGCGCCTCGGGGTAGCCGGGGCTCACTGTCTGCAGGACGGAGCGGCAACGGGGCATTGAAGCCCGTCAGGCAGGCGCGGCCGGCGCCTGGAGGTACTGGAGCCGGGGCACCTCGACTCGGGGCGTCGAGGACTTGGTGGAACCAGTTCCTAGCTGACTGCGGGTTCGAGCAGAGGGGCTCACTTGACTGATTGCTCCCTAAGGGGAGCTTTGCAGACATTACAATCGATGACTGGAGGCGTCATATCGCCCATGCGATCGGGTCGGCTGGACCCGTAGAGCTCGTGTCCCTCATCGAGTGGGCCTAAACCCTGAGGGATGTGAAGGAGGCGGTCGCGAAGGTTGCACGGGTCGTGGGCTTAAAGTTGGAGCAGTTGGTTCCTCTGCCGCTGACCCCCTTAGTGGCTTCAGGTAAGACCTCTATGTTAGTCTGTTTTCCCCGCTTTGTTGTTTTCTAGGGTACATGGCTGAGACATATTATGTGGTTGTGTTTATTGGTAGGCTCTGTGGCGGATAGAAATCACCCCTCCACGGGGATGTCTTCCGGGGACGGTGACGGGGCCCTCCAGCCCCGGCAGAAACACCCCCGGGTAGAGACCAAAGTCAGGGAGGCCGGCGAGTCCTCTCGGGGACCTACTGCCAGGGAACCCATTGAGGTGGAACCGACTCTGAGTAAGTGCTATATCCGCCTGCTTGCTTTATATTGATTCAGCCTTTATGATCGGCTAACCTTGTGCAATTGGATTTTCTTTTCAGAGCGCCATTGGAGGCCGGGGCTGACACGGCCTTCTTGCCACCTCAGGAGATCGACCCACTACCTGACGACGGGGTCGATTGCGAGATAGATATGGAGGGGCTCCTTCGTCTGATGGACGAAACTACCCCCAATGTTGAGACCTTTCCTGATTTTGAGTCATTGAAGGTTTCAAAGGATGCCCATCCAGGTAAATAATTCTGAGACCGAGCATGTTGTGTTTATGGCTGTACTTGATTCTGGGGGTTGACATAGTTGCTGGTGTTATGCAGAGGTGGCTGGGGCATCAGAGACCGCAGCTCCCTCCGAGATGTGAGGAGAGGTGCCCCCATCTGTTGACGGGCAGGAGCCCTCAGCGACCCAGGATGGCTCGGGTAAGTATTGAACCGCTACGGAGGGGATTGCCCTTACGTTGTACAATTGCTGGGCTGCAGACGCTGACTGGTTTTATGTTGCTACTTGCCAGGTGAGGATCCAGCCGCCACTCTGGAGATGATTCAGGAGCTGGTCTGTACTGGCCCATCAATGTCCCTTCCCTCCTTTGCGGGGGAGCCTGAAGGGAGGAGTGCTTCAATGCCGTCCACGGCTGAAGTAGCGTCTAGCCTGTTACCACAGCTGTTGGCGGGGGTGAGCTGTGTTTCGCTGCCAGCTGTAGTGTCAGCATGCACTGTGGGATTGGTCAAGTCTTCGAGCATGGGACCCTCAGGTATGTAGCTGGGGACTTAATCATTACTGTTAAGCCCTTTGTGTTGATTGTCTTCTAGTGCTGAGATCCTGTTGGCATTGTTTACAGGTGCTCCTTCGCCTCTAGAAGAGGATGAGCTACCCCGTGATAGGGCTGTGGTGGTGGAATAGGGGCCCACGGGAGTGGCTCCAGTTGAGGGCGACAAGGAGATCATTGACATTGAGAAGGTTTCGGAGGGGAGTGCTCCGGCCGGTGAGTTTCCTATTTGCAACTCTTAGCTGGAGAGCCGCCCTTGTAGAAAATTGGGTCGTGTAGTGACCTTGTTTGTTTTGTTGGCTTGCAGGAGCTTCCAATTCGGCCACCTCCGGGAGTTCGTCAGGGGCTTCATCCAGCTCTCCAGATGATGGCAGCTTGGAGATGGAGATAGAGGAGAGTTTGACCTCGAGCGCTTCATCCTCCGGGGTCTCTGCTAGTAGGGAGGTTCCAACGGGGACCACTTCTGGAGGTATGCGGTGGTTCTTCCCATCCTCATTTGGTGTTTGTTCACTCTATATGGCAGAGTGCTGACGTTCTTGGGTTGCCCGCAGCGTCAGATCCCAGAGAGGGGCACTCGTCGACTCCTGACAAGGGCGGGCAGGAGGAGCCACCTGTTCCACCCGTGCTTGCTGGGGACGACCGGACGGTGGAGGAATCACTACCCTCTCCGACCCCAGCGGGTGATGCTGTCGAGGCGGAGGAGCGACTACCATCCCCGACCTCGGTAGATGATGCCACCGGGATTGTTGGACTTGCTCCAGGTAAGGAGCCAAGACTTGTTTTCCTTTTTCTCAAGTTTTTCACCTTATCTGTCCAAGGAAGTCTTACATGTATTGCTCACTCCCTTTGGTGTTTGCCAGAACTATGCAGGTTCCACTGGAGTGCTAACCGCGTCTGGCGACCTCTCCCTGGGTTTAGGGGTAGAGTGGCCTACATCTGCTTCTCCGTCGGAGCCATTACTGGAGGCGAGTGTAGGTGCCGCCCTGCTCCAGCGGGTGTGAGGATACTCACAGAGCGGCCCTCTTCCTTCTCCAGAGGACCTGAGGCAGTGGCTACGGGAGTGCACCCAGGGCTACCACGCGCTTGGCTTCCCACGGGAGCTCTGGATGTCCGGGTTAGCTGGGATATGGGCCGAGTACCTGCGACTCCGGCGGCGATCTGAGAGGCGCAGGAGCAGCGGGCTCAGCTTGTGTCAGCCATAGCTGAGCAGAGAAGTCACGCCGAGGCGACTGCGTTGGCATCTTAGGAGTGAGCCTCGCAGCTGAGGGAGGTGGAGAGCCGGGCTGAGGCCTTGAGGAAGGCCTGGGAGGAGCAGCAGGTAGTCACCGAGTGCGTCCGAGCTGAGTGGCAGGCAGCCGAGACTACAGCCGAAGCTAGTGCTCAGCTCTTGTCTACCTTGGAGGCGGAGCTTGCGGCTGCGGACTCTCACCTTGCGGCACTGGAGGGGACCGAGCCTGAGATTTGATTGTATCTCTTTCCTTTCTTGTTTGTGCTATCTGGAGTGTATGAATTTTGTCACCCCAAGGGCATGTCTTGGGCTCCTTTTACAGAGTATTAATGCCAAACACCAGATCTTTTGTTTACTGGGTTGTTCCCTTCCTTTTTCGATGGAATGGAGTGATGTGCGTGAGCTGGCGACCACTTATCGTTAGTCGTGCTTGTTTGTTCTACGATGCATTGGCATGAGTGATAGGGGACAATAGGGATCGGGTTCAAGGAACCTGATGTTAGAAACTGGAGGCTGATCACTGGGTAGTGTAGATATGTGTTTCTCCTTTCCTCTTACCTTCACCTTTTTGAATTGAAGTACGAAAAGGAAAGTGAGGCTAAAAGGTGGAGGAAGGTATATGGATGTGATCGCCACCAAGATGCAGAATGCAAAGGCAGTGCACCCTTACCTTGAAAAAGGGAGATGAAGCACTCGCCAAAGGAATGCTGTGAAGGTCGAACACGGTCCGAAGAGGACCGCCTATGGATGTAGACGGCTACTCGATAGACCGCTCACAGCGCTAGGAAGAGAACGCGGGATGAAGGTTGACCAACGTCTGAACGGTCCGAGGCACACCGTTGAAAGGATCAGCACAGTCTACGCGTGGTCGTGTACCCATTAGAACGGACAGAATTAGACCGCTTGACGTTGCCAAACTTCAAGTAGTGGAGACCTGATCCTCCACCCCTTCTGGCCGGCCAGAGGGGATGGGCCTCGTGTTGTGCTTGTGTTGACCTCCAAAACAACTCAGAGAACAAGAAAACAAAACCCAAATCAGTCCTGGAATGTGTAGTAACGATAAAATAGAATGGAAAACTAACACGATAACATGAAGTGGGGGATACCTGAGGTGGTTTTTAACCCCTATGGGGTGTGAAAAACAATAGGGCGGTGTAAAAAATGAGAATGATGGTGAAGAACGTGAATGAAAATGGAGGAAACAAGCATGCAAGTGATGAACAACTTACTAACACCTAGACCAAAAACACAAAAAAATGACTACTCCCTGCACCAAAGGCTTGAATGGATGTAGAAAGCCTTCCTCTCTAGCTGCGGTTTGCTCAAGAATTCGGCAGCACTTCGTCGCGAACGCCAAAATCTCCCCCCTTTCAAGCTTGGACTAAGGGTTCTATTTATAGACCCCCTGAAAGTCCACTCCTAAATTAGGGTTTTCCAGTGATAATTAGGTCGCGAATATAAAATAAAATCTGTAGATAATACTCTAATCTACCGCCCAGATGAAACGGGACCTCATTTGGTTGAGAAACCGCGGAGAAAAGGGCGTGGGAAGTTTGAGTTTTAACCACGGGTGGAGAGAGAAAACCCAAACAGTCCATATATCTCGGTCTGGTACACGGTCGCTCGATGGGCCGCCCAACCATGTACACGATCGAATGCTAGACCGCTTACATGTGTCGGCGATAAATAAATAAAAAGATAAATAGCCCAATTATCCCTACAGAACTGACCGGCAAAGCCGGCACTGGACTCTGAGGATAAAACGGTCTACCGATAGACTAATCAACAAATCACACGGTTTGTTCCTAGACCGTGTACCAAGTGTCGGAGGAATTTTAATAAAATAGGATAATTAGATAATTATCTGAACAACCAACTGGTTTAGGAGTTTGGGAGGTAAACGGTCGAATGATGAGCCGTTCGACATGGGTAAATGGCCCAACGATAGACCGTTCTAATGGTTGTCGGTGGAAATTCAGAAAAATCAAATAATCCAAGGATAAATCACCGTGGGACTTTAAATGGTCTAAAAAGAGACCGTTCAAATCGTACACGGTCTAGTGATAGACCGTTTATGAACTGAGCGGTAGAAATTGATAAGTTAGGATAAATAAGCCCGTTCACCCTAAAGATCGAGGAGATTAAGGCCCATTAAGCCCAAATTCAAAAGTAAACCTAGCCAGGGAGGAAGTAACCATAAAATAAGTCCAAAGACATGCCTAAAAATAGTCCAATGAGTAATGGACAACTTGAGGCATCAAAAATAAGGGTAAGAAGAATGACCCAACTCATAGGGAAAAACAGGTGTCAACAGATGCCCCTCCTTAACGTCCTCTTTGCAGGGGAGCGAGCGGAGATGAAGCGAAAGCGAAATGGAACATGGAGATGAAGCATAAATGAAGTGGAGCGAACTGAAAAGTGGGCGTTAAGGTAAAAGACACCCGTTTCCTCGCCAATGAGCGATAGGAATCTTCCGAAAAACTCTGAACCAAACACAAGGAACGATCGGACCAAAACAACGCCAGTCTGGAGAAACTAACTAAACGAAAGGGGAAAACACACGATCAACCTCATGGGGGACACAATCCCTCGGACCAATGAGGGGACTGGAGCAAGAAGTAAAAAGTAAAGAAATAGACTAAAACTCCAGACGGGGACTTTCAGCCGACCAAACCAGGTGAACAGACCCGAGAGAACCTTCCAACTCTGAGTGGAATTGCTTCTCTTACTCGAAACCATGAACGCACAATCACCCATCACAAATGAGACACTTTCAGACAGACCATGGGTCATGAATCCTCAAAAGATGCGTATGATGCATGCTGGGCTAAAATAAATGAAATCATTAAAACGAATGCAAGGAAAGTCACAAAATAGAAAATACTCGAGAATAATATTGCTAGACTGGGACCATCAGGGTCAAGACACTATCTACAACCACAGCATGCAAGATAGAACCGTCATCCCCCAATTTTCCCAACCTAACGGCCTATCCGACGATTAAACATATGAACCTAGATCATCATCGTTTTTATTATAGGGGAACATCAGATCTTGGAACACGTAGATAACCAGTCGGTTCTCGAGATAATATAGCATAGATACCATATAGCAATGCAATAAGGGATGCAGGGATCGAAATACTTACCTGACTTACCTGTCGGTAGTGGAAGGCAAAGTGACGCTGCAAAAGAATCGTGAACCAAGATCTTTGCAATTTGATATATCACGAGACAATATAAGTCAAAAGGAGCTATCAATCAAGCACATAATGCAGCAACATAGCATCAAAAGCATTATCCATCATTTCAACACATACACGGTCTATCCTAGACCGCCCAACAACATAAACAGCTTTATAGGGCCGTAAAGAAAGATGGGGTTTTGAATCTTATTGCGACCTATAAATGGCCAAATTGGGGACCGTTCAAAAGTGGCACGGTCTTAAAAGACCGTGTAAATGCATATGGAACGTCATACACAAGCGGTCTAATAAGGACCGTTTAATGGAATACACGGTATGTCGATAGACCGTGTATCTACTGTCGATTTCAAAAAAATAAAACAGAGCCTTCCATCTCCCTCCTTACCGTAACCGACGGCGAGAGAGAAGAACACCACCCCCCCATTCTCAATCTCCAACTCTACTCCTCTCTTCATTCCTCCCATTTTCATTCTCCACACCCTAACCTCCCCACCTTCCATGCACTTCAAACACCAGGCATTGGAGAGTAGAATGGCTCGAGAAGACACCACTGCACCGCCGCCGCCCATGGCCGCCACGGAGGAGGCTCCGACGTCAGAGGAAGTAGTGCCGCCATCCACGACTGAAGGAGGGGCACCACCGCCGCCGCCCGTGGCCGAGGGAGGTGCCACGGCGATCATCTCCAGGGAGGATGACGCAGACGCACCACTGGAGGCGGCCACGGCGATGGTGGAGAAACCACCGCGATCCTCCGAGGTAGGCTCCTAAACCCATCCCTATTTTAATTTTTTTTAGCATGCATGCAACCTTAGGGGGTAGAGGAGGGGCATACGACCCCGTAGGGCCGGTTGGGAGCCCACAAGGGCCTTCACCGCCGGCGGGATGGGAGGTGAACGCCGTTGGGCACGACGGTGGGAAACGGTTCAATAGGAACCGCTCACTAAACCACACGGTTCATATAGAACTGTTCAAAGATAGCACGGCCCATGGGTGGCCGTTCCAAGGGAATGTGAACAGACGAAAGTGAGGGATTTAGCACGGTCTGGGGAAGGCCGTGGAGATGTGGGACGGCCCACTTCGGTCCGTTCAGAATTTGAACCGTTGGGATTAGAACGGTCTCCAACAGATCACCATTATCGACATGGTTGAAGGAATGACCATGCAAGTCAAATGATCAGGGGCTTGAGAGGGAATCAACACGGTCAGGTGGGGACAGTGGGCTTATTAAACGGCCAGGAAAGAGCCACTGCAAGGGTAGACACAGGAAAATGGCACAGTCCGAACTGGGCCGTCCAGTAGGCAGAACGGTCTACGGATGGCCGTGGACCTCTAAAAGGGTCTATTGAGACAACGGGACGGTTGGAGGCCAACCGTTGAAGGATGTAAACGGCCCAGAGGTGACCGTTTGTTATATCAGACTGCATTTTTTTTCTTTTTCCCTTTCATTTATTTATTTAATGAAATGCATGATCTGTCATGAAATGTATGACTAATGCACCTATTTTAAATGTATGCAGGGAAAGCGTAGGACTCGGATCTCCTGGCTTCAGGTCCGAGCAGTGTACCTCACATTGCCGGACTTTCAGTGGGAGAGGCTTGCGACGATGGGCTTCAGCGAGTTCCTGAGCGTAGAGGTGACTCAGCTGGACACGCCACTCCTCTATGCTCTGCACGACCGCTGGGATCCGATGAGCCGGATGATATTTTTCCCATGGGGCCATATGGTCCCCAAGTTAGAGGATGTTGCGCGCATCACCGGATTACGCGTGCATGGGACACCGGTCAGCGGGAGGACCTACCCCGACTACCGGGAGCTGGCCCAGAGTCTGCTAGGGCTGGAGCTACTATGACCGGAGCGGCAGTCGACGACCCTGACGAGAGCAAGGCTGCAGGAGAGCCTCTAACTTCGAGGAATGGGGATCGAGACCGGGGAGCTGCCATAGCAACACCTGCAAAGGCTCGTGGACCGGGCGCGTCCGAGAGTAGCAGCCAAGCCAGGACTCGGGGCGGACGTGGTCCTGAGGAGGTTCTTGATGCTGCTATTTGGGCGACTACTGTTCACGACCAGGGCCGACGTCATCAGCTGTCGATTCTTGCCGCTACTCGAGGACGTGAGCCATGTCGAGGACTATGCTTGGGGAGCGGCAGTCCTCACGTTCCTCTTCGACACACTGAGCTCGACCAGCCGGCGGACGATGCTCGGTGGTTTCTCTCCCCTACTCTAGGTATGACTCGACTCCTAAAATTGTTATGCAATTTGTTATATGAACTCTATATGTTGTATGCTGACATTTAATGAAATGCAATGCAGGTGTGGGCCTACGTACACCTACGTGGGCTAGGGAGAGGTGAGGAGACACACCCGGACCGGCTGCCCATCGCAAGGCGGTGGACGGCCCCACGGGAGACTGGGTCCTTGCAACGATAGGTCCGGGGGATCCAGGACGACTTGGACACACTGCCCTATGCCTCGATAAAACCTAAACTTAAACTTTACATTAAATGCAACTTATATGCTTATGATGCTAATGCGACTTTCCTACTCGACAGGTCCGGTGGACACCGTACCAGAGCGAGGGGCAGGAGGGTCAGCCTTGGGTGGTGGCGGCCCTCGCCTACGCTGGCCGAGACATCTGGCTCCACTGCATGAATGTGGTGGAGCCGCTCTACTTCCGGCTGGTGATGAGGACGAACGGCGTCCACCAGCCCGCGGTCGAGTTTCCGGCACCCGAGAAGCCGGAGGAGCGAGTTGGGCGACACCCCCGAGGACTGGCCACGGTGGTAGATTGGACAACGCGGGCAACAGAGCAGATCGCAGATTGGACAGCACTCGGGCGGGTGGTGTCTGCCCGAGCGGAGAGCGATGAGGCTTACTACACCGCCTACGCCCTGCACTATAGGGACCAGGTGTTCCATGGTGCCCACTGATAATGCGAAAGTTCGTCGTTTAAAACACGCGTACCAATCTTTAAAATTCCAACTCGCACTAGATGAAAGAAAGACGTAATATGGTGGCGAGAAGGGTCGAATCCACAAGGAAGAAGCGATTTTTAAAGTTAAAAACTTTGGACTCCTTTGGAAAATATTTATGATTTGATTGCTTAAAGAAAAGTGATGAAACAAAGAACGATTCTAACAATTAATTAAAAATGCCTATGACTATGTGCCTATGCTATAGAAAATAATTGCATGAAGTGGAAAGAAGAGAAAGAAGAAGGAGGTAGAGAGAGAAGAAGAGCAAGAACTAGATCAAAAGAACAACTCATTTCATTAACTTAAAAGAAAGAGTAAATGAAATGCGAAACAAGATTACACCAATGACGTAACGAGATTACAATGAAGTGAAATAACACAAAAGTAATAAGAATAAGAAAAGCCTGGAGTTTGGAGTTTGGATATGGTAGCAGCAATGGTGATGACGGAGCCGTCCTCTCTTGGCCATGGATCACGAACCACCTCGCGAAAGATGTCGTCTACGCCGGGAGGAAGTCACCTTCGTCGTTGAAGCTGCCTTTGGTGGGTGAATAGCTTTAAAAACAAAAAGAATTAGAAGAAGTGGTAAAAACAAAAGTTGAATATCATAGGAATGGGAAGAAGTTGTGTGAAGAGTACAAAGAAAACAAAGAGTCTAAGGGCATGAAAACGGAGGAAGAACAAGGTGTAGAGCCTTGGATGAACAATAAAAACACAGGATAGCACCTTAAAAAAGAGGTTATAACTTAACAACAGTATAGAATTGGTAGATGGTTTAGAATAAGAAGATAAATATCTTTTAAAAGCAAAGAACTTTTATGAAGAAAGAAAGAGCAGAAAATGACTAGAAGGGGGAGAAATAAGGGGAAGAACATAGAGAAACATTGGTTTGTAGATGAACATGACAGCACAGTAAAAGACACGAAATAGCTTGAAACCCAGAAGGGATTAGAAGATGATACAGAAGAAGAAGTTGTAGAGGACTTAAAAAGAAAGAACTTTCATAAAGAAAGAAAGAGGAGAAGAGGGACGGAAGAGGGAGAAATCGGCGACCTAAGATGTGAGAGGGAGAGGGTGAAAATTGCCAAAAGAAGAACTCTCCTTCTCCTCCTTGTCATGGGCTATTTATAGGGAAAGTTGGGTCAATGGAGGGTGGAGATTGTATCAAAAGGAGATGAATGGTTGAGATTTAGGTAGAAGATGATGTATGGGGAAAAGAAAAAGGAGGTGGGCACCCCCTTTCCCAAGGCTCATCATTTCTTCTCTTTATTTCAAACTTTAAATTTTCTTTTTCCCCCAACTAAAATATGTGATTCTTCTCCTCAATTTCAAACTTTTGAAATTTTTTTCCCTCTAACCAAAATATAAACTTTGAATTTTAATTTCCCTCCAACCAAAATATGTGCTTCTGTGTTTGACTTGGTCAAAGTGGTGATGACAGTTTTGCCCCTGGAGTTTCTTACAATTACCTTTCGTGTCCTGCACACACATAATTATAATTTAGTCCATAAAAATTATCATAATGTGCACATAAATGTTCATGGCCCTCAACTTTACTTTACTAAATGATATCACTGAATTAATCAATTTTCGTGAAATGCCCAATTTACATGTGAAGTTGAGATTAACGATAGGACATGCATAATTGCCTAATTATATGCTCATAAAATGGTGCATATGCAATGAATTATCATAAAAAATGGACACTTATCACACCCCCCAACTTGAACATTGCTAGTTCTTAGTAATGTAAATAATTATAGAATTAGGACTAGCAAACACTCATGTATCATAGTTCATGGCAAGAACATTATGCATAATGATTTAGACTTTGGAGTATTACAAGTTCAAGTAGTATGTATTCAGTAAAAATTTCATCAGTCCATGTATTTAGACCTTTCCTCATGATACACTAAAAATTACATATCTCTTTGTGTAGGAGTGATATAACTTGACTAGTGACTACCAAACAGTCTAGATGAATGAGTCTTCTACCTTTCACTGAAAGATGATTTCAATTCTGCCCACATCTCGAATTAAGTTTCTCGAATTACAGGTAGCTTCACTCTGCCTTTTTATTCATTCTTTTTTTTCTTTTTTTTGACACACGGTGCTGCACATCCCTTCGCCGTTTGACGCGTACCTCAACTCTTGCCTTAGGAGAAGCAGACCCGGTTACTAAGTTCAGTGATATTTTTCATGATTTTTTTTATTTTTTTTGGCAAGTAGCTTTTTTCTCACGATTACTTTCAACGAATGGGCATAATATCAATCATCATCTAAGTGTTAAGCAAAATTCTCATCATCCTAATGTTTGTCATCTACCAATCTTGTTATTGTGCAATCGAATTTCAGATGTATTATGAGAAAAAGGCTAAAGACATAACCAATTAATTCATCCCTTTAACTTGTAACTTTCACGAGTAAGACTCTAAGTCCTATCATTCTAAGAAAAGTTTCTCATCATGAAATATGAACATGAAGCACTTGTTAGAGGTGTGATGAAAGGTTGCAATCATTTTGAGAAAATTAGAGCTCAAGCTATCCCCCAACTTAGGTGACATTGTCCCTAATGGCATGAACAAAATATAGAAATGAAATAAAGCCATGAAAAGTAGGGGGAAGGATAGATACGACCTGAGAGAGAGATGCCGTCGTCAGAAGAATGTTGCTCCAGGATCCTAAAACTTTTTTTTTTTTGCAAAGGAGAAAGATTAATTGGGTTACCTCCCAATAAGCGCTAAGTTTTACGTCTTCCGCCAGACGTAATAGAGCTCACAATGGGTCACTTAACCTGAGAGAGTCCTCATGTAGCATTGGAAGATTTTCAATGTAAGGTTTCAAACGTTGACCATTGACAGTGAAAGTTTGACCAGTTTTAGGATCGAGAATCTTTACTGCACCATGGTCAAATGTTTTAATTATCACATATGGTCCATCCCATCGGGATTTCAATTTGCCAGGGAATAATCGCAGCTTAGAGTTAAAAAGCCAGACCTTTTGGTTGATTTGAAAAGTTTTTCGTGAAATGTGTTTATCATGGAATGCTTTAGTCTGGGCTTTATAAATCCTAGAATTCTCATAGGCCTCATTGCGAAGTTCCTCTAACTCATTCAGTTGAAGGGCTCTATGGGAACTAGTCTGTGCTGAATCAACATTGAATTGTTTGATTGCCCAATAAGCCCTATGTTTCAATTCGACTGGCAAATGACATGGCTGTCCAAAAACGAGTCTATAAGGGGACATGCCAATTGGAGTTTCGTAGGCAGTCCGATAGGCCCATAAAGCATCATCTAATCTTTCTGACCAATCTTTCCTATCGGGCCTAATAGGCTTTTATAAAATATTCTTGATCTCCCTATTAGAAACCTCCACCTGGCCACTAATCTGGGGATGGTAGGGGGTAGTAATCTTATGTGTTATCTCATACTTCCTAAGCAAAGTCCGGAATTGAGAATGGATGAAATGTGAACCCCCATCACTAATGATAGCCTTGGGACACCCAAACCGAGAGAAAATGTTCTTACGAACAAATTTCATGACAATTTTATGATCATTAGCCCTCGTGGCTATAGCTTCTATCCACTTAGACACGTAATCTACCGCCACCAAAATATACTCATGACCAAAAGATAGTGAAAACGGTCCCATGAAGTCAATTCCCCATACATCAAAATTTTCACAACTAGGATAGGGTTTAAAGGCATCATGTCCCTACGTGACATGTTTCCTACATCCTGACAACGCTCACAAGATTTGCAAAATATGAATGCATCTTTGAATAATGTGGGCCAGTAGAACCCACTCTACAAAACCTTGGCTGTCGTTTTCTTACCTGAAAAATGCCCCCCACAAGATAAGGTGTGACAAAATGTCAGAATGCTATGTTGCTCACCCTCAGGGACACACATCTGAATGATTTGGTCTGCTCCTAAATGGAATAGCTCAGGGTCTTCCCAAAAGAAGTACTTGAGCTTAGCAAAGAAATGATCTTTTTCTTGTTTGGACCAACCTTCAAGAATTTTTCCCACAGCTAAGTAATTGACAATGTGCGCATACCATGGGGGTGAAATGTGGGATACACTAAGGAGGTGCTCATCTGGAAATGAGTCCTGTAAGGGTGTGGTGTCTGATGTTATAATCCGGGACAAGTGATCTGCAACAACATTTTCACTTCCTTTTTTATCCCGAATTTCAAATCAAATTCCTGTAGTAACATGATCCATCTAATCAACCTTGGTTTGACATCTTTTTTAGACAGAAGGAGTCTAAGGGCTGAGTGGTCAGAAAACACAATGACTTTGGCCCCTAGCAGATAGAATCGAAACTTTTCAAGGGCAAAGACAATAGCAAATAACTCCTTTTCTATTGTGGTGTACCTAAGTTGGGCATCAGCGAGTGTGCGGCTCGCATAGTAAATCACCACAGGCTTTTTGTCTACCCTTTGCCCCAAAACCGCACCTAAAGCATAATCTGAGGCATCACACATAATTTCAAAAGATAATGACCAATTAGGAGTTTGCAAGATTGGGGCATTGGTCAACGTCATTTTTAACGATTCAATAGCCTCAAGACATGATTGGTCAATATGGAATGGGACTTCCTTAGCCAGCAGATTAGTGAGAGGTCTAGCAACTTTGGAGAAATCTTAGATGAACCGGCGATAGAAGCCGGCATGACCCAGGAATGATCGGATTTATTTTACTGAGGTGGGTGGTGGCAGTTTGGCAATGAGCTCAACCTTGGCTTTATCTACCTCAATTCCTCTTGCCGACACTATATGCCCCAGAATAATGCATTCTTTAATCATGAAATGGCTCTTTTCCCAACTGAGGACAAGATTAGTGTCAATGCATCTCTTCATTACTTTGGCTAAGTGATCAAGACAGGAATCAAATGTGTCCCCAAAAATAGAGAAATCATCCATGAAAATCTCTAAAAAGTTGCCCACCATGTCAGAAAAAATTGCTAACATGCATCTTTGAAATGTGGCAGGCGCATTACATAGTCCAAAGGGCATTCTCCGGAAAGTAAATGTTCTGTAGGGACATGTAAATGTGATTTTTTCTTGATCTTCTAGGTAGATAGCCACCTGATTGTACCCAGAATACCTATCTATAAAATAGAAGTATTTTTGCCCTGCTAATTTTTCTAAAATTTGGTCAATGAATGGGTGGGGAAAATGATCCTTCTTTGTCATGGAGTTGAACTTCCGATAATCAATGCAGACCCTCCATCCCGTGGTCAACCTAGTAGGTATCAACTCCTCTTGATCATTGGTGATCACATTCAGTCCTAATTTCTTTGGGACTATTTGGGTTGGACTGACCCACTCCCTATCAGAAATTGGGTAGATGATCCCGACATCTAGCCACTTGACCACCTCATTTTTGACAACCTCCTTCATGTGCAAATTTAATCTCCTCTGCATGTCTCTGCTTGGTTTTGCATTCTCCTCCATATAAATGTGGTGCTGACAAATGGATGGGCTAATCCCTTTAAGATCAGCGACAGACCAACCTATAGCCCCCTTATGAGATTTAAAGACCTCAACTAGTTTCTCATCATGGTTAGGTTCAAGGTCGCTTGCTAAGATGACTGGCAAGGTTTGGTCTGGGCCTAGGAATACATACTTAAGGGAGGCCGGCAATGGTTTTAATTCAACCTGAGGAGGGGATTGCAAAGAGGGCAGAACTGGTTTAGATTTAAGCTTAGGCAACGGTTCAACTGGGGGCCACTTCCTAAGTTGAGTTGACAAGATGTCAACTTCTTTTCTCATTCTGGTACTACTGTCCCCTTCAATCTCCAATAACTCTTCAATGGTGTCAACAGCATAGCAATCTCCTTTTTGATCATGGAATTTGGACGCCTTGAAAATATTTATGCTAACTTTCTGGTCCCCAAAAGATATGTCCATAATTCTTGAAGCACAATCTATATTAGCCCTAGCCGTGGCTAAAAATGGTCTACCCAAAATGATAGGAGTATGCTCGATTTCTTGGGGAGAAACCATGTCCAAAATAAGAAAGTCGACAGGGAAGTAGCACTTATTCACTTTAACAATGACATCCTCAATAAGGCCCTTTGGAGTCTTGATTGATCTATCGGCGAGCTGGAGAATAATGGGTGTAGGCTTGAGCTCACCGATGTCAAACTGCTCATAGAGGGAGGTGGGAAGTAAATTCACACTAGCTCCTAAATCAAGGAGAGCCTTATCAAAGGTCACACCCCCAATGTTGCAAGAGATAAGGGCGCTCCATAGTCCTTTAACTTCCTTGGAAGTTGGTTGAGGACCACAGCACTAACATTCTCAGGAAGTCGAACCTTTTCCGAGGTCACTCGGGGCTCCCGCCTAGGAGTGCACATTTCCTTCAAGAATCTAGCATAGGCTGGAATATGTTTAATTGCATCGAGAAGAGGGATGTTGATGTGTACTTGTTTGAAGAGCTCCATCATCTCCTCATTGTGGGCCGGTTGTTTCTTCTTAGATTTTAAGGCATTGGGAAATGGCACTATAGGTTGGTAAGTGCTAGGCCCTTCATCTAGTTTTCGCTTTCCCTTGACATCTTCTTTCTGGTTGGGTTCCTCTTCACTATCAGAAGATATTTCTGGCGCCTATATCAATGAAGTAGAAGTAGACTCTGAGGATCTTGGAGGACTTTACCACTTCTTAAGGCCGAAATTGCTTTTGCATTTTCGAATTGTGGGCCTTTTGTGGTACTTGGCCTGATGGGTGCTGAAGGAGAGGAGGAATTAGCTGGTTCATGGGAAAGTTTGGTTATGGGAAGCCCGGGGGATTCTTTCGTGGGTTGGCAATGGGCTGACTTGGCAGTTGGCCCACTTCCCTTCTCATGGTGGCTTCAGCCAATTGGCCTAATTGGGTTTCCAACTTAGAGATAGTTTGCTGGTGGGCTTGAAGGGTCTGTTGGAAAGATTAACGTTGGGCTTGAATGGTTTGTTGGAAGGATTGATTTTTGGCCAGAATTAGTTATTGTAACTGATGGAATCTATCATCAGTTTGGGAGTCCTGGTGCTATTACAGAGGAGGTTGATAGGTTTGTTGGGAATTGGAAGACTGCCCAAAATTGGGCTGAGGAGGTTGGTATGGGGCCTGACCCTGGTTGAATCGGGGAAGTGGTTGTTGGGCTTGCGATCCTTGACCATTAGTATTTCCTTGAAATGGTGGCTGAGCTTGGAATTGGTGTTGAATGGGTGGTTTGTGAGTTTGAGATGCGGAGGGATGGTGGGCTGATTAGGAGCTTGTTGATTTCTCCAATTGAAATTAGGGTGATTCCTCCGGCCCGGATTATAGGTGTTAGAAAATGGGTCATAGTTGGGCTTAGAGAACCCCTGGGCTGCTTGGACTTGCTTTTGTATAAAAGGTGATAACTGGGCTGCTGTTGGGCAATCGGACACATGATGGTCCGAGCTAGCACATAAAGCACACACCTCATGGTGTGTTGGGTCCGAGTATGGGTGGGACGTAGGTGAGATGGTGGTTTCTTGTTTGTTTTGGGCCAGGAGCTGGTCTAACTTGTGGGCCAACATATCAACTTGTTCGAGCTTTTGGGCCATGATGTCCACCTTGTCTAATTTTGGATGAATGAAATGCACATCCACTCTAGCTTCAGGTTCCACACGATACATCCCGGCCAGTTTAGAGGGCCCAGTGGTTCTCTCATATGAGAATAAGGAAGTGTGGTTGATTGAATTCTCGCTCAACATTTCAAATAAGGCATAGGCCTCATCCTCACTCTTGCTCATAAAGGCCCCACCACATGATGCATCCACAATATACCTAACTTGATCGTCTAAGCCCTCATAGAAAGCTTGCACTATTTACCATTTAGAAAGCCCATGATGAGGGTATTTTCTGAGGAGTTCCTTTAATCTTTCCCATGATTCATGTATTTGTTCATTTGGGAGTTGCGTGAATCCTGTGATTACACGTCTCATGGTGTTGGTTCTACCGATAGGGTAGAACTTCTTAAGGAACTCATGCTGCATATCTGCCCATGTGCCAATAGGTTTCCCTAAGATCCCTAGCCAATATTTGGCTTTGTCCTTAAGTGATAAAGGGAATAAGGTCAAGCGGAGGGCATCATCTATGAAATTTTGAATTTTCACAGTGGAACAAATTTCTAGAAATTCATCCAGATGTTTATAGGGATCTTCATTGGTCTTCCCATAAAAGGATGGGAGCATCTGAATGGTGCTAGATTTGATCTCATAATGCAAAGTAGGGATATTAGACAGTTGGATACAAGTGGATGACTGATAATTTGAAGGAATAAAATATTCCTTCATCTGTTTGGACACCCCTATTTGATGTTGTTCAGCCATAGGTTGGATTTGATTTTGGGCCTGATTAAAAATGAATCGCTCAATCTCACTAATGGGCTCAACTAAGTCAAGGTGTCGAGATCTTCTCCCATGCATAAACCAAGGTTAAAGATGAGAGATGGGAGAATTTTTTTATGATGATTTTTATTTTTTTTATTTTTTTTGTTTTACTCAAACTAGGACGAAGAGAGAGAAGATGAGAATTTTTTTGTTTTAATTTTTAATTTTTAATTTTTTTATGCAAACACAAACAAGTTGTCACACAAATTACCTAATGACCTAGATGAGACCTGGACCTACAAATTAAGTTTCATAAAATGGCTAAAATACAACTTGAGATCACCCTCAATATTTCCACCGACCAGGTAAGGGGTGGGGTAGTGGGAGGCTCCCCCTACTTTCGTAGGGACCTAATTACAAACCACTAGCCCACTTAAGGTGTTTTTCGTCCGACTGTCTCACCTTAGGTACCGATTTTCACAAGAGGGTAAGCCTAAATAATACAAGAACCACAGTGTGAACCTAGGGCCAACGTCTACTGAATTTTATTTAAGGTCTAGGTGATGCAAAGATGTAAGGGAATTATGATTTGTGGACTACGGAAGGGTGATGAAATCCCCACCTTATCTTACTTATGGGTGTTGCCATTAAGATACTTTGAAATGATATGCAACAAAGAAAGTTCAAACAAGGGGTTCTATGCAAGCATGAAAATGCATGAGCATGCTTTTGAAAAAGTTAGAGTACTCACCTTACCGCCCGCAATCTTCAAAAATGCAATTAACAATAATTAAACAACAAGGAAAAATAAATACTATCCTAAATGATGCATGACCTAAAACATGAAAGTGTGATTTCTATGTTGACCTATGATTTTGAAGTTAACTAAACATAGTGTGTAATGCCATGGTTTTGTGTGATTGAGTGAACGATGATAACTAAACTAAATGGTTGATTGTTCTTGTCGATTGGTTGAATATGATTGAGTTGAACATGTGCTTTGAATGCTTCCTATGCATACTCTTCATGGAGCTTGGTTACATGATGCATTCATATTGGACAAATGCATAGATCTTGATCTTTAGTCAATCATGTTTTCAAAGTGTTCACTTGTATATGTGCATGGCTAAAGTGTTCTCATACTTTGCTCACTTGCATAGAAATAATTCTTGACCTTCAGCTTAAAGCTTTTATGGTTCAAGTGTTTGTATGCACCTTGAACATGGGCCTTCATGTATGCATTTCATACATTGATCATATTGATTATTAAGCTAAAGTTCTAATCATTTTTATCATGGTTTTGTAGGTTAAATTCTTTGTATAATCCCTCCAAGATCAAAGGAGTTTGATGCCACAGAGTTTGGAAGGGTTGCAATGGAGTTTGGGGCTAAAATGTAGTGGTCTGAAATTTACTGTAGCTGGCGGTCGACCGACCTGTAGCTGGCGGTCGACCGAAATTACCAGAATTCAAAAAACTACAGTTTTTCTAAGAGCGATCGACCACCGGCTGATCCCGGTCGACCGAAAATAACACCAAGCAATCTTCTACATGGTTTTCTCAGAGCGGTCGACCGCTAGTCCACCTCTGATCGACTGCCAGCCCCGAAGCCTCCAACTTTAACTTTTTGTTTCCAATCTGTGGAGAGATTCCCTTCCCCATTTCTTTAATCCCAATGCTTCCAATCACTCCAGAAATTATGGATCTAGGTCTGGGACTTGTCTCCTAACCTTCCAAGGGTTATAAAACCTCTCTTTGAGGTCATAAATCCTAAGAGACTCTAAGAGAACAAGAGGGATCAAGTTGGCTCAAGGAAGAGGAGGAATATCACTGTAGACGTGAACAGTGATTCGGAGATCAAAGCCTCATCATAGCTGAAGATCCAAGATCTATTTTGAAGCCTTCATCTTCCCATGAACTGAAGCAACAACAAATCAACCAAGAGAGATCAAGATAGTAGCTATCAAGGGAAGGTTGCTACAACGACCGTGAACAACATTCCTTCAACCAAGTTCTTCATCTGATCGAAGCCATTAAAGCATCAACTGAAGCCATTCAGTCATCTTCCAAAGCCAGGGAGTTCCAATCAAGCAAGGGTCTTAAGAAGAGCTTAAGGGAAGGCTGTCCAAGTGAAGAGAAGAAGAAGTACTGTAGCAGTGAACAGTACTCCGTGCAAGGAAACCTACATCCAATACAAGGCTATTCAAGTCGAGTCTTAAACCATTCAAGTAAAGAAGTAATCCTCGGAAGATCTGAAGCACGCACTCAGGGGGAGCCTTAATCAGGAGCATTCTAAACTATGGTTTATTCATTTTTGCATCTTGTGCCTAGTGTTTTTCATTTGTGTTTCTCATAAACTGCAAACATCAGTGTGTGTGTGGATCGTCTCAGATCCGTGGTAGTGTGTGGTCGTCGTGGTGTTCCATTCGTGTGTGCGTAGGTCTTCCTAGATCTACGTGTGTGTGTGATTTTATTCAGATCATAGTGTTTGTGTGTGTAAAGTGCTGCAAGTAAAGTGCTGCAATTGTCGCAGGAAGTGTGTGTGTCATTGATCCGGTTGTCAAGTCGTGTTGGAGACCTCGTCTCCATGTGTGTGTGTGTGTGTGTGTGTGTGTGTGTGTGTGTGTGTGTGTGTGTGTGTGTGTGTGTGTGTGTGTGTGTGTGTGTGTGTGTGTGTGTGTGTGTGTGTGTGTGTTGGGGCGTGTCCCCGTGTATGTGTGCAGGCGTCGTCCTGCGTGTGTGGTTGGAGCGTCGTCTCCGTTTGGGGATTTATCTCCGGGTGAAACCTCACCGGGTTTGGTGAGGGGTGGACGTAGGATTGCTGTCGTTGCATCCGAACCACCTTAAAAACTGCTGTGCATTGTGTGTTTTTTGCGTGGTTTGATTGTATTCGTTATATGGTCGTGTGGGAATGAAGAGATTGAGAGAATTGGTTAAAAAGTTTTCAAATTACTAATTAATGTTTATCACATATTTTTTAAAAAGCTAAAAGTTTCTTTAAAATTTGTAAACACCCAATTCACCCCCCTCTTGGGTGTCATTGATCGCGGGACTTCAATTGGTATCAGTGCTAAGGCTCTAATTCTTCATAGATCTAACAATCTAGAGAGATCCAGATCAATGACTACCAATATGTACACCCTGAGTTCTCCACCGGTATTTGATGGTTACAACTTTGATTTGTGGTTAGGAAGAATGTTTAGTCTAGTCAATTCATACGACCCTAAGCTATGGAAGCTTGTCTCTTGTGGTCCCTATGAATTGCCTAAAGACAAAGCTGTCTGGGCTAAAAATCATAAGCATAAACATGATCAAAATCGGTTGGTTTTAAAATTGTTCACTACTGCAGTCAGTTCTAATCAGTTTTCTTTTGTCTCCCATTGCAGGTCCGCGAAGGATATCTTGGATGGCTTAACCAAAGTCCGGAAGAGCATGAAGACCAATGTCTTGTGGCAGGCACGAGCGATCAAGGGAGTGATCAGAAAGGATCATCCCTAGAGGTATACTCAGACTCTGAAAGCATATCTCTCGATGATCTATTGATTGCATATGATGAGCTGGAAAATAAATATAAGAAGCTAAAATCTGAAAACAAAAAATTAAAAAGGAATGCTGAACAAAACAACTGTAATTCCTCATGCAAAGAATGTCTACATTTAAAGGAATTGATTGATGGTCATGTGTTTGACATTGAAATTTACAAAGATCAAATATCTTCTTTGAGAAATGAAAATAAAGAGCTGAGAGAGAGAATAAGTCTGATGAACAATGGCCAAAATGAATTTGTTCATGATCAAAAACTTGTTAAAGAGAATGAGAAACTGAAGGAATTGAACAAATTCATTTCTGAAAGATTGTTGATTCTTGAAAAAGGAAAATCTGTGGTTGTTAGAGAATGTGAAAATGTGGATGAACTTAGGCAAGAAGTAGAATGCCTTAAGACTACCAATGCCATGTTGAATGTTAGTCTTTCTACTTGTGAAGAAGAACTTGCCAATTCTGGATTACAAATTTCATCTCTTCAATCTGAAATTCTTGACTTGAATGATTCGTTATCTAGATTTGTAAATGGTCAAGAAAACTTGGACAAATTATTGGGGGTGAAAGTGAATTTTTTAAGGGAAGGGCTGGGCTATAATCCTGTGAACAAAAAGAAGTTTGAAAATAAAGTTTATACATCTTTTGTTCACAGTTCAAACATAGCCAGCACATCAAATGAAAATCTGAAAAAGAAAAATCATGTTGCACATACACATGCATCCACAAAGAAAATCAACTTGCATCAAAAATCCAAAAATGCTGCTAGCACTTCCATGCATGTTAAACATACTTATGCCACACACACACAACCACCTAGAAAGAAACTCTCATGTTTTTACTGTGGTAAATCTTGGCATGTCATGCATGATTGTTTCATTATGAAGAATGATGATTTGAGAGCATGTAAAAACCAAGCTGTTTTGAAAAATACAAAGAAAGCATTCACCACAGAACCTTCTGTGCATTGTAATCACTGCGGTAAAAGGGGTCATACAACTTCACATTGCTGGTTACTATTGAAGAGAAAGAACTCCCACTCAACACATCATGCTCACACACACAAATCAGTAGAACCCATGAGAAGAAAGAATATGATGCCACGAGCTTTCTACCATCACTTTGAAAAATCTAGGAACGTTAAGCATGATTGTTTTCTAAAGAAAAATGATGATTTGGATGTTGTCAAAAATTAGAAATCACATGTCTATGTTGCTACTAACCATCAAGGACCCAAAAAGATTTGGATACCTAAGAATGTCAAATGAGAAATCTGTTTTGCAGGTGTGCCATGGGGATGAAAAGTAAGAAATCAGTTTTCGCAAAGAAGGTAAGGCACACAAGTCAAGTGACTCAAGAAAGGCTAAAGCAAAAAATTAAAAATTGAATTTGAAAACACAGGTGATATCCCTCCTACCCTCTACGGTGATTAGGTTATGTTTTGACTCATCTTGTGTGATAGAGTTATGTAATCATGCATATGCTTGAATATGCATTTCATCCTATGTCAATTGCATATCCTTGTGCATGTCGAGTGTGATATAGCATATTGTTAAGAGTTGTTTGTATGTCGTCAACTTACCTCACCACACACATTGAGTTTCCCATATGTCTTCACATCCTGTCATGTCATGCAAAGTTTGACATTGTGAACTCATATCATAATGCATTGCATTCCTCTTGTTTTCATCACATCCATGACTACATACTGCATTAGAACTTGTATGGAAAATCTTGCATTCATGAACACATATTGAGGAGGAGCACCCATATTCATCATAGGAACCTAGTCTTTAGGATCGCCCCTAAGCCATGCATTGAGTCTAGAGCTTTGTGTGGGGATGTTAGCTTGGCAAAAGAACATTTCATATTATTTTTAATAAATCTGAATTGAAATTAATAAATCAAATCTTTTCATCTTTGAATGCAGATCACACTTCCAAATTCAAGTCGTGTTAGGCCAGCCATGGCCATGTCTGAATCAACTAAGGGATGAAACAAGTGAAAGAATACCTTGCAAGGATGAAAATGATGGAAATTTCCTCAACCGCTACTAGGAGATAGGAAGTGATTTTGATAAGCACCCCGTGTCGGTTGCTAAATTGAATAACCCTCTTCAGATCTTAAAGATACAAATCATCCACAAACATGCACATTAGCTACAGGAAGATCTGTAAGAACTGAGGCAAAATACCAAAGGCATGGTGTTAAAGGGCTCGCATCCTTTGATTGAAAATGGCTTCAAGAGGAGAAAGACTTGGAAGAAAATAAATTCTCAAGGCAAAGGTAAGAAAGCAAAATCTGAAATATCAACCTTCGTGAGGTTGGTGATTTTAGTGATTAAAGGCCTCCAATTTTGAATCCTGAACTAAGGTAACTCAACCCTTTTTGCCTTGGAAATATACAATCATGCAATGGCCTTTTGTCACTAGGTGCAACCTTTAGATGACAGGTATTAATTCTAAAAACTTGTGTTGTCATTCACCAGCATGTTGTGATGAACCTGTCTAATTGGTTGAACTAAATTAAAAATCTTGAGAGATGTGTATGAAGTGATTGCATATTGAATATTCTCAATTTGAATTGCATGATCACACTTGAATTGAATTACATATCTGGTACATCAAATGGCGTCTGTGGAAGAGTGGATCATGTCCACTTGGAAGCATTCCCTATGCGTTGAGCTGGGTCTTCGGACTACAAACTCCGCCTCGTACCAGATCTTGTAAATTGGATTGGTTGATGTGTGAATGAACTCTTGAGCTAAACTATGAAAATTAAAACCATGTTTGTGATTGAATGATTCATACATTTGGCTAATTCTCATTTCAATACTTGTGAATGACCTTTGAAAATCTGTTTTTGAAAAATTCTGAAAATTGAGTTGCATTGCTTAATTTTAATCTTTTAAGCACCCTTGTCTCATAAAGGTCATGTCATGCAAAAGTTGTTGACACATTGATAAAATGTGAATGCTCTAATGTGGAACTTGTCTCATAGTGTGAAAATCAAAGCCCTCCCTTGCTGTAATTGCATATTACATCACACTCTCATCCAGGCATAGGTTGCATGTATTAGAACTCATGCATCAATTGCAGTAAGTTCATTCATTTGATATCAAAAGCTTTGCACCACATTACATTTTATCTTGGCATATTGCATTTTCATTCCACTACTATATGATCAAAGGTTACATTGCATCAGTACTCATGCATTAGCTGCATTCAATTCATTAAATTGGTATCCATTTGATTGGTATCAATTGCATGTTTGCATTGCATGTTGCATACATTCCCTCTGCATGCTTGCTTGATATTATATACCATTTACCCCCATCCTTTGGCATTTCTATGGCTTCATATATCCTTTCTTAATAATGATGCATTTGAGTCATTGTTGGTGTGTTTCCTGTCATACACTCTGGGGGAGTTCATACTTAATAAGTGCATCTATTTAAGGGGAGTAGCACTGTCATGTGTTTATGATATTTTTGGTATACATGCTGAATCAAATTCGCACACTTCATGCACAAAATGTGAAAATGAGTGTTAACGATAAGGATATATGAATTTCTTTTCAACACTCTCGAGATGTTAAATTTAATGCATGTATGTTGAAGAGACAGTTGAGGAAAAAGCTGCCTACCTATCTTTTTGAAAAATCTCGAATGAAAAAGAAAGGCAGAGCAATACTCAATCTCACTGAGTAAATTGGGCACATGTCACCTGAGACGTGATGTGGTTCATTTCTGAAAAGTGTTGACTAAAGTACCTCTGTTCAAGATGAGGTGAAATGGTTCAGTATTCTGAGTAACCGGGAATTCTGGCATGAGCTCCATGCGTCTACTCGCGTAAAAAGGAATTATTTGAACCTGATCACTCTTGAAAAATTCTGATGATGGTTGAGTTGAAAAATGATGATGAAAACTCATTGTGGTAGAGCGTAGTCTCCAATACGCTATTCTCAAAAATTGAAGTGCAGTCTGTAAAATGTCTCATTGTGTTAATATGAAAATCTAAATATCCATACTGCAACTATAATTTTTCATGTTACTCACTTACACTTTGAAAATTTGATTTAATATGTATTCAGAAAATTGATTGACTGTATTGATTATTGCATGACTCTTCCTCTATGATTGCACAACCTCCTAGGTGTGTTAAGTGAACATTTCAGTTGCTATGACCCTCATGCACTCTTCTTATACCCATTCCCTCTTAAATAAGTACGGGGGAGCTGTGTTGCATGTATATATACGTATTTGTCTATTTGTTTGTTTATGCATCTCACATGTCATCACATGCATATGTTGCATCTCATGCATTTCAAACCACAAATCAAAAATTAAAAATCTGAAAATAATGAAAACCCAAAAATTGAATGGACTTCACATGCTGCACACTTGTTAAATAAGCTTTGGATTTTGATTGACCAAGGGGAGAAGCGTGAAATTAGCTCTACTCATCCTAGCATGTCCAAGTGATCGACAATTGGTATCCCCTCATGCCAACCATTGGTATCACAAAATAAATAAAAATCTGTAAACATGAAAATCAACAAAAACATGTTTTGGTGCCTCCCAGACATTTCATGAACCCACTTGTTTATAATTTGCTCATGCTTCATCAGAATTTCAAACGTGGGTCATTATCCCTTGCTCATTCATCATGCTGCTATATGGACCTCAGTGGTTTCTTCCCTTCATCTTGATAGTGTTAATGTGGCAGATAGATTGACATTCATTCGCCTGTTGATACTGTCAAAGGGGGAGCAAGAATTGCTCCTGCTTCGTTGGTTTCGGTTTGCTTGTTGATAAGGGAGAAAGTTTTGCCTTATCCCGCCTTTTGATAATGTCAAAGGGGGAGAAAAAGGATTCATGATTTCCTTTGTCAGGAGAAAAAGATTCATGATTACTTGTGTTAGGGCGATAAGAACATGTTGTATCCTCATTTAGTTTGTCATCATCACTTTGTTTTGTCCTCATTTATCCCTAAGTTTATCATCATCAAAAAGGGGGAGATTGTTGAGCTATAGTTTTGATGTTAACTAAACATAGTGTGTAATGCTATGGTTTTGTGTGATTGAGTGAACGATGATAACTAAACTAAATGGTTGATTGTTCCTGTCGATTGGTTAAATATGATTGAGTTGAACATGTGCTTTGAATGCTTCCTATGCATACTCTTCATGGAGCTTGGTTACATGATGCATTCATATTGGACAAATGCATAGATCTTGATCTTTAGTCAATCATGTTTTCAAAGTGTTCACTTGTATATGTGCATGGCTAAAGTGTTCTCATACTTTGCTCACTTGCATAGAAATAATTCTTGACCTTTAGCTTAAAGCTTTTATGGTTCAAGTGTTTGTATGCACCTTGAACATGGGCCTTCATGTATGCATTTCATATATTGATCATATTGATTATTAAGCTAAAGTTCTAATCATTTTTATCATGGTTTTGTAGGTTACATTCTTTGTATAATCCCTCCAAGATCAAAGGAGTTTGATGCCACAGAGTTTGGAAGGGTTGCAATGGAGTTTGGGGCTAAAATGTAGTGGTCTGAAATTTACTGTAGCTGGCGGTCGACCGACCTGTAGCTGGCGGTCGACCGAAATTATCAGAATTCAGAAAACTACAATTTTTCTCAGAGCGGTCGACTGCCGGCTGATCCCGGTCGACCGAAAATAATAGCAAGCAATCTTCTACAGGGTTTTCTCAGAGCGGTCGACCGCTAGTCCACCTCCGGTCGACCGCCAGCCCCGAAGCCTCCAACTTTGACTTTTTGTTTCCAATCTGTGGAGAGAGTCCCTTCCCCATTTCTTTAATCCCAATGCTCCCAATCACTCCAGAAATTATGGATCTAGGTCTGGGGCTTGTCTCCTAACCTTCCAAGGGTTATAAAACCTCTCTTTGAGGTCATAAACCCTAAGAGACTCTAAGAGAACAAGAGGGATCAAGTTGGCTCAAGGAAGAGGAGGAATATCACTGTAGCCGTAAACAGTGATTCGGAGATTAAAGCCTCATCATAGCTGAAGATCCAAGATCTATTTTGAAGCCTTCATCTTCCCATGAACTGAAGTAACAACAAATCAACCAAGAGAGATCAAGATAGTAGCTATCAAGGGAAGGTTGCTACAACGACCGTGAACAACATTCCTTCAACCAAGTTCTTCATCTGATCGAAGCCATTAAAGCATCAACTGAAGCCATTCAGTCATCTTCCAAAGCCAGGGAGTTCCAATCAAGCAAGGGTCTTAAGAAGAGCTTAAGGGAAGGCTGTCCAAGTGAAGAGAAGAAGAAGTACTGTAGCAGTGAACAGTACTCCGTGCAAGGAAACCTACATCCAATACAAGGCTATTCAAGTCGAGTCTTAAACCATTCAAGTAAAGAAGTAATCCTCGGAAGATCTGAAGCACGCACTCAGGGGGAGCCTTAATCAGGAGCATTCTAAACTGTGGTTTATTCGTTTTAGCATCTTGTGCCTAGTGTTTTTCATTTGTGTTTCTCATAAACTGCAAACATCAGTGTGTGTGTGGATCGTCTCAGATCCGTGGTAGTGTGTGGTCGTCGTGGTGTTCCATTCGTGTGTGCGTAGGTCTTCCTAGATCTACGTGTGTGTGTGGTTTTATTCAGATCATAGTGTTTGTGTGTGTAAAGTGCTGCAAGTAAAGTGCTGCAATTGTCGCAGGAAGTGTGTGTGTCGTTGATCCGGTTGTCAGGTTGTGTTGGAGACCTCGTCTCCGTGTGTGTGTGTGTGTGTGTGTGTGTGTGTGTGTGTGTGTGTGTGTGTGTGTGTGTGTGTGTGTGTGTGTGTGTGTGTGTGTGTTGGGGTGCATCCCCGTGTATGTGTGCAGGCGTCGTCCTGCGTGTGTGGTTGGAGCGTCGTCTCCGTTTGGGGATTTATCCCCGAGTGAAGCCTCACCGGGTTTGGTGAGGGGTGGACGTAGATTGCCGTCGTTGCATCCGAACCACCTTAAAAACCGCTGTGCATTGTGTGTTTTTTACGTGGTTTGATTGTATTCGTTATATGGTCGTGTGGGAACGAAGAGATTGAGAGAATTGGTTAAAAAGTTTTCAAATTGCTAATTAATGTTTATCACATATTTTGTAAAAAGTCAAAAGTTTCTTTAAAATTTGTAAACACCCAATTCACCCCCCTCTTGGGTGTCATTGATCGCGGGACTTCATTCTACTCTTAGAATGAAGACTTTTATCGAGTTCAAGTGAAGAGTTTTTTTTTGAACCTATCTAACCACAATATGCAAGAACATTAAGGAAATGACACAAAATGAGAGGAATAAATTTGAAGACTTACTTGATGCGCAATCCCTCGTTCTTTTTTTTTGAAATAAAATGACAAAAATACTAAGGAAAGGGAGGAGCGCTTACCTCTTAACTGCTTCTTTTTTTTTATCTTTCTTCTTTTTTTTGATTTTTAGCTTCAATTCTTGAAGTGCGTTCCCTCGTTCTATTTTTTTTCTATAGAAATAAGAAAAAGAAAGAGATATTAGTACACTTACAAACACAAGGAAAAAAAGTTCTTAAATCAAAAATCATCATTCTTCCCCGGCAACGACGCAAAAAATTGATAACGCGAAAGTTCATCGTTTAAAACACGCGTATCAATCTTTAAAATTCAACTCGCACTAGATGAAAGAAAGATGTAATATGGTGGCGAGAAGGGTCGAATCCACAAGGAAGAAGAGATTTTTAAAGTTAAAAACTTTAGACTCTTTTGGAAAATATTTGTGATTTGATTGCTTGAAGAAAAGTGATGAAACAAAGAACGATTCTAACAATTAATTAAAAATGCCTATGACTATGTGCCTATGCTATAGAAAATAATTGCATGAAGTGGAAAGAAGAGAAAGAAGAAGGAGGTAGAGAGGGAAGAAGAGCAAGAACTAGATCAAAAGAACAACTCCTTTCATTAACTTAAAAGAAAGAGTACATGAAATGCGAAACAAGATTACACCAATGACGCAACGAGATTACAATGAAGTAAAATAACACAAAAATAATAAGAACGAGAAAAGCCTGGAGTTTGGAGATGGTAGCAGCAATGGTGATGACGGAGCCGTCCTCTCTTGGCCTTAGATCACGAACCACCTCGCGGAATATGTCGTCTACGCCGGGAGGAAGTCACCTTCGTTGTTGAAGCTGCCTTTGCAGGGTGAATAGATTTAAAAAAAGAAGAATTAGAAGAAGTGGTAAAAATAAAAGTTGAAGATCAGAGGAATGGAAAGAAGTTTTGTGAAGAGTGTAGAGAGAAAAGAAGAGTCTAAGGGCATGAAAACGGAGGAAGAATAAGGTGTAGAGCCTCGGACGAACAATAAAAACACATGATAGTACCTTGAAAAAAGAGGTTATAACTTAACAACGGTATAGAATGGGAAGATGGTTCAGAAAAAGAAGTTGAATATCTTTTAAAAACAAAGAAATTTTATGAAGAAGGAAAGAGGAGCAAATGACTAGAAGGGGGAGAAATAAGGGGAATAACAGAGAGAAACACTGGTTCGCAGATGAACAGGACAGCATAGTGAAAAATATGAAATAGCTTGAAACCCAGAAGGAACTAGAAGATGATGCAGAAGAAGAAGTTGTAGAGGACGTATAAAGAAAGAACTTTTATGAAGAAAGAAAGAGGATAAGAAGGATGGAAGAAGGAGAAATCGGCGACCTAAGATATGAGAGGGAGAGAGTGAAAATTGTTAAAAGAAGAACTCTCCTTGTCCTCCTTGCCATGGGCTATTTATAGGGAAAGTTAAGTCAATGGAGGGTGGAGATTATATCAAAAGGAGATGGATGGCTGAGATTTAGGTAGAAGATGATGTATGGGGAAAAGAAAAAGGAGGTGGGCACCCCCTTTCCCAAGGATCATCATTTCTCCTCTTTATTTCAAACTTTGAATTTTCTTTTCCCCCCAACGAAAATATGTGCTTCTTCTCCTCAATTTCAAACTTTTGAAATTTCTTTTCCCTCCAACCAAAATACAAACTTTGAATTTTAATTTCCCTCCAACCAAAATATGTGCTTCTGTGTTTGACCTGGTCAAAGTGGTGATGACAGTTTTGCCCCCGGAGTTTCTTGCAATTACCTTCCGTGTCATGCACACACATAATTTAATTTAGTCCATAAAAATTATCATAATGTGCACATAAATGTTCATGGCTATGCAATGGAGAATTAATGCTCATGGCCCTCAACTTTACTTTACTAAATTATATCACCGAATTAATCAATTTGCGTAAAATGTCTAATTTTCATGTGAAGTTGAGATTAACGATGGGACATGCATAAGTGCCTAATTATATGCTCATAAAATGGTGCATATGCAATGAATTATCATAGAAAATGGACACTTATCACCCGTCGACCGGTACGACTTCTAACTCTGATGCTTTCTATTATGCTTTCTATATGATTATGCACTGACACTTGGACTTTCTACATGCAGCTTGACCCCCAGGGCCGGATTGCAAAGTTGCAGGGTCTCCTCCACTCCACCATCCAGGAGAGAGATGAGCTCCGACAGGCAGTGGCCCTCCTGGTGAGTTTCACTAATCCCTAAACTTAATTATGCAAATGCTTATGACTATGAATTTGAATAACCCTGGACTTCTAAAATGCAGCGAGCCGAGGGAACCCAGCGACAGGGGGCTGACGCACCTTCCTCTTCCCAGAATCTTGCAGACCATGCTAAGCGGGAGGCAGAGTTCCCGAAGATGGTCGCATGGGCCGAAGCGGCCCTTACTGAGAGGGTAAGTGATCACTATGCTTTCCCAGTTGATTATGCTTATAAGATGCAATTGACTAACCATGATGCGTGCATGCAGACGACTGAGCTGACAGCAACCTTGGGCGAGAGTACTCGACTGAGGGAGGAGGCTGAGCGGAGTCGTGCCGCAGCGTGGGATGAGGTCGCCCGCCTCCGACAGGAGATGGAGAGGAGTTGCCCGGTCGACGCGGTCGAGACGACGCTCCTTCCCGCAGAGCTCGAGCAGCTTCGGGCTGGAGCTGTAGAGGCGGAGCGCTACCGAGCGGAGTGGGATCGCGCTTGCACAGAGGCGTCAGAGCTGAGAGGGGAGCTGTGGGCATACAAGGAGATGAGCCGGCGGTCGGGGCGCAACGGGGTTCCGAGCGGCACCCACGGCTCCTACAGGAGTTACTTTATGGGTTCCTCCGGTCACCGGAGGAATGAGGAGGAGGAGCGGCGCCAACAGCCCCGGGAGGAGGCAAGCTCAGCGATGCCTCCACCATCGAAGAGGCATGAGGGCTCGGGGGACAGCGACAGGCCAGAGGGATAGGCCTGATGTAGCCAGACATGACTTTTGTACATGATGCTATGATAGTGATAGTGATGTGACATGTTTTTGGTTGATTTTCCTTTTGCGAATGAATGTGCGTGAATGAGTGTATGAATGAATGGATGCTAACTAACTAACAGTGGACCCTAGAGGGACACAAGAGAGTGAGGGAGGGAGAGACAGAAAGCTTTGAGTGGAATGATGCAAGAAGAACTAAAATTGGAGTGGCAGGGAGGTAGACGGTCATTACAATGACCGCTCCAAGATTCACACGGCCCCCTTATAGACCGCTGAAATCTACTCGGTTAAACCTCAATGAAGCAAATAAATGGTCCATGATGGTCCGTTCAAAAAACCAGAACGGTCCTGTTTGGACCGTGTGTGTTGTAGAACGGCCTCTCCAAGACCGTGCAAATATCAGGGATCGAAGCGTGTAGAAGGTTGGTAAACGGTCTATTTCAGACTTTGCTAAACTTCCCTAAAACACCATGAAGAGGGCCCTAGAAGGAAGCTCTATGGGTGAGGTGGCTTACCATGGTCCAAAGCCGGCTAGAAAGGAGCATGGTGTGCTACAAATGCTGACCACCATCCCAGGGCATTTGAGCTCCAGCCCCATGAGTTAATTTCATTCAATTTCATTCAAAAAGCTTATATGTTCTTCCTCTCTTTTCTCCTCTTCTTTTCTTTACTTCAGCTCCTCCCTGGCCCGAGACGATATTCCACCTTGAAGTGGATGGCTCCTATGATCCGCGAACTACCCATAACAGTGATGTCCATCCTGAAGGCCTGGCACTTGCATCCTCTCCTTATCCTAGCCAAGAGCTACCCCAAGCTCTCCTTTGATTGGCATAGTATCACGGCCTTGGTAGAGATATGGCACCCTCAGACCCACACTTTCATCTTCCCATCTTTTGAGGCCACCATCCTTCTAGAGGAGGTTGAGACCTACTTGTCTTTTCCTAGGTCCAAGGTGGGTGAGGAGGATTTAGTCTGCCATACCATTGTCCATGTGGATCCTGCACTTATTTTAGGAGAGTTTACACCTAGCACCAAGGACATTCGCACCATAGTGGGCCCACACCAGATCCATTTACTACCTCTCAGCCAGTGGGTGATAGCATATTGTAAGAATAAGTGTGGGTGGGACGAGGCCATAGCTAAGGCCACCTCTATTTGCTTGTGCGGGGTCATACTCTTCCCCTCTGCCGACCACGTCCTAGATATCCCCATCCTTAGCACCATAAGTGGTCGGTGGTAGGGTCTTTAGATCTCCCAGGCCGTCCTTGCCTGCATATATGAGGGTCTTAGCTCAGCAGCTCTAGGGGGTCCACTCTTCGGCTCTATGATTCTTCTGGAGTGATAGATGGGAGTTAGGCTAAAGTTCATGCCTAGGGAGGATGTCACTTCGATCAGCCAGATCTTCGGGAGCCACCCATCATTTTTATTGGCGGTTCTTTCAGGTTCTCCCAACAGGTGGAGTGTAGGACAGCAGACAAGAAGACCAGGGATGAGTGGCGTCTCTACATCAACACCTTGCCCCTAGATCGGTTCGTGATGCGCCCTCCTTTCCTCCACAGCACTACTCTCAGGCTTCGTAGGAGGCCTGGTTTGGACTTGAGGCTCGTGGGTGACACCACTTTGGCGATGTACAACCCAGACAGGTGTTTTCTACAAGTCGGGCTCTCTAGGACGATAGTTCTAGCACTGCCCCACCTTCCTGTGCTACAGGCGAGGAGGCTCAGGACTGAGGAGGATGAGCAGGTGGTCAGGAGCGCGCTGATCATGTGGGAGATCAGAAAGGTGCGCGTCCTTCCCGTGGAGGTGACAGAGCTCCAGGAGGCATACCAGGCATATGTGAGAGAGCTTAGAGAGATTAGGCCTCGCGGGGATGCCCGGCTGAGGATTGAGTGATTTTCTTTTTTTTGATGTTTGATATACGGAAACCAAATATTTGACATATTCGAATTTGACTGAGTAAAATGGTTTGATGGAATGAGAATTTGAGTTTGGCCTTTCTTTCATGTAATTATGGATTGGGATGGGATCTCGGGATGAACGCGGTCCAAAAAGGCTGCTGAGTAAAGTAAACGGTTAGGGTCTAACCGTCCAAGAATGATAAACGGCCAAAAAATGAACCACATAGAAGATCAACAGAAGGGGTTCGGGACAGGGGCCTCTGGAAAGAAAATGGCCTATCGATGGACCGTGGATGATGTGGCACGGCCGTGAATGAACCGTTCAGATTAATAAACGGCCTAATGAAGACCGTTGGACCTTGAGTATACAGAAGAGTCGCGGGCTCTTGAGTGTAAGTTCTGGGAATGTAAGCGGTCTCCCTGAGACCGTGCATGAATTGGAACGGTTGTTCTCTTGACCATTGAAGAGATTCCAACGGTCGTCCAAGGACCGTGTATGGATAGAGATGCTGAACTTGTCTCCATACCTGCCCCTGCACACGCAAAAATAATAAAAATAGATTAAATCTGTTTTAGGCTTAACCCCTTGCCTGCAGCAATTTAGGAAATGACCATTTCTTGATTGTTGCTCAAGAGGGTAAGCCTTATTAAATAGGCAAAATGACAAAAAGGAAAGGATGCAATGTATGCTATGAAATGCAAGTGACGATTTTGAAAATATTTTTGTAGTTTTTGAAGATATTTAAGATTTTTTATTTGTGAAATATTTGATTTTTTTATTTTGAAATATTTGATTTTTTTATTTTGAAATATTTGATTTTTATGGATTTTGAAATATTTGATTTTTTTGGATTTTGAACTATTTTGACCTTTTTTTTGGATTTTGAAATATTTGATTTTTTTTATTTTAAAATATTTTGACTTTTTTGGATTTTGAAATATTTGACTTTTTTGGATTTTGAAACCAGCTTAAACCCGACGACGGGATATTGTCATATCTCATTAGGGGTTTCCCGAGTGCAACGTGCGTTACGGGTGACCGCCCATGGCCAGGGTCCGATTTTACTTAACGGTGCCTCTACCGAGGTCATACCCGGGGTACGATCTAGTCCTTGGAAAATAAGAGAAAATTTGATAGGGAAGTGGGTAATAGGTATAGATGTTTTTAGGGCTTGAGTTCTTCTCACGACAGCCCATTTTCAAACAATTTGGTCTATTGCGCCGGGGCTTTGTGTCCGTCATCGAACCTACATCTGCTCTAGGCACGCATACGATCGGGCTCATGATGTCCCGCGGGGAAACTGTACTGCCACTCTTGCCATGTCTAGTTTCATTTTTTTTGGAGCATTTAGACTTTTGAGTTTCGAGCTTTTCAATGAGCTTTTAGCTTTGACTTGATTTTGCCTCTTTTCTTTTATTTATTTTCTTTCTTTTTTTTTGCTTTTCGTGAATGCGGAACTAGGTCATAACGGACTGCCCCTATTTGAGACCTCTCTTTCATCGGGGCGTCTAGATCAGTTCTCGCCCCCTTATTCACCACTTGCCCCTACATTTGTCCGAAGAGGACAAAAAAATTAGGACTTTCACTTTCCCCTTAAGCATAGCCAAGAGAGAAACGGTGTTGCGCAAAAAGGGAAAACCCAACCACGGAGGTCGTGTAGTGTGTGAGTGTTGAACTGGGGACCTCCCTTCATGATCAATTAGAGGAACACCCCGCCACCGGGCCGTTACTGGCTTGACTCTATGGATAAAAACGTTTAAGATACAACCCGTTCCATGGATTAGATAATTCTTCGCCCTCGACGTTAACAAGACGGTACGCGTTCCCAGGATAGATTTCCTTGATCACAAACAGACCCTCCCAATTGGGTTGCAGCTTAGACCTAGACCTGCTGATCTAATAAATTTACATTTCAAAATCATATTACCCACTTGAAATTTTCTTTCGATGACCTTCTTTTGAAAATGACGCGAGACACATTTTTGATAAACGGAGATGTTATTGGCCGCATTAAGCCTCTTCTCATCCAAGAGTTCCAGTTGGACTAACAACACCTCTCGACATTCGTCGAGATTGAGTTCTTTGTCGAGCCGCACTCTTAGGGAAGGGATCAAGATCTCATACGGGAGTACCACCTCCATCCCATAGGTGAGAGCAAAAGGAGTTTACCCCGTGGGAGTACGGACGGAGGTGCAATAAGCCCATATTACTTCTACTAATTTATCGGCCCAATTAGCAAATTTATGTGACTCGCATGTTTTCTTAATGATTTTAAGAAGAGTCTTGTTGGTGGCCTCTGCTTGGCCGTTGCCTTGAGGGTAGTATGGTGATGAATGATGCAATGAAATGTTGAATTTCTTTCAGAGGTCCTGGAGTTCTTGTGACACGAACTGAGGTCCGTTGTTAGTGACAATGTCGCTCGGCACTCCAAACCGCGAATTGATATTCTTAAGGATGAAGCGGCAAACTATGGTAGCTTTGATTTCTACATATGCTTCAGCTTCTGCCCACTTGGTGAAATACTCCGTAGCAGTTAGAATGAAAGATTTCTGTTTAACCTAGGAGTTCGGATCACCTAGTGGGCCTACAATATCAAAAGCCCACATGGAGAATGGCCAATGAGCGGAAAGAGGATGGAGAGATGAAGCAGGAGCATGAATTTTTTAAGCATGGAATTGGCATTGAAGGCACCTACGGACATAGGTTGAGCAATCTTCTTCTAAGGTTGGCCAGTAATAGCCCTGCCTAAGAATCTTCTTCGCCAAAGCCTGACCATTGACATGCCCTCCACACTCACTCAAATGAGCTGCTTCAACAACTTTTCAGGCCTCATCATCGTCTAAGCATCTCATAAGAACTCCATTAAGAGCCCACCTATACAACTCTCCTGCAATAATGGTGTACCTAGAGGCGACTCTTCTTATGGCATTGCGCTGCGCGGCATTGGCTGATTCTGGGAATGACCCGTCCCTGTAATACTGCTCGATTTCTTGATACCAAGGCAATCCCTCTTCTTCTAAAATTTCCTCAAGCTCAGTTAGCGATACTTCTTTCAAATCCTCCTTCTCAGCTTTCTTCTCTACAGACTTCCTAAGGTTGTAAAACCACGGATCTTGAAGGGAAGGAGGTTTAACCGCTGGACCACGATGGTCTCAGTGACGCGACTGAGGGGAAAGGAAAGGGAAGAAGCAATCGATGCAAGCGCATGGGCAATAATATTCTGAGACCGAGGAGTATGAATGTAGATTAGCTTACGGAATTGCTTAGCCGAGATCGTGACCAAATCTTCATAAGGTTTGAGTTTAGGGTTATGGGTGCGATAGGTGGAAAGGACTTGACGCAGCACCAACTGAGAATCTCCTATGATATTCAAGTATCGCGCGCCCATGATGTAGGCGTGCTTCAATCTAGCCAGGAGAGCCTCATACTTGGCTATGTTATTGGTAGCAGGACAGGAGAGTTGATATGCAATAGGAATGGTCACTCCCTCTGGAGTGAGAAGAACAACGTCGATCCCTCGGCCCTGAGAATTGAGTGCGCCATTAAAGTGCAGTGACCAAAAAGGGTGATGGGTGAGCACAGCCAAGTATTCATCAGGGAACTCATCCTGGATAGAATCTGCACAAGGGATAGGCAAATGAGCAAGATGTTCAGCAATAGCATATCCCTTGATAGCTTTCTGAAGGACAAAGGTGATATCAAATTGAGAGAGAAAGCTCTGCCAGCGAGCTAACCTACTAGAAAGGACGGGTTTCTCTAAAGGATAGTGAATTGGGTCCATTCTAGAGATCAACTTAACCTCATGGGCAAGGAAATAATGTTTGAGTTTCTGAGCTACCCATACTAACGCTGCGCAGGTCTTCTCCATAGTGGTATACTTAGATTCAGCATGATTGAACAACCTAGAGAGGTAGTAGGCTACCCTTTCCTTTCCTTCGTCGTCCACTTGTGCCAGGACAGCTCCTAGGGAATCATCAATAACCGAGATGTATAAGATCAGGGGTTTCCCAAGGACAGGTGGCTGCAAAACAGGGGGATTGGAAAAATAAACCTTAAGATCCTCATAGGCCTTCTGACATTGTTCATTCCATTCAAACTTGGCCTCCGCCTTCAACAATTCATAAAATGGGCAGCATCTTTGCGAATGTTGAGATATAAATCTTTGAATGAACTGCAGACGCCCAATGAATCCTATAAGTTCAGTGATGTTCTTAGGCGGTGACATTTCCATAACGGCCTTTGCTTTGTTTGGATCAATTTGAATCCCCCACTTACTAACTATAAAGCCCAGCAACTTCCCTGATGCTACTCCAAACATACATTTCTTCGGGTTCATCTTCAACTTATACTCCCTAGCCCTTTGCAACACCTTGGCTAAGATAGCGGGGTGCTCTTCCTTCGACCCTGACTTCACCAGAATATCATCCACGTACGCCTCCATATAAACATGCATCATGTCGTGGAAGATGGCCATCATTGCTCGTTGGTATGCGGCACCCGCATTCTTCAATCCAAACGACATGACCACGTAGCAGTAGGTGCCCCAGGGCGTGATGAATGAGGTCTTTTCTTGATCTTCGGAAGCGAGACGGATTTGATTATAGCCTGAATATCCATCCATAAATGAGAGGGCTTCGTACCCAGCCGTGTTATCCACCAACACATCGATATGAGGAAGCAGGAAATCATCTTTCGGACATGCCTTATTCAAGTCCCTGAAATCAATGCAAATTTGAATTTTTCCATCCTTTTTCATCACAGGGACAATATTCGCCACCCATTGAGGATATAAAATGACTCTAATGAACTTGGCATTATGCAATTTATCAACTTCTTCTTTTATCCTTAAGGCCATTTGGGGATGGAATCTTCTTGATTTTTGCTTAACGGGCGTTGCCCCTGGTTTAAGTACCAATCTATGTTCTACCAGAGTGGGGTCAAGGCCCGGCATGTCCTCATAGGACCAGGCAAATGAATCGCTATACTCCCTCAAAACCTTGATTAGCTGATGCGGGACGGACATGCACCCTAGGACTTTAGCTCGTGGACGTCCCTAGCGAGGGATGCGTGGGACCGTGCGCGGTTGAGCAACCGGAAATGAGTCGGGTAGTCGGCTCTTCCGTGCTCAGAACGAGTCACGGGACGGGTCTCGCTCTCTCACTCTCGCAGCGGTGATAAAAATATACGAGCTAGTAACCTATCACATGCAGCGGCATATGAAATATATACGAAATAAGCAAAATGCCGAGTAAGGAGAGGACACGATACCTCCACGCGCCGGGCGTGGGGAAGGCGATCCCGACCAAGTACGGTAACTCCCGGTAACAAAAATATTACAATAATTACAGCAGTGAATTATCGCCCACTCCACGCAGGGAGGTAAAGGGCTACACAAGTGGGCCCAGGAGGACCGATCTTGGGTTGACGGGTAGCAATTCGGATACTCCGTCGGTGCGGCTCGGATGGTGCAAGCTACCGGTTGTGGGGCCCACGTGCTGGTCGGTGGGTCCGAGTGGGCCCGGAGTGGTACCGCTGTGACGGTGGCTCCTGGAGGGACGCTCCCTGGGAGGGCGGCGCGCTGGTTCACCTTGTGGAAGGCGAGTCGGCTCCGATCTTCACTTGTTGGAGTTGCTGTCCACGGATCTGAACTTCTGTTTCAGACCCGTGCGTCCCGACGAGATCGGCTGCTGCGATCAATCCCGACATCGGATCGACGCAAAATCAGTGCCGTTAGAAAGATGATTTGAAATACTTCAACCAAGGATTGTGGCAGGAGTTTATATAACTCTGGATTTTCCTTGGTGGATTTTTTAATAGACTGACTGACAGACTCAAAAAACTCATGACAGAAATGGATTTTCCTGAGAACAGGCGTTGACCGCGACTCAAACTTCAGAACTAGGCGTTGGACTCTTCATAAAAGTTGGAGAGGGGGAAGTAAGGAAGACGGGGATAGTTTTTGTGGAATTTATGGTGGAGGTTCGGATGTAAAACGGATTTTCTAACACTGGTGGGTCGGATCTGGACTGCACAGAACAGAACTGAAATTTGACTGAGTTTTAATTTTTTGGAAGGGGAAAAGAGCTCCTAAAGTCGTGGGAAAATTATTGGAGATGGGATTTGGTGGGTAGAGTACCCAATCCAAATTTGGACTCAATCAGAAAAGGGGAAGGGGGTCGAACTATGGAAGAACTAGCTTACTGTGACAGAAACAGAACACTGGCAGATCTGGGAGACTGGAAAACACGAAATGGGAAAAATAGAAAACGATGGCTAGAAAATAGGATAATTTTTTTGGGAGAGGGTATTGGCGTTGTAAACCTACCCTCAAAATTTGGGCTCTAGAAGATTTGTGGATTGGGAGCCAAAAATCGAATAAGGGGGCTCTGTCCTGATTTGTACAGAACTCCGGCGGTGGCGGTGGCGGTGGCGGCGCGATGGCGGCTCGATGGTGGCGGCGGCGGCGGCGCTGGGCTTCACACTCAGGAAGGGGGATTGGAAGGGAGGCTTCACACCTCAGAATCTGTAGAAATCCATCTACAAGGGGGAGAGAAGAGAGAGGAGAGGGGTGTACCCTACAAGTTCCAAGCAATTTCACAAAATTTCTTTCATTAATTCCACTAAAATGAGAAATACATGCTATTTGTATGAAATACAAAATGACATAAACTAACTTCAGATCTAACTTAGGGGAGGGGCACTTAGGGGATAGAACATATTTAATTCCCCATGTTATTTGGAACAAAATAAAAAACCATTAAGAGGGGGGCGCCCCTTTGAAAAATGGGGATGGCATCTTGGACATTTTAAGCCCATTATCCCCTTTGAATGGTCAAGCTTCTAGAAGCCCACCTTGGACCTTTGACTGGCCTCACATGGGCCCTAAGGCTTAGGTGGACCAATAGGGAAGGAGATGGGGGCCCCTTGCTAGTCCTACTAGACTTTTACAAAAAAACCCAAAGATCCTTAAGGAATGACAAATTGGCTTATAAAGCCTTACAATTGCATACATGTTTTCCCAAGGATATATATGCAAATAAAAGGAATCAAATGCAAAATAAAAAGTTAGTGGTCTTGCTCTGATGTTCCCATCAATTCTATTCGGGTGGGAAGAACTCGACCCCGTCGAGTAAGGGTGCGGCTGCTCGTGACGCCGGTGGATCCGTCATCGTACCAGGAAGCGTGGAGTACGCTCCACTCCAAGTACTTGACACCTGCTCATCCCGTATAGATTCAATATGCGCTCGCTGCTAGGGAATGAGGCTAGAGGTGGACACTCCGGGGTGGGGTCACTCTCAAAGGAGGGAAGGCGGCTCGAAGACTGACTAGGAATCACCGCGGGGTCCCTATATGTGACTAGATCCGATATGTTGAGGTAGAGCCTGTAGCGGCAGGAAAATGGTTCCTAGGCCACGTACCACCTTCTCTATTTATTTGATGAGGGAAGTCACCTCGTGCCCGTAGATGCCTGCACACACCAAGAAACCAGAAGGGCGTCAGAAGGAGTCCCGGGTGTTATCCCAGGGGACAACCCTCCGATGCTTAAGTCAGCAAGGGATTTAATGAGCGATAGAGATGAGCAGAGTGAGAGAGAAATATGGGCCATAGTGGTTGATCCATAAGGCATGTAGACCCTCGATACGCGTGCTCACCGCTCCCAGTGGGCTCTCGGTGAGTGCTCGCTGGGTGGTAAGGCCGCTCAGGAGGAAGAAACTCTCTGGACGTGGGTGGCCCTCTCGTCATTGTCGCTGGTAGGGCTGCTCTCTTCTCAGTAAGAAGCTCTGGGGCGGGAGTATCCTCTTGCATAGTAGCGTGGAGTTTAGTAGAAAAAACTATCATGCTCCTCTCTCTCGTCGATGTCCCTTTTATATGGGTTGTCTTGGAGCGAGGGCCTCATCCCTTGATAGGGAAGGGTCCGTTTAGTTGGAGAAATGTTCCCCGCTATGTCGGCGGGAGTTTCCCGTTGGAGGGCGATAGCCCCAACGTCGGCCGGTCCCTGGGCGAGTCTTACGGCACTCATAGGGCGTGCTCGCCCGTTATGGGGTCAAGACCGACGTCGTGGGGGGCAACGGTCGGTCATCGGAGTGTCCTCCGGTGAGAACTATGCTTGGACCGGCCTTATTGGCGTCGTGGAATCTAATGCTCTGTTAGGCCGGCCTTCTTCCTTATTGGGCTGAGCGTGCATGCTCTCCCCTTGCCTAAGATTGGCGCGTCCGAACCTTAATGGGCCTCGTGTGCGTGGGCCGTATCTGGGTCAAACCAGATTTACCCTCCTCACTTCCCCCCTACTCTTAGATGACGAGCACTCACAGGGAACTGAGAGTAGCCCAAGAGAGGGTTCTTCTGGAGGGTGTGATCCGAAGGCGGTCTCTTCGTAAGGCCGGAGTTGGTAGCTTCGGCCGTCTACTTGGCGCGCAAGGCACCTCTGGAGGTTGCAGAATCCACGCTGGTAATGATGACTCCGAGCCTTGTCTTGTTCCGGGGATGTGGGCCCAGAATGGTCGCCTGGCCTCGACAGTCGTACCGATGTAGCGGTCGACGTCCCTTCACCTGACCGTCAAGTAACCGTCGAGTTGTCGTTGGTGATTTTATAAGAAGTGTCGAGGGATTCCCGTAAGCCACACCCACATCTCGTTGGTCGCCACACTCCATCGTAGGCGTCTTCCTCCCCTTGTGCCCAGTGAGGACCCTTCTTCCTCTGTTCTTCTTCCTTCCCGTAACGATGCGTCAGCGTAGGAGAATCCTTGCTGTTGAGTCATCCTCCTCGGAGGATATGCCCCAAGGCCGGGGCGGAGTGCCGAGCACCTCGGGTGCGGGAAGTAGTCGGCCTGATTCCCAGCCTCTGGTAGCGTATAGGTTGTTTCACGGCCCGCGGGAGACCTTCCAGATCCCCCCTGAGTATGACATCATCTTCCCCATTGTGGGAGATGACATAACGAGTCACCCCCCTGGCGGGATCATGATCCCGGTGGACTCCTTTCAGGCGGGACTCTGTATTCCAGTCCACCCCTTTATCACGGACGTCCTCAACCATTACGGGCGGAACCTTGGGGGCTTATCCCTCAATTCATACAGTATTCTCTGCGGGTTTGTCTATGCGTGCCGCAGAGCGTCGGGGGTGCCAAGTGTCGATCTGTTTCGGTAGTTCTACCACCTTCAGAGTTGTCCGTCCGACACTTACTTTGCCTACTTCAAGGCTTGCACCAATGATCACTTTATCTCTGTCTCTCGTACCGCGTCCAACCGCAAGGGGTGGGCGGAGCGGTATGTGTACTTGATCAAGTCGAAGGACTGGGAGAGGGTCTCTAATGGCTGGATGCGGGGTGGCTTTCCTCACCCTTGGCGTGACTCGAAGCCTTCTCTGAATGTCGAGGGTCGTCGGGCTTTGAAGGTGATTTCCCGGTATCCTCTCGTTGATGCAGACCATGTTCTGACCCCGGTGTTGCTTCGAGAGCTGGGGTTATGTTCCCCATTGCCGCAGGGTACGGGCCTTGTTTCCCCGTAGGGTTGTGGTGGTAGTGGCTGATGCTTGACTAACCTTTTCTTTGTTGTCAGGGGCGATTGAAGCGTGGGGTTGGATCCCTGAGATCGTCCGGCTGTCGCGGCTTGCTCCTCGCCCTGTGGACCACGTCACTCCGGGAACTGGCCAAGTGTCGGTCGTCGCCCCCCCAGCCCAGGTTGCTTTCGCCCCGGGGAGGTTGTAATATCCGGCCCAGGTCGGCATTCCCTTGGCGTGCTCGCCTGAGGCATCGGTGGCCAGCGGAGGGCCTAGTCTTCGGCGAAGCTCTCCCGAAGCCACACCTAGCGCGCTGGGTGAAGAGTCTATCATGGCTGGCGGTGGTCGGGCTTGCCCGACCGAGGATGAGTTGGCAGAGATGGACAATCGCCGCCATTCGAGGAAGAGGGGGAGGGACTCGACTTCAGGGCGGAGCCGGGCTCCTCCTCCGTCCGGGGTGCCTCCCCCAAATGTTTGCCTACCGTCGTCGTTGGTGGTGTCGACAGCTGCCACTCCGGCATCCGTCTCCGGAGGATGGGGGCGCGAAAGGGGCAAGGCCCCTGTCGCTGTTGAGGCTGATCCCCTCCCCCCACAGAGGGTCCTTTCGAGTTGTCAGCCCTCGCGGCCCGAGGACTCACCGGTGGGAGCGCCTGGTGTCCCGAGCATCGTTCACCTCATGGTGCGGAGTGCTCGCTGGCACGAGCACGTTGGGGAGCTGGGTCCCGATATCGTGGATGAGTTGACGGCTGTTGCCGCGAAGAGCATGTGCCTGGTCGTCAGTGCCTTCGGCTTGTGGAGGCACCGCTTCCTTGATGTCACCCGCGAGCTGGCAGTTAGCCAGGCCCTTCAGGCGGGGGCCGAGGAGGGTTGGCAGGAGTCTGAAGCTGTGAACGCAGGGCTCCGGGAGCACTTGTCCCAGCTGGAGTTGGCATTGTCTAGGATGGAATGCGATCGGGACGCTTTCCGGTCTCGGGCTGATGCGGCCGGCGAGCGTGCGGCTCTGCTGGAGGCGGAGGCTCGGGCCATGAGAGCTCGTGGCTAGGAAATCGAGTCAGAGCTCGCCAAGCTACGCACGTCACTATCCTCGACTGGCGAGGAGGCTGTGGAGGCCTTCCGTTCCTCTTCCGCTTACCGGGCCGAACTGACGAAGGCGGCCCTAGAGTACTACGGGCCGGCACGCGACCGCAGCTTCCGGGAGGGCTGGAGTGCTGCCGTGAAGGCCACCGCGGAGCATCTTGACCTCGAGGCTCCAGTCTTGCCTCCTCCTTCAAATGTGTACGGCTCGGAGGCCGACGACGAGGAAGAGAGGCCTGACCCCGTAGAGGCAGGCGCCGTGCTACCGGTGCCGAGTGTGAGTGAGCCCGCGGAGACCGCCGTGGTGGACTTGAGCGACGAGCCACCTCTTGCTAATGCTGCTGCTGCACGTGCGCCTGCTGAACCCAGGGCAGGTGATGATGTAACCGGGGCATGTCCTTGAGAGGATGTCCCTAGTTGTCTTTCCCTTTTCTCTGTACTTTCCGAGGCAGTAGCCTCTTTTTTTGTACTCTTTTTTTTGGGAATGAAAGGCTTTCCTCTTTTTTTCCAAATCTTTGAGATTTCTTCCATGTGTTTCCTTCCTCTGAACCGTCACGAGATCCCCTGGGGATATGAAATGGCGCCCTTAATGAGCTTCAGAAGGAGCACGACTTTCGAGATCTATCGCTTCGACTTCCACGGATTGGATTGAGGTGGTAGGAGTCCTCATGCTTCCGGGGACTTAGCTTCCACTATAAATAGTGGCCTTCCGCAGCGTTCCAGCGGTCGCCTTGTACCAACGAATCGTAGTAGGTAGGCTCCACAGAGAATGTCCTCAGGAGAGTCTGGTACTTCGTCGGATGATGAATCTCTGCCGATTCATTGTCAACCTTTGGTCCTCCGGAGGGACCCAGCACCGGCACCCTGGCGGCCGTGGCCTGCTCCCGGAGAGGGTGGTCCGGCCTCTGAGCAGTATAGGCTCGGGTACCTGGACGGCTGGCTGGAGGCCTTGGAGAAGGTTAACCGCTTGTACACTGGCAGGGGAGACCTGCTTCTTGAGCCGGATAGGATCCGTCCTTGAGGGGACGAGAAGAGTCAGGGTAAGGCTGTCTTATAGACTTCAGTTATTCCCTTCTTGCTCGTCTTCGTGGTGCATAACCATTGTTTGCTCCTTGTAGGTGCTCGGTGAGATGCTCCTTGTTGCTGGAACATCTTGTAATGTTAGATGGACGCAGTCTATTACCACTGAGAGCGGATCTAGAGGGGGGTGAATAGATCTAATGTCTAATTTAAGACCAATATAAGGCTCTAATGCGGAATTTAAGCCGATCTACAATATCACTAACTAGAATGCTGGATCTGAACAGAAGCGAATCAAACTATGAAAATAATCAGGAAATCCAATCACACACCAGTTCATAGACATTAGCACAAACACAAGACACCCAAGATTTTTAGGTGGTTCGGTCAGGAGACCTACGTCCACCCCACACTCAACTGAGTGTGGCTTACTGCTGTGCAACACAGCTTGCATCCGCTGGGCAGTACAGCTTGGCCTACAACCGCTGAGCTTCACAGCTTGCTGTCCGAGACCAAGTCTCACCTGCTGAGGAGTTACAGCTTAACCTGTCCAGAGGATGCACCTCTGCAAACCCGCTGGGGATTACAGCTTACCCGTCCAGAGGCAGCACCTCTGCTAACAGCTGACTCACAGCTTGAAGAAACAATTTCGGAAAGTAAAAACAGAAGCAAACGAAAATGAGAAAACCCAAAAGAAATGTAGCTCAGAATGAGCAGTATCAGCTCTGGTATCTGAACCAAGAGACTGATTCACAAGCTCTCAAACTCTCTCAACTCATCTCTCTCAATCTTCTCTTCTTTCTCTTTTTCTTCTCTCTGCTTTTCTTCTCTGTGGATCTCGGTGGCACTCTGCTGCTACAGATGTTCAGTTTCTCTGTTCGGACTTCACCACTCGATCAGCTTTCTTCTGGTGGAAAAGGTTTCATATATATACCAGCAGCAATTTGGATGAGGCGTGTGGCTTCCACATTTCCCGCCCAGAGAATTTGCCAGATCTGAAGAAATTTTGACCACATGGCAGCATCCTGGCTGGGCTGCTTCCACGTGTCACAATCTGGGCACCTCGTCCTTCCTTGGATCACGAGCCAATCCTTCATCTTTGCACTTTAGTCCCTGTCAGTCAGTCGAAAGGAACTTATCAGTTTAATGTTGACACTTTGTACAGACTTCATAGTATGCAATGCAGACATTGTATAGACTTGTTGAAGTGTAATGCAATGTGCAGACTTTATGCAATGCATGGACTTGCGTTCAGCAGCAATGTATAGACTTGAACACATGCATGCTATACGATGTACAGACTTCCTATATGAAGGCAACCGTTGGAGCATGTATAGATTTCATATATGCAGTGCTATGGCATGTGCAGATTTCATATATTCAAGACTGAGGTGTGTACAGGCTTAGTGAATGCAACACTGAAGCATGTACAGACTTCACGTATGCAAGACTATGAACATTACACATGGATGTATTGACTTGCTACTATCGAATGTGCAGACTTGAGTAGCATTCAGCAGCCAATGTATAGACATGCAGACTTGTGCAGACTACGTGCAATGCATGAAGCAGTGTATAGAGTTATGAGTGGAATACAAGAAGCAATGTATAGAGTTAGAGTGCAATGAGTGTTCAAGTGATGTACAGACTCAACGTTATGCAAGCAGACAATGTATAGAGTTGATGAACCGATGCTCAACAAAAAGATGCCTTACACTTAGGCGTTTGTTTCAGAAGTGACGCCACTTCTGGTGGGCGTCAAATCTCGAGCATAGAGAATGTATAGACTTGCTACGGCACAAGACAGCATAACGATGTACAGACTCTGCCAAGAGCAATGCACAATGCACATATGAATGTATAGACTTTGTTTGTGCTATGCAAGCATGCTAAGATGCAATGTATAGACTTTATGCGAGCATGCTGCAGCTAGTGTACATACTTAGACCTGCGTGCATGCAATGCGATGTATAGACTTGCCCATGGCTGTCTAGACTTTGCATGCGTGCTTATAGCAATGTGCAGACTTGCAGGCAATGCGTTGTGCAGACTCTGCGTGCCACAATGTGCAGACTTGCGAGTGTGTGACATGCACAAAGACGCTAAGTAAGACGAATGATGTATAGACTTAGCCGATGCAGACTAGTCCGATGTACAGACTTGCTCGATGTACAGACTTCATGAACGATGCATGCAATGCCCTGGACAATGTACAGACTTCTTATATGCTCAAGACCATGCACAACGAATGTATAGACTTGCCAAAGGAAGGGCTGTACATACTTGAGCAAAGCAAGGTCTGTATAGACTTGAGAGTTCATGATATATAAACTTGCCAGAGGAACTGGACGATGTACAGACTTGAGCAAAGCAAGGTCTGTATAGACTTGAGAGAGAGTTCACGATGTATAAACTTGCCAGAGGAACTGGACGATGTACAGACTTGAGCAAAGCAAGGTCTTTATAGACTTGAGAGAGAGTTCACGATGTATAGACTTAGCCAAGACACGATGTATAGACTTTGGCAAAGCAAGAGCTATACAGACTTCAACTCAGCTGCAATGTATAGACTTGCAGGTGCAACGTAGGTAAAGATCAAGGAGTGTATAGACTTGATATCGTGGAACACACAGGCTGTACAGACTTCATCGATGTCTAGACTTGGAAAGTTAAGCTGGTGAATGTACATACTTCACCGATGTCTGGACTTGGAAAGTTAAGCTGGTGAATGTACAGACTTCACCGATGTCTAGACTTTGAATGAATGTGCATGCATTGAATAGACTTCGCATATGATGTACAGACTTGCTAGTCAGATAGGCACAAGCTCTGTACAGACTTTAGCGTGCAGACAGGCCATGTGAATGTATAGACTTATGTTCTAAACGATGCACAAACACAACAATGCAATGTATGGACTTTCAGTGTGCAGACTTGTGTGTGTGCAAGACGATGTATAGACTCTTACTGCATAGAACACATAGACAATCTGACAGAGATAGTTTCATCAAAACATAAACAGTTGCCAATCAATCACAACAAGCTGTTGCCAATGAAATAAAGCTATTGTCAACATCATCAACACAGAGGAGTCACAACAATCTCCCCCTTTTTGATGATGGCAACACCCTATCATATGGAATAGCAACATCCTGTCATACAGATGTAATTTTGATGAAAGACATGAATTATTAGTCAGATTTGTCATGCAGATGCTATGGATGCATGCTGAGAAATGAAAACAGCTCCCTGCCAACAAGATCTCCCCCTATGCCATAATATGATGCATACACTCCCCCTGGAATTCACCAAACACACAATAAATTCTCCCCCTTTGCCATCAACAAAGAGGAGGGAAGGAAAGTACAAGGGAAGGAACAAGAGAAATCATCTGACTGGCATTCTGAACAAGTAGTTCAGGAATTAGCATTCTAAAGCACAGAGTCTTCAATCATATGAATTTAGAAACTACTTTCAGATAGAGTTCTGGTTTAAAGACTATAAAATTTAGAGTTCATGCACTACAATCAATGGATAAGTTTTCTGTGCATGATAAAATAATAAACCAGAATCACATTTGCATGAGAGATTCAGTTTCAAAATATCTTACTTTCATAAACTCAGTAAAAAAATGGTTAAGAGATACCAGGTCATGTATTGAAATTAAACAAATTGACATCCCTGAAATTTCTTTTGAAGGAACAGTATTTTCAATATTATTTCATTAAGGGCATTCAGGTACCATTTGTCTTTTTGTGTAAGAGTATACGTTTATCAGACGCCAATACCCCTAGATACTCAACATGATGGACCATTCTGCCTATGATCAAACTCAATAAAACTGATTTACACCTTTTTGTGTGAGGGTACACGTTTATCAGACGCCAGTTACCCCCAGGTACTCAGTGAAACCACCCTACTGTTTTGATCATTTTATACAGAGATAACTGATACACCTCATGACTTAAGTATTGTCCATTTCTTTGATGGATCACTTAGTTTCTCAGTATTTTACCAGTCATTGCTCTGCCAATGTTATTTTTCAATTAATTTTCAATGTTTTTCAATATCTTTCTTAGCTGTCCTTTATTTGTTTCAGAATGACTTGTTTAAGGACAATACACATACTTAGCCTTCTCTAACATGATTTTAGATGAGTTTTTAGATTTCAGATATAATTGACTTTGTCTGACATGAAATAAGATAAGGGTTGAGAGCTTTATCAATTTTCAGCTTTCTTATTTACTGATTGTAATCTTTAAACTTTAAAGTTTATAAAATTTAAACCATTAAGTCAGTCTTCAAGCAATTAAAGTTCTTATAAATGAAGAAGTCTATTTTCTATTGCTTAGGAATCAGAACTGACTAACAGATTGCTATATTGTCAGACTCAACTCATTCAGGGTCAAAGAATTTGGATTTCAATAAAGTTGATGACCACTCTGAATTTCTAACAATACTCCCCCTGTCTATATGCATGTGGTTTTAGATGAGAGAGAGCTTAGACACAGTCATGACTAAATGATATGCAATGATGATCATGAGTGTGATGCCAAAAAAAATATGAATGTCATGCATGATCATGAGTCTGTTGCAACATTCAACATTCACAAGGTTTATTCAAGCCATCAGAGAGTTTATTCATTATGCTGAAATTTACACAAGCCAAGTTCTCTTCTAAGAAATTTAAACCTTTCATTCCCAAGAGGCTTAGTAAAAATATCAGCAATTTATTTTTCAGTTTCAATGAAGTTCGTTTCAATTTTCTTTTTATTTACAACATCTCTAAGAAAATGGTGTTTTATCTCTATATGCTTAGTCCTAGAATGATGAACATGATTTTTAGCTAAGCATATAGCACTAGTATTATCACACAAAATTGGAATACATTCCAGTTTTATTTGATAATCAACCAGTTGGTGCTTGATCCAAAGTACTTGCGCTGCACAGTTACCAGCTGCAACATATTCAGCTTCAGCTGTGGACAAAGCAACTGTGCGTTGCTTCTTGGATGCCCAAGATACTAGACAGCCACCAAGGAATTGATAGTAGCCACTAGTACTTTTTCTATCTACTCGACACCCAGCATAATCTGCATCAGTGTAGGCTAGAAGTTCTAACTCACACTTGGCAGGATACCAAAGACCTAGCTCTTGGGTGCCTAGTAAATACCTAAAAATCCTTTTCACAGATTTAAGATGTGATTCTTTAGGATTAGCCTGAAATCTAGAGCATAAACACACTGCAAATTGAATATCAGGCCTAGATGCTGTAAGATATAGAAGGGATCCGATCATACCTCTATATAGCCTTTGGTCCACTGGTTTACCTTGAGGATCTTCATCTAAGCTGGTTGAGGTACCCATTGGAGTAGCTATTTCCTTGAGGTTATCCATCTTGTACTTCTTCAATAAATCCCTTATGTACTTGGACTGAGAGATGAAAGTTCCATCTTTTGACTGTGTCACCTGCAGTCCAAGAAATAATTTGAGCTCACCCATTAAGCTCATTTCAAACTCATTAGTCATTATCTGAAAGAATTCCTCACACAATTTGGGGTTAGTTGACCCAAAGATAATGTCATCCACATAAATCTGAATGATAAGAATATCTGAATGACTTACCTTAGTAAACAGGGTTTGATCAACTACACCTCTTGTGAAGTTCTTATCAGTGAGGAATTTGCTCAACCTGTCATACCAAGCTCTAGGAGCTTGCTTAAGACCATAGAGAGCTTTTCGAAGTTTATACACATGATTGGGGAAGTCTAAACATTCAAAACCAGGAGGCTGCCTCACATAGACATCCTCACTGATTTCCCCATTCAGAAAAGTAGATTTTACATCCATCTGCTGAAGATTTATTCCTAGGGAACATGCATAAGCCAATAAAATTCTGATTGCTTCTAACCTGGCTATAGGTGCAAAAGACTCTTCAAAGTCTATTCTAAATTCCTGATTATACCCCTGAGCTACAAGTCTGGCCTTATTCTTAATCACATTCCCTGATTCATCAGTTTTATTTCTGAATACCCATTTAGTTCCTATGATTGTTTCATGATCAGGAGGTGGAACCAAGTGCCACACCTTATTCCTGTCAAATTGATTGAGCTCTTCATGCATGGCATTAATCCAATGCACATCCTTAAGAGCACAGTCAATGGACTTGGGTTCTACATTTGATACAAAGGCATATGCATTCAATTCATTTTGAATTCTTAAGTGGCCTCTAGTCCTAGGAGGGTCATGCAAATTGCCAATCACATTATCTACATGATGATCTTTTAGATATCTAATGTTGACAATTTCATTATCATGATTTTCATTTACCTCCCCCTGAACTGTAGGCTCTTCTTCATTAAGCTCTTTATTTCCTTCCTCATCTTCGGATTTGTCTGCAGGATTCCCTTCTTTCAGAATATCACCATTGTCTTCATTCCTGCATTGACCAATATTAGACTTTACCAAAGATTCATCAAACACAATATGTGGAGATTCTTCAATAGTTTTGGAATTCAGATTATACACTCTATATGCTCGGGTGTTTTCAGAGTAACCAAGAAAAATTCTGGTTCACCTTTAGGTTCAAATTTATCAAGGTCTCTTTTATCATTTATATGAATAAAACATTTACAACCAAAAACCTTGAAATGAGCAATAGAAGGTTTCTTACCCTTTATGATCTCATAGGGTGTTTTCTGGGTAGAAGGTCTTACCATGGCTCTGTTAATTACATAACAGGCAGTATTTACTGCTTCAGCCCAGAACTTCCTTGGCAGACCACCTTCAACCAAGAGTGTACGACCCATCTCCACCAAGGTTCTATTCCTCCTCTCCACAACTCCATTCTGCTCGGGTGTCCTTGGTGAGGAGTACTTGTGATGAATTCCATTTGACCTGCAGAATTCATCAAACTGTGAGTTTTCAAACTCACCTCCATGATCAGTTAAAATATTTTCAATTTTCTGGTTTTTCTTAAGATAGAACTCCTGAAATTCTGAGAATGCATCACTTTTATGTGATAAGAATTATACCCAAGTATACCTAGAGAAGTCATCTACCATGACAAACCCATACTTCCTCCCTGATAAGCTGACAGACCTGGTTGGCCCAAAAAGGTCCATGTGTATCAGCTCATAGGGTTTAGAAGACAGATTTTCTATTCTAGATTTAAATGACTTTCTAGTTAACTTTGACTGAGTGCATGCATCACAGATTTTATTTTCTTTCTTAAAAGAAACTTCAGGAATTCCTCTAACCATCCTATGCTTATTCAGTTTATGCAATACAGTGTAACTAGCATGGCCTAACCTACGATGCCATAAAAATGCTAAGTCCTCTCTGCTAGCAGTAAGGCATAGGTTAGAATGTTGTATATCATCTAAGTCTATCATGTAAGTGTAATTTATCCTTTTACCAGAAAATTTAATAGTTTCGGAATCAGGTTCAAAAACTTTGCAACATTGAGAGTCAAAAAGAACTTTGCATCTTTATCACATAGTTGGCTGATGCTAAGTAAATTATATGCTAAACCTTCAACCAACATGACATCTTTAATGCAACAGGTAGTACACTTACCTACCTTACATGTCCCAACAATCTTACCCTTTGTGTTGCTACCAAAGGTGACAAGGCCTCCTTGTTTCTCTGTCAGCATGCAAAACTTGGCCTTATCTCCTGTCATATGCCTAGAGCAGCCACTATCCAAGTACCACAAATTGTTCTTGGCTGCCAGGCATACCTGCACACACAATCAGGTAGAGAAGTTTGGAACCCAAGACTGATTGGGCTCCAGAGAAGATGAAAAGTAATTAAAACAAGAAAGTAGACTTTTAGGAATCAACATTTGTTTGAAACAGTTCTGTTCAGTGGATTTTCCAGATTTCTTTTTGTTATGCTTTTTCTTGTTGACACTAGCATGATTATTTACAAATTGATTATTTCTGTGCCAGTGCCTTGGCCAGAGTGTATTCATGAAATTTTGGCCATAGCAATCATTGGGCTGGCTGTGGAAATGTTGGTTCCTAGGTGTCCAAGAGCCATACCCATTAACCCAATTTCTAGTGTAAGGTTTATCAGACTGTATAGCCTGATGTCCATAACCTGTAAACCTTCCTTGAGTCCTAGTCCATCCTGACCTATTTGGATAGGTTGACTGTGCAAAGAAGTGGGACTGGGCTCTAGGTTGGTAGAAATGTTTGGGTTGAGCTCTAAAAGCATTCTGCCTCCCCTGCACCTTGGACCCTACTGACCTATTCATAGGTGTGTATTGGGTCTTCTTCAGAGGTGATGGTGATGGTGGAGACTTGGTGACCTTAACATGTGGTTTATAAGACTGTGTAGGTTGACCCCTAACCTGAGACTGAGCTTTGGGATTTTGCTTGGATGTGCTAGCTCTACTAGGATCACTCAGCTTTTGTTTGCCCTTCTCCTCAGCACTGGGCTTTTTCAGATTTACAGCTTTGTTCACTGAAATGTTTGACTTCATGTTGATTAGAGGTCCTTTCTCTTTTTGTGCGACAAATGAAATAGTTTTCATTCCAAAGCTTTTTGTTGCACTAGAATTAAATCCAAGGCCCTCTTTTCTGAAGTTGACTTTTGACCCTAACAAAGCATTTAGGTTATCTGAACATTGGGTCATTTTCTCAATAGTTTTAAGCTTGTCCTCATTATCCTTTTGAATGTCTTCAATGGATTTTTTCAGTTCTGTATTCACACTTAGGACAGCTTGATATTTTTCATTCACAATTTTTATCTCACTTTCATATTTCTAAATTTTCAACTTCCATTCATCTGCTTCTTTTTCTAACCTCTCATTATCTTCTTTAGAGGCTTTTGACTCATTCTTGATTTCTTCTAATTCAGAACATGTGAGTTTGAGTTTATTATTCTCAGATTCAAGACATGCAATTTTATCAGTTAGAGTTGTATCATTTTGCATGGAGTTAATCTTTCTTCTTAGATGCCTGTTTTCCCTTCTAATGTCATCTGCTTTATCAGCTATTTCATGCTAGGCATCTACCCAATCAGCAATAGTAAAATTATCGAATCGAGAAGTTACCTCATCTAAATCCTCCTCTCTGTATTCAGAGCTTGTTGCCATAAGGCAAATGGGCTTTTCAGATTCGGCTTCACTGTCAGAGGTATTTCTCAAGGAGCCTTCATCTTCAACACTCCAGGTACTCACCATAGCTTTCCCTTTCGTGTTCCTCTTCTTTGACTTGTCCTTGTATTTCTGATTCTCTGGACAGTCAGCTTTCAGATGGCCTGTCTTCCTGCATTGATAACAAGTATTAGTTTCAATTTTCTTTGCAGGGCTATGTTTATACCTTTTATCCCTTCGGCCACCACTATACTTCTTTTGGCTGAATCGTCCTCCTTCTTTCCTGAGGAACCGCCTGAACTCTCTGGTCATCATTGCCATCTCAGTACGAGTTATATCTTGTTCATTCAAGCTCTCCTCGGATGATGATCCACTAGAGCTGGATCTGATGGACTTGCTGGATTTGCTGGCACCAGCTTTCAGAGCGATTGGCTTCTTCTTCTTTTCAGCTTTCTCTATCTTTGGCAGATTAATCTCATATGCCATCAGCGAGCCAATTAGCTCATCTGCCCTTGTATTTCGCAAATCCCTTGACTCCTCCATTACAGTAGCTTTAGTATGCCAAGCATGAGTCAGGGAACGCAATATCTTCCTCACTACATCGTATTCTGTCTGAGCCTTCCCGAGACCTCTAAGACCATTTGTGATGATAGTTAATCAAGAGTACATCTCCTTGATGGTCTCATTTGGCTTCATCTTGAAGGCTTCATATTCTGACACAAGGAAATTAGCCTTCGTCTCTCTAACCTAAGAGGTCCCTTCATGAATAACTTCCAGTGCATCCCACATCTCCTTAGCTGAGCTGCAAGCTGATACTCGAGAAAATTCCGTGGGGTGCAGAGAGCATTGAATAGCGTTTATGGCGCTCCAATTTAGAGTAGACCTTCCGATCTCCTCCTTGGTCCAGACTTCCTCATTAGGGGACAGCTCATAAGGTCCCTTGCTGACTACCTTCCAGATCTCATAATCCTTTGCCCTAAAAAATACTTGCATACGGTTCTTCCAGTATGCATAGTTAGATCCATCGAAGAAAGGGGGCTTGGTGGTTGAGTGTCCTTCAGCGATCATCCCTCGAGCATCCATCTGTACCTTCCTCTTCAGGTTGTAAGTCCCTGTGGAAGAGTTAGTCTCTGATACCAACTGTTATGTTAGATGGACGCAGTCTATTACCACTGAGAGTGGATCTAGAGGGGGGTGAATAGATCTAATGTCTAATTTAAGACCAATATAAGGCTCTAATGCGAAATTTAAGCCGATCTACAATATCACTAACTAGAATGCTGGATCTGAACAGAAGCGAATCAAACTGTGAAAATAATCAAGAAATCCAATCACACACCAGTTCATAGACATTAGCACAAACACAAGACACCCAAGATTTTTAGGTGGTTCGGTCAGGAGACCTACGTCCACCCCACACTCAACTTAGTGTGGCTTACTGCTGCGCAACACAGCTTGCGTCCGCTGGGCAGTACAGCTTGGCCTACAACCGCTGAGTTTCACTGCTTGCTATCTGAGACCAAGTCTCGCCTGCTAAGGAGTTACAGCTTAACCTGTCCAGAGGATGCACCTCTGTAAACCCGCTGGGGATTACAGCTTACCCGTCCAGAGGCAGCACCTCTGCTAACAACTGACTCACAGCTTGAAGAAATAATTTCGGAAAGCAAAAATAGAAGCAAACGAAAATGGGAAAACCCAAAAGAAATGTAGCTCAGAATGAGCAGTATCAGCTCTGGTATCTGAACCAAGAGACTGATTTACAAGCTCTCAAACTCTCTCAACTCATCTCTCTCAATCTTCTCTTCTTTCTCTTTTTCTTCTCTCTACTTTTCTTCTCTGTGGATCTCGGTGGCACTCTGCTGCTACAGATGTTCAGTTTCTCTGTTCGGACTTCACCACTCGATCAGCTTTCTTCTGGTGGAAAAGGTTTCATATATATACCAGCAGCAATTTGGATAAGGCGTGTGGCTTCCACATTTCCCGCCCAGAGAATTTGCCAGATCTGAAGAAATCTCGACCACATGGCAGCATCTTGGCTGGGCTGCTTCCACGTGTCACAATCTAGGCACCTCGTCCTTCCTTGGATCACGAGCCAATCCTTCATCTTTGCACTTTAGTCCCTGTCAGTCAGTCGAAAGGAACTTATCAGTTTAATGTCGACACTTTGTACAGACTTCATAGTATGCAATGCAGACATTGTATAGACTTGCTGAGTGTAATGCAATGTGCAGACTTTGTGCAATGTATGGACTTGCGTTCAGCAGCAATGTATAGACTTGAACACATGCATGCTATACGATGTACAGACTTCCTATATGAAGGCAACCGCTGGAGCATGTATAGACTTCATATATGCAGTGCTATGGCATGTGCATATTTCATATATTCAAGACTGAGGTGTGTACAGGCTTAGTGAATGCAACACTGAAGCATGTACAGACTTCACGTATGCAAGACTATGAACATTACACATGGATGTACTGACTTGCTACTATCGAATGTGCAGACTTGAGTAGCATTCAGCAGCCAATGTATAGACATGCAGACTTGTGCAGACTATGTGCAATGCATGAAGCAGTGTATAGAGTTATGAGTGGAATACATGAAGCAATGTATAGAGTTAGAGTGCAATGAGTGTTCAAGTGATGTACAGACTCAACGTTATGCAAGCAAACAATGTATAGAGTTGATGAACCGATGCTCAACAAAAAGATGCCTTACACTTAGGCGTTTGTTTCAGAAGTGACGCCACTTCTGGTGGGCGTCAAATCTCGAGCATAGAGAATGTATAGACTTGCTACGGCACAAGGCAGCATAACGATGTACAGACTCTGCCAAAAGCAATGAACAATGCACATATGAATGTACATACTTTGTTTATGTTGTGCAAGCATGCTAAGATGCAATGTATAGACTTTATGCGAGCATGCTGCAGCTAGTGTACATACTTAGACCTGCGTGGATGCAATGCGATGTATAGACTTGCCCATGACTGTCTAGACTTTGCATGCGTGCTTATAGCAATGTGCAGACTTGCAGGTAATGCGTTGTGCAGACTCTGCGTGCCACAATGTGCAGACTTGCGAGTGTGTGACATGCACAAAGACGCTAAGTAAGATGAACGATGTATAGACTTAGCCGATGCAGACTAGTCCTATGTACAGACTTGCTCGATGTACAGACTTCATGAACGATGCATGCAATGCACTGGACGATGTACAGACTTCCTATATGCTCAAGACCATGCACAACGAATGTATAGACTTGCCAATGGAAGGGCTGTACAGACTTGAGCAAAGTAAGGTCTGTATAGACTTGAGAGTTCATGATATATAAACTTGCCAGAGGAACTGGACGATGTACAGACTTGAGCAAAGCAAGGTCTGTATAGACTTGAGAGAGAGTTCACAATGTATACACTTGCCAGAGGAACTGGACGATGTACAGACTTGAGCAAAGCAAGGTCTGTATAGACTTGAGAGAGAGTTCACGATGTATAGACTTAGCCAAGACACGATGTATAGACTTTGACAAAGCAAGAGCTGTACAGACTTCAACTCAGCTGCAATGTATAGACTTGCAGGTGCAACGTAGGCAAAGATCAGGGAGTGTATAGACTTGATATCGTGGAACACACAGGCTGTACAGACTTCATCGATGTCTAGACTTGGAAAGTTAAGCTGGTGAATGTACATACTTCACCGATGTCTGGACTTGGAAAGTTAAGCTGGTGAATGTATAGACTTCACCGATGTCTAGACTTTGAATGAATGTGCATGCATTGAATAGACTTCACATATGATGTACAGACTTGCTAGTCAGACAGGCACAAGCTCTGTATAGACTTTAGCATGCAGACAGGCCATGTGAATGTATAGACTTATGTTCTAAACGATGCACAAACACAACAATGCAATGTATGGACTTTGAGTGTGTAGACTTATGTGTGTGCAAGACGATGTATAGACTCTTACTGCATAGAACACATAGACAATCTGACAGAGATAGTTTCATCAAAACATAAACAGTTGCCAATCAATGAAAACAAGCTGTTGCCAATGAAATAAAGCTATTGTCAACATCATCAACACAGAGGAGTCACAACACATCTTCCTACTTTCTGGTAGGAAGGATCGTAAGGAAGGGTGGAATTTGTTTTCCATTCTTCCACTCAGTGGGCCTGGCCGTGTGGCTTGGACGACGGCGGTGGGCTCCTCGGTTTGCAGGCATGGCCAGTTCACCGGGGTGGCCTTCCTAATGCATTGGCCTCGTGGTACCGGTGTCGCCCATTAGCTTGCGTGGGCCTGCTGGTTCCCTGTAACGGGTGGAGCTTGCTGGTCTTCTTCCGAGCGCGGGTGGCCGGAGCTACTGGCCAAGTTTTCCTCCTGCGGGCTTTCTACGAGTGAAGCCCTTTGTTGGCCTGAGGGCTTTGTCCCTCTTCTCTGACATAGGAGGCTTCTCCATGGGTACCCTTCCACAGAACAAAGAATGGGTACCTACGCCTGCTTGGAGGTCAGCATGATCGTCGACAGTGGATGGTATCTGGGAAGCGGGTTGTTGGAGTCATTCGTCGCCCTCGTCGAGCACGTCTTGTTTCTCCATGTACTTATATCTGGCCCGTGTGAGGGTGCTTTGCCAATGTTTGACCCCAAGGGTATGATGTGTGGATTTATATGTTTTGATGATTAATGAATGCCATGTGTGAACATGATTACTGCAAACTGGATTCATACTCTTATGAATATATTTTTGATCATGAGTTGAAGGTTGGTTTATTACAGGTAGACTTGGAGACATTCATATGTGTTTTGTTATGGATCTGTCATTCAAATGGGAAATGGAATTTGTTTTGTATTGGCCTACCTTGGTAATATCGTTTTAAAGAGAGTTGGAATGAATGGTTAATTTTTGTAAGCTCTATAATGTGCATCCATCTTACATGTATTTGGCATTTCTACAGGTTGGAAAAGCTTCCCAAACTCTCATTTCAACATGCTTCTTAACTGTGACGAAGCTGGCATATCACTCTGTTTATCTGGGTTACTGGGTCTTCTGGAACAGCAAGAGTCGACACCTGGTGTCGACATCTGGTTCCAGAAGATGTTCCCAGCAACCAGTTTTGGAGGTGTCGACACCAGGTGTCGACACCTACCCAGAACTGGGTCTGGACGCTTCTGTCTGCCAACCTGAACAACAGGTGTCGACACCAGGTGTCGACACCCACTGCCCAGGATGGTTTGCTCGTGTTCTGGGTTGAGTTATGCCCAAGGTGTCGACACCTATACGGAGCCGCAATTTTGGACTTCTTTCGTCCGCAGTTTCCAAGTCAAATCTCTCCATCTTTCCGCATGGAATCTTTCCGGGATTTGTGGATCTTGTCCCAGTAGCATCCCTTGACCGTCCTATAGGGATATAACCCTCTCTCTTGGATCGAAAACAAAAAAGAGGCAAGGGAGAAAGAGTGTTGTTTTGGAAGTTCTAACCTAAGCAAGTGCAGGTTCGTAGCAGCAGCTCTAAGCTCCACTTCCACCGTGCTCTGAAGCTAAAATCGAATGGAAGGAGCTTAAATCAAGGTTCAAGATCACATACAATTGAAAGCTGCATCGGACATCAAGCTTCAACCCCTATTCGTGCTGCCTTGCTTCACACTTCATCCAAGTTTGTTCTTCATCCTGCAGAAACATCAAAGGACCTTCGAAGAAGAGAAAGGGGGAGTTCTATCTCTGAAAATCTTCTCTGCTCTAAACCCCTCAAGTACTTGTTGTTAAGTATTGAACATCTGATGTACTCTTAGAATTTCTTGAAACACTTTCATGTGTGTGTGCTCGTGATCTGTGACACGAGAGTGTGTGTGTGTGTGTGTGTAGTGGCCAAGATAGGCTACTGTGTGTGTGTTGGCTGTCTTTTCAGCGTGTGTGTGGCTCACGTCATAGTGGAGCACTAATCCTCCGTGTGAGGGGTGGATGTAGGGGACACACTCTTGTACCCGAACCACCTAAAAAATCTTGTGCTTCCATTGTGGTTTGGTTTATCATTCTTTCCATCGAGTGGGCTACTCGCTTAGCTGAGTGATCTCTTGTAGTGCCATACCTCACTCACGACTTCTTTCAGTTCTCACGAGAGAGAGAGAGAGAGATCTTGTTTCGGTGAGATTGAGTGCTTGTTTGCTTTAGAATTATTTCTATTCTATAATTGTCGATTTCTTTTGTGCATCTTTAGGTAAATAATTTTTATTGGCCAATCAATTCACCCCTCCCCTCTTGATTGCCACCTTTCGGGACCCAACAATTGTTATCAGAGCTTTGGTCTCTGTATCGCCTGACCTCACGGTCGAAGAGCAGATCCCTTTCTATGGCAAACAGAGGGATGATGCCCGAAGGGCATTCAGTACACAGGCCTCTGTTTTTTGATGGAACAAACTACACATACTGGAAAAATAGAATGTATGTTTTCTTACGTGCACAAGATTATGAAGTGTGGAATGTTATCAACAAAGGTCCTTATAAGTTGCCTGACAATGAAGATGATTGGGATGACGACCATATCAATAAGTGCTCAGTTAACTTTAAGGCCATGAATATAATTTAGTGTGTTATCCATCCGAATGAATACTCACGCATATCTATGTGTTCCTCTGCATAGGAAATGTGGGACAAACTACGCTTGATCTATGAAGGAACTTCTGAAGTCAAGGAGACCAAAGCAAATCTCTTGGTCCGGGATTATGAATTGTTTATGATGAAGCCAGAAGAAACCATCTCTGAAATGTTCGCGAGACTGATGGAAATTACAAATGGTTTGAAGGCTCTTGGCAAGGAGTATTCAAACCGTGAACTTGTGAGGAAGGTACTGAGATCTCTATCACCACAGTGGCACACAAAGGCCACAGTGATCGAAGACTCAAAAGATCTCAGCACTCTGACTTTGGACGAGTTAGTTGGCTCCCTAATGACATATGAAATCAACATCAAAAGGAGCGAGGAGGATAACAAAAAGAAGAAAGTTGCCACAACATTGGCACTGAAGGTAAACCCACAAGAGTCTGATGAAAGTGAGGAAGGATCTATGGCCAATACTGAAGATGAGGAGCTTGTTGCTATGATCACCAGAAGAGCAAGAAAATTTGTTAAGAATACCAGGAAGTTCGGAGGTCAGTTTAGAAAAGGACCAAGAAGGCAAGGGTTTAAGAAGAATGAAAGCAGCAAGAAGGATGAAGTAATCTGCTATGAATGCAAGAAACCTGGTCACATGCGGGGAGAATGCCCGGAGTTGGCGAAGAGATTCAAGAAAGGAAAATTCAAGGAGCCCAAAGCCATGGTCGCCACATGGAGCGATGAGGATGAGGAAGCATCCGGAAATGAGGATGACATGGATGAATTAGTCCAGAACTTGTGTTTCATGGCAGATGAAGATAACTCAAATGAGGTAGACTCTGAATCTGAATCTCTTACTTGTGAACAATGGCCGATTGCATATGAATCATTATATGGAAAATGCAAAAAATTGAAATCTGAAAATAAACTTCTGAAAAATAAATTGGAACAAGCTGTGCATGCTGAAAATCCTTGTGAGAATTGTAATGTCATGAATTCTGAAAATGAGAATCTCAAACATGAGAATGAAAGTCTTCTATCTAAAATTGAATTGTTTGAAGAGGAGAGTTCTTGCATGCGAGAGGATCAATCCACTCTTGTTAAAATGCATGAAAAATTGAAGAGCGAATTAGAACTAGAAAAGTTGGAAATGACTGCATGCATTCAAACCAAGGAAACAACTGAAAAGAAAATTGAAACTTTGTTGATTGAGATAGATGAGTTGAAAAATGCTCTTGCTGTCTTAAAAAAGGGGAAACAGGTGATGAACACTTGTGTATGTCCTCATGTAGAAAGTTCTCTACCTACTTTTGAGAAGAGAAACAAATCTCAGTCCAAAACCCACATGACTCCATGGGTTTCAAGAACCACATATGCCTCATCATCTAACATACAGATGCATAGCTCATTTACAAATGTGAATAGGAAAAGAAACCATGACAACAGAATCACTACATACTTTTATTGTGGAAGATTAGGCCATGATATGTATGAGTGCAGAACCATGAGATTTGATGATGAAAATTTTTCAAGAAAAATGAATAGACCATACAGGCCTTTTCTGTCTAACCACCGAGGACCCAAGCTTGCTTGGGTACCAAAAACCCCATAAGTATTATCCTTGTATATGCAGGTCTGCTTTGGAGCTCAAAAGAACAAATGGTACCTTGATAGTGGATGTTCAAGACATATGACGGGAAACAAGGAAATGTTTGCAGACCTGCAAGAAAAGGATGGTGGAGTGGTAGCTTTTGGGGGTAAAGACAAAGGAAAAATTGTTGGAGAAGGTAAGATAGGTAAGAACCAAACTCAAGTCATTGAAAATGTTTTGCTTGTTAAAGGCCTGCATCACAATCTTCTAAGCATTAGTCAACTCTGTGACAAAGGTTGCAATGTGTCTTTTGATTCTACTCACTGCACTGTGGTAGATAGAAACTCCAATGAAATCAAGTTCATAGGTCTTAGACACAACAATGTTTATATGATTGATCTTGATGATGTTTCACATAAAAATCTTTGCTTAGTTGCTAAAAATTCTGATGATGCATGGTTGTGGCATCGCCGTCTTGGGCATGCTAGTTTCAATGTGATGATGAAGTTGTTCAGGAAGAATCTGGTTGTTGGCTTACCCAAGTTGAAGCTGGTCAATGAAGGAATCTGTGGGGCTTGCAGCAAGGGCAAACAGACAAGAACATCCTTTAAATGTAAAAGTGATGTAACCACCTCTAAGCCCCTTGAATTGATCCATATAGATCTTTTTGGACCAAGCCGAACACATAGCTTGGGTGGTAAGCTATATGGGTTTGTGATTGTGGATGATTTTTCGAGATATAGCTGGGTGTATTTTATCTCTAACAAAAGTGATGCTTTGATGGAGTTTGAGGCATTTTGCAGGATGGTTCAGAATGAAAAAGGATGGTGCATCAAGACCGTACGGAGTGATCATGGTAGGGAATTTGATAACCATGAGTTCAGCAATTTTTACAGGGCTCAAGGCTACATACACAACTTCTCCGCACCGAGGACCCCCGAGCAAAATGGGGTCGTTGAGAGGAAGCACAGAACGCTAGTTGAAATGGCCAGAACTATGCTAAATGAAAATAACCTGCCAAGGTATTTCTGGGCTGAAGCCGTGAACACTGCATGCTACATAATAAACCGAGCCATGGTAAGGCCATTGTTAAAGAAAACACCTTATGAGCTATATCGAGGTAAGAAACCGAATATTTCTTACTTCAGACCTTTTGGCTCTATCTATTACATCCATAATAACGGTAAGGTGAATTTGGGAAAGTTTGACCCCAAGAGTGACAAGGGGATATTTCTCGGATATTCCCTTAGCTCAAGAGCCTATCGAGTGTATAACTTGAGAACTCTTGTAGTTGAGGAAAGTCCCCATGTTATTGTTGATGAATCATCATCCAAAGACACTAATGAAAAGCTTGTCTTACAGGAAGAAGAATCAGAAGATGATGATACCGAAGAGTTGTCAAAGAAAGTCAATAAACCAGGTGGTGAAGAACAACAAAATGCTGATGAAAATCAGCAAACTCAAATTGAACTTCATCTACCTAGGCAATGGACTTTTGCAAAAGATCATCCACCAGAGGTCGTCATTGGCAACGTAGAAGAAGGAATAAGAACACGAGCCTCCTTCAGGGAAGTTGAAAATATAGATTATATAGCCCTACTTTCCCAGATTGAACCCCACTCCTTAGAAGAGGCCTTGCAAGATGAGTCATGGATCATGGCTATGCAAGAAGAACTACACTAGTTCCAAAGGAACAAAGTGTGGTTCCTTGTGCCATGTCTTAGAAATCACTCAGTGATCGGAACAAAGTGGGTTTTTTGAAACAAAACAAACGATCAAGGAGTGGTGACTAGGAACAAGGCCAGGCTTGTAGCCAAAGGCTATAGCCAAGAGCTTGGGATTGATTTTGATGAGTCTTTTGCTCCTGTAGCAAGACTCGAGGCAATGAGGATTTTATTAGCATATGCATGCTGCAATAACATAAATTTATTTCAAATGGATGTTAAGAGTGCATTTCTGAATGGCTATATCCAGGAGGACATATATGTGGAGCAACCACTGGGGTTTGAAGATACGGAGCATCCAGACCATGTGTACAAGTTGGACAAGGCTCTCTATGGTCTGAAACAAGCACCCCGAGCATGGTATGAACGATTAAGTGGTTTCCTTGTTCAAAATGAATTCAAACGAGGTAATGTTGATCAAACTCTTTTTACACAATTGAATGGTAAGGAAATTCTAATCGTTCAAGTGTATGTAGATGATATTATTTTTGACTCCACTAAGGACACTCTAAGTAAAGAATTTGCTAAATTGATGCAAAGTGAGTTTGAAATGAGTCTTATGGGAGAGTTAACATTTTTCTTGGGATTGCAGGTGACTCAGACAGTTGATGGTCTATTCATAACCCAGAAGAAATATGCAATGGACCTGCTCAAGAAATTCAATTTGACATCAACCAAACCACAGCCTACTCCCATGTCCACATCTCTGAAACTCGATCAAGACAACCAAGGTAAACCCGTCAACCAGACTCTTTTCAGGAGCATGATAGGATCCTTGTTATATTTGACGGCTAGCAGGCCCGACATTCAATATGCAGTATGTTTGTGTGCAAGGTTTCAATCGAATCCCAAAGAATCACACATGTCGGCCGTAAAGCGGATTTTTAGATATATTGCTGGAACTTGTGATTTGGGTCTGTGGTTTCCGCGTACTTCAGCTCTTGAATTAGTTGGTTATTCTAATGCTGATTACGCAGGTTGCAAAATAGATAGGAAGAGCACAAGTGGGTATTGTCAGTTCCTCGGAGGTTGCTTGGTTTCATGGGCCTCCAAGAAACAAAATTCAGTGGCATTATCAACTGCCGAGGCCGAATATGTGGCCGTAGGTAGCTGTGTTGACCAAGTGCTCTGGATACAACAACAATTGATTGATTTTGGCATCACACTAGGAAACACAGCCATTCTTTATGACAACACTTCCGCAATAAATTTATCAAAAAATCCAGTGCATCATTCTTGCACAAAGCATATTGAGGTTAGGCATCACTTTCTGCGTGATCATGTTAGCAAGGGGGATGTTGAAATAAAATTTGTTGATACAAACAATCAAATTGCTGATATCTTCACCAAACCTCTCAATGAAGATAAATCACTTCATTTAGAAGAGAGTTAGGCATTTGTCATCTAGATAGCTAGTTAGTGTCTTTCACTTGTTTTAGTCATTGTCATGCATTTGCATCTGCATTTCACCACTAGATTCTGGCTTCTGTAATTTTCTTGGATCATGCATATGCATCATGTTTGCAATTGTGAGCTACATTTCGCATACTTGTATGGACAATCCAAATGCTTGGTGTGTATGTATATATATATATATATATATCTTGTTGAAAAACCCAAACAAATGTAACCTCCCTTGAATTTCTATGACTATATATATATATATGCTCCTTGGATAATAATGCATTGCCACTAGAAGTTCAGGATGAATCATGTTCGGGATAACGGTTATGGAGTTAGGCTCTATATGATTTTAAATGGCTTTGAACCACCCCAATTTGACAAACACACATAATATCCTCTTTACATTGATCAATTTTTACTTCAGTCATTTGGGGCTTCGAACTTGATCCTTGGAATTCTTGTCTTCTGCACTTAATTCATTTTTTTTGTAACCCACAAGCAGGTGTCGAAACCTAAAGTCGACACCCAACATTGTCCTGCATACTTTCATTTCGGGCAGAACTGGGCGCGATAGGTGTCGACACCCAAAGTCGACACCTACCGGTCGCGGGTCTTCCGTGAACCGGTTCGCAAGGGGTTCAACCCCTTCTTAACCCATCGAACCCCCTTGGTATTCAGCCCAAATGCCCCTCCCTCTACAGTGCCGCGTTCCTTTCCTCCCCTATACCTCTTCTTGTTCTCCCATCACACCTTCCAGCCCTAGAACAAGCGGACATCACTGCGGCACCCGCGTTTCTTCTTGGACGAGCATCTGTCGGCCTCCTCTTCGGCCGTTTGCCACCTGAAGCATGGATGAGCTGTGGAGATTCCTCCCATCCACGGTAAGGGCCCTAGTGTCGCCCCAAAATCATCTCATCATCTCCTCTTTCGTCTCCCTCGAAGCTTGGTTCCCCATGGCGCCCAAACGTCGAGCTCTGGGCAAGGAACCCGCTGAGGAGTCCAGCCGTAAGAGGGAAACTCGAGCTAAGCGCAAAGAGCATGCTGCTATTCTGGAGAAACCCACTCCCGCGCAGTTCAAAATGATGGATCGGAAGGTCCTCCGACCCCGCGCCGTTGATTTCAATGATCTACACCAAAGTCTCCCTGAATTGCTCCCTTTGGTAAAGAATCAACCGAACCTAGTTTCGTTTATGACTGATCATCGGAAGATATATTATTCTCTTGTTCTTCAATACTATGGCAATATGTTTTTCAAGAACAACAAATACATGACAGTGGTGAATGGGCACATTCTTGGAATCTCCGAAGAACAGCTAGCTAATGCTTTTAGGATGCCTCCTTCTTGTGAACTTCATGGGGAGGCAATGGTTGATGAAAATGTGGCATTTGAACTACTCACCGGGGAAGAAATGCAAAATAGAATAGTCAGTGGCTTAAACGCCGATCACTTTCCCCCATTGCAGCACATTCTCCATCATATGGTGACCACCATCCTGCTTCCCAAAGCCGGAGGAAGAGAGAAAGTCATAGACCAGCAGATTTTTATAATTGCTAATTTGATAGAAGGGCAACCGATCAACTTTCCTGCCCTTTTCTTTCAACATATCACTGCTTGTCTCCATAATCGAAACTGCACCCTTCCTTATGCAGCCGCCTTAACTACAGTATTCCTTTCGGCTGCCATTGATTTGAGCAAGGAACCCTATCAAACTTTGCGTGAAGGCGACATCTACACGGTTCATTCAGTTTGTAAGAATATGGGGTATGAGAAGAATGCTCAAGGTCAGTTGGTTCGGCATCTGAAATCTGTGAAAGAAAAAGAGTCTGCAGTTGATTCTGATACGGAAGAAGACGAGGACGATACTCAACCTGCCCAGGGCGGGGCTTCTGGGACTTCAGCCGAGTTCACGGCCGATCATGGGATCCAATTGACTTTGGAGACTTTGAGTGGTGATGTCGGTGAAATGAGGGAAACAGTGGACGTTCTTACTAAGGATGTGGCCGAATTGAAGCTTAATCATACCACATATCTCCAGGCTTTCCAGTCCATCAACACCTCCATTGATACTCTCAAATCCGCCATGGATGCTCAAACCCAACAGTTCCAAGACATTGTGGATTATATTCGCCGACCTCCTCCACCGCCTTCCTCCGGGTCTGACTAAGTCATGTCGCTTCCAGTTGGGACTTGCTACTTGTACTCCCGGCTCCCCTTGTTTTTGTTGATGACAAAGGGGGAGAGTTATCTAGACTTATATAGCTATAGCTATATACCAGTATAGTACCTATGTTATGTGTGCTTGCATGTTTGTTGCATGTTTGGCTGGTGTTGCTTGCTTGCATTGTCGTCATGTCCGTAGTGAGTCTTGCAGTCGTGTAGTATTTGTTGCATAATCATACATGATCATGTTGTTTCTTGTTATCATTATTAAACATTTTAAGAAGGCTTTTTAAGTGTGGCTGTGAAACTCCTCCTTATGGTTGTGAATGTCTTTCCAACTCAATGAATATCATGGGTACCATTTTTATGAGATAGAAGTGTTTAAAATTGCAACAAAGACCTCACTCTAGTCACCGGGTTTATATCATATCACATAGCATCATTGTCATCATCAAAAAGGGGGAGATTGTTTGACCCCAAGGGTATGATGTGTGGATTTATATGTTTTGATGATTAATGAATGCCATGTGTGAACATGATTAGTGCAAACTGGATTCATACTCTTATGAATATATTTTTGATCATGAGTTGAAGGTTGGTTTATTACAGGTAGACTTGGAGACATTCATATGTGTTTTGTTATGGATCTGTCATTCAAATGGGAAATGGAATTTGTTTTGTATTGGCCTACCTTGGTAATATCATTTTAAAGAGAGTTGGAATGAATGGTTAATTTTTGTAAGCTCTATAATATGCATCCATCTTACATCTATTTGGCATTTCTACAGGTTGGAATAGCTTCCCAAACTCTCATTTCAACATGCTCCTTAACTGTGATGAAGCTGGTATATCACTCTGTTTATCTGGGTTACTAGGTCTTCTGGAACAGCAAGAGTCAACACCTGGTGTCGACATCTGATTCCAGAAGATGTTCCCAGCAACCAGTTTTGGAGGTGTCGACACCAGGTGTCGACACCTACCCAGAACTGGGTCTGGATGCTTCTGTCTGCCAACCTGAACAACAGGTGTCGACACCAGGTGTCGACACCCACTACCCAGGATGGTTTGCTCTTGTTCTGGGTTGAGTTATGCCCAAGGTGTCGACACCTGGTGTCGACACCTATACGGAGCCGCAATTTTGGACTTCTTTCGTCCGCGGTTTCCAAGTTAAATCTCTCCAGCTTTCCACCTGGAATCTTTCCAGGATTTGTGGATCTTGTCCAGTAGCATCCCTTGACCATCCTAGAGGGATATAACCCTCTCTCTTGGATCGAAAACAAAAAAGAGGCAAGGGAGAAAGAGTGTTGTTTTGGAAGTTCTAACCTAAGCAAGTGCAGGTTCGTAGCAGCAGCTCTAAGCTCCACTTCCACCGTGCTCTGAAGCTAAAATCGAATGGAAGGAGCTTAAATCAAGGTTCAAGATCACATACAACTGAAAGCTGCATCAGACATCAAGCTTCAACCCCTATTCGTGCTGCCTTGCTTCACACTTCATCCAAGTTTGTTCTTCATCCTGCAGAAACATCAAAGGACCTTCAAAGAAGAGAAAGGGGGAGTTCTATCTCTGAAAATCTTCTCTGCTCTAAACCCCTCAAGTACTTGTTGTTAAGTATTGAACATCTGATGTACTCTTAGAATTTCTTGAAACACTTTCATGTGTGTGTGCTCGTGATCTGTGACACGAGAGTGTGTGTGTGTGTGTGTGTGTGTGTAGTGGCCAAGATAGGCTACTGTGTGTGTGTTGGCTGTCTTTTCAGCGTGTGTGTGGCTCACGTCATAGTGGAGCATTAATCCTCCGTGTGAGGGGTGGATGTAGGGGACACACTCGTATACTCGAACCACCTAAAAAATCTTGTGCTTCCATTGTGGTTTGGTTTATCGTTCTTTGCATCGAGTGGGCTACTCGCTTAGCTGAGTGATCTCTTGTAGTTCCATACCTCACTCACGACTTCTTTCAGTTCTCACGAGAGAGAGAGAGATCTTGTTTCGGTGAGATTGAGTGCTTGTTTGCCTTAGAATTATTTCTATTCTATAATTGTCGATTTCTTTTATGCATCTTTAGGTAAATAATTTTTATTGGCCAATCAATTCACCCCTCCCCTCTTGATTGCCACCTTTCGGGACCCAACAGCCAATTTTCTCGCAGCTTGTACTTTGACTAAAGAAATATAAATTCTTTTATTCTAAGCCGATATTGATGTGTACCTTTTACTGGAGTTCTTCTGTGTGCTTTTCTGGGCGATCCTCCGTACTTGTCTTCCATGCTGCTCGTGTCCTCTGCAGTGACCCTTAGGTCGCCACTTCGTTTTTGAGGGGAGCGGTGCTCGCCTCTAGGGGACCATGAGGTTACCTCCTCATTTTCAAGGGGAGCAGTGCTCGCCTCTAGGAAACCTGTAGGTTACCTTATTGTTTTCAAGGGGAGCAGTGCTCGCCTTTGGGAAGTCCTTAGACTACTTCTTATTTTCAAGGGGAGCAGTGCTCACCTCTAGGGAGCCCTTAGGCTACCTTCTCGTTGTTTGTGGGCAACTTACCCCAGTGGAGTATGGCTGGTGACATTTCACTGGAAGTATTTCCTGAGGTTGACGGAGTTCCATGTCCTGGGTACCTCTCTCCCCCCAAGCGTCACTAGCATGTACGCTCCTTTGCCGAGTGCTTCTGCTACCCGGTATGGGCCTTCCCAGTTGGGTGCGAGTTTTCCCGCGGATCAGCCACGCTTTCTCACCGTAGAACCAGATCTCCGGGGAAGAAGTGTCATTCCTTAACTCGGGCGTTGTAATACTGTGCCAGCTTCTGCTGGTACGCCGTGAGCTTTATCTGGGCGTTGGCTCTTCTTTTGTCGAGCAAGTCCAGGTTCTCTCGCATCGCCTGGTTGTTTCTGGCCTCATCAAAATGCCCCACTCGTAACGAGGGGTTGGATATTTCCACCGAGACTACTGCCTCAGCTCCGTATGCGAGATGGAAGGGTGTTTCCCCAGTGGCGGCTCTAGCGGTGGTCCGGTGAGCCTATCGGATGCTGGGGATTGAATCGATCCATGCACCTCCTGCTTGATCCAAGCGAGTCTTAATGCCGTGGTGTAGAGTTCGGTTGGCATTTTCCACCAACCCGTTGGTTGGGGGTGTCCCACCGAGGTGTAGTGGTTCCAGATCCCCAACTCCGAGCACTTCTCTTGAAAGGCGGTGCTCGCGAACTGTCTACCATTGTCGGTAGTGAGAACTCTGGGAATCTCGAACCGGCAGATGATGCTCCGTAGCACGAATTTCTAAGCTGCTTCGCTTGTTATCTTTCCCAATCTTCCGGCTTCGATCCATTTGGTGAAGTAGTCTATGGCGACTATGAGGAATTTCTTCCTCCCTTGTGCTTCAGGGAAAGGTCCCAGTATGTCGATCCCCCACCGCGCGAACGGGCGAGGCTCCGTCAAGGCGTGGAGCTGCGTCGCCGGTTGATGGTGCAGGTGGGAGTATTTCTGGCATTGGGGGCACCTCCGAATGTAGTTGAGGTAGTCCTACTGCAAGGTGGGCCACCAATGCCCTTGTCGGATCAGCGTCCTCGCAAGTGCTTGCCCTCCCACATGACCTCCGCAGAGTCCTTCATGGACTTCTTGGATGGCCTGGCTGGCTTCCGTGGGGAAGAGGCACTTGAGTAGAGGAGCTGAGAGGGACCGACGATATAGCCGGCCGTCCACCATAGTGAAATGGGCCGCTCTCGCCCGCGTGCGCCGTGCTTCGGCATGATCGCTGGGGAGCTATTGCCGGAGGAGGAAATCGAGCAGGGGATCCATCTAGGAGGGTTCGTAGTCGATGGCGTTTACCTGGAGCACTGGATCTTCTATGCTCGGTACTGATAATTCCTCTATCAGAATCGATCTCGAGCTGGAGACCGTAGTGGCTGATGCCAGATTGGAGAGGGCGTCTGCTCGGACGTTGTCTTCGCGTGGGATGTGGACCACCTCGAAGTGGGCGAACTCGCCTGCCGCTCCCTTGGCCTTCTCCAGATATTTCATCATAGAGGGGTCTCGGGCCTCGAACTCCCCCCTGACCTGGTTGGCGATGAGCATGGAGTCACTGTATGCTCGCACGCTTGATGCCCCCAGGTGTTTCGCCATGCGCAACCCGGAAATGAGTGCCTCATATTCGGCCACATTGTTCGTGGTCAAGAAATTGAAACGCATGGCGTACTGTAGCTCTACTCTTCTGGTGAGAGTAAGACCAGCCTCGCGCCGCTACCCGCGGCACAGGAAGATCCGCCGACGTATAGCTCCCAGGCGGGCCCCGAGGTCTGCTCGAGTGAATCCTCGACGGGTAGGGTACATTCGGCGAAGAAATCTACGAGTGCTTGGGCCTTGATCGCTGTCCTCGGTCGGAACTTGATGTCGAATTCTCCCAACTCGATGGCCCACTTGATCAGTCTTTCGGACGCATCAGGGTTCTGGAGGATTTTTCGGAGGGGCTGATCGGTGAGGACGGCGATCGGATGGGCCAGGAAGTATGGCCGTAGCTTACGAGCAGCTGTAATCAACGCGAGGGTGAACTTTTCAGTCCGCGAGTACCAGAATTCCGGTCCTTGTAGTGCTCGGCTGACATAGTAGACGGGCTTCATGACTCCTGCTTCCTCCCGCGTGAGCACAGCACTCATGGTGCTGGGTGTTACGGACATGTATAGGAGCAGCTATTCCCCCTCTGGGATTTGGCGAGGACAGGAGGCGTTGTCAGGTATCGCTTTAGCTCTTTGAACGCCTGCTCACACTCCTGATCCCAGTCGATCCATCCCTTCTTCTCCGGTGCTAGGTTGGCCTGCTTGATCAGCCGGAAGAAGGGCAGACATCGTTCAACGGCTCGGGATAAAAATCGGGCCAGGGCGGCGACGCGTCCGGTGAGACACTGTACGTCCCTCACCCGTCTTGGTCGCTCCATCTCTAATACTGCTTTGATCTGGTCGGGGTTGGCTTCGATCCCCCGGTGGGTGACGAGGAACCCTAAAAACTTGCCTGACCGTACCCCGAACGCACATTTAGCAGGGTTGAGTTTCATGTTGTACCTTCTGAGCGTGGTGAAGGTCTCAGCCAAGTCACACAAGTGCTCGGCTGCTTGGATGCTCTTCACGAGCATGTCGTCGATGTAGACCTCCATGTTGCGGCCGATCTGTGAGTCAAACATATGGTTGACTAGGTGTTGATACGTGGCTCCGGCGTTCTTCAATCCGAACGACATGCGAGTGTAGTAGTATAAGCCGTGATCGGTGATGAACGCGATCTTGTCTTGGTCGGGCTGGTGCATGCTGATCTGATGGTACCCTGAATAGGCATCAAGGATGCTCAGCATTTCGTGCCCGGCCATGGCATCGACCAGCTGGTCGATTCGTGGCATGGGGAAGCTGTCTTTAGGCGTGGCTTTGTTGAGGTCGGTGTAGTCCACGCACATTCGCCACTTCCCGTTGCTCTTGGGAACCAGGACTACGTTGGCCACCCAATCCGAATACTGGGTAGGCCGGAGCAATCCTGATCGTAATTTCTCGCCCACTTGTTGCCTGATGATGGCCTGTCGCTCAGGGTTGCATCGTCTTCGGCGCTGCTGGACCGGACGACAGTTGGTGTCCAACCTTAGTTGGTGTGTGATGACCTCCGAGGGAATTCCGGGGAGCTCATCCTCGGACCAAGCGAACACATCCTGATTGGCCGCGAGAAAGCTCGTGTATTCTTGTTTATCCTGCTCGGACAAGGTAGTGCCGACCTTCAGTGATCTGCTTGGGTCATCCCCGACTTGGATGAGGTATAGATCCTCGGTTGGCACAGTTGTGCTCGGACCTGGGTCTTCGGTCCTCGCCTTCTTCTCGCAAGGCGCCTCTTCGGGACGTCGGTCGCGGGTGGAGATGACGTAGCACCTCCTCAATTCCCATTGATCTCCCCAGACTTCCCCTACCCCATGGGGGGTGGAGAATTTCAGCTTCTGGTGGTAGGAGGAAGGGACGCCTCGAAGCGTACCGAGGATTCCTCGGCCAATGATGGCATTGTATCCTATCATTGCACGGACCACGGTGAAGTCGACGAGGAAGCTTACCTCTCTTGGTGCCATCCCGAACGTGATCGGGAGCGAGATGCGCCCTTCTGGGCGAACAGTCGTGTCGTAGAATCCATATAGCGGTGTGTGCAATGGTGCGAGTCGTGATACATCTACACCCATAAGTACTAGACAGTCGTACGCAATAACATCAGGTCTGCTTCCATTATCCACCAGAATGCGTCGCATAGTACATTGATTGATGGTGGCGGAAACCACCAAAGCATCAGAATGGGCATCGTGATGCCTTCAAGGTCATCCTCGGAGAAGACTATGGGGTCTCCCGGGTGGCCTGGGGGGAATAGTCCCCTCGGGGTCCCTTCACACTGGTTCTCCGTGTTGAGGGCCGTCGCGTAGCGACGCCTTCTGCTCGCGCTATCTCCCCCGACTGCAGGCCCCCCAGAGATCATCATGATCTCCTTCCCGCTAGGCCGGTTGTCGATCGGGGGAGGCGTCTTATGTCGTCTCTCGGCGGCCTTGGCGAGGAACTTATCGAGGAGCCCTCTACGTACTGTTGGTTTTAATGTGTCCCTTCTTTTGCAAGATGGGCTATGATGCCAACTATGATGAAAGTATGAGCCAAGTAATGAAATCACTCAACCTATGAACATGTGAATTATGAACCTAGGCAACCAGCATAAGCTCTAGCATGGGCATGCTATCTCAATCAAAGCTAAACTAAGCAAAGAAAGAAAAACACACGCCGGGGCGTGGAATAAGGAATAAAGCAAAACACACCGTATAGGTGGAACAAGCAAAGATAAAGAGGAGATGTGGTGAAAGAGAAAGCTACTGCCCAAACTAAGAAAAGATGTGATCGCCACTAAGGTAAAAACAAGTCAAAGACCTGATAAATACCTTAGAATAGGAGGATGATGCACCCGCCCACGGGAGAGAGAAAGAAATCAGGAAACTGTAGCTCTGTAGAATGTAACGGTCGAAGACTGGTGCGCCACAGAGAGTGTGACGGTCCCACGATAGACCGCTACAAGACCCTAACGCGCTTGTGATAGATCGTCAGAGCGTATGCAGTTTAGAATTGGGAATCTTTTGATCTCCAAGCTTTCCAGCTGGCCAGAGAGCTTGGGCCTCGTGCTAAGGACTCTGTAAACCTGCAAAAGAGTGTAGAACACAAGAAGAATAACCTAGATTAGCCCTTAGACAAAGTAGTATCAATAAATCAAAGAACTTAATAACATGCAAAAGGAAAGGGAAATACCAGGGATGTTGGTTTTTTAACCCCTCTGGGGCATTTTAAAAGATGGGAGGATGTTTTGAATGAATGCAGCAAGTGGAAAGAAAAACGTGGGAGAAGGAGAGGGACAATGCTATGAATACTTTGAAGAGGGAAAAGACACTAAGAACACAACTTGACTGAACTAAACCCTTGAAAACGATACTCCCTGAACTTTGGAAGCAGATGGACGTGGGAAGTAGCTCTTCTTGGTTGGTTCTAGCTCCAGGATGCAGCAGCACTTCGACGCAAACTCCAGATGTCTCCCCCTCAGGCCATGAAGTCAAGGGTTCTATTTATAGACCCTCAAACTCTCTTGTCGAGCAGAGGATAATCCAGCTAAAAAGTAGGACGTTTCTTAGCAAACTCTTGAAGATAATACTCCCAAGAGTCCATAGAAACAAATAGAAGGTTCCAAGGATCAGATTTGGAAGAGAAATCAAAGAATCAAACTCTTAAGTCAGCCACGGAGTAGCAAAGAAAGAGCAGTTCTGCTAGAACTCTCTATTGGATGTAACGGCTGCACGATAGACCGCCACACTGATGTAACGCTCCAGGGAGGGACCGTCATAGAACGCTATTCACAAGAAGATAAGATCAACAGGCGAAGTTGACGCACTCAGGACTCTGAAGGAATGTAACGGTTGAGGAGTGACGCGTCACAAGAAGGTAACGGTCGCACGATAAACCGTCACACTCAACGGACATGCTAAAAAGATAAGCTTGAAAGAAACCTTCAACGTAAGGGCTCTGCAAGGATGTAACGGACCAAGGCTCATGCGTCAGAGACTGTAACGCACCATCAAAGGATCGTTAGAGATGATAGAGTGCAAAAAATGAAACGAAAGCCTGCTAAGCTTCGTCCAGCGGAATGAAGCAAGGAACCAGACTCAACCAAGGAGACATGACCCACGAAATAAACCTCAAATTGACCAAGAAGGTTCAACAAAGGGTGAGCAACTCGGAGCATCATAAAAATCAACAAGGAGATGACCCAACTCATTGGTCATAAAATGGGTGTCAACAGATGCCCCTCCTTAACGTCCTCTTTGTAGGGGAGCGAGCGGAGGTGAAGCGAAAGCGAAATGGAACATGGAGATGAAGCGGAAACGAAGCGGAGCGGAATGAAAAGCGGGCGTTAAGGCAACCGACACCCGTTCTCTACCAACGAGCGACAGGAATTTCAGAAAACTTCGAACCAATCACAAGAAAATAGCCAACCAAAGGACACATGTCTGGAGGAACTAACAACTAAGGAAAGGAAAACACGGCCAGCGGCCGGAGCAACGGAAAAAGGAAAGAGATGATTAACTAAACTCCAGACATGAATCTTTAGCTAACCAGATCAAGCGAGGAGACCGAAGAAAACCTTCCAATTCAGAGTGGAATGACTCTCCTTATTCGAGATCATAGAACACAGCTATTCACCATCACTGAAACACCTTGATGGATGAAGGTTCACTAAAGCTCAAAGATGCGCATGATGCATGCTAGGCTAAAATAAAGAAATCATCAAAACGAATGCAAAGAAAGAATAAAATAACAAGATACTCGAGAATAATATTACTAGACCAGAGAAACCAAGGTCAGGACACCATCTGCAACCACGGCGTGCAAGACAGAACCATCATCCCCAAGTTTTCCAACCTAGCGGGTTATCCAACGATTAAACACGTGCACTTATATCATCATCGTTTTTGTTTAAGGGGAACATCAGATCCCAGAACACATGAATGACCAGCCGGTTCTCGAGATAATATCATATATAGCATATAGTAATGCATTAAGGGATAGAGATCGAGATACAATACCTAACTTACCTGTCTGCAGACGGCATGAGCTTCAACAACAGATGTTAGCCACCAATAATATAATCAATAAGCATGAATTGCATCGATAAGATAAGCCAAGAAAGAAAATGCAATCATTTAAACATCATCATTCATCAATTATTCTGAAGGATGTAACGGTCTGATCAGGGCGCGTTAGACATCTCTGACGGTCCCACAAGGATGCGTCAGAGTCTTGGCGGTTCACATTATTCAAAGCATCACTTCAAATGACCTAACGGCCCCACAAGGACGCGTCAGAGAAGTGTGACAGTCTCACGATAGACCATCACATTTCCTGAGCGTTCAAAAAAAACAAAACCGAACGATCATTCCCCCCACACTCACTCAAACGCCAAAAGACGCAAACAATCGCCCAAACCCCACCGAACCAAAACCATCGGTGACGATGTCCGGCGATGAGCTCCCCCGGCCACCGATGGAGAGGGAGGGGGGAAAGAAGAGGAAGGTGATCAAGAGCAAGGCCCTGAGGAGATTTAGGGCACGGGTGGATCGAGAGGAAGTCTCTCCGGCGGCGGCATCATCGGCGGAACCAAGAGTGGAGGAAGACCCTCCCACGGCCTCGGAAGGAGGAGAAGATGTTCTGGAAGAGACCGTTGGCGATGAAGAAGGAGCCACGGCTCCGGAAAGAAAGAAACGATGCCGTGATCATGAGGTAGGCGTCCGCCCATCCCCAAAACATTAATTTTTATTTTTTTGTTGCATGCATGTATGATTGGAGATGTGACAAAATTTTACTGCTGGCTGTCGACCTAACACAAACCCTCCTCTTTTCTCATCCGGGCTTGGGACCATTTTCTGATCCAAATACATTATGTGCTAATGCTAGGGCGTTCCCCGTAAGCGAGGCGTTACATCAGAACCCGGATGGAATGACAAGTGAGCAAGGGCTAGCTAGGGCGTTCCCCGTAAGTGACGTGTTACATCGGAACCCGGATGGAATGACAAGTGAGCAAGGGCTAGCTAGGGCGTTTCCCGTAAGCGACGTGTTACATCGGAACCCAGATGGAATGACAAGTGAGCAAGGGCTAGCTAGGGCGTTCCCCGTAAGCGACGCGTCGCAATGGCGCCCGATTGCGGTGTCAAATAGGCAAGGGTTCTCGTGTGGGGTTGGACGCACATGGGTAAAGAAGCAAGTCCAAAAACATAGGATCCGTCTAGCTACTTGGAATATAGGAACTTTAACGGGTAAGGGTTTAGAATTAGTTAAGTTAATAAAGGACAGGAGGGTTAACATAGCTTGCCTACAAGAAACTAGGTGGAAAGGACATAAAGCTAAAGACATTGATGGATATAAAATTTGGTATACGGGTAATAATAACTCTAGAAATGGTGTTGCTATAATAATAGATAAAAACTTAAAAGACAGAGTTGTGGAAGTAAATAGATTGGGGGATAGACTAATGTTAATTAAACTTATCTTAGGTGAGGATATTTTGAATATAATTAGTGCATATGCACCTCAAGTAGGATTAGAAGAGAGCATTAAAAAGCAATTTTGGGAGACTATTGATAGTTTGATCCAAAATATCCCTAGTGAAGAGAGAATCTTTATTGGAGGGGATCTTAATGGTCATGTGGGTATAGATAATAGAGGCTATGAGAGGATTCATGGAGGGCTTGGTTTTAGCAATAGAAATGATATGGGGCAACACTATTCTTGATTTTGCTGTGGCCTATGATCTAGCAATTACTAATACCTTCTTTAAGAAGAGGGACGAACACTTAATAACATACAAGAGTGGAACACATATAAGTCAAATTGACTATTTTCTCATTAGGAAGGTTGATTGAGTTTTATGTAAAGATTGTAAAGTTATTCCTGGTGAGAGTCTAGCCCCTCAACATAGGTTGTTAGTAATGGATGTCACTATCCCTAAATTCAAAAGAAAGATCATTATAAATAATTATTTCAAGATTAAATGGTGGAATTTAAAAGGTAAAAGTTTAGAAACATTTAAAAATCATCTATTAAAGGAAAATATTTAGAATTTAGAACAAGAAACTAATGTAATGTGGAATAATGTTACAAATTGTATAACGAGGGTTGCAAAATAACTCTTAGGCGAATCTAAAGGTAAAAAGAATTTAGACAAAGAGGCTTGGTGGTGGAGTGAGGAAATCCAAAATACCATTAGAGTAAAAAAGGAATGCTTTAAAGTTTGGCAAACTAACAAAAATGATCAAACGCTAGAAGCCTATAAAATCGCTAAAAAGAGAGCTAAGAAAATAGTTAGCGAAGCTAAGTCAAAGGTATTTGAAGATTTATATAATAAATTAGGAACCCGAGAGGGTGAAAAGGACATATTTAAACTTGCTAAATTAAGAGAAAGGAAAACTAGAGATTTAGATCATGTTCGGTGCATTAAAGGTGAAGATCAAAGGGTTTTAACTAAGGATCTTGAGATGAAAGGGAGGTGGCATAGCTATTTTCAGAAGTTACTTAATGGAGATTCTGTCAAGGATTTATCTTTAGAAGGTACCCAAGAGTCCACAATATTTGATAAATATCAATATTTCAGGCATATTAAGATGTCAGAAGTGGAGGATGCTTTAAGAAAAATGAAAGTGGGCAAGGCCTTAGGACTAGATGGCTTACCTATTGAAGTATGGAAAGGCCTAGGAGATATTGGTATTCAGTGGCTAACTAAATTTTTTAATAAAATTTTAAAGGAACGGAGAATGTCAGAAGTTTGGAGAAAAAGTGTTGTAGTTCCTTTCTATAAAAACAAAGGAGATATTCAAAGTTGTAATAATTATCATGGAATTAAGCTTATGAGTCATACTATGAAACTTTGGGAAAGAGTAATTGAAAAACGCCTCCGATGTATGACTACTGTATCGGAAAATCAGTTTGATTTTATGCCAAATAGATCTACTACAGAAGCTATTTTCTTACTACGGCAGGTAATGGAGAAGTATAGAGAGATGAGAAAAGATTTGTATATAGTTTTTCTTGATTTAGAGAAGGCGTACGATCGAGTACCGAGAGAATTGATTTGGTGGACATTAAGAAAAAAAAGAATCTCTCAAGGATATGTTGATTTGATTAAAGATATGTACGGCGGTGCCATTACTAGTGTTCGAACTATTGCTGGGGAGACTGGTGAATTTCCCGTTTCTATAGGTTTGCATCAAGGTCCTGCACTAAGTCCGTATCTCTTTGCCTTAGTTATGGATGAAGTAACTAAACAATTACATGATGATATCCCTTGGTGTATGCTATTTACAGACGATATTATTTTAATTGATAAGAGTATTGATGCTCTAAATGCTAAGTTAGAGCGTTGGAGACTTACCTTGGAGTCTAAAGGTTTTAAAATTAGTAAGAGTAAGTCAGAGTTTATGCACTGTAATTTTAGTAATGGGAGAGTGGTTCAGGAAGACATGGTTCTAATTGATGGACATAACATTCCGAAGAGTAGTAGCTTTCGATATTTAGGGTCTATCATACAAGAGAATGGGGAGATTGATGATGACGTTACACATAGGATTAAGGCGGGCTGGTTAAGATGGAGAAGTGCATCAGGTGTCCTTTGTGATCGTCGTATGCCTGTGAAACTCAAAGGGAGGTTTTATAGAACGGCTGTGAAACCTGCTTTGTTATATGGTATCGAGTGTTGGGTAGTACGAAAGGAACACATCCACAAAATGTGTGTAGCGGAGATGAGGATGTTGAGATGGATGTGTGGCAAGACTAAGAAAGATAAGATTAGGGATGAGCGCATCCGTAAGGAGTTAGGCATAGCTCCAATTGATAGCAAAATGAGAGAAAATAGACTCAAGTGGTTTGGACATGTGTTTTGTCGCCCTAACTCAGCGCCGGTTAAAAGATGTGACCAAATCTTAGTGGATGCTAGTAAAAGAGCTCGAGGAAGGCCTAAAATGAGATGGTGCGATGTTATTAGGAAGGACATTAGTTCCTTGAGTTTAAATATGAATATTGCACTTGATAGAAATCTTTGGCGGAACAGGATTCATGTAGTCGACCCCAATTAATTGGGATAAGGCTCTGATGATGATGATGATGATGATGATGCATGTATGATTGGAGGGTAGAAATGGGTCTGGGGACCCCTTAGGAACAAATTGTAGGCCTATATGGCCATTTTCAGAAGCCAAGGAAATCAAAGGGGATAACGCCCCATTGCAGAGAATGTGACGGTCATTGCAGCGACCGTCACAGCCCTGACGCACCACCATAGGTGCGTTAGAGAACTGTGACGCGTCACCATAGGGCCGTCAGAGTAACCAGAGGCAGAAGCAATTTTTGGATTTTTCAGTTACTCAGTTTTTTTGTTGTTTTTCATTATATTAATGCAATGCAATGAATTTATGACTTATGCTCTAATTGTGCAGGGGAAAAGAAGAACGAGGATATCTTGGCTTCAGATCCGGGCAGTATACCAGGCATTGCCCGAGTTTCAGAGAGAGAGATTGGCCAGGATGGGATTTGCCAAGGTGCTGAGCATCGAGGTGATCAGGACGGACACGCCACTACTATACACACTCCACGAGAGATGCGACCCCGTGAGCCGAGCATTAATCTTCCACTAGGGTCACATGATCCCCACATTAGAAGACATGGCGAGTATCACCGGCTTGCGAATCCACGGAGCTGCCGTGACCGGGTGGACATATGAAGATTACAGAGTGCTAGCCCAGGAGCTGCTGGGCTTGGACTTGATCAGGCCGGGGCATACATCATCCCAGCTCTCGAGGTCGAGATTACAGGACAGCTTGGGACTGAGGGGAGCGGCTATAGTGGTCGGCGAGCTACCCGAGCAGCACATGGATTGAGTGATTGAGCAGGTGCACCCACGAGTGGCGGCAGAGGTAGGACAGGAGGGAGACCGGGTCCTGAGATGATTTCTAATGCTACTGTTCGAAAGCTGCCTTTTCTGACCCGAGCAGATGAGATCAGCTGCAGGCTGCTGCCATTGCTAGAGGACTTAGGCAGAGTGGGGAAGTACGCATGGGGAGCGGCAGCGCTTGCCTTCCTCTTCGAGTCACTCAGCACCACAGACCGACGGACGATGCTGGGCGGCTTCTCGCCTTTCCTTCAGGTAAACGATGAACTCTAAATGCCTTCTATATGATTATGTAAAATGACTTATGAATGCAATTTACTTACGCTTGACTCTAAATGTAGATCTGGAGCTTCTTATACTTCCCGGGGATTGGGCGAGGCACTCAGATGTACCCCGAGCGGATCCCGATCGCGAGGCGATGGGTGGTAGCGAGGGACACAGGATCGATCAAGAGGCTGACCTGGGCCATCCAGGATGATCTAGACACATTCCCGCACACATCGGTAAGCTCTTAAACTTAAATGCTTTGCGATGCTTCTAAATGCCTTAAATGCTTTTAAATGCTTCTAAATGTTTTAAATGCACTTGAATGCTTCTAAATGGACTAATATGCTTTTCAGGTAAGATGGACCCCATACCGAGATGAGGGTCATGAGGGACAGCCTTAGGTTCAAGCCTCCCTGGCATACAGCGGGCGTGACATATGGCTGCACTGCATCAATGTAATCGAGCCCCTGCACTACCGGTTGATCTTGCGGACACGGGGGCTTCATTAGCCAGAGGTGACATTCCCCCGCAGAAATGATGAGCGCCCAGGCAAGTCCTCAAAGGGCATCAGCGGCGATGTGGATTGGTGCGCTTGAAAGGCCAAGTACGTCCATGATTGGAACAAGAGAGGCCGGGCCGTAAAAGATCGGGCAGACAGCGATGAGGCCTACCTCAAGGCCTACTCCCAGCGGTACGGCGACCAGGTGTTCCGAGGCACCCGACGACCAGTATGAACTTCTAAACTCAAACTCTTATTTATTGTACTTCTATATGAACTGACATTGAATTTCTGAATGCAGTTAGACCCACAGGGATGCATAGCCGAGCTCGAGGGACTCCTCCATGCCACCATCCAGCAGCAGGATGAGTACCGGACAACTTTGGAGCTCTTGGTGAGTTTAGACTTAAATGCTTATGCTTATGATGTAAATGACTGACTTTGACTTCTAAATGCAGCGAGCCGAGGGAGCTCAAAGAGCAGGACCAGACGCTCCGTCTTCGTCGTCACAGCCTGCCGGTAAGCGGGCTGAGCGAGATGCAGATTTTGCTCGAGCAGTAGCTCGGGCCGAGGAGGCAAAGGCCACCCTCGCGGAGCGGGTAAGAATTTAAGGCTTCAGACTCAAAATGCTTCATGACTTAAATGGTTTTTTATTTATGCAAATGCTGACCATGATGAAAAAAAATGCTAATGCAGGTGAGAGAATTAACCGCGGCATTGGCTGAGACGGAGTGAGCTCGAGCAGAGACTGAGCGGACCCGGGCAGAACTAGAACGCTCTCGAGCTGAGGCAGGGCGTCTTCAGGCAGAGGTAGCCCGACTAAGTGGAGAATTGGAGCAGGCATCTACCCAGACAGCGGACCTCAAGAGATATTGGATCGAGGCTCGGGCGACGTGACTCCAGGTTCATGATCCGAAGATTGAGCTCCGGGCCGTAGAGCAAACAGTCCGGACGATCAGCCATGGACTTGTGCTGAGTGCATCCTGGAGTACTGCAACGGGAGGCACACGGAGTGGAATACTGAGCGGATTGGTAGGAAACTACCTGGCCAGTTCTTCCGATCGGCGGAGGAATGAGGAGGCAGATCGGAGACGACCACGAGAGGAGGAGCACAATACCATGGGGTCGCCAGCCAAGCGACAAGAGGGTGCTGGTGATAGTGAGGGCCCGGGAGATAGACCGGCCGAGTGATGTATTCTTTTTTCTTCTTTTAACACCCACACTTGTACATGACTCATGTGAATGAAATGAAATGAATGAAAATTCTGTTTTGTTTTTTTATGTGTATGAATGAATGAATGTGAGCGAGTATGAATGTGAGGGTGAAATGGATGTAAATGTGTGGATGAATGGATGGCAATAAATGTGTGGATGGGAGTGCAAATGAATGGATATGAACAGAGGATAAAGTGTAAGACGGACAGGTCAGACCAAAGGAGGAAGGGAAAGAACAGAAACCTGCAGCAGAAGGTGTGACGGTCTAATGGGGGAGCGCCAGACCAATGTAACGCACCAAGACAAGGCCGTCAGAGATGACAGAGGGTGGACTGAAAACTGCGTAGCAGGAAATGTGACGGTCCACTGTTGGAGCGTCAGAATCAGGTAACGGTCATAGATCAGATCGTCAGGAATGACAACAAAAATTGGGCTAAAATGTGGTAGCAGGAAACGTGACGGTCCAGGGATGGAGCATCAGGGATCTGTGGCGGTCCAATGTTAGACCGTCAGACATGACAGAGCGAGATTTGAACTGAAATGTGTAGCAGGAAATATGACGGTCCAGGGATGGAGAGTCAGAGATACGTGACGGTCTTACGATAGACCATCAGAGAACAAACTGTACTCCGAGACGGATTCTGTCGTGAGAGCCCAAACTCGAGGCAAGGAGACCTTAATCCACACTAGAACACTCCTAGGCATAGGATAAGACTTTCTAACCGAAATCTTATCATTCTAGCACCAAAATCAAGCCTTTATAAGATAGGAATAAGCCCAAAAATCGCAGCTTTCATTAATTCTCTGCTACAAGGGTTGAAAACTCCACCAAAGGGCAAGGAACACCATGAAGAGAAACTTCGAAGCGATGGGCAAGGAGGAGAGAGTCTACACCGGTCTCAAAGCAGCCAAAAGAGAGCATGGGGATCTGCAAAGATTGACATCCATCCCCAAGCATCTGAGCTCAAGTGCCCAAAGAGTGGTAAGTTCCAATCGACTTCAAAACTTATCAATTTCTGCACTTTCCATGCTACTTATGATTCTTCTCTTTCCTTCTCTTTTCTCTAGCCTCTCCCTGGTCCAAGGTGTTACTCCAACTTAAAGTGGGTGGCTCCCATAGTCAAAGAACTCCCATTAGAAGTCTTGTCAATCCTTAGGGCATGGCACCTCCAACCTTTGTTAGTTTTAGCCAAAAACTTTCAGAAATTGTCCTTAGATTGGGCAAGCATTTCAGCCCTCATAGAATTATGGCATCCACAAACACACACCTTCGTCTTCCCTTCCTTTGAAGCTACAGTCCTATTGGAGGAGGTAGAGACCTACTGATGTGGCACAGCCCAAAGACCACTAAATATGATAAGGTGACCCTAGGACTTAGACCCGCAAGCATACAAGCGCTCAATGATTCTCACAACGACGATTTCTGCTCACTCGGTTCACACGTTCACCCGGTGGGTCCGGGAGATGATGGTGAGGGTCCGAGGCAGGACCCAATTGTCCTAATGGACTTACAATGCTAAGGCTGACCTCCAATGGGCCTGGGAGTCCCAACTTTGTGGGTGGCTGGCCCGCAAGGCGGGGTGTGGGGTGGCACTCACTCACGGGCCGCGGTGGGCACGATATTGCTTAAAATGAATTCCGAGCACTCTCTTACCGTCCAACGGGCATTCAAGGCAATACTACATTTGCAGAAATGAAGCTACAAGGGTGTGATCAGAAGCTCACCTGATCGGTGTGAAGACACCGATCCCGTTCGGAGACGAGGGCGCGCCGGGAGGCAAGGGTATACACCCGATCGCCGCGGCGATGGAGCTTGACCTGAAAATGTGAAGAGGTACAGCACTACGCCCCTTGCAAGGGGGGGATCTTGGGGTGGGGGTTCATATATTACAACCAAAAATTACCTTCACGCAGGGAGGGGCCTTCAGCCGGCCAAGCGGGGAGGGGAACGAGCGAGATAGAGTCAACTTTCCGAGCTTTGCCGATTCTGCCTAGCTTCTGTAATTCTGGACAGAGGGCCAATGTCGATGCTGCAAATAATTCCACCGAGCTTGGAATCTGATGAAACTTACGCCAAAAGCTTGCTAACCGGAGAGGCGTGCGGCTTGAATTTTTGGATGACATTCTGATCTGGGGGCTGACTGCTCCAGCGACTGGAAGATGGATGCAGCTCTGGTCTCTGGCCGAGCTCAGTCTGAAACAGCAGGTTGCAGAAGCTGCCACGATCGCTCCTGAGCTCCAAATTTAGCACCGCTAGACTCGTTGGAATCGTGGACGAGTCTACTTGCATAAAAAGAAACGGGGAAGTCTTCTGATGTTGGAGATGAGCTGGGTGTCCAGAGAAGTGGACGCTGGTCGGTGCAGACTGTGAGGAGGCAGACCGGCGTGGGTGTGGTAGAAAATTGGTATCTCTGGTTGTTGGATGCCGAACGGGGTTCCGCCTTCTGTTCCTGGACGCTGACAGGGGGAGGAAGAACTTTGTAGAAGACCTGGAAGACTGGTTCCTTCAAGGTTCATCGTGGGAGAGTCTTCTCTGCCGCTCTGGCTCCTGGTCTGAGAGGTTCTGCGCAGTCGGGGAAGAACAGCCTTCACAGACGGGCACAAACTCGGAATGGAGTGATTCTACCTCGCCTGCGAAGAGCACAGGGAGGCCTTTCCAGAAAGTTAGGCCAAGCCACCAGCAGAACCAGGATGCAGTCGTGGACGTCGCTGCAACAGAGTGCTAAACTGCAGGTCGGCCTGCACACAAAGCTGGAGTGGAGAAGAGAGGAGGGGGCGAACTTGGCTTGAGGGGAGAGGAGGGGTGCGACCTAGGGAGCAAGGAGGGAAGGGGAGATTCGAATTTGGGCTTTGGAATGAGTTAATTCAGCCTTGGGAAGGTGGAGATATGCTTAGGGAAGTGAAAGGGGTAGGTGGTGGTTGGAGGGTGGGGTTTTGAGTGGTGGAACTTCCTTGGGACTAGGTGAGGATTAAAGAGGGGTTGTGGGAAGTTGTGGGGAATTAATGGAGGTAGGTGGGGGTTGGAAGTGGTTGAGAGGGGGAGGAGAGAGAGTGAATTTCGAAATTTAGAGAGAGGAGGAGAGAGAATGGAGAGATAATGAGAGAGAGAGATATTGAGAGAGTTTGAAAGGGTTTTCTTCAATATTCATCAAAAGTTGAATACAAGAGGAGAGATGGGGCCTATATATAGGCAACCATTCTTTACATGACCAAAATACCCTTGACAATAAGATAAAAGACCGAGCATATCCTAGACTCAATCCTATGGGCCCATAACTAAAGTAATAAGGCCCAATTAAACATAACAAGGGAAATGGACTAAAACCATATGACTCAATAAAGGAAAATACATAAGATAGGACTCAATAAAAAGAAAATACATAAAATGAAACTTGGGAAATGAAGATAACAAGTGTAGACCATGATCAATCCATATCAAGAGTGTGCAGGCGATCAAAGCTAGAGGGGTGTCGGGAGATGCCCTCATCACCTACCTAGCCCTTGCTAAGACTAAGGTGGGGGATGAAGATCTAGTGTGCCATACGGTTGAACCTATTGACCCATCCTTGATCCTAAGCGATTTCATACACAACCCAAAGGACGTAAGAACCATGATCGGCCCATGCCATATTCACTTGATACCCATGGCTCAATGGATAGTCTCTCATTGCAAGAACAAGTGGGAGAGATATGAAGCCATTGCCAAAGCCGTGTCGGTTTGCTTATGCGGAGTCTTCCTTTTCACGACCACCGACCACCTCTTAGATATCCAAAATTTTGGCATCATCAGCGGGTCGTGGCGGGGTTTATCCATTTCTCAAGCAGTCCTTTCATACCTTTATGAAGGACTTAGCTCAGCTTGCTTAGGAGGACCTCTATTCGGCTCCATGATACTCCTTGAGTGTTGGATGGGCGTGAGAATCAAGTTCCAACCCAAGGAGGACATACTTTCAACTAGCCGGATCTTCGGGAGCCACCCTTTGTTCTTCATTGGAGGTGCCTCTGGATTCTCTTCACAGGTTGAATGCCGGACGGCGGACAAGAAAACGCGGATGAATGGCGCCTCTTTCTCAATACTTTGCCAATAGAGAAGTTCGCGATGCGACCAAGAGTTCTTCAGAACACCTTGCTTAGAGTACCTCGGCGACCAGGCCTTGATCTTAAGCTAGTAGGGAATACCACCATGGCGATCTACAACTCACACCGGTGCCATCTCCAGATCGGGCTACCCCATACCGTAGTTCCTGCACTTGCACACTACCCTCCCCTTCTATCTAGGAAGATGGGGACCGAGGAGGATGAGAGAGCGATCCGGAACGCACTGACCACGTGGGAGATCAGCAAAGTGCGCCCGTGGCAAGAAGAGGTGGAAGAAGATGACGAGGAACGCCATATTTATGTGAAGGAATTGTGCAAGGTCTGCCCTCTTACGAATAGAAATTTGAATGTAGCTTAAGTTTTTCTCTTTATGGCATTTCTGAATTTGAAGTTTATCAATCAATTTTGTGTATATTATTAGATTCAATGAATGACATAGAAGTGCCTTAGTTGATGAAATCATGAGTTTGTTACTTGACTTGGTCTGAAAATAGAGTCTCTGGAGAATGTGACGGTCTGACACAGGGCTGCCACAAGCGCCTGACGGTCTTACGATGAGCCGTCAGAATGGATGAATTAAGAGAGCTGAGTTCCTTGGGAGGATGTAACGGTCTAACATTCGGCCGTCAGAGTGATGTAACGGTCCATCGTGGATGCGTCAGAGAGAGTTTGCTGAGAGGCAGAGGGTTTCAACCTTCAGGAGAATGTAACGGTCAAAGGATGAACCGTCACAGACTTGTGGCGGTCTAATGCTGGAGCATTAGAGACCTCGAACTTGTGAGCTTGCAATCTGAACCTTGGTCTTGAACCTGCGTTCTGTACACACTTAGACAAGAAACAAGTTAGATCTATTCTTAGGTTCAACCCCTTGCCTAAAGTAAGTTAGAGAATGATATTTTCTTGATATTTGGTCAAGGGGTGGAGCCTTATCAAATAGGCGGAAAATACAATGGAAACAATGCAATGCATGCGATGCACATGATGGTATTTTCGGATTTTTAAAAATATTTAGATTTTTGTGAGATTTTGAAAATATCTGATGTTTTTAGATTTTGAAATATATGAATTTTTTGAATTTTGAAATGTATGATTTTTTGGGTTTTGGAATATATGATTTTTTTTTAGTTTTGGAATATATGATTTTTTTGGGTTTTGGAATATATGATTTTTTGGATTTTGAAATATATGATTTTTTTGGATTTTGAAATATATGATTTTTTGGATTTTGAAATATATGATTTTTTTTGATTTTAAAATATATGATTTTTTTTTGGATTTTGAAAACCAGTGCCTCCCCTAGCAACATGGGCTCTCCTTATTCCATTGAGAGTTCCCAAGGTCGGCGTGCAATAGAGGTGACAATCCCTGGCCAGGGTCTACTTATGTGACGGTGGCTCTACCAAGGCCATACCCAGGGTACTTGTCTTAGTCTTAAAAAGGAAAATAGAATACGGGGGTAAGCTTAGGCCAGATATAGAAGCTTTTAGGGCTTGAGTTCCTCTCCAGACAGCCCATTCAGAGACTTGGTCTGTTGTGCCGGGGCTTTGTGTCCGTCATCGAACCTTTGTCCACTCTAGGCACGCATACGACCGGGCTCATACGTCCCGCGGGAAAACTGTACTGCCACTCTTGCCATGCCTAGCTTCTTCCTTTCTTTTCTTGGAGCTTTGAGATTACGATTGATAGACTTTCGAGATAGACTTTTGCCTTTGTCGAAGAAACTGCTCCTTTTCTTTACTCTTTTTCTTTTCTTGTGGTGTCAGGTCATAATGGACTGCCCCTATTTGAGACCTCTTCTCATCAAGACACCTAGATTGGTCGTCGCCTCCTTATTCACCTCTTGCCCCTAGATTCAGCCGAAGAAAGAAACGGACAGGGACTTTTGACTTTCCCCCAAGCATGGCCAAGGAGAAACATGGTGTCTACAAAGTGGGAAACTCGACCAGGGACGTCGTGTAGTGTGTGATTTCCGTGCTCAGGCTCCTCTTTCATGGCGAAAGGGAAAGATTACCTCGTTACCGAGGTGGCACTGGTTAGACTCTAAGGAAAGAAACGCTTAAGATACAACCCATTCCAAGCGTGAGCGAGCTCCTCACCTTCTGCGTTCACTAAGCGGTAAGCATTCCCTGGATAAGCCTCTTTCACAACGAACGGCCCTTCCCAGTTAGGTTGTAATTTAGACCTAGGACCTGCAGACCGTATGAATTTACGTTTCAAAATCATATCACCTTTTTGAAATTTGCGCTCAATTACCTTCTTTTGAAAATAACGTGAAACTCTCTTTTGATAAACGGATACGTGATCGGCCACATTCATCCTCTTCTCGTCTAAGAGTTCCAGCTGGATGAGCAACGCCTCTCGACGTTCATCGAGATTAAGTTCCTTATCGAGCTTTACCCATAGGGAAGGGATCAAGATCTCATATGGGAGCACCGCCTCCATCCCGTAAGTGAGAGCATAGGGGGTTTGCCCCGTGGGAGTGCGGACGGAGGTGCGATAAGCCTATAGAGCTTCCACTAATCTTTCTGGCCAATCAGAAAACTTATGAGATTCGCATGTTTTCTTTATGATTTTGAGAAGGGTTTTATTAGTGGCTTCGGCCTGACCGTTGCCCTGTCGGTAATATGGAGAAGAATGATTCAATGCAATATTGAACTTCTTACATAAGTCCTTGAGTTCTTGAGAAACGAACTGAGGTCCGTTGTTGGTGACGATGCTGCTTGGCACTCCGAACCGCGAGATGATGTTCTTCATGATGAAGTGGCACACCATAGTAGCTTTAATCTCTGCATACGCTTCGACTTCAGCCCACTTGGTGAAGTACTCAGTGGCAGTAAGGATGAAAGATTTTTGCTTGATCTGAGAATTGGGATCACCGAGCGGGCCGACAATGTCGAACGCCCACATGGAGAATGGCCAAGGAGCAGATAGAGGATGAAGAGATGAAGCTGGAGCATGAATCTTATCAGCATGGAGTTGGCATTTAAGACACCTCCGGACATAGAGGGAGCAATCTTCCTCTAGAGTGGGCCAATAGTAGCCCTGCCTAAGGATCTTCTTCGCTAGAGCCTGGCCATTAACATGACCCCCACACTCACTAGAATGGGCTGCTTCGGCCACCTTCCAAGCTTCGTCATCATCTAAACATCTCATGAGCATCCCATTGGTAGCGCGCCTGTATAGCTCTCTTGCGATGACAGTGTACCGTGAGGCGGCTCTTCTTATTGACTTACGCTGCTCGGCATTTGCCCCTTCCGGGAACGATCCATCATTGCAAAACATCTCAATTTCGTGATACCAGGGCAATTCTTCTTCCTCTAAGATCTCTTCTAGTTCCATCAAAGACACTTGCTTAAGCTCTTCCTTCTCAGCCCTCGCCTCTACGGTTTTCCTAAGGTTAGTGTACCAAGGATCCTGAAGAGAGGGTGCGTCCAATCTCTGAACGACGATAGTCTCAGTACCCCGACTAAGAGGGAAAGATAGAGAGGAAGCGAGGGCTGCTAAAGCGTCAGCTAGAATGTTCTGAGACCGGGGAGTATGGATGTAGATGAGTTTCCGAAATTGCCTAGCAAGAAGCGTGACCAGATCTTGATATGGTTTGAGCTTAGGGTCACGGGTGCGGTAAGTGGACAGAACCTGCCGCAGGACGAGCTGAGAGTCCCCTATGATATTCAAGTAATGCGCGCCTAGAAGATAGGCGTGCTTCAATCCAGCGAGGAGAGCCTCATACTCGGCGATGTTATTGGTAGCAGGAAATCGAAGTTGATAAGCAAAGGGAATGGTCACTCCTTCCGGAGTGAGCAAGACAGCCCCTATCCCTCGGCCCTGGGAATTGAGTGCACCATCGAAGTGCAGAGACCAGAAGGGATGATGAGTGAGGACAGAGAGATGCTCATCAGGGAAATCGTCCTGAATAGAGTCTGTGTGAGGAATGGGGAGATGAGCAAGATGCTCAGCAATAGCGTATCCTTTGACCGCCTTCTGAACGACGAACGTGATATCAAACTGAGAGAGGAAGCTCTGCCAGCGAGCTAACCTACTAGAAAGGACAGGCTTTTCTAAGAGATAGCGGATCGGGTCCATTCTAGAGATCAACCTAACTGGGTGGGCAAGGAAGTAGTGTTTAAGCTTCTGAGCTACCCATACTAAGGCGGCACAAGTCTTCCCCATAGCGGTGTATTTGGCCTCAGTCGGGTTAAACAACCTGGAGAGGTAATAAGCTGCCCGCTCTTTTCCTTCATCGTCCACTTGTGCTAAGACCGCCCCTAGGGAGTCCTCTATGACCGAGATGTATAGGATAAGGGGTTTCCCAGGGACAGGAGGTTGAAAAATCGGGGGATTGGATAGATATATCTTCAAGTCCTCATAGGCCTTTTGACACTCTTGATTCCATTCAAACTTGACCCCCGCCTTGAGTAATTCGTTAAACGGGCGGCACCTCTGAGAATGCTGGGATATGAATCTTCTGATGAATTGCAATCTACCAATCAGTCCATGAAGTTTCGTAATGTTCTTTGGCGGGGGCATATCCATGATGGCCTTTGCTTTGTTAGGATCAATCTGGATCCGCTGTTTGCTAACTATAAAGCCCAGCAGCTTCCCTGAAGAGACTCCGAAAATGCACTTCTTCGGATTCATTTTAAGCTTGTACTCCCTAGCTCTCTGCAGCACCTTAGTCAGAATAGAGGGGTGTTCTTCTTTGGTTCTCGACTTCACCAAGATATCATCCACGTAAGCTTTCATGTAGATATGCATCATGTCATGAAAAATGGCCATCATCGCCCTCTGATAAGTGGCACCTGCGTTCTTCAAACCGAACGACATAACAACGTAACAATACGTGCCCCAGGGCGTGGTGAAGGAGGTTTTCTCTTGATCTTCCGGAGCGAGACGGATCTGCTTATAGCCTGAATAACCATCCATGAATGAAAAAGCTTCGTACCCGGCTGTATTATCGACCAAGACGTCTATGTGAGGCAGCGAGAAATCATCTTTGAGACATGCTTTATTAAGATCCCTGAAATCGATGCAAATACGCACTTTCCCATCCTTCTTGATAACATGGACTATATTCGCCACCCACTGGGTATATAGAACAACTCTAATGAACTTGGCCTTATACAACTTGTCGACCTCTTCCTTAATCTTCAAGGCCATGTGGGGGTGAAATCTTCTTGATCTCTATTTTACGGGTGTTGCCCCTGGTTTAAGCACGAGACGGTGTTCCACTAAAGAGGGGTCAAGACCCGACATGTCCTCATAAGACCAGGTGAAAGAATCACTATACTCCCTCAGAACCTTGATCAGATCTTCTTCTACTTGTGGAGGGAGGTTAGCGGCAATAATAATGGGCCTTGGGTCTTCTTCAGTTCCAAAATTTATTTCCTTCGTAGGTTCATCCACCGCCGATGATGGCTCGTCGAATCTCTTTAATCCTTGCGCATACAGATCGGTAGTGTCATCCACGCTGCTGTCCTCATCATCAATCGGGTCCTTTTCATCCAAGATTTCATAGACACCAAGTCTGTCGTCGCTCCACACCCCTTCTACTTCCTCATTGTCTTCAATCATGATTGCCGTAGCTACAAACTCCAGGCAATTCAGAAGAGCACGACATCGCTGAGCTAAATCCTACAAGAACCTATCAGGAATGAATTTAGAATGACGCGCAAGCGAGCGCGGCTCAGGCTCGGAAGGATTGGATGACGTAGAACAGGACCCTACTTCTCTAGACCTAACTGACTCCACTTCCCTAGACTCTACGGACCCTACGCCTAACCTAGGAAAAAGGAAATCTAGTGGAAAGGAAGGAACAGGGGACTCATGCCCCTGGGAGGAGGATGTGGACAAGATAGCGTAATCTTCCACCGAAATCTCCATTTCAAATTTGATGTTTTTTTTGGAGATCAGTGGAGACCACACAGCAGGATGGAGGAGGAGGAAGTTGCATGGGGAATAGAAAGGGGAAGATGCAATCGAAGAATGGGTCGAAAGATGAAAACCACGTCTCGTGGAGTTCGGCGGTGGGGGAAGGAGGAGTTAATAGAGTTGACAGATCAATGGGAGGGCAGCGCCCACATATACATGGTACAAACAAAATTTCAGGTGATCTTTCTGTAAAATACGGATCGACCATAATCGGGGGAGAACGGGGTATGGATTCCAATTGTTGAAAGAGAGATGTGAGGCGAGAGGGAGACCAAGAAATGATAATGGGTGAGCTCCCCTTCTCCCGCAGACGACCGACTGGCTTTGGCTTCCATTGAACAAGCCGGGTTTTCTGATCGTCCTTCCGATCATGACCATCCGGCTCGCTGAACATTTTGGCGAATAATTGACTGAAATCTAGCACATCATCAACAGGCCCTTTTGATAACAGGGATGGTCTGGCAACTATGCAAGCTGTATCTTTCTTTTATGACTGTACTGACTGTGAGTTTAGTGTACCTGGCTGGAGGGTTCCTTTTACAAAGTGTTGGCGGTAATCCCAGGTAAGTGGTCCTGAGTCACCCAAAACTGATAGTGCAGACTCTCGATAACCGAGACCTCTCCTGCCCATTTTTCTTCCTTTGGCACTGGCTTGGTCCGCCCTTGCAACTGTGCACCGAGGCCTCTCCTCGGTTGATAGCCCAACTTTAATATAATATCCCAGCCTTCGGAATCTCGGATATGGGGTTTCATCTTGATATTGATAGGTGCAGTGACGGACTTGCGAGGTGCATAAGCCCAAGGGAAATCTAAATCCAGTACATAAATAACATGCCGACTGCTGGGCCATAAGGTGGGCAAAATCTTCTCTGAAATAGCTTTCACAGACTGGACCGTGGATAAGCTTTTGACCTTAACCACCCTCCCTTGAAAAGGGAACTTGAGGCATTGATGCGCGGTGGATGGCACGGCACTGAGAGTATAGATCCACGGACGACCCAAGATAGCTTTAAACATAGGGTTGATGTCCAGCACATAGAATTCAATGGGCATAGTGAGAGGCCCAAGCTCAGCTTGAATGGTGACAACCCCGTGACATGCTCTTCTTGAGTTGTCATATGCAGCTATAGTAGTGGGGGTCGGCCGTAGAAGTTCTTCTGATATATTGCAGGACCTGAGAGTGCTGAGCGGACATACATTGATAGATGCCCCTGTATCAACTAGTGCTGCATCAATAGTAACTTTGTTCAGAATAATCGTGATGCAAAGCGGCATTTGCCAAGCTTCTGGAGGTGCTAGCTCGGTTTCAGAGAAGGTAATAGCTGGCCCCTTTGAGATCGTTGCCCGTGCGGTCGGTAAGCTGTCAGCTGCCATATCTTCACTAACCATCACCTTTTGAAGAAAATCTCTTAGTGCATCTTGGTGAAGGGTAGATCTTTTGATAAGTTCCAGCACGGATATCTTGGCAGGTACCCTGTCAAGGTGATGTAATAGATCATATTGGGTTCCCGACAGTGGCTCGACTTCTTCCTGTTCGGCAGCCGGTTGGGAAGACTGGGGATTAGAAGTGGAAGGATAGTTACGATGGAACAAACGCCCGCTCCGAAGGGCGCAATTCCATGCCGGCACGGCACTTGATGACGGTATAATTGGCCATGTGGGGTGGATAAGTGGAGTAGACGGTGCGGGGGAGATGGCAGGGTGAGAGGTGGCGTTAGTGGAGGTAATGAGTGGCGGTGGAAGGATAATAGGTGAGGGATTAGTGGTAGGCGGGGTAGTGATGATAGGTGCTGGTACAGGTGGAGGAAAAACCAGCGGAGGCATGGTGATAGGCGAAGGGTTAGATGGAGGGGTAGTGATGGTAGCGGGAGTAAGTAATGGCGGGTGTGATAGAAGCGCGGGTGATGGTGTGTTTACCAGAACGGGGGTGAACGAAAAAACAAGTTGAGAAGGGGTTTGGTGCGTAGGTATAAGGATGGTGGAAGCAGGGGGATTGCGGTAGTTGTGGTAGAGGGCCATAACCTATGGCGTGGAGCCATCATCGTCAAAAGACCACCCGGCGCTAGGAGCCGGGGGTTGGACAACGTTAACCTGAGCCGGTTCCGGCGGCTGAGGATGCGGAGCGGGAGGATGGTTCGGCATCGGGTTCTGGTGGATCTCCAAGTCTTGAACCGGCTGTTGTTGCTGTTGCGGCTGTTGCTGCGGCTGCGGTGCCTGTTGTTGCTGCACTTGCTGCCTCGGCGCCTGCCTCCTTTTCTCTTTAATTTCAACAATGGCCTTATGTATCTCGGCCCAATCAATCCTTTGTCCTTCGTGAAGGTCATACACCAGGTCTTGGAACTGAAAGCACCCTTCAATTGTATGGCTCGACTGCCTGTGAAATACGCAGTACTTTGTTTGATCAACAGCCGTGTTCCAGACGGGCCGTTCCGGAGGAAGTTGGATTGCACTAACTGACATGAGAGCCGAAAATATGTCGGTAAGGGACTCGGGCAAAGGAGGGTACTGGGCTCTCTTGGGTCCCGGACGCTTGTTGTTGTTATTATAGCAGTTAGGTGGAAGGACATTATGGTATTGCGAGGCTGTGGAGGTTGTTGCGGAGCAGCAAAGGTGTTTCGTGGAGCGGCGAAGGTAGGCGGAGGGTTTTGTGGAATAGGTTGAAAGTTTTGTGGAGCGGGGTTTTGAGGAGTGCGGGGGTTTTGCGGAAAGCGGAAAGGTGCGGCTTGGAAAGGGAAGGTAACGGCTTGAACTTGCTCATTGGTCCGAACCCCCTCGGTGACAAGCCCTTGAGGTTTCTTGTGGTATTTAGGCTTTTGGTTCTCAAAGAATGAGTGGATGGGGGAGTCTTTGAACTGTGTCTGGATGAACCGCGCCCGGCTATATAGTTGGTGCATGTTGGCTATATCATTCATGGCCAGGATGTTTCGGAAGGTCGGGGTAGCATTAGAGATGAGTAGCTTGACCTTCTCTTCCTCCGGAATGTGGCCTGGTACTCTGGCGGCCATCTGCCTCCATCTATCCGCATAAGTTGCAAACTCCTCATCTGGCTTCATTTTCTCGGCCACCAAATGTGTGAAAGAATATTCTGGGCCGACTCTATCTTGAAACCGTTGAATGAACTTATCTTTTACTACCTTGAAGCTTTCGGCATCCTCCAATGGCAGAGAATAAAACCATTCTAATGCGACCCCATCCAATGATCGGCGGAACAAATATGCCATAAGGCGATCATCATATTGAAATTGGGCTGATTCATATAAGAAGTCCCTCACATGAATGAAGGGATTGCCGTTCCTGTCATATTTCCTGTAATTGGGGAGCTCGGATTGCGGAGGGAAACGAATATTTTGAAAACTGGGAATGGGGACGTCTGCCAAAGATTGTGGGCCAACCCACTTTTGGAGGAAATCAAGCTGTTGCTGCATGGCGGCCCATTTGTCAAGGAGTTCCTGCTCCTTAGATGGAGTAGGGGTAGTGAAAGACGGAGGTTGAAACTGAGGAGCAGAAGGATAGACTGTTGGAGGAGGTGGAAACCCATAAGAAGGAGCAGAAGGATGAACAATCAAGGTAGGAAGCCCATGAGAAGGATATTGGGCCGAAGACTGACCTAGATTGGAATGGACTTGGGCAACCCCTTGCTGAGGGCGCAAGAAATATGAAGGGCCAACAAGGACTTGTGGCACCGATGGGCTGGACATGTGATGATCCACCTGAATGAAAGAAGGGAGAGTGGACTTTCCCTTGTCAGAAGGTTGGTGGGCCGAGGTAGAAGATTGGCCCGTTTCCGTACCAGAAAAGGTGATGGTCCGAGGGTGGACCGGAGTAAGATCGATTGGAGTGGGCTGGATGGAGGGCCCATCAACCCTAGACTGGTCGATGGAAAGATTAGATTGGCCTTGCACAATCGTGGGAGGTGGGGTATTGGACCCCAGCATGGCCTGATAGACAGCCTGGAGTTGGGCCAGATCTAACTGGGCCATCATTTGAAGAATGGAACCAGCAGAAGGGGGAGAAAAGGAAGGAGTGGTTTGGCCGCCCTCCATGGGGACGGAGGATGGAAGAGGGACAGACCCCTCTCCAGATGGGAATGAGATAACCCTAGAAGGGTTTTCAAGAAGCCCTTAAGAGAGAGACTCCTCTTGGGAACGGGAGGGATTGAAAGAAGCCATGACGGGCTCGAAGAGCAGATTGGAGTAGAGTTTGAAGAAGGAATTGACCCTAGCAGATGACTCTAATGGACGAAGACAACTCCACATGCAACGGAAGACCTTAGAAAGAATAAACAACACACAACAAACACACAATGAGTGATCGAACTTGGATGATTTTGACAAAAGATGCAAGTGAAATAAGAGATAATGACACTCAAGGTCAACCAAGTTGTTTAGATGATGCAATCAAGATTTTTGGTCTCTTCCTCTTTTAGAACCTTAGTAACTTGATTAAAATGTGCTCTCAAAATGGGTTCCTAATAGGGAAAGGATATGTGGCCTGGTTGACTCTAAATGTAATCACTCCTTCACTTATGCAATCCTAGACACGGTGTGGGAAGTGGTACAACCGACTCGGCGTCTGTGTGGGAATCCACGGCACGTGGGGACTTATGGAGGTCCCTGATGTGATTTCCTGGTCGGCTCCAAGGAATATGGAGACGAGAGGTCCACATACCAAGGTAGGAGAATGCAATCTAATGTATGAAGATATGCATGAACCTATGTGCACTGGGGTGCATGCAAATTCTAGCCTAAAATCTAACAATCAAATATGCACACAATGATATGAATATATGAACCAACCAAGGAGGAGACCAAATAGCACCCAAGCATGAAAATCACAGCGAAAGATGCGAAAGTAAACTACACCTCGGGATGCGTACCTATCTGGAGTATGTGACGGTCTAGTAGACCTGCGCTAGAGGAGTGTGACGGTCGAAGACCAGACCGTCAAAGTAAGGTGACGCGTGGACGCAGGACCGTCAGAGTAGCCAGGGAACCAGAAATAACAGGAAATAAAAATGAAAATCTGGGGAAAACACGGGCAACCAGGGCAAGCAAATGAAAGTAGGTTTAATAGAGATCCAAAGCACGATTGGCACTAGATGTCCCACCGTGATCGCCCTCTGCGTACTGTTGGTTTTAATGTGTCCCTTCTTTTGCAAGATGGGCTATGATGCCAACTATGATGAAAGTATGAGCCAAGTAATGAAATCACTCAACCTATGAACATGTGACTCATGAACCTAGGCAACCAGCATAAGCTCTAGCATGGGCATGCTATCTCAATCAAAGCTAAACTAAGCAAAGAAAGAAAAAGACACGCCGGGGTGTGGGATAAGGAATAAAGCAAAACACACCGTATAGGTGGAAAAAGCAAAGATAAAGAGGAGATGTGGTGAAAGAGAAAGCTACTGCCCAAACTAAGAAAAGATGTGATCGCCACTAAGGTAAAAATAAGCCAAAGACCTGATAAATACCTTAGAATAGGAGGATGATGCACCCGCCCACGGGAGAGAGAAAGCAATCAGGAAACTGCAGCTCTGTAGAATGTAACGGTCGAAGACTGGTGCGCCACAGAGAGTGTGACGGTCCCACGATAGACCGCTACAAGACCCTAACGCGCCTGTGATAGACCGTCAGAGCGTCTGCAGTTTAGAATTGGGAATCTTTTGATCTCCAAGCTTTCCAGCCGGCCAGAGAGCTTGGGCCTCGTGCTAAGGACTCTGTAAACCTGCAAAAGAGTGTAGAACATAAGAAGAATAACCCAGATTAGCCCTTAGACAAAGTAGTATCAATAAATCAAAGAACTTAAGAACATGTAAAAGGAAAGGGAAATACAGGGGAGGTTGGTTTTTTAACCCCTCTGGGGTGTTTTAAAAGATGGGAGGATGTTTTGAATGAATGCAGCAAGTGGAAAGAAAAACATGGGAGAAGGAGAGGGACAATGTTATGAATACTTTGAAGAGGGAAAAGACACTAAGAACACAACTTGACTGAACTAAACCCTTGAAAATGATACTCCCTGGACTTTGGAAGCAGATGGACGTGGGAAGCAGCTCTTCTTGGTTGGTTCTAGCTCCAGGATGCGGTAGCACTTCGAGGCAAACTCCATATGTCTCCCCCTCAGGCCATGAAGTCAAGGGTTCTATTTATAGACCCTCAAACTCTCTTGTCGAGCATAGGATAATCCAGCTAAAAAGTAGGACGTTTCTTAGCAAACTCTTGGAGATAATACTCCCAAGAGTCCATAGAAACAAATAGAAGGTTCCAAGGATCAGATTTGGAAGAGAAATCAAAGAATCAAACTCTTAAGTCGGCCACGGAGTAGCAAAGAAAGAGCAGTTCTGCTAGAACTCTCTATTGGATGTAACGGCTGCACGATAGACCGCCACACTGATGTAACGCTCCAGGGAGGGACCATCACAGAACGCTATCCACAAGAAGATAAGATCAACAGGCGAAGTTGACGCACTCAGGACTCTGAAGGAATGTAACGGTCGAGGAGTGACGCGTCACAAGAAGGTAACGGTCGCACAATAAATCGTCACACTCAATGGACAGGCTAAAAAGATAAGCTTGAAAGAAACCTTCAACGTAAGGGCTCTGCAAGGATGTAACGGACCAAGGCTCATGCGTCAGAGACTGTAACGCACGATCAAAGGATCGTTAGAGACGATAGAGTGCAAAAAATGAAACGAAAGCCTGCTAAGCTTCGTCCAGCGGAAAGAAGCAAGGAACCAGACTCAACCAAGGAGACATGACCCACGAAATAAACCTCAAATTGACCAAGAAGGTTCAAAAAAGGGTGAACAACTCGGAGCATCATAAAAATGAACAAGGAGATGACCCAACTCATTGGTCATAAACGGGTGTCAACATGTACGAGGTCCTCGATGGCATCCTTCAGGTTGATGCAGTCGACGGTGTCGTGGCCATGATCCCGGTGGAACTGGCAGTACTTCTTCTTATTCCATGAATTGGGATCTGACTTCATCTGCGAGGGCCATTTCAGGAACGGCTCATCGCGAATCTCCATTAGGATCTGCTCGGGCGGTGCCGTCAGGGGCGTGTAGTGGCGGTATGCGCCCCTTTCCTTCTCGGAGTGGTCGATGTGGTCTCCCTCACGCCGTTCTCGCTTGCTCCGGCCCTCGCGCGGTGGGTCGGCGGTTCTTTTACGGTCAGGCTGGTCGGTCCCGGCCGCGCGGCGCAGGGCCGCGGTGTTCTCCTCACAATGTGCGTGCTTTTGGGCTAGCGCGAGGAGATCGGGAAGGGTCGTCGGGGCTTCGACTCCGAGTGAGCGCCAGAGGATGTGGTCTCGCGTCCCCTGAGTGAGTGCCATGGTGGCGATGCCGATGTCAAGGTGGGGGATACGGAGCACCTCCGCGCGGAAGCGAGAGACGAAGTCCCATAGCACCTCTTCCTTCCCCTGCCTGAGGGCTAGCAGGGTTATTGTAGATTTGGCTACCTTTCGGCAGCCCACAAAGTTCTCCTTGAACAGCTTTTTGAGCTGTTGGAAGGAGAGATCGTTTCAGCCGATAGGGACTCGAACCATGCTCGGGCGTTCTCTCGGAGGGTGGTGACGAACGCTAGGCACTTCACGGTGTCCGAGGCCCAGTGAAACACAAGGTGGGACTCGAAGCCATGCAGGTGGTCGGCCAGGTCGGTGGTGCCGTCGTAGTAGGCGAATGATGGTAATTGAAGCTTTGGCGGAATGGGGGCTTCCATGATTTCCCTGGAAAAGGGAGCGTGGAAGTCTTGGTCATCGTCGATGAGGCCGCGATTCTTGGCGGCCAGGAGGACGTCGTCCAGGTACCGGACCTTGTCCTCTATCTCATCGAACCGTTGGAGCCGGCGGTCCATCTCTAGATTGGAGTGGAGAGAACTGCGACCCCTAGACGCGGGTACGCTGCGCGATCACCGGGTTCCCGTGACGGAGGCACGGGACGCCTCTCATGCCTGCCGGAAGTTCTCTCAGGCCTGACCTCCTTCGCCCTCCCGTCGCTTGGGTGGGGCGTGCTGGGGCCTCTGGTCTCGGAGCTCTCGGCAGAATTCCGCCAGGGCTCAGACTTCCTGGCAGAGCTCGTCTAGGTCACCAGGGGTGACCTCTTGTCGGGGGTTAACGGAGGAAGCTTCTTGCGACCCCTGGCGGGAGTTGGGTCCCTATCGGGAACCCCACCCCCGGTTGCTGGCGTTGTGAAGGCTTCCACGGGGCGCGATAGCCTTTTGCTCAGGTTCCCACAGACGGCGCCAACAAGTGTAGCGGTAGGAAAATGGTTCCTAGGCCACGTACCACCTTCTCTATTTATTTTTTGAGGGAAGTCGCCTCGTGCCCGTGGATGCCTACACACACCAAGAAATCAGAAGGGCCTCAGAAGGAGTCCCGGGTGTTACCTCAGGGGACAACCCTCCGATGCTTAAGTCAGCAAGGGATTTAATGGGCGATAGAGATGAGCAGAGTGAGAGAGAAATATGGGCCGTAGTGGTTGATCTAGGAGGCGTGTAGACCCTCGGTACGCGTGCTCGCCGCTCCCAGTGGGCTCTCGGTGAGTGCTCGCTAGGTGGTAAGGCCGCTCAGGAGGAAGAAATTCTCTGGACGTAGGTGGCCCTCTCGTCGTTGTCACTGGTAGGGCTGCTCTCTTCTCAGTAAGAAGCTCTGGGGCGGGAGTATCCTCTTGCGTAGTAGCGTGGAGTTTAGTAGAAGAATCTACCGTGCTCCTCTCTCTCGTCGATGTCCCTTTTATATGGGTTGTCTGGAGCGAGGGCCTCATCCCTTGATAGGGAAGGGTCCGTTTAGTTGGAGTAATGTTCCCCTCTATGTCGGCGGGAGTTTCCCGTTGGAGGGTGATATCCCCGGCGTGGGTCGGTCCCCGGGCGAGTCTTACGGCACTCATAGGGCGTGCTCGCCCGTTATGGGGTCAAGGCCGACGTCGTGAGGGGGCAACGGTCGGTCGTCAGAGTGTCCTCCAGCGAGAACCGCGCTTGGACCGACCTTATCAGCGTCGTGGAATCCGATGCTCTGTTAGGCCAGCCTTCTTTCTTATTGGGCTGAGCGTGCGTGCTCTCCCCTTGCCTGGGCTTGGCCCGTCTGAACCTTAATGGGCCGCGCGTGCGTGGGCCGTATCTGGGTCAAACTTGATTTACCCTCCTCAGAGCCGATCCCAATGTCCGACAAGTCTCGCACTCGAAAGGGACTGACAACGCTAGCGTACAAGACCGACTCGACTCGATGCATGCAGACTCACTATGCTCTCCTAATATACTGGACACATGCATGTACAAACACACAAGACCCTAGACAAACCTACTGTTAGTCCGACCCATACATGTGTGACGGAGGATCAGGACACCCGAATGTGTGCCATGCATGCATTTGACGTAACCGGAGGTTGACGTCATGAGGGACTCCTAGACATCCTACGATGCACCAATCATGGACATTGGGCTTGAATGTGGGAGGGCCAGGAGGACCGAATTCACCTTCTTCCTTACCCCGATGAACGGACTCCGTGCGGAGTATAGGTGGACTATCCTGTGGGGTAGGGGTATGATAGGCGGCTTCCCTAACGAGGTGGAATGGATAAGGTGGGTCACTAGGGAAGCGGTCAAAGGGATCAAAGAAGGTATGACCCCTCGATATGGGTTCCCTCATGGCACGGTGCCTTGTGTGGAATTCGTGAAGGTGTAGATGGTCACCTTCATCCATGAAGGGAGATGGGACGGTGGTCTCATATAGAAAGTATGGTTCCTCCCTTGGGATAAAAGGAATGAAATCAGGCTCATCGGGAACGGGTAAGAACAACAGGACCTCGGTGGTGATATGACCCAAGGTGTACACCGAGGTAATAGATCCCAAGGTCGGGAGCATGAAGCTATGGGTATAGGGTTGGTCAGACCCTAAGGCCAATGTATATGTCAGCTCCCATTGACTTTCTAAACTCCTTAGTAGATCCCTTACACTCTCTATGAAGCAAAAGGACCTGAAAGTGGTGTGAAAGGAGTTAATGGGGACTATTGGGAGGGCTAGGTCCACAGAGGGGTAGCAAGACGGTCTAGGGACCAAGCCTGTCCTGAGCCAACTAAGAAGTGGCTCGGCTATGTGTAGCGTCTCCGTTAGAGGTACGGGTAGCTCGGACTGAGGTGGCTCCAAATAAGGTGGTTCGGAATAAAGATCAGACGTAGATGGCAATGGAGCTCTAGGGGAGAGGTTTCCCGACTGGGATGAGGGAGGTCGTGGGGTAGGCTGTCCGATCGGCTCGAGACTCGGCTGGGAGGTAGATGCACACCGTAGGGCAGCATCTGCTCGCCGTAGGGTAGCATCAAACCGTGACTCAAATGGCTCGACCTCTAGAGCGACCTGATAAGACTGCGCCAGAGAGAACGCGTCGCGGATAAGACATTCATACTGGAAGTGAAGCCACAAACCTCTCCGGAACTGAAAGGCAGTCATGGTGCTCTCCTCTCCAAGTCCATATCTTGACCTACACTTCGAAGTCCCTAATGTACTCGAAAATGGACTGATTACCTTGGTCAGGCCTACTCGGGGTGCATGGGTTGGCCATAGTGGCAAAGATGGAGTGGGTCCCCTAGGAATGGATATGCAATGGCATTTGTTTTTTTTATTTTTGTTGTTATATGCAAAAGCGTATGCAAACTAAACACCTAGACCTGACTCAAAATGGTAAAAAGGCTAGACTTAGACTCGACTACAAACCTAGACACAACAAAGATTCGGTACGTGGCGGAGGTTTGACCCGAGGGTCTCCTCGACGCGAGTGTGCGGCCTTCCCGATAGGCGTAACCTAACGTTCGGACGACACCTTTTGATATACCGAACATGCAAATGCACCCTTAGACCGCCTTAGACAATGACTAGACTTAAAGGACTCTTTTTTTGAGTTTTTGTTTTGAACCAAGTACTACCCTAGACTCAACTGGCGCTCTGATACCAAACTGATGCGGGACGGACACGCACCCTAGGACTCTAGCTCGCGGGCATCCCTAGCGAGGGATGCGTGGGACCGTGCGCGGTTGAGAAATCGACAATGAGTCGGGTAGTCAGCTCTTCCGTGCTCGGAACGAGTCACGGGACGGGTCCGCTCTCTCACTCTCGCAGCGGTGATAAAAATATACGAGCTAGTAACCTATCACATGCAGTGGCATATGAAATATATACGAAATAAGCAAAATTCCGAGTAAGGAGAGGACACGATACCTCCACGCGCCGTGTGTGGGGAAGGCGATCTCGGCCAAGTACGATAACTCCCGGTAACAAAATATTACAATAATTATAGCAGTGAATTATCGCCCACTCCACGCAGGGAGGTAAACGGCTATACAAGTGGACCCGGGAGGATCGATCTTGGGTTGACGTGTAGCAATTTAGACACTCCGTCGGCGCGGCTCGGATGGTGCAAGCTGCTGGTTGTGGGGCCCACGTACTGGTCGGTGGGTCCGAGTGGGCCCGGAGTTGTACCATTGTGACGGTGGCTCCTGGAGGGATGCTCCCTAGGACGGCGGCATACTGGTTTGCCTTGTGGAAGGCGAGTCGGCTCCGATCTTCACTTGTTGGAGTTGCTATCCACGGATCTGAACTTTTGTTTCAGACCCTCGCGTCCCGACGAGATCGACTGCTGCGATCAATCCCAACGTCGGATCGATGTGAAATCAGTGCCATTGGAAAGCTGATTCGAAATATTTCGACCAAGGACTGTGGCAGGAATTTCTATGGCTCTGGATTTTCCTTGGTTGATTTTTGAACTGACTGACTGACAGACTCAGAAAACTCAAGACAGAAATGGATTTTCCTGAGAACAGGCGTGGTGAACCTACCCTCAAAATTTGGGCTCCAGAAGATTTGTGGATTGGGAGCCAAAAATCGAACAAGGGGGCTCTGTCCTGATTTGGACAGAACTCCGATGGTGGCGGTGGCGGTGGCGGCGCGATGGCAGCTCGATGGTGGCGGTGGCGGCGGCGACGACACTGAGCTTCACACTCAGGAAGGGGGATTGGAAGGGAGGCTTCACACCTCAGAATCTGCAGAAATCTATCAACAAGGGGGAGAGAAGAGAGAGGAGAGGGGCGCACCCTACAAGCTCCAAGCAATTTCACAAAATTTCTTTCATTAATTCCACTAAAATGAGAAATACATGCTATTTGTATGAAATACAAAATGACCTAAACTAACCTCAGATCTAAGTTAGGGGGGGGCAATTAGAGGATAGAACATATTTAATTCCCCATGTGATTTGGAACAAAATAAAAAACCATTAAGAGGGGGCGCCCCTTTGAAAAATGGGGATGGCATCTTGGACATTTTAAGCCCATTGTCCCTTTTGAATGGTCAAGCTTCTAGAAGCCCACCTTGGACCTTTGACTGGCCCCACATGGGCCCTAAGGCTTAGGTGGACCAATAGGGAAGGAGATGGGGGCCCCTTGTTGGTCCTACTAGACTTTCACAAAAAAACCCAAAGATCCTTAAGGAATGACAAATTGGCTTATAAAGCCTTACAATTGCATACATGTTTTCCCAAGGATATAAATGTAAATAAAAGGACTCAAATGTAAAATAAAAAGTTAGTGGTCTTGCTCTGATGTCCTCATCATTAGCTCCTCTTCAACCTGAGGAGGGAGATTAGCAGAGATAATTATAAGCCTAGGGTGCTCTTCAGTCCCAAGATTAATTTCTTTCATGGGTTCATCCCATGTCGACGACGGTTCATCAAATCTCTTCAAACCCTGTGCGTACAAATCGGTAGCGTCATCCACGTCTCTTTCCTCATAATCGATAGGGTCCTTCTCATCTATGATCTCATATACTCCTAATCCGTCATCGCTCCATACCCCGTCTAGCTCCTCATCATCCTCCAAGACTATGGTTGTCTCTACAAACTCAAGGCACTTAAGGAGGGTGTGGCATCATTGAACAAGATCTTGAAGGAATCTATCAGGAACGGCTTCACCATGACGCGTCATCGGATGCGTAGCAAGTGTGGAAGGATTGGAGACATTAGAACAAGAACCTAACTCACTAGACTCAACTGGCTCTACTTCTCTAATCTCAACAAGTCCTACATCTAACCTAGGAGATAAGAAATCTACCAGAAGGGAAACAGGGGCCTCGTGCCCCTGGGAAGAAGACGGACAAAACATAGCATAATCTTCCATTGAAATCTCTATTTTGAAATCGGTGTTTTTTTTGGAGATCGGAGGAAATCATGCAACAAGATGGGTCAGAGGAGGAAGGAGGAGGAGGAAGTTGAAGGGAGAAGAGAGATGGGAATAAAACATCGAAGAAGGGATCAGATGACGAAAACCACATGTTAGAAAGATCGGATGAGGGGGTCACATGGTGGAAAGATCAATAAGTGGGCATTGCCTACATGCACACAGCACGAATAAAATCTCGAATGGCCTTTCCGTAAAGAACGAATCGACCATGATCAGAGGTGAACGGGGAATAAATCCCAAACGTTGAAACAGGGAGGCAAGGCGGGAAGGAGGCCAAGAAAAAGTAATGATGGAGCTCCCCTCTTCACGCGGCCTCCGGTAAACTGGCTCTGCCAGAGAGCACTTCACAAGCTGTATCTCTGCTTTCTTCGAACAAGCTTCTTCCTCATGAAATAATTTTTTAAAACAATCATAAAAATCATCCATATCACCCACCAGCCCCTTCAGTGGCGGCGGTGGGTCGGCGACAGCACAAGCGGCATCATTTCTTTCACTAGAACAGGGTGGCCTCTTTAGAGTACCTGGCTGCAATGGGCCTTTCACAAAATACTGACGGTAATCCCACGTCAGCGGCCCAGAGTCTCCCAGAGTTAACAATGCTGCCTCTCGGTAACCGAGGCCTCTTCTGCTCATTTTTCTACCCCTTGGGATGGGCGTAGTCCACCCCTGTAACTGGGCTCCGAGACCCATGCCTGGCTGGTATCCTAACTTCAGAATCATGTTCCAGCCTTTGGAGTCTCGTATCTTGGACTTGGCTTTGACATTGACGGGTGAAGTGGCGGGCTTGCATGACGCATATGCCCAAGGAAAATCCAAGTCCATCACAGAAAGGACAAACCTGTTGCTCGGCTAGAGAGTTGGCAAAATCTTGTCAGCAATAGCATCAACTGTCTGGACCATGGAAATACTTTTCACCTTGACTACCCGCCCCTGAAATGGAAATTTGAGGCATTGGTGAGCGATCGAGGGTACTGCATTCAAGCTATCAATCCACGGATGAATCAGAATAGCCTTAAACATTGGGTCTATGTCCAACACATAGAATTCCATGGCCATAGTCAAAGGCCCTAGCTCGGCCTAGATTGTTACAACCCCATGGCACGCTCTCCTGTAGTTATCATATGCTGTAATGGTCATCAGTGTCGGCCTTAGTATGTCTTTGGAGATGTTGTAGGCATGCAAAGTGCTCAAGCGACAGACATTAATAGAAGCTCTCATGTCCACTAGAGCTGCATCAACGGCGACCTTATTTAATGTAATGGAAATGCATAGTGGCATCTGGCGTGCCTTCGGGGGTGCTAACTCTGACTCAGAAAAGGAAATAGACAGCCCCTTTGTGATAGTGGCCAATACCGACAGCAAACTATCTACTGCCACGTCCTCGCTAACCATGACTTTTTGTAGAAAAGCCCTTAGGGCATCTTGGTGTAGCGTGGACCTCTTGATTAACTCCAGGACTGAGATCTTGGCCGGCATCCGGTCCAAGAGCTGTAACAAATCATATTTCGTGCCAGGTAAGGGGTCTTACTCTTCTGCTTCAACTGCTGAGGAAGGAGTTGGGGGATTGGGTGCAGGTGCACCAGTAGAGGGGTAATTTCTCTGAAACAAGCGCCCGCTCCTGAGGGCAAGATTCTGTGCCAGCACGGCACTAGATGGACTCCCGATTGGCCCGGTGGGGTGAGTAGAAGGGATAGAAATGGGGGTGATGATGGAGGAGGCGGGTCGGACAGGCCCTGACGGAGGGATGACGGGTGAAGGGCTAAATGAAGGGGTGACGATGGAGGGTATGGCGGGTGATGGTGCGAGGATTGGCGGAATGGTGGGTAATGTGGTGGGTGTAATAGGTGACCTGGAGAGAATAGTGGGTGTAATGGGAGTTAGAGTGGCGGGCCGGATGATGGAAGGAACAGAAGACGGGGGGGAGTTGGTGCATGTGTGGTGGAAGGCCAGAAGATGAGCGGGAGTCTCATCATCAAAGGACCACCCAGCGTTGGGAGCTGGGCGGTGAACAATATTCACCTGGGCTGGTGCCGACGGCTGTTGTTGAGGAGCGGGCGGGTGGTTCGGCATCAAATTCTGATGAATCCCTAATTCTGGTGCAGGCTGATGCTGCTGCTGAGGTTGCTGCTACTGTGGCACCGGTTCATGCGGCCTCGGCGCCTGTCTTCTTCTCTCTTTCATATCTTCGATCAACTGATGCATCTGGGCCCAATCAATTCTTTGCCCTTCGTGCAGATCATAAACAAAATCGTAGAACTGATAGCACCTCTCTATAGTGTGCCCGGGCTGCTGATGATATATGCAATATCTGGATTGGTCGGCGGTCGGATTCCAATTCGGGCGTTCCGAAGGGAGCTGAAGATCACCAGTGTACATTAGAGCCGAGAAGATGTCTGGGAGAGTTTCAGGAAGTGGAGGGTAGTGTGTTCTCTTAGGACCCGGTCGAGCAGGTGTGTAGCCACTTGGTGGCGGGACATTATGGTACTGTGGCGGCTGTTGTGGTGGTGGTGGTGGTTGTTGTGGTGGATAAGGAGCAGGAAATGGTGGTTGGGTAGCTGGTGGTGCGGTGAACTGGGGGTTACGGGGAGGTTGCTGGAAGCGTGGTGGAGCGGATTTGTTGGGGAAATGAACAGCCTGCACTTGCTCATTTGTTTGGATTCCTTCGGTGACTGGGCCCTGAGGTTTTCTGGTGTTCTTGGGCTTCTCGGCCTCAAACAAAGAATGAGTGGGGGAGTCCTTGAATTGGGTCTGGATAAATCGGGCCCTGCTATACAACTCGTGCATATTTGATATATCATTCATTGCCAGCATGTTCCGGAACGTAGGTGTAGCATTTGAAATCAACAATTTTACCTTCTCTTCTTCCGGGATTTGCCCGGGCATACGGGAGGCCATCTGCCTCCATCTATCTGCATAAGTTGCAAAATCTTCATCGACCTTCATCTTTTCGGCCACTAAGTCGGTGAATGAATATTCCGGGCCCACCCGGTCTTGAAATTGCTGTATAAACTTCTCCTTGACAATCTTGAAACTCTCCGCCTCCTCCAATGGCAGAGTGTAAAACCATTCTAATGCAACCCCGTCCAATGATCGGCGGAAGAGGTATGCCATAAGGTTGTCGTCATGCTGGAACTATGCCGATTAGTATAGAAACTCCCTTACATGAATGAACGCGTTGCCATTCCCGTCGTACTTCCAGTACGTGGGGAGCTCAGACTGCGGAGGGAAATGAATGTCCCAGAAGTTATGAACGGGGACATCAGCGAGAGACTGTGGGCCGACCCGCATATGAAGGAGGTCAATCTGTTGCTGCGTGGCAGCCCACTTATCAAGAAGTTCCCGATCCCAGGAAGGAGGAGACAAAACTGGGAAAGCGGACCCGGCATAAGGGGCGGAGGGATAAACCGACAGAGGGGGAAGCTCGTAAGAAGGATAATGGGCAAGGGAAGGGCCCATATCCGCATGAGCTAGCTGGGCAGTCCCTGATTGAAGATGAACAAAATAAGTTTGGGCCACAAGAGCCTACGGCGCTGGAGAAGTAGTGGTATAAGGATCAGAATAAGACGACAAAGGGATCTGGGTCTTCCCTTGTCAAAAGCTTGATGGGCCGAGGTGGAAGCTTGGCCCACTTCCATACTAGGAAATCGGAGGGTCCGAGGATGGATAAGAGTGAGATCAATGGGCGCAACAGAAGTAGCCCCTAACCCAACAATCGGAGATGAAGTGGCGGCAGCAGACACGCCATGAGTAGAAATAGAAGGCGGGGCGTCGGCCCCTGCAAAGCTTGACGGAGGAGGTGAAGCTGAGTTGGGTCTAACTGGGCCATCATATGAAGGATTTGATTGGCTGAGTTCTGAGAGGAGGAATCGGAAAGAGAGGGCTGAGCACCCTCGATAACAACAGATGGGAGAGGAGGGGTGGACCCATCTCTTCCCTGCACGGTGGTGACCCTAGGTGGGTCCTCCAGAAGTCCCTGAGGGAGAGAGTCCTCGTGGGAGTGGGAGAAATTATAGAAAGACATGGTGGGTTAGAAATTGAACAATGGATTGAAGTAGGAAAAGAAATGGGAGTTGCCCCTAGGAGAAGATCCTGAGGGTGTGAAGCAACTCCACATGCAACGGAGACCCTGAAACTAGAGGACAACACCTAATAGACACCTAACTGGAGATGATTAACAAACATGCACAATCAAAAGAGAAGATGAGAGGCAACCAATTATCAACCAAATTATGATGATGCGCGAAAGTTTCTTTATGTTCTCCTTTTAGAACCTTAATGGATTCAATTAAATGAAGTTCTTTCACAACAAGGTTCTTAGTAGGAGTAGAATGGGGACTTGGTTGACTCTAAGTGTACTCTCTCTCTCACGGATGCAACCTGGACTCGGGGTGGTAAGGTACAACCTGCCTGGTGTCCGTGTGGGAATCCACGGCTCACGGGGGCTTACGGAGGTCCCGGGTAAGGTCACCTAGTCGGCTCCAAGGAATGTGGAGACAAGAGGATCCTCTACCAAGGTAGGAATGCAACTAGTATGATAAGATGTATGAATCCTATGTGCACCGGAGTGCATGCAAAATCTAGCCTAAATCTAGCAAGCAATGATCACACAATATGGCAAAATGTGAGAATAAGCATGCAAGGATAAATGCCAATCAGAGGAGATGAACATCACCCAAAATAATCGTGGAATTATATGAAATCACACTAAACTATAAACCTCGGGTGCATTGTAGCACATACGCGGCCTGATGGGAGACTGCTCAGGGTGTCTAAACGGGCCTGGGGAGGACCGTGTAGTGACAAGGAGCAATAACAAATAAATAAACGAGACAGAGCTAGAATGGACTGAAGTAGGAGAGTAGAAGCGTACCTGAGGGAATAGGACGGTCTATCGATCGACCGTGCAAACTTGGAACGGCCCTGGACAGACTGCAGGAAGTCAGTAAACCCACAAGAGTACGAAGAACAGCACGTACCTGAGCCAGCAGATGTGCACGGCCTATTGATAGACCGTGAAAACCAGTGCACGGCCGAAGGAGGACCGCTCACAGAAACGCAAAGGCTCGTGAGATGGAAAGGAATGGCCTATCGTCCGACTGTGGAAACATAGGAGCGGCCTAAAGTATACCGCGCAATCAATAACAGCGTGACAGAAACCAGAACAGGAATGCACCTGAGACCAGACAGAACGGCCTATCGCTCGAACGCGGGAATACGTGAGCGGCCCTGGGAGAACCGCGTACAACTCCAGGAACAGAAACACGCAATGGATGAGATAGAAACCTTAAAGAACTTGAAATGAAACCCTAACCAAACACAAGAACGCAGGTCAGCAAAATAATATCACGATGGGCACTAGGCATCCCACCGTTATCGCCAAAAAAGGGGTGTAGATATGCGTTTCTCCTTTCCTCTTACCTTCACCTTTCTGAATTGAAGTACAAAAAGGAAAGTGAGGCTAAAAGGTGGAGGAAGGTATATAGATGTGATCGCCACCAAGATGCAGAATGCAAAGGTAGTGCACCCTTACCTTGGAAAAGGGAGATGAAGCACTCGCCAAAGGAACGCTGTGAAGGTCGAACACGGTCCGAAGAGGACCACCTATGGATGTAGATGGCTGCTCGATAGACCGCTTACAGTGCTGGGAAGAGAACGCGAGATGAAGGTTGACCAACGTCTGAACGGTCCGAGGCACACCGTTGAAAGGAGCAGCACGGTCTACGCGTGGCCGTGTACCCTTTAGAACGGACAGAATTAGACCGCTTGACGTTGCCAAACTTCAAGTTGTGGAGACCTGATCCTCCACCCCTTCCGGCCGGCCAGAGGGGATGGGCCTCGTGTTGTGCTTGTGTTGACCTGCAAAACAACTCAGAGAACAAGAAAACAAAACCCAAATCAGTCCTGGAATGTGTAGTAACTAGAAAATAGAATGGAAAACTAACATGATAACATGGAGTGGGGGATACCTGAGGTGGTTTTTAACCCCTATGGGGTGTGAAAAACAATAGGGCGGTGTAAAAAATGAGAATGATGGTGAAGAACGTGAATGAAAATGGAGGAAACAAGGATGTAAGTGATGAACAACTTACTAACACCTAGACCAAAAACACAAAAGAAATGACTACTCCCTGCACCGAAGGCTTGAATGGATGTAGAACGCCTTCCTCCCTGACTGCGGTTCGCTCAAGAATTCGGCAGCACTTCATCGCGAATGCCAAAATCTCCCCCCTTTCAAGCTTGGACTAAGGGTTCTATTTATAGACCCCCTGAAAGTCCACTCCCGAATTAGGGTTTTCTAGTGATAATTAAGCAAGGAATATAAAATAAAATTCATAGATAATACTCTAATCTGTCACCCAGATCAAACGGGACCTCATTTGGTTGAGAAACCGCGGAGAAAAGGGTGTGGGAAGTTTGAGTTTTAATCACGGGTGGAGAGAGAAAATCCAAACAGTCCATATATCTCGGTCTGGTACACGGTCGCTCGATGGGCCGCCCAACCATATACACGGTCGAAGTCGGTGATAAATAAATAAAAAGATAAATAGCCCAATTATCCCTACAGAACTGACCGGCAAACCCGGCGCTGGACTCTGAGGATAAAACGGTCTACCGATAGACCATTCAGTAAATCACACGGTTTGTTCCTAGACCGTGTACCATGTGTCGGTGGAATTTAAATAAAATAGGATAATTAGATAATTATCTGAACAACCAACCGGTTTAGGAGTCTGGGAGGTAAACGGTCAAATGATGAGCCGTTCTACATGGGTAAACGGCCCAACGATAGACCGTTCCAATGGTTGTCGGTGGAAATTCAGAAAAATCAAATAATCCAAGGATAAATCATCGTGGGACATTAAACGGTCTAAAAAGAGACTGTTCAACTCGTACACGGTCTAACGATAGACCGTTTATGAACTGAGCGGTAGAAATTGATAAGTTGGGATAAATAAGCTTGTTCACCCTAAAGACCGAGGGAGATCAAGGCCCATTAAGCCCAAATTCAAAAGTAAACCTGGCCAGGGAGGAAGTAACCATAAAATAAGCCCAAAGACATGCCTAAAAATAGTCCAATGAGTAATGGACAACTTGAGGCATCAAAAATAAGGGTAAGAAGAATGACCTAACTCATAGGCAAAAACAGGTGTCAACAGGTAGTAGGGGAAAGAAAAGGCTATATGTGGGGGCCCATCCTCTTGGAGGATAAAAGCCTACATGCCAGGGAACCAACGTAGGCCCATAAGAACGGGGCAGTTTACGTGATTTAGGGTTGCAGAGGTGACTCTGGAGGGTGTATTGACCCTGAACCGGATGGTGGAGTGTTGTCTAGCATTATGCCATTAGCCGAAGAATGGGATTCGCATGTGTCTGGGAAACTAGGATTGAGCTGGCTGGATGGTCTGGGAAGGCGTGGCAACCAAGACCTGGACTGGGAGAAGGACTGAAAATTGAGACTAGCACTGTGACTGGAAATGGGGACTGGAGCTGAGGCCAACTGGGTGACCTGGAAAGGTGCGATAGCTGGGAGGTGGAGCTGGGATGGATGACTAGCATGTGATGGCGTTGTAGCCAAAATTGGAGCTGGAAGCTGAGCAGCTACTCTGTGAGGGCATTGTAGCCGAAACTGGGGCTGGGGACTGGGCGGCTGGCCTGTGAAGGCATTGTAGACGAGACCGGGACTGGGATTGGGTGGCTGGCCTGTGAAGGTGTTGTAGCCGGAACTGGGGCTGGAAGCTGGCGGTCTGCCTGTGAAGGTGTTGTACCCGGAACTGGGACTGGAAGCTGGCGGCTGGCCTGTGAAGGCGTTGTAGCCGGGGCTGGGACTGGAGACTGGGCGGCTAGCCTGTGAAGGCGTTGTATCCGAAACTGGGACTGGAAGCTGGCAGCTGGCCTGTGAAGGCGTTGTAGCCGAAACTGGGACTGGGGACTGGAACTGGGATTGGCACTCGAGATTACCGACCCTCGGGGGTGTAGTGGCCACCATTGTCGTGGAGTGATGTTAAGCTTGCCATCGGGGCGTGTCATAGATGACGGCTTTCGTAAGTGAAGAGTAGAGAGGGAGAGAGTCCTTTTTTTTTTCTCTTTACCAGCCCTACCGCCCTTGTGGGTTTTCGCCAGGGCTGGCCCCCTTTTACTTTTTCCAGTGCGCCCTTGCGGGTTTTCACACCGAGGGGTTACTCGATTTTGCCTGAGGGGCCCCTTCAAGTTTTCACCTCAGCTGGGTTGGTGGCAATTTTTGCACCCAGTCGGCTCCTTGTAATGGAGCCGACCAGGCCCACCGGGGTATCTCCATTTTTAACCCCATCGTCCTTCTTTTTTTTCATATATATATATTTTTGAAACTGCCATCCATAGCGTGTTGCCGTCAAGGGACGTAACCTGAAACTGGAAGGTGTGGGTGGTCGGGTATTGTTCCGCCATTAATAAATATTTTTATAAATTCTCGTGCCATGGTGGTGAAGGGCCACTTTGTCATGGCAAGATATGACTAGAGTTATGGCTAGTGGATCAGGGATTGTAGGGGACAACTGGGATCATGATGAAGCTTGAAGGCTCTGGATTTGCAGGGGATGCAGAGTGTAGTGGCGCAGAATGATAAATGTCTAGGAATGTGCTGGGGTATAAGTCTACTGGGATGGTGACTGGGAGCTTGACTCTCACAGGGACTAGTTGACCTGTGGTGTCGAAGCGAGGGCCGAAGGTTGGCCGAACTGAGTGGGGGTAGTGCAAGGCTAACTGGGAACTATAGGGTTCATGCTCTAGCAGTGTAAGTTGATTCAAGACTGGCTTTGGGTGAGGCTAATGGCTCACCGAAGAGTAGGTGGAAAGTTGTTCTGACTGGTAGGGAGAGGAAGATTTTCTCATTATCGGCTCTACCGCCCTTTCGGGTTTTCGCTAGAGCCGACCCCCTTTAGGTTTTTCCGACACGCCCTTGCGAGTTTTCACGTCGAGGGGTTTCCCAATTTTGCCTAAGGTGCCCTTTCGGGTTTCCGCCTCAGCCGGGTTGCTAGCCTTTTTGCCCCCAGTCTCCCCCTTGTGGTGAGGATGACCGGGTCTGCCAGGGCATCTCTATTTTTAACCCCATTTTTTATTATTATTATTTTTGTTTTTTTTGACTTACCTGGGAGCCTGACGGATAGACTGGTGCTGGTGCAGAAGTGCCCGTGCTCTCGTGGTGACGGGAACGAGGGCAGGGGATTAGTTCCCGAGGATGCTGTGGACGTCAAAAAAGGGAGAAGAATGATGAATGAATGATGATCATACAACACGTACGTCTCCGCATCTGAGAGCAAGTCGAAGATGGAAAGGCCGAATAAACTCATACCTCGCCCGATCAGGACGAGAACGCACCTGATGGTCTACTACCCGATAAGGAAGTCTCTCAAGCAAAAGATGTGGCCACGGCTCCCCAACTGGTTGTGCCAAAGGCCGAATCAGGAAGAAACCTGGTAATTCAGACTCGGGTTCGGCATGTGTTGGAAATCACTCGAAGTCCTAAACTGGGGCGGGAGCGCAAATGTTCATCTGAATCACCACGAGGCCGGGATGAAGTCTCTTGATATCTAAGCCGGCGCGGCCTGGCCTTAAACCGGCGCGCCCCTCCATGAGGCCTTAAACTGGCGCGCCCTACTTCCCTCGATGATCTGGCGCGCTAATTGTAGGTGGGCTAAATCGGCGCGCCTCCTGTTCGTGCCGGTTTAACCCAATATCATCACCCCCGCGCTGTTTAACCAAGGCTGCCATCCCATCCGAGCTCCGACACTTTATTCTCCCATCAGCTTCGGGCGCAGACGCAAAAGGGCATGGCATTTAATGCTTGAAGCTCTGTCTCCATCTCTATTTGACAGCGCAGTGGCACCAGTGGCGAAGGCATGCATCGACAGTGGAAGCAGCAAAAGATCTCCTGGCAAACCCGTGAACATCCCGTCCTCGGATGAATGCCAGCGTACTGCACAAATCAACGGACGACACCGCGGCATGTCAACTCCGGATGTCCCAACGAACGAGGAGAAAGATGGCGGGAGTTCCTTCCGTTCAAGAAAGAAAGGGCAACCCATTCTATATATACTCTGCATGTTCGACAGAGCAAAAAAAAGAGGCGGGCTATCGAAGAAAAGGGGTTGGAGATTAAAAGAAGAAGAGAAGAGAAGGCCACCCGAAGAGAAGAAAAGCTTCGCCCCCATGCCGAAGAGGTGAGGTGAAGAGAGGAGAGTGAGGGAGGAGGAGTCCAGCTGGGGAAGGGGCTTGGGTCTTTGCTTTCTTCCCACTACTGTATCTCTTTCCTTTCGATTTTTACTCTTCTATATCACGGGGTAATCCCCCCTTTTCTTGTATTTTGGTTTCCCCCCTTTCGGCGGATGAATAAAAAGAGAGTCTTTTGGCAAGCACGGTGTTTTGTTTAGCCTCTGCTTTCTTCTTCTTGTCTCCTGCTCATCCAGGGTCCTCGAAGCCTGCCTCTCCGTGGCATGGCCTTCTAAGGAACCCGTATGAAGGATGAACATTCATAGCTTTCTTGGGTGAACATTTGTCCCTATGGAATATACGTGAAGCTCTTATCCGTGAGCTGTGGGAGCTCTTGAAGGCTAGTCCTCGAGCTTTCCACACTCACACCTGGGTTATCAGACCGCCGTGAGGCCACTCCACATTCTGAAGGTCACCTCGGAGAACTCTGTTTGGTGATCTTCTATTATCTCTGGCAAGCCTCGATCCGGGGGAGATGCTGCCCGATTTTTGCCAGGGCCAAGAACAAGAAGAACAAAGAACAAAGATACACAGGAATAAATGAACAAACATGCTCCTTCATGCCGAGAACTGCTCAACTTAGAAAGCCCCCTCTTGAAATCAAACACAAACTGAACTACCCTGCACAACAAACCCTTCTAATAAAACATTTAAACCCTCATGCTAATTCACCTTAATAGACAATTAAAATACTTAAACCTCCTCTTTATCAATCTAATCAACCAATTGGGTGAATAAACCAATCATCAAATCAACCTACAGGTGAAAGAAAAAAGAGCAAGAAGAATGAAGGAAAACCTCACAAGAATTATCCCGGCGCGCTTCTAATCCGGCGCGGGCTAATCCGGTGCGGTACCCCCCCCCCCCCCGCGCCGATTTTGCCCCACACTCAAAACCCCCTCCATTTTCCTGGTGTCTATCCGGCGCGCCCCTCCTTCTCCTTGGCCATTAACCGGCGCGCCCCTCCTTCTCCTTGGCCATTAACCGGCGCGCCCCTCCATCTTCTTAACCATTACCCGACGCGCCCTTCTTCCTCTTGCCCTCATTAACCGGCGTGCCCCCTGGCATCCCCTTAACCGGCGTGCCCCTTGGCATCCCCTTAACCGGCACGCCCATTTGCTTCCTTAAACCGGCGTGCCTCATAAAAAAAAGAGGGCAACACAATTAGCTAAATAAATGAAAAGACCTGAAACTAATGAATAAAACAAAATAAGGGACCTAAACTAATAAATGAAAATGAAAGAACACGAATCACTCTTATGAGAACAAACCACATAATTTAACAATTGGAACAATGATAATAAAATGCCATAACCGTGCGTACCTTGGGACCCTGTCTTCCCTTGGACCTCTCCAGCCAGTGCACCCCAACTAGGTCGATCCGCGTATGAGGGCGCACGTTGGCGAGTTCGGGCTTCACACTTAACAATTCACTTCCTCGGACTGTGCGTGAAGAGAAAATCAACGATGCCCCATGGTATCAGACGTGAACCTTGGAATCCCTGAAATGGTCATGATCTGGGCACACCTTGGGCCGATAGTTCATCAGCTTGACCCACCTCTACCGAGATCCAATCCTGCACCCACATTAAACTTATCGTACCTACGGTGGACATCCATATGGCTTTGTCGTTGTCTTCGATGCTTCAAATGCGGACTCTCGTCTGAAAAATGAATGGTCCGTTAGTGACCGACATATATACCGGTATCTAATCCCACACTTGCATTAAACTTGCCATGTTCACGGCAGACATCTGCGCGGTTTTGTCACCGTCTTTTATACTACGAACACGGACTTCTGTCCGGATATGAAATGGTCCATGAGTGACCGACATATATGTATATATGAACACTTACGCCCCAATGCGGGTTTGTTTAAATGGGATTCAATATTTTTGCTCTCGCTTTGTTACCATGATTCTTTAGGCCATGAGGCCCTTATTCCGGCGATTAATCAAGGGTGTTCCCCTCTCCGAGTGAATGTAAATGACGCCGTGACCTTTATGGCGTGGCGGGTTTTGGTCCCGACTCGAACTACACAATTGTCTGATTCGTCAGATCGCGCGCACCATGGGCTTCCATGAAGCCCGAATAGATCGTGACTTTGTGACTGGCACGCCCACACACTTAACAAACAAATGAACCCATATTAATAAACCAATTTGAAGTCCTGCAATTAATGACACCCAAGAGGGGGGTGAATTGGGTGTTTACAAACTTTAAGAAAACTTTTGGCCTTTTTAAAATATGTGATACAATGCTAATCAAGAGGTTCAAAACTGTTTGTTCACAAATTGGATTTATCAAACTTAATTGATGATGATATGGATTAAGCAAGATATACGTAGATAAATCTGGAACAACAATTTACACTAACACTCATGTAGAATGTAGGTAGGAGAAATGAATCACATCACACAATCCAAACCACAATGCACAGCGATTTTAAGGTGGTTCGGATGCAACGACGGTAATCCTACGTCCACCCCTCACCAAACCCGGTGAGGCTTCACTCGGGGATAAATCCCCAAACGGAGACGACGCTCCAAACACACACGCAGGACGACGCCTGCCCACACACACGGGGACGCACCCCAACACACACACACACACACACGGAGATGAGGTCTCCAACATGATCCAACAACCGGATCAACAATACACACACACGCTGCGACAGATGCAGCACTCCACACACTAAATCAATCGGATCTAAATAGATCCACACACACACATGCAAATCTAAGAAGACCTACGCACACACACACGAATAGAACATAATGACCACACACGCCACCACGGATCCACAACGATCCACACACACATGAATGTTTACAGTTTATGAGGAACACAAATGTAACACCCAAAACACAAAGGCAATGAGGCACAGTTTAGAAAACTCCTGATTTGGTTTCCACTGAGTGTATGATGTAGAACTTGGAACGATGCTTCCTGCTTCACTTGAATGGCTTTGGATGGGTTGGGAAAACCTAATTCTTTCACCCTTTGGCAGTCTTCCCTTGATCTCTTGCTTGCTTACTTGCTTCTTCCCTTCTTCCTCCTTGGACAGCCTCCCCTTGATCTTCCTTGAATGCTTGCTTGCTTCTTCACACCCTTGGAGGTTGCTAGCTTCAGATTTGGCTTGAAACACTTTGGAGATGGATGAAGATCTTGCTGAACGAAGTACTATTCATAGAGCTACAGTACTCTTCCTTCTTCACTTGGATAGCCTCTCCTTGGATCTCTTAGATAGTTAGGGTTTATGGCTCCAATGAGATGTTTTATAACCCTTGAATGGTCCATAGACAAGCCCCAGACCAGATCCATAAATCCCTCCTTGATTGGGGGCAGTGGGGTTGAAGAAATGGGTGAAGATTCCTCTCCACGAGCTTGAAATCAAAAGTCAATATTGGGGGCTTCGGGGCTGTCGGTCGACTGGAACAACTGGGTCGGTCAACCGTAAATCTACAGACAGAGCATTATGGCATTCTGTAAAATCCGGTCGACCGGCCCTGTGGTGGCGGTCGACCGACAGCAACCGGTCGACCGACCACAGGTAGGCAGTCGATCGAACTTCTGTAGAAATCCATCGTTTCGGTTCTGTTAATTCTGGTCGACCGGTCAAGGTCCGTTGGTCGACCGAAATTACCCAGACCTACAAAAATGAATAGTTAGCCCAATGAAACATGCCCAAATGACAAAGGCTTCATGTCCTCATTTATTTCATTCATTTTGGGATTGGATTTAACTTAGTTTGTACATTTGGATGGTTCAAAGCATGACATGTCCTTAAATAAGTTCAATGCTCACTTTTGAAGATTATACATGAGATGCATTTATGAATAATGCAAAAGACTTATAGAACCTTCAATTGCAAGCCACATTCAAGCTAAAGGGTTTCATGTTTAAGGTGCATGAATGAGGTGTATTAAGGAGAGGTATATGAGATACACATGGTGAAATCGATGCTAAGACAAGGTAAGAGTCTCACCAATGGTTCTTGATAGTAAGTGACATATACCACCTGTTTTGGATTGTAGAACAGCAAGGTGCTTATCCACACGTTAGGTTCACCAGGTGACTGCCATGAGATTATAAGTTTGATCCTGCAAGCAAGATAGTTAAGATTAATACCATACTTGTTCACATTAAAGAGATTATGAAACCTCTTGCCTCTTGTAAAACCAACATATGTAAATCAAGACCATGTAACCGTTGTCATTTGCCATCTCAACCATACATAAACAACAAGAGCATGAATGTACACAGTCATCAAGAACATGTGTAATCAACCATAAGTTTAGTTATCATCACTTAATCACACATTAAGTTTAGTTATCATCAAAATCATAACTTAACAATCATCAAAACCATAACTCAACAATCTCCCCATTTTTGATGATGACAAACTTAGTGATGATGACAAACTTAATGATGATACAACAGAATGGCACATATGTTCTTCTCCCCTTGTCACACACAATCATGAACTTTTCTTCCCCTTTGACATTATCAAAAAGCGGGATAATGCAAATCTTTCTCCCACAACAACATTATCAATCAAGTTGGTGTTGAGTTATGGTTTTGATGATTGTTGTGATTGTTAAGTTATGGTTTTGATGATAACTAAACTTAATGTGTGATTAAGTGATGATAACTAAACTTGTGATTGATTGCTCATGCTCTTGTTATCTATGTATGGTTGAGATGGCAAATGGCAACGGTTACATGGTCTTGATCCTTGGTTTGCATATGTTGGTTTATCAAGTTTACATATGTTGGTTTATCAAGAGGCAAGAGGTTTCATAACCTCTTTAATGTGAACAAGCATGGTATTAACCCTGACTATCTTGCTTACAGGATCAAACTCATGGCAGTCACCTGGTGAACCAAAACCTTGCTGTTCTACAATCCAAAAACAGGTGGTATATGTCATTTACTGTCAAGAATCATTGGTGAGACTCTTACCTTGTCTTAGCATCGATCTCACCATGTGTATATCATATACTTCTCCTTAATACATATAATTCATGCACATTAAACATGAAACCCTTCTAGCCATCGTGCGCCCTCGCCCGCGGATCGACCTGCGCGGTCAGGTTGCGGGGATGGAATTGACTTATGCATATGTTTCTTTGAGCTAACACTTCATTTTTGTAGGTATAAGTCTTTCCAGTCGACCAACTCACCTTGGCCGGTCGACCAGAATTGCCAGAACCGAAAAGATGGCATTTTTACAGGTTTCGGTCGACCGCCCCTAGGCGTCCGGTCGACCGGTTTGGCCAGAGATGAAAAATCAACCGACTGTAAAATTCCGGTTGACCGCCCCATGCCTTCCGGTCGACCGCCAGCCCCGAGGCCCCCTTTTGTTGACTTTTGTTTCAAGCTCGAGGAGAGGTCTTTCTACCCATTTGTTTAATCCCAATGACCCCAATTTCACCATGATTTGTGGATCTGGTCTGGGGCTTGTCTATGGACCATTCAAGGGCTATAAAACATATCATTTGGAGTCATAAACCCTAAGGAACTAAGAGGGCTTCAAGGGAGATCAAGAGGAGACTGTCCAACTGAAGAAGAAGGAGGAGGAGTACTGTAGCCGTGAACAGTACCTCGTGCAGCAACAATCTTCATCCAACTTTAAGCCATTCAAGGTAGATCTGAAGCTAACATCCTCCAAGGAAAAGAAGCAAGCAAGGAAGCAAGGATTCAAAGGAAGATTGCCCAAGGAAGAAAGAAGAAGAAGCAAGCAAGCACAGATTTGAGAAGAATGTTGTACAAGGGTGAAAAGAGCAAGGTTTTCACAATCCACTTGAAGTCATTCAAGCAAGAGGGAAGGTAACATTCAGGATCAGCAGCATACATTGACAAGGAAGCCAAATCAGGGGATTTTTAAACTGTGCCTTATTATGTTTCAAGTTCATATTCATGTTTTGTATAAACTGTGAAAACTTGTGTGTGTGTGGATCGTTGTTGGATCCGTGGTCATGTGTGTGTGTGTGTCGTATTTGATTCGTGTGTGCGTAGGTCTTTTTAGATCTACGTGTGTGTGTGGTTTTTATCCAGATCTTAGTGCTTGTGTGTGTGGAGTGCTGCACTTGTCCCAGCGTGTGTGTGTTTTGTTGATCCACTTGTTAGATCGTGTTGGAGACTTCATCTCCGTGTGTGTGCGTGTGTATTGGGGCGCATCCCCGTGTGTGTGTGCAGGCGTCGTCCTACGTGTGTGGTTGGAGCGTCATCTCCGTTTGGGGATTTATCCCCGAGTGAAGCCTCACCGGGTTTGGTAAGGGGTGGACGTAGGATTGCCATCGTTGCATCCGAACCACCTTAAAAACCGTTGTGCATTATGGTTTGATTTGTGTGGTTTGGTCATTTTCTTCTACCTCCATTCTAAGTGAGTGTATGTGTTAATTGTTGTTACAGATTTATCTACATATATCTTGAATATTCTATATCTCATCATACAAATTTTGATAAATCCAATTTGTGTTCAAATAGTTTTGAATCTCTTAACTAGCATTCTATCACATATTTCAAAAGGCCAAAAGTTTTTGTAAAATTTGTAAACACCCAATTCACCTCCCTCTTAGGTGTCATTGATCGTGAGACTTCAGCTGGAAGAAGCCAACAAAGCAAGAGCAAATCATTCTCCCTCTTTGAAACATCAATAGCCCAGAAATCAGATGAAGCAACAACAAATCATGGATGAACAAATCAATATGATTCCAATCAGATGATGCCAATTGGTGATTATTCTCACATGGAAAGATGAGTAGACCTGAAACCAACAAATCAAAATGATCCCCATTGTCCATTCAACACCTTAAACTTATCGAGCAAGTGTAAAGCATTTGAAGTCCATTCAATTTTTAAATTTTCATCATTTTCCAGATTTTTAAATTTTGGTTTGAAATGCATGAACTATAACACATGCAAGTGATGACATATGAGATGCATAATCAAACAAATACGTATATATATACATGCAACACAGCTCCCCTGTACTTATTTAAGAGAGGATAGGTATAGAAAGGGTGCATGAGGGTCATGACAATCGGAATGCACATGTGTAGCACATGGGAGGATGTGCAATCATATAGGAGATTCATGCAATTGCTAATGCAGTCAATCAACTTTCTGAATACATATTAAATCAAATTTTCAGATGTGTAAGTGAGTAACATGAAAAATGATAGTTGCAATATGGATATTCAGATTTTCATATTAACACAAGGAGATATTTTATAGACTGCACTTCAATTTTGAGAACAACGTATTGGAGGCTTCGCTCTACCTCAAAAAAATCTTCACACCAAATGTTTCAAAGATTTCACAAGGATAATCAGAATTTTTCTAAGGATGATCAGGTTCAATTAATTCCTTTTTACGCGAGTAGACGCATGGAGCTCATGCTAGAATCCCCGGTTACTCAGAATACTGAACCATTTCACCTCATTTTGAACAGAGGTACTTTAGTCAACACTTTTCAGAAATGAACCACATCACGTCTCAAGTGACATGTGCCCAATTTACTAAGTGAGACTGAGTATTGCTCTGCCTTTCATTTTCATTTCAGATTTTTCAACAAAGATAGGTAGGCATCTTTTTCCTCAACTGTCTCTTCAACATTCATGCAGTAAGTTTAATATCTCTATAGTGTTGAAAGGAAATTCATATATCCTTATCTTTAACATTCATTTTCACATTTTGTGCAGGATGTGTATGAATTTGATTCAGCATGTATACCAAAAATATCATGAACACATAACAGTGCAACTCCCCCTAAATAGATACACTTATGAGATATGAACTCTCCCCCAGAGTGTATGACATGAAACACTCCAATAATGACTCAAATGTAACAATATTTATCAAGAAGGTATAAGGTCATAGAAATTCCAAAGAATGAGGGTGAATAGCATATAATAGCAAGCAAGCACACAGAGAGAATGTATGCAACATGCAATGCAAATATGCAATGTAATGCAAAATTGCTGATACCATGAATGGATACCAATTGAATGAACTAAATGCAACCAATGCATGAGTTCTAATGCAATGCAACCTACGAGCATATAAGAATGCAATGCAATATGCAAAGGCAAGATGCAAGAGCTTGATTTTCAACCTAGTGAGACAAATGTTTCATGAAAGCATTCACATTCCTTTAATGATTCAACAGCATTTTTTTTAACATGACCTTTATGAAATAAGGGTGCTTAAATGATCAAAATTAGGAAATGCAACCCTATTTTCTGAAATTGTTCAAAGACATATTTTTAAAGGTCTTCCACAAGTTTTGAGATGAGAAATCATTTAGAAGCCAAAAATTTGAATTATTTGATCAAAAATATATTTTCAATTTAAATAGCTCAGCTCAAGAATTCATTCACAAATCAACCAATCACAAGCCAGTCAAAATTTTCAAGATCTAGTATGAGGCGGAGATTTTAGTCCGAAGACCCAGCTCACGCATAGGAATGCTTCCAAGTGGACATAATCCACTTTTCCACAAAGACCAAATGATATACCAGATGTGCAGTTCAATTCAGGTGTGATCATGCAATTCAAATTGAGAAATATTCAATATCTAATCACTTCATACACATCTCTCTAGATTTTCAATTTGATTCAACCAATTTGACAAGTTCATCACAACATGCTAGTAAATGACAATTCAAGTTTTTAGAATTAATACATGTCATATTAAAAGTGTCACCAAGTGACAAAAGGCCATTGCATGAATTGACGAGGTTGAATTACCTTAGTTTAGATGACAAGATCAGAAGCCTTCATGCACTAAGATCACTAACCCCACGAAGGTTAGTACTTTAGATTTTGGTTTTCTTACCTTTGCCTTGAGACTCCATTTTCTTCCAATCCTTCCACATACAATTCAAAGAAGAATAAAATTTAGTTTACCCAATAGGCTTGTTTCAAAGTTGCTCTATGTAATCCCTACAAATTATTCACAAAAGGAATTATTAGTAGTTCGAAAAATAATATCATCTACATATGCTTGAACCACTAGAATGTCCTTACCTGATTTTCTCGTGAAAGGTGTTTGATCAACCTTACCTCTTGAGTTCGTTATCAATCAAGACGATGTGAACTTTTCATACCATGCCTTGGGTATTTGCTGCAGCACGTACAAGACTTTCACCAGCTCGTACTTGAGTCGATCCTGGAGGTTGTTCAAGTTCTGGTATCCCATCTCCATGTGGCAATTGAGAAGATTCTCATCATTTTTTATCCTTGCAAGGTATTCCTTTAGTTGATTTAAGCCTGACTATGAATGGCCAGCATCACTTGGACTTGGGGAGTGCAATCTGCATCTAAAGATAAAAGACTTGATTTGTCAATTTCGATTCAAATTTATTAGCAATGACATGACAAATTCCCTTAACAACCAACATCCCCTTAGGAAGGTCTAGACATGATGCATGACTTATACATTAAGCCCATATGACGAATGTGGTTGCTCCCCCTTAGTGTGTGCATGAATTCAAGATGTTCAGTAACATCCTAATGTCATGTGCAGTCATGGATGAAGATAAAACCTGGATGTGATGAGTGCAAAACATGGATGTAATGAAGGCAAGAGAAATGCAATGCATTATGGCATCAGTTCCTTTAAGTTGAGAAGTAGATTCTTCAACTTTTGTGCATGAGAGTATGTGAAGGTATATGCAAACATGAAGATGTATGCAAACTTAATGCATGAAGTGAAGTCATGGTTTAGCAAGTCTTTGAGTTCCCCTTCAACATGATGCTGTATGGTAAGTGATATGCACATAGAAATGCAAACAACCATGGATGGAATGCATGTACAGACATATGCATTGTCACAAGATTCAACACAAAGTAATTCAAGACATAGCACATTCACTGGAGAGAGTAAGAGGGATATCACCTGAGTTTTTAAATTCAGTTTTTGATTTTATGTTTTAGCCTTTCTTGAGTCACTTGACTCGTGTTCCTTACCTTCTTGGCGAAAACTAATTATTTACTTTTCATTCCCATGGCACACCTACAAAACAGATTTCTCAATTTGCATTCTTAGGTACCCAAACCATCTTGGGTCCTTGTGGGTTAGTAGCAACATAGACATGTGATTTCTAATTTTTGATAGCATTCAAATCATCATTTTTCTTTAGAAAGTGATCATGCTTAACATTCCCAGATTTGCCAGAATGATTGGAGGAAACACGTGGCATTACATTTTTTCTTCTCATTGGTTCTACTGGTTTGTGTATGTGAGCATGACGTGTTGAGTGAAAACTCTTTTTCTTCATTAGTAACCAGCAATGTAATTTGTGTGACCCCTTTTACCACAGTGATTACAATGCATGGAAGATTTTGTGGTAAATAATTACTTTGCATTATTCAAAACAGCTTGGTTTCTACATGCTCTCAAATCATCATTTTTCAAAATGAAACAATCATGCATCATGTGTCCAAGTTTTCCACAATAGATACAAAAAATATTTCTTTTCTTGGATGCATGGGGTTTTACATGAATATTTTTAGCATGCAAATTAATTTTTTGATTTTTGTTTTCTTTTTCAATCTTTTGGACATTCACACTATTTTTCAGATTTGATTGGGTTCTTGTTACAATGGGTTGCTGGGAGTCAGATTTAGAGGTGCTGGGTGTACATGTGGTGTGAACAAAAGAAGTGTGTAGCTTGCTTTCAAATTTCTTTTTGTTCATAGGATTGAACCCCAACCCTTCCCTTTGAAAATTCACTTTCATGCCCAAAAGTTTGTCCAGGTTATCTTTGCCATCTACAAATTTAGACAGCGAATTATTCAAGTCAAGAATTTCATATTAAAGATATGAAATGTGCGATTCAGCATTGGCAAGTTCTTCTTCACAAGTAGAAAGTCTAACATTCAACACATCATTGGTAGTCTTAAGGCATTCTACTTCTTGTTTTAATTCATCCACATTTTCATATTCACTTGCAACCACAGATTTTCCTTTTTCTAGAACCAACAATCTTTCAGAAATGACTTTGTTTAATTCCTTCAGTTTCTCATTTTCATTTCTCAAGGAAGAAATTTGATCTTTATGGAATTCAAGATCGAACACATGAGACTCAATCAATTCCTCTATATGCAAGCATTTATTACAAGAGGAATTACACTTATTTTGTTCAGCATCCTTTTTCAATTTTTTATTTTCTGATTTTAACTTCTTGAATTTTTTAGCAAGCTCATCATATGCATTCAACGAATCTTCATAGCTAAATTCATCTTCATTATCAGAATCAGAATTTACCTTTGAGCTTGATTCACTTGGTTGATCACTCCCTTGTTCACTCGTGCCTGCCACAAGACATCTCTCTTTAAGCTCTTCCTTGAAGTCTGCTAATCCATCCAATATTTCCTTCGCGGATCTGCAATGAGAGACAAATGGAAAGTGATTAGAATAAACTGCGACAGTAAGCAACTTTAAAACCAAACAATTTTGATCATATTTAAACTTATAATCTGCGGTCCAGATAGATTTATCTTTAGGTAACTCATAAGGACCATGTGAAATAAGCTTCCATAGCTTTGGGTCATATGAGTTGACAAGACTGCACATTCTACCTAACCACAAATCAAACTTGGAACCATCAAACACCGGTGGAGAATTCAAGGTGTACATATTGGTAGTCATTGATCTGGATCTCTCTAGATCGTTAGATCTATAAAGAATCGAGCCATAGCTCTGATACCAATTGAAGTCTCGCGATCAATGACACCCAAGAGAGGGGTGAATTCGATGTTTACAAATTTTAAGAAAACTTTTGGCCTTTTTAAAATATGTGATACAATGCTAATCAAGAGGTTCAAAACTGTTTGTTCACAAATTAGATTTATCAAACTTAATTGATGATGATATGGATTAAGCAAGATATACGTAGATAAATCTGGAACAACAATTTACACTAACACTCATGTAGAATGTAGGTAGGAGAAATGAATCACATCACACAATCCAAACCACAATGCACAGCGATTTTAAGGTGGTTCGGATGCAACGACGGTAATCCTACGTCCACCCCTCACCAAACCCGGTGAGGCTTCACTCGGGGATAAATCCCCAAACGGAGACGACGCTCCAAACACACACGCAGGACGACGCCTACCCACACACACGGGGACGCACCCCAACACACACACACACACACGGAGACGAGGTCTCCAACACGATCCAACAACCGGATCAACAATACACACACACGCTGCGACAGATGCAGCACTCCACACACTAAATCAATCGGATCTAAATAGATCCACACACACACATGCAAATCTAAGAAGACCTACGCACACACACACGAATAGAACATAATGACCACACACGCCACCACGGATCCACAACGATCCACACACACATGAATGTTTACAGTTTATGAGGAACACAAATGTAACACCCAAAACACAAAGGCAATGAGGCACAGTTTAGAAAACTCCTGATTTGGTTTCCACTGAGTGTATGATGTAGAACTTGGAACGATGCTTCCTGCTTCACTTGAATGGCTTTGGATGGGTTGGGAAAACCTAATTCTTTCACCCTTTGGCAGTCTTCCCTTGATCTCTTGCTTGCTTACTTGCTTCTTCCCTTCTTCCTCCTTGGACAGCCTCCCCTTGATTTTCCTTGAATGCTTGCTTGCTTCTTCACACCCTTGGAGGTTGCTAGCTTCAGATTTGGCTTGAAACACTTTGGAGATGAATGAAGATCTTGCTGAACGAAGTACTATTCATAGAGCTACAGTACTCTTCCTTCTTCACTTGGATAGCCTCTCTTGGATCTCTTAGATAGTTAGGGTTTATGGCTCCAATGAGATGTTTTATAACCCTTGAATGGTCCATAGACAAGCCCCAGACCAGATCCACAAATCCCTCCTTGATTGGGGGCAGTGGGATTGAAGAAATGGGTGAAGATTCCTCTCCACGAGCTTGAAATCAAAAGTCAATATTGGGGGCTTCGGGGCTGTCGATCGACCGGAACAACTGGGTCAGTCAACCGAAAATCTACAGACAGAGCATTGTGGCATTCTGTAAAATCCGGTCGACCGGCCCTGTGGTGGCGGTCGACCGAACTTCTGCAGAAATCCATCGTTTCGGTTCTGTTAATTCTGGTCGACCGGTCAAGGTCCGTTGGTCGACCGAAATTACCCAGACCTGCAAAAATGAATAGTTAGCCCAATGAAACATGCCCAAATGACAAAGGCTTCATGTCCTCATTTATTTCATTCATTTTGGGATTGGATTTAACTTAGTTTGTACATTTGGAAGGTTCAAAGCATGACATGTCCTTAAACAAGTTCAATGCTCACTTTTGAAGATTATACATGAGATGCATTTATGAACAATGCAAAAGACTTATAGAACCTTCAATTGCAAGCTACATTCAAGCTGAAGGGTTTCATGTTTAAGGTGCATGAATGAGGTGTATTAAGGAGAGGTATATGATATATACATGGTGAGATCGATGCTAAGACAAGGTAAGAGTCTCACCAATGGTTCTTGACAGTAAGTGACATATACCACCTGTTTTGGATTGTAGAATAGCAAGATGCTTATCCACACATTAGGTTCACCAGGTGACTACCATGAGATTATAAGTTTGATCCTGCAAGCAAGATAGTTAAGATTAATACCATGCTTGTTCACATTAAAGAGATTATGAAACCTCTTGCCTCTTATAAAATCAACATATGCAAACCAAGGATCAAGACCATGTAACCGTTGCCATTTGCCATCTCAACCATACATAAACAACAAGAGCATGAATTTACACAGTCATCAAGAACATGTGCAATCAACCATAAGTTTAGTTATCATCACTTAATCACACATTAGTTTAGTTATCATCAAAACCATAACTTAACAATCATCAAAACATAACTCAACACAATTAACAAATGAACTTAGATCTTAATATAAAATGCATCCACAAATGCCTGGCAACGGTTCTGGGGAACTGGGCTTGCTGCTTGACTGGGAATTGAAGACTGGAAGGACTGGCCGGTTAGATCCTTCACGGGGAAGGATCGACCTCACGAATAGTGGCTGGGACGCGCGCCTTAGTCTGGCTGTCGCGCGAACTCGTGCTCTGGTGCATAATATAGCTTCATATGTTTGCCATTGAGAGGCGGGAATGGTCTATGACCTTTGTGATCGACAACCGTGTAAGCCCCACCCTTGTAGACATTGTGGATAATGTATGGACCTTGCCAATTCGGCTGTAATTTTCCACTGGAGCGCCCTGCCATGACTTCCTTTTCCTTGATCATGACAAGGTCGCCTTGCTTGAAAGCTCGCTGCTTGACGAGCTTATCATAGACCCGAGCCATACGGGCCTGATATACTTGCAGGTGTTTGTAGGCTTCGAGCAACTTGCCTTCTAGATCGGCGAGTTCTTCTAGCCTTCTATGGTACTCACTTTTGTCAGGGCCGGCAAGGCCGGTGTGGACCGCCACATGGTAAGAAGCTAACTGGACTTCGATAGGGATAACTGCTTCTATTCCGTAAGCAAGGTAGAACGGCGAGCACCTCGTGGGGGTTTTGTAGACCATCTGATAGACTCACAATGCTTCGAAGACCTTCTCACCCCAATCGCATTTCCGGTGGCTAACCATCTTAGCCAGGAGCTTGCAGAGGGTCTTATTGAAGGCTTTCGCTAAGCCATTAGCCTGGGGGTTGTAGACCGAAGAGGTTCTCCAGTCGATGTGGAATTTGGCCGCTAGCTAGTATACGGTCTTATTCTTGAATGGTGTCCCGTTGTCGGACACTATGCGACTAGGAGTGCCGAACCGAAATATGATGTTGTGCCGGACGAATCTAACAACGATTTCCTCAGTGACCTCTCACAAGGGAAGGGCCTCCGCCCATCGAGAGAAGTAATCGGTGGCAGCCAAAATGTATTTGTGGCCCTTAGAAGATGGCTGGAAAGGCCCCATGATGTCCATGATGCCTCGTCGAGGCAGGTCTCTAGCAACTCCAGACCAAGACGCCTCGCCAAGGCAGGTCTCCAGCAACTCCAGACCAAGACGCCTCGCCGAGGTAGGTCTCCAGCAAGCTCAGACCAAGACGCCTCACCGAGGCAGGTCTCCAGCAACTTCAGGCCAAGACGCCTCGTCGAGGCAAGTCTCCAGCAACCTCAGACCAAGTTGCCTCACCGAGGCTGATCTCCAGCAACTCCAGAGCAAAATGCCTCGCTTGCAGAGGGTCTACAGCAACCCTAGTCCGACATGCTTCCCTGAGGCAGGCCCTCAACAACATCGGGTCAATGGCCCTTGCCAAGGCCGACCCCCAGCAACACCAGGTCGACATGTCTCGTTGAATATTGCCTCCAGCAGCATCAGACCAACACACCTACGATGTCGAGTGTCTTCAACCGCTTCGCCCCAGTCGTCAGATCACCCTACTTCTTGGCTGTGGTCCCCGTTGTTGTATATATCTCGGTGTTTTTTTTATGATAACAAAACCAAGGACATATGGTTGCTCACATACTTGGAACTAATAACCTAAGTGATTTTCATAAGCTTTCAAGGTCAGAACTCTTCATGTTTTTGCTTATGATTTTAGCATTCCAAATGGTTTTCTAAGAACTTGAAATAACTTTTAACCAATCGTTCAATTCATGCCTCGATCATATGGACACACTTTTCTGGGCTAAACTTTTTATTTTTCAGGTTTTTGACAGTCCGGTCGACCTCCAGCATCACCCCGGTCGACCTGGAATAACAGAATGGAATTTTCTATAGGCTGTCTCAGTGGCGGTCCACCGCCCCCTCAATCCCAGTCGACCGGATTTCCCAGGGACCGGCCTTCTGCAGGTTTCTCAGTGGCGGTCGATCGCCAACCCCGAGCTGCCCAATATTGTTGACTTTTTGTCACTTCGAGGGAAGCCCTTTCACTTAGTATTGTTTAATCCCTGATCACCCAAAACCCTCCAGAAATTATGGATCTGGTCTGGGGGAGTCCATGGACCATTCGAGCCTATAAAACTTATACAAGAGGGTCAAGAAAACCCTAATGCTTAAGGTGGATCAAGGAGGCTATCAAAGAGGAAGAGAAGGGAGCTAGCACTGTAGACGTGAATAGTGCTCCGAGAAGAGTTCTTCATCCTTCTTCATCCATTCAAGTGAAGATCAATCCAAGGGATCAAGCTGCATCCAAAGCATTTGTCATCCATTAAGGGGGAGCAAATCAACATTCCTCTCTTGTGCTCTAATTTCATATTTTTCTTTTGAGCTTCATTTGTGATTCTTGTAATCGTTAAACATTTCAGTGTGTGTGGATCTTCCTAGATCCATGTGTGTGTGTGTGTGGTTAATCCATTGTAGTTTTGTGTGTGTTAAGGTGTTCTTACACCTTCATGGAAGCTCTCCTTCCCAGTGTATGTGTGTGTGTGTCTGATCTTGTAACACTTTACAAGATAGTGTGTGGATCCTCACTGTCGGTGAGGGGTGGACGTAGGTTGTCGTTGTGGCATCCGAACCACCTTAAAATCGCTGTCTCTTTGTGATTTGTTCCTTATCTCATTTCCCCCTTCTTGCATGCCTGTAGATCTAGATTATGTGATTTCTTTCAAATAGATCTTTCGGTATATCAAGCTGGACTCAGACTGACAAGGTTATTCTTGCCGGAAAGATAACAGTTTACGCGAATGAATCTACGGATTTGTTAATTCTGCCTAGTACCAAGGGTTATTGTTGTGATTAATTTTGATAGATCTAGGTTATCCTGCTCTTGGTTCACTATGTCCTCGCTTAATCGTAAAATTGAGTATAGTTCGGCTAAATTTTTGTTATCACCCAATTCACCCCCCTCTTGGGTGCCATTGACTACGGGACTTCAATTGGTATCAGAGCAAAGGCTCTATCTTTCACAGATCTAACGATCTAGAGTGAGATCCAGATCAATGGCAAACAAGGGTATGATGCCCGAAGGTCACTCCATCAACCGTCCTCCGTTCTTTGACGGCTCAAACTACTCATACTGGAAAAATAGAATGCATGTTTTCTTGAGGGCTCAAGAGTATGAAGTTTGAAGAGTTGTGGACAAGGGTCCTTACAAACTTGGGAATGATGAAGAAAAATGGACACCCGAGGAAATTAAGAAATGCACTGTTAATTTCAATGCTATGAATATTATGCAATGTGCAATACACCCTAACGAATTCTCTCGTGTCTCCATGTGCAGCTCAGCTAAAGAAATGTGGGACAAACTACAGCTCATATATGAAGGGACGTCCGAGGTCAAGGAGACCAAGGCCAACCTTCTGGTTCGATACTATGAGCTTTTCAAGATGAAGCCTGAAGAGACAATTTCAGAGATGTTCGCAAGGCTAACTGATATCACGAATGGTCTCAAGAGTCTTGGGAAAGATTACACAAATTCTGAGCTTGTAAGAAAAGTGCTAAGATCCCTCTCTCCTGCGTGGCACACCAAAGCCACCGTTATTGAAGACTCTAAGAATATGTCCACACTTACCCTCGATGAACTCATAGGGTCACTCATGACTTATGAGATAAATGTGAAGAGGACAGCTGAGGAAGATATCAAGAAGAAGAAAGTAATTGGATTGAGAGCTCATCAATCCGATGACGACTCTCAAGAAGAAGAGTCCAGTGACGAAAGCAACGAAGAAGAAGAATTGGCTATGATCACTCATCAAGTAAAAAGATTTCTGAGGAAGAAAAGAAATTACCCAAGCAACTTCAGAAAAGGGCAAAGACAGCCCACTCAAACCAAGGGTGAGTCGAGCAAGCCGAGTAGCATCATATGCTACGAATGCAAAAAGCATGGGCACATGAGGGGAGAGTGCCCAGACCTGAAGAAGAAATTCAAGAAGGACAATTTCAGAAAGCCCAAAGCCATGGTTGCTACGTGGAGCGATGAAGAGGGCGAACCATCCGAGGAGGAGATACAATAGCTCGTGGAGAGCTTGTGTCTCATGGCTCATGAGGATGACTCAACTGAGGTAAATTCGGACCCTGATATTATTTCAAATGAGCAATGGGAATCTGAATATGAAAAACTGTATGCCAAATACAAGAAAATCAGATCTGAAAATAAAACTCTTAAAAAGAAAATTGATGAACTGTCACATGAAGATATCTTTGTCAAGTTTGGAAAATTGGAACATGAATGGTTTGAAACAACTGAAGAAAGAGAAAGCTTACTGCAAACTATTTCAGATATTGAAAGAACCAAAGAAGAGATTTCATGCAAAATGGCTGAAGCTGAAAAAGTGTGTGAAAATCTGAAAAAGAAGAAGAAATTCTGAAATCCACAAATTCAGAACTCGAAAGGAGAAATGGGATTTTGGGTGAAAAAGTTGCTGAACTTCAGTCCACCTTGACTAGATTTGTTAAAGGAAAACAAAACCTGGATAACCTATTGGGGGTTAAAGTCAACTTCCAAAAGGAAGGCTTGGGGTACACACCTCAAAACAAAAAATCTTTTGAGCATAAGATCACCACATCCTTTGTTCATGAAAAGGACTATAATCATACTTCATGTTCTAATTCTAAACCCCAACATGTTCAGCCTAAACCACACAAATATCAAAGAACTTTCTCCCATGTTAATTGCTTTCATTGTGGTAGATTTGGTCATGTGATTTCTAACTGCTGGTTTAGACAAAGCACACCTAAATATCATGTTCCATGGACAAAGAGAACACCCGCAAGAAGTTGGACTAACTCCTATGGACCCAAACTTGTTTGGGTACCAAAAATAATTGCATGAGAATTTCTCTTCTTGCAGATATGTCTTGAAGCTAGGGGGAGCAAATGGTATTTGGATAGTGGCTGCTCAAGGCATATGACAGGGGACAAGAAAGTGTTCTCTACACTGCAAGACAAGGATGGAGGTTCAGTTGTCTTTGGAGGTCAAGACAAAGGTAAAATCGTTGGGATTGGCAACATTGGTAAGAATTCTGAAATTCTTATTGAAGATGTGCTTTTGGTGAAAGGTCTGAATCATAACTTGCTAAGCATAAGCCAATTATGCGATAAGGGTTTTAAAGTTGTTTTTGATGTAACTCACTGCATTGTCTTGAACAAAAACACAAATGAGATCAAATTTCTTAGAAAAAGGAATAACAATGTCTATACTATTGATATTGATAATGTTTCGTGCGATGATCTCTGCTTGGTTGCGAACAATCATGAAAATACATGGTTATGGCACCGAAGATTAGGTCATGCTAGTTTTGGAGTAATCTCTAAGTTGTCTAGACATTACTTGGTGAATGGACTGCCAAAATTAAAATTTGAAAGTGATAGAATCTGTGAAGCTTGCACAAAAGGTAAGCAAACATGAATTTCCTTCAAAAACAAAAACATCATTTCATCTGCTAGGCCTTTGGAACTGTTGCATCTTGATCTTTTTGGCCCTACTAGAACATCTAGCCTAGGTGGAAAATCCTATGGCTTTGTGATTGTTGATGACTTTTTCAGATTCACATGGGTGTTATTTTTAGCTAATAAAAGTGATGCCCTGATGAAGTTTCAAGTGTTTTGCAGAAAAATCCAAAATGAAAAAGGTTACCTCATCACCACCATCTAGAGTGATCATGGTGGTGAATTTGAAAATCATGAATTCAGCACTTTCTGTGAAGAGCAGGGGTATACACACAATTTTTCATCACCAAGGAAGCCCCAGTAAAATGGAGTAGTGGAGAGGAAGAACATAACATTAATAGACATGGCCCGAACCATGCTAAGTGAGAATTCCATACCTAAGTATTTTTGGGCTGAGGCGGTGAGTACAGCATGCTACATCATCAACAGGGCAATGGTAAGGCCCATTCTAATGAAAACTCCATATGAGCTCTACAAGGGTAAGAAACCAAACATTTCTTATCTTAAACCCTTTGGATGCCCTTGCTATATTTTGGACAATGGTAAGTCCAACCTGGGTAAGTTTGATGAAAAGAGTGACAAAGGAATCTTCCTAGGTTATGCACTCAATTTCAGAGCTTACCATTTATTTAATAAAAGGACTTTGGTTGTTGAAGAAAGTCCGTATGTCATTTTTGACGAATCCGAATCAAAACTGATAAACCAAATTTCCTCTACCTTGGATGCAGATGAAGCTCCTAAGAACTCATCGAATGTCAAAACTAAGGATAAACCATTGAAGGCAACATCAAGCAAAAATGAGGAGGATGAGGATCCTACAATTGAGACACTGCAAGAACCACAAGTGCAGCATCCTGATTTGCCCAGCTCTTCCACAATTCTAAAGGATCATCCAGCTGTGAATATCATAGGTAATTTGGAGGATGGGGTAAGAATCAGGTCCTCTCTAAGGCAGGTAGAAGAGGAGGATTTGCTGGCTCTACTTTCACAAGAAGAACCCAAGGACATTCATGAAGCTCTTCAAAATGAATCCTGGATTCAGGCTATGCATGAAGAGCTACACCAGTTTGAAAGAAACGAGGTGTGGACTCTCGTGCCGCGTCCTAAGAACCATCTCACTATTGGAACCCGTTGGGTTTTCAGAAATAAGCTAAATGATGCGGGATTGGTTGTTAGGAATAAGGCTCGGCTTGTTGCCAAGGGGTATAGTCAGGAGATGGGTATTGATTTTGATGAATCTTTTGCACCGGTTGTTAGACTTGAAGCAGTCCGAATCTTATTATCCTATGCTTGCTCCTTGAACTTTAAGTTATTTCAAATGGATGTTAAATCTGTATTTCTTAACGGCTATATCAAGGAGGATGTTTTTGTAGAGCAGCCTCTAGGTTTTGAAGATTCCAAACATCCACAACATGTATACAAGCTCCAAAAGACCCTGTACGGACTAAAGCAAGCACCAAGGGCATGGTATGAATGGCTTACCTTATTTCTGGTTGAAAATGGCTTTAAGAGAGGTAAGGTTGATCAAACTCTGTTTAAGAAGAAATCAGGTAAAGACATTTTAGTAGTTCAAGTGTATGTGGATGACATCATTTTTGGAGCTACTAACCATGCCTTATGCAATGAATTTGCAGAAATTATGTAAGGAGAATTCGAGATGAGTTTAATGGGGGAGCTAAACTTCTTTCTTGGATTACAGGTGAAGCAAACTTCTGAGGGCATTTTCATAAGTCAAGCAAAATACACAATGGAATTGTTAAAGAAATACGGTATGGCGGAAGCAAAACCTATATCAACTTCCATGGCTACCACCATAAAGCTGGATAAAAATGAAAATGGTAAAACAGTAGATCCTACACTGTTTCGAGGTATGATCGGATCACTACTGTACCTTACAGCATGTCACCCTGACATTCAATTCAGTGTATGTCTTTGTGCCCGTTTTCAGTCATGCCCCAAGGAATCTCATTTATCAGCTGTGAAACGCATCTTTAGATATCTCATTGGCTCAATAGACTTTGGCTTGTAGTTTCTTATCGGTGGTTCCTTTGATTTAATTGCATATACCGATGCGGATTATGCTGGGTGCATTGTAGATCGTAAAAGTACAAGTGGGTACTGTCAGTTTCTTGGTGGTTGCCTAGTCTCATGGGCCTCCAAGAAACAACATTCAGTAGCTCTCTCAACGGCCGAGGCTGAATATGTAGCCGCCGGAAGTTGTGGAGCCCAAGTACTTTGGATCAAAAACCAACTGCTTGATTTAGATGTTGAAATGAAAACTGTTCCAATACTGTGTGCTAATACCAGTGCAATTAATTTGTTAAAAAATCCTGTTCAGCACTCTAGGACCAAACATATAGATATTCGTCATCACTTTCTGAGAGATCATGTAGGAAAAGGGGTCTTTGAATTGAACTTCATTGACACACACAATCAGCTAGCTGACATTTTCACCAAACCCCTAAACCAGGATCAATTTAATAAGATAAGAAGAGAACTTAGGATGTGCAAGGGTGAGAGCATACATGCATAGGTTTGCATCTAAGGTATAGGGTTGCATTTGTAGAAATTCATGTGCATCACGGGTAGAAAAACATGCATATTGACTTTATTTTCCTTCTATACATTGTGTGTCTTCATTCACCGATGAATGCCTGCATGTACATACTTATATTTAGCCCTCCTTGAAAAATAATTCTACGGACATATATTCCTTGATTAAATACATCTATGGACTCAGTGTTGTTGGAACTAACGGTTCTACCTAGGGGAAATCAGAACTTCTTCTCGTCTCCACATCTTCGCCTCTACATAATTCCCATGTCTTGATGTATCAAGCAGTCGGTTGCTTATCCCCCATAAACAAAAAAAAAAGAAAAAACAAAAAAAAGAGAAACAAAAAAAAGAAAAGAAAAGAAAAGGAAAAAGAATTTTTCAAAAAATGGGGATTTTGGTCCTGGCGGTCGACCGCCAGGCCCGCGCTGGTCGACCGCCGACGACAGATCAGCCCGACCTAAGGGTCAAACGACCCCTTTTATAAGGGTTATTTCTCCCTCTTTCCTTCTCTCTTTCACTCCTATTCACTCTCTACCACCTTGCCCTAACCCTAGCACTCCCTCTCTCCACCAACCAAGCCCCCACACCTCTCTCCCTCCACCCGCACACGATTCGGTCGTCCCGTCATCATTCCGGGACATCCGCCATACGGTCGCTCGTGCGTCTGTGGAGAACCCTCTCAGCTTCCACACTGTGGAAAGGTCGTTCCAAGCCCTAGCAGTGCTCCTGTGCTCCATCCACGTTTCCGGGGTTGAGATTGATTGTTCCAAGAGTTTCCCAATGGCTTTTTCAAGGTCGGGATGCCGCTCAAACAGAGTTCTCGGCGTTCTGCCCAAGGGCAAGCTAGCCGTCAACGGCCAGAGGCCCCGGCTCCTCCACCTCAGCAAGCTCCTCCTCTGCCTTGAGCACCTTTACCTCCACGTCCTATTATCGACCCTCGCTTGGTCGACTTCAATGAGGTGAATGAGCTCCTCCCGGATTTGTGCGCTCTTTTTGAGGTTCAGGAAGGATGGATGGATTTTGTTACCCGGTACAATAGATATTATCCTCGGTTGGTGCAGCAGTTCTACGGGTGTTTAGTTGTGAGGAATGACCAGTTATATACCACGGTTGAGGGTGTGGAGCTTCATATCACTCCGGAGTTATTTCAGCAGGCCCTAGGAGTATCAGCCATGGGTGCAGATAGGGCATATGGTTTTGGTGAAGTTCCAGCAACATTTATTGTTATGACCAACTGTGAGTATGTGCACGGTGTGAGCAATTTGATCAAGCTGAATGCCAATCATTTTCCTCCACTACAACGGGTCCTGCACCACATGTTTACATCATTGATTTATCCCAAAGTGGGCGGTCGAGATGAGGTTGCAGAAGTTCAGAGATTCCTATTCTATCATGTCATAAATGGAATTCAAATCAATATGGGTCGGCTCATGACAGATCTGATTAGCACCTGTCGTACCTACCTCCGGCGCTCTCTTCCATATGCTTCGCAGTTGACCGATGTCTTCATTTATGCCGGGATAAATGTGGCAAATGAGAAGTTCATATATGTTAGGCAGGATGATGTATACAACAAGCATAAAATTTTCACAGATTTTGGCTACTACTTTGGTCCCGACGGCGAGCTTGTGCGGGACATTCCAGTTTATGGGGAAGATGAAATCAGTGAGGAAGAAGAAGGACCAGCACAGGAGCAAGGTGAAGGGGATATCCCCCCTCCAGTTCCAACTGAGGAGCAGCCTCCCCCACCATATCCTTATCACCAGGATTTTGAGATGCCTCCTCCACCTTAGTTTCACCATGGGGAATCTTCCACTCAGGGGGCCGGACAGCGCCCTTCGGTGGACTACGAGGCTCTTGACGGGCGGCTTACCGGCTTGGAGACTCGTGTGGATACCCTTGGAGATCATCTTTCTAACCTTGGGGACACTATGGGCACTGCGTTTGACACCATATCCGGGCGCATGGACACCTTCTCTACTGCCTTGGACACTCTCTCTACTCAGATGGCCACTCTCACCACCCACATGACTTCCTTCCAAGAGGATTTAGCAGAGTCTGGCCAATCCTTTAGCTTCATGCAGCTCTCCCTTCTTGGCATGCGGTGCCAGGATGCGGCTCGTGATGAATCCATTGGTCATATTCTTGATCTTCTTCATAGTCATGGCCACCATCTTGGCGACATTCGTCGACATCTTGGCCTTCCACCTACACCTCCAGCAGATCAGCCACCTCCTGAAGATACTCCATGAGGATTTATTTTGTTTTCACCTCTAGCATGTTCTCTTTTGGTCCAGTGTTGCTTGAGTCCCTCCTTCGTCTATCCTATCCCTTTTTGCTGTTGACAAAGGGGGAGAAGTAGTAGGGCAGGTTTATTATCTACTTATGTATGTCGTTGTGTGGTTGTGTTGCTTGCTTGCATGTCACATGTGAGGGCTGTCAGTAGTATTAGTCCTTTGCTTAGTCTTTACTTTTAGAGTTGTGCATTCACTCTCGCACTAATGTACCTTGTAATGAAATGATGAATTGAAAGTACTGGTGTTTGAATTCAGATGGCTGGCATTTGTGTCTCATTTCATATTCTTGTTGGCAAACAAGTGGTTGGGCGGTATGTGCCACTTTGTGTTGAACGGATTAGCATGTTGATCTTTCTAGCACTCGTTCAAATTGAATTTCCTTAAAATATGAACATTGGTTTGAATGCCCTAGAGTTTTGTCATCATTAAAAAGGGGGAGATTGTTGTATATATCTCAGTGTTTTTTTTATTATAACAAAACCAAGGACATATGGTTGCTCACATACTTGGAACGAATAACCTAAGTGATTTTCATAAGCTTTCAAGGTCGGAACTCTTCATGTTTTTGCTTATGGTTTTAGCATTCCAAATGATTTTCTAAGAACTTGAAATAACTTTTAACCAATCGTTCAATTCATGCCTCGATCATATGGACACACTTTTCTGGGCTAAACTTTTTATTTTTCAGGTTTTTGACAGTCCGGTCGACCTCCAGCATCACCCTGGTCGATCTGGAATAACAGAATGAAATTTTCTACAGGCTGTCTCAGTGGCGGTCGACCGCCCCCACAATCCCGGTCGATCGGATTTCCCAGGGACCGGCCTTCTGCAGGTTTCTCAGTGGCGATCGACCGCCAGCCCCGAGCTGCCCAATATTGTTGACTTTTTGTCACTTCGAGGGAAGCCCTTTCACTTAGTATTGTTTAATCCCTGATCACCCAAAACTCTCCAGAAATTATGGATCTGGTCTGGGGGAGTCCATGGACCATTCAAGCCTATAAAACTTATACAAGAGGGTCAAGAAAACCCTAATGCTTAAGGTGGATCAAGGAGGCTATCAAAGAGGAAGAGAAGGGAGCTAGCACTGTAGACGTGAATAGTGCTCCGAGAAGAGTTCTTCATCCTTCTTCATCCATTCAAGTGAAGATCAATCCAAGGGATCAAGCTGCATCCAAAGCATTCGTCATCCATTAAGGGGGAGTAAATCAACATTCCTCTCTTGTGCTCTAATTTCATATTTTTCTTTTGAGCTTCATTTGTGATTCTTGTAATCGTTAAACATTTCAGTGTGTGTGGATCTTCCTAGATCCGTGTGTGTGTGTGGTTAATCCGTTGTAGTTTTGTGTGTGTTAAGGTGTTCTTACACCTTCGTGGAAGCTCTCTTTCCCAGTGTATGTGTGTGTGTGTCTGATCTTGTAACACTTTACAAGATAGTGTGTGGATCCTCACTGTCGGTGAGGGGTGGACGTAGGTTGTCGTTGTGGCATCCGAACCACCTTAAAATCGCTGTCTCTTTGTGGTTTGTTCCTTATCTCCTTTCCCCCTTCTTGCATGCCTGTAGATCTAGATTATGTGATTTCTTTCAAATAGATCTTTCGTTATATCAAGCTGGACTCAGACTGACAAGGTTATTCTTGCCGGAAAGATAACAGTTTACGCGAATGAATCTACGGATTTGTTAACTCTGCCTAGTACCAAGGGTTATTGTTGTGATTAATTTTGATAGATCTAGGTTATCCTGCTCTTGGTTCACTATGTCCTCGCTTAATCGTAAAATTGAGCATAGTTCGGCTAAATTTTTGTTATCACCCAATTCACCCCCCTCTTGGGTACCATTGACTACGGGACTTCACTCGTGGCTGCTCCGCCGCTGCCCACTTTTTGGTTAACGTCATCCATCCCCCTGTTACTCCGGCCTCTCCTAATTCCCTGACACCACCAGCTAACCAGCTGGCCCCTACCACTTCCGCCATGCAATGGCGGCCCTGGATGGAGCCGGAATCTCTCAACTTCGAAGCCCTATTATGATCCCAGTTCCCCCTATAACCCCTGACCCACCAGCTATAATCCCAGTCACATCCAACCACGATAAAGTGGCCTCCAGCACCATAACTTGACGATTTGCGAGGGCCCTACAACACAACTCCAGCTATAATGCCTCAGAGGTGTGACCAGCTCGTCCCATAGGACGGTCAGCACCAAGCTTGGCCAATGCACCCTTATGGGTGATCAACAAACAATGCCAGCACCCCACAAAAAAGTCAACCACCACAGTAGTGGTAGGCTGCTAGCGACCGACCGCAGGATCCACCACAAAGTCCTGGTCAGAGCGACGATCATCTTGTCACCAACCAGCAATCCCAAGAGCTGAGGGATAGGTGGCCCTCCAATTCCCAAGACAGGGAAGTCTCAAACCCCCCTACGCAGCATCCTCGGCTACGGTCACGATCAAAGGGGAACAAGCCAGGAAGTGAAAAATGCTCAAAGCACTCCTTGACTTAGACAAGGTGGAAAACCTGAGAAAACACAAATCTCAGTGCACAAGTCCACCTCTGGGGGCAAGGCATGGCCCCCGCTGGTGCAACCTCAGATAATGAAAAGGAAGCCACAAGTGATCTCCCATTGCTCGCCAGCCGCCCTATGAGGCGAGATGGCCTCAACAGTCATGGCCTCCCTTGTCTCAGATTTCTAATGAGGGAAGGTCCTTTCCACCAAGCCGCCTCTCCTCAGAAAATCCGCAAAGCCCGATGCGCAAGGCAGACCCCAGACATAGGCAACAAAGGCAAGGGCATTGTTACACCAAGCTCCCCTGGCCTCTCTTTGCCTTCGACATTGCCGTCCAGTCCAGTCACACCAACAATCGTCAAGGTGACCACCTATATGGAGAGTTCGGCGTCCAGCCCAGATTACTCTCACGATGCGGGCCCTACACACCTCTTCCACAAGCCCAACTCGCGAGACAAACGGGAACATAATTCCCAAGTCACGGATAGCGGGCTACAACTTCAAGCACCACGCGTGTATCCAGCCACTCAGATCTCTCTAAAATCCAGCTCTACAACCTCTCAGACTTAACGGTCTTCTACAGACGTACCACCGTTGCATGAAAGATTGCAATGGGAGCGTCAACTCCCAGAAAAAGTAACTCCCACCACGCCAATAAGGTCAGGGGAAATCCAGCATACAAGGCGCACGGGCCGCACGCCGTCGTCTTCGCCTCGGACGCACGCCCCGTGGGGGGCATTTGTTGGGACCGGCCTATTTTCTTGAATTAATCAAGGATTAAGCATAGGGAAATACTCCCTAAATAGAGAAAAATGGCACATCGCCAAACCTGCTCTACCAGTCGAGTTGAGCCCAAAAATCGAGACACTTCATCGGGTCAAGCGGCGCAACATAACAACCGGGGATCGATCCTGAGCAAATGGCACTATGCCACCCAGTTTCCAAACAACCGGGTCAGTTTCGAGATTCCGGACAACCTGCCGTACCTTACGGCACTCTGAAGAGATTTGGGGATCACCCCCGGATAACCTGCATATGGTATCACACCGTCGACGCTTCAACAACCGAGTTAACTCGGGACTCAGAACAGCCTACTGCATCATACGATTCTTCGCCAAGGAGCGAGGGTCACCCCGACCACCAGACAAACTGCATCATCATGTCGATGCCCCAGTCACCGGGCCCAACCAAGGGTCCTAACTAGCTAGCCGTGACCCATGGCAACATCAACAATTGATCGGGCCCACCCCCGATCACTCAGTTTACGGGTTTACCCGCGTTCAACACAGCTACCCGAGCCGACCCAGGGGTGCCCTGACTATAAGCTACGCCATGTGGCACCCAGCAACGAGGCCGGGGTCTATCCTCGAATCACCTCCCTCCAGCCCTCTGACGTCAAAGGAAGACCCATTTGGGCCAACCACAAGCTTTAGGAGCTCACAGCAACCTTATACGGCCCACACACGCGTGTCGGGAATTTCCCCGAGCACCTGGTAGGCGAATATGCTCCAGCCACTCTACAGCAAGTCGGAGCTCAACTCAGGACTCCCAGTAACCCACCGCGTCATGCACCACCATCGTGCGGCCTCGCACGCGGATCGACTTGTTTATAGCTGGTCAAACCCCCAGTCAACCCTCAATCAACCCTCAGTCAACCCCCAGTCAACCCCCAGTCAAACCCTCAGTCAACCCCCAGTCAAACCCCCAATCAAACCCTCAGTCAACCCCCGGTCAAACCCTCAATCAACCCCGAGTCAAACCCTCAGTCAAACCCCCAGTCAAACCCGCGATCAAACCCGGGTAAACCCCCCAGTCAAACCCTCTGTCAAACCCCCAGTCAAACCCTCAGTCAAACTCCAGTCAAACCCGCTGTCAAACCCGGGTAAAGCCCCCAGTCAAACCCGCCTAAACCCCATGGGGAGGGGGTTTACCCGGACCAGCCTCACCCCTCAACCTAGTCCGCGTAAACCCCTTCCCTTCAATAAAAAAATTTGACTTTTTTAAAATTAAAAAAGCCCAAACCAGCCCGCCTAAACCCCCCTAGGGTGGGGTTTAGGCGGACTAGTCTGGACCCCCCAGGCTGCTCCGCCTAAACCCCCTGGCGATATCTTCTTCAGGGAAAGGGAGAGATTTTAGCACCTGCCAGGACCGCCACCGCACGGCCGAAGTGGCTGGGGTTGGCTAGCTGGATGCTGACATCTGGGAGCCCCCAAGGGCCGAAGGAGCAGGGGAATGGATGACGTTGACCGAGAAGTTGGTTGGCTCCATCTCTTGACTGGCATCCCGCTCTCTACGCCTCCGCAATCGCTCGAGCGCCTCTTGGTTGTCAGTCCAGAACTCGAGCCATTCTGGAGGATGCTGGTAAGGCAACCCGTGCCCATTTTCTTGAGGGGAGTTTGGCCCCTCTGGCGCATCCCTGGCGGTGCTCAGGGTCTCTTCGACAGCTTGCCGAAGCCTGACAAGCGACATGGAATTCCACTCTGCATCGATCTGCTCCCATTGGATCTGTTCCTGGATGAGGTGTTGAACTTCCTTACAGGACTCGATCAGGTGGTAGATTCTAGCGTGGAAGGGGCAGTATTGGGGGTGACTAAAGTCCCAATGGGTGTAGTCTGCCGACGAGTAGCAGGGCATGATTTTCCCCCTCTCGACGAGGATATTGAAGAGTCGTCGGGTTCTCTCCCTAGGGAAGGAGAGGGGTCTGCGATCATGCCAGGGCCTCCACCCCGGATACCAGAGTGAATGTTCACCTTGACTAGTGCTGGGCTCCCCAGCTTCGACATCGGAGGGAGAGAATGCGGCCATCATGTGGATGACATTGGCCGAGTGGTGGACCACGCGCGCTGCCTTAGCTGGCCTGGTCCACGTATGTGGTTGCGGGGGATCAACGAGACCACTCTTCATTTTAACGAGGCCGTCTCGGATCAACTTCTGCGCCTGAGTCTTGAAGACGTAGCAATCTTTGATTGAGTGACCCAGCATGCGGTGATACAGGCAATAGCTAGGATCATTGGTCTTCAGAGCCTCGTCCGACTTGCAAATTTCTGGCAACTTGACAATCTTTTGAGCCATGCAGAAGTCGAAGATCATCTTCGTATGTTCTTTCTTGAAGGAGAAGGGTGTCTTTATGCACTCCGAGAAGGAGGGAACAGCCGACTTGTCTGCTGACTTTTTGTCAGAGCCGCTGGATTCGGGCTCCTTACTGACTTTGGCGGCAGGGGTGAACTCTATGATATTCACCTCCTTACCGGGCTGGCATTCTCGCGCTTACTTACCCTTTGCTGCAATATAGCTCGGGTTATCGGCGAAGAACATCTCTATTTCGGCGACTGCCGAATTGAGTTGGTCGAAGCCTTTGATATTGGTGCCGAGAAGCTTTTCGCTGACCTCGGCCGCCAGACCTCGACGACATATGGTGATGGCGTCCTCCTGAACGGGTGGGTTGACACACCTCAAGCTGAGGTCTCGCCACTTTTTGATGAAGTCGAGGGCACTCTCGCCCTTTTTCTGCCGAAGAGAATAGAGTTCGGCTAGGGAAACCTTTCGCTCGGCCGTTTGAAAGTGGCCGAGGAATTTCTTCTGGAGATCCACCCAGTCGATGACTGAGTTGGGCTTCAGGCGGGAATACCATTGGAAGGTCATTCCTGTAAGCGAAGTAGCGAAGTAGTGGAGGATATATGATTCATCCAGCGCTAACTTGCCCATGGCCGTAACATAGTAGGCCAAGTGTTCATGTGGCAACCCCTGCCCGTCGAACTTTTGTAGCTTCGGGGGCTCGGAGTACTCTGGGGTAAGCTTTTTCAACTAGTGCTGAAGCGGGTAGGGTACACTATAGAGATCTACTGTGACAACCCCTTCACCATACTGGGCGAGTTTTGTCTCGACAATACGCTCGATCATCTGGCGTTGCGCCAGGAGATTTTCTGGCATTAGCATATTGGATGCTCGTGGCTGGGCCTCGACTGGGGGTGTGCCAAACCCAGTTGCCAACGGGGTTCGGGCGATCGCTGCTGAGGTGTTGGCAGCATCCCGGGCTGCTGGCAGTGCCAGTGCCTCGGCCTGGGGCCTAGCAGGTTGCTGACGATGAAGGTCCCGTTCCTAGAGGAGGTCTTGCAGGAGGGCCTTCAGATGCTGGTTCTCCTTCATGAGAGTATCGAGGGTCACTTCTTGAGCCTCGTTCGCAGGAGGGTCGTTGTTGACCGGCTCTGCATTGATAGGAGGGTCGCGGTCTTCCACCGGGACCTCTTCCGCGCGTTCCGACAACTGCGGTCCGACAGAAGTGCCAATGTGACCTGTTGGGGAAGGCGGCGGAGCATGATGGCGCGGCCTCCTGAAGTGGGACAGGGTTGATTCAAGTCATCAGACTGGGTGTCCGGCTTGTGTCCGGTGGTGTAGCACGTAACACTAGAACCGCGTCGTTGATGAACCGGGCCGTCCGCTTCCTGCTCGGGTACCGCTCGGGGCGGAGAGGTGCTCCTAGTCTATCAAAGATCGAGGTGCATTGCAGAGGGGGCTCACTCCCAATATCAATCGGAGGAGAGCCCAGGATAGGCTACTGGAGGGCGCGGGAGCGGGCTTGCCTTTGCCTCTGCTTGCTTGCGCGGGGGACATTGGACAACTGACATCGTCAGACGATGCTACTGTGAGGCCAGTTGCATCCCGTCTGATGCCGCATCTGAGTGCTCGCAGGGGGTTTCTGATACGCGCCCTTCGAACGGTCTGAGCCTCTTCTGGGGTAATCCAGATTCTCCTCAAGTTAGATTACTGGTCTCCCTTATCGCCACTTTTCCGATGAGTTGTCTTGGGAGGCCATGTGTCGGGCTGTGGTGGGTGCCCTCGGGCTGTTCCGAGGAACCCGCTCCTTTGAGCTTCGCCCCGTCCTCTCATGTTTGCCGCAAGAGGTCAAAACGGTTGGAGGTGGGGATGGTGGGAACGGTCTGTTCTTGGGGTATGATTGGTTCGCCCCCATCGAGACGGATCCACAAGTCACCGACAAGAATAGTCCTGCCGGAGTTGCTAGTCGCACCGGCGAGCCGTCTGCCTTTGCGGCCATGGCGACGCTTCTTCTGAGGAGTGGAGGAAGACTCCGCTCCGAGATGGTAGACTGAGAAAACCCGGCCTGGAGCGACCGGCAGCGTGAAGCTATCAGTTAGAGGTACTGGGACCGGCCCCCGGGGTATGAGACCCACGCCGAGAGTCGATGACTGGGTGACCCAGGTATAAGCCTTTGCCCGCGCCTATAGGAGTGTTGTCGATGCTCGAGATGACACTCTTGCACCGGGAAGCGATGCCGTCGAAAGTGCTGAGGTGCCGATGCCCCTGGGTCGAGGACCCGCGGTAGGTGCCGACATAGTCCGGGCTTGGGTCGAGAGGCCCGAGGAGGGTGCTGAGGAACCTTGCCCCGTGGGTAGGAGACCCACGGGGAGAGCCGGTTCAAATGGAACTCGAACTGGGGTCTCGAGTAGATACCGGAGAGCTGCGAACTCGGGGTTGGGAGCCCATATCGAGGATCGGCTTTGCCGGGGCTCAAGCTTGCAGGCCCGAGGAAGGTGCTAAGGAGCCGTGGACCCGGTGCTGGAAGCCCGTGTTAGGTGTCGGCTTTGCTAGGGCTCGGGGTGGGAAACACGAGGAGGGTATTGAGAAGCCGTGGACCCAGGGCTGGGAGCCCGTGTTGGGTGCCGGCTTTGCTGGAGCTCGGGACTGGAAACCCGAGGGAGGTGCTGGGAAGCAGTGGACCCGGGGTTGGGAGCCCGTGTTGGGTGCCGGCTTTTCTGGGGCTCGGGGTTGGAGACCCGAGGAAGATGTTGAGGTAGTGACCGAAGTCTGGGGCGCGGGGCCCGTGTCAGAGATCGGACGAGGCTGGCCTCGGGAGCTAACGCTTACCCAGGCTGGTGTTGATCTGGGGGCCCTGCAGGGGCCAGTGGTGGCGGGCCAGTACCTGGTGCTCAAGTGGGCCACCGGCGTTGGAGGTGCGCGTGGCGCATTGGCCACGGGAGCCAATGGAGAAACTGGGGTTGGCTAAGGAGCTGCCACAGGGATCACGCCCAAGAAGTAGGGCGATCCGATGACAGGGGCGAAGCTGCCGAAAGCGATTGGCATCGCCAAGTAGCCCACCCGGGCATGGGTGGCAATGACATTGGGACCGTAGGTGACGGCCGCCATGGTTGCTGGAGCGCTGAGTGCTGCTGAGGCGACGGTTGCTGACAGTCGCCGAGCGCGGTCCGACGGTCAGAGCGCGAATCGGAAGCTGCTAGAGAATGCGCGCGCGAGTACTGATGTACAAGACAAATGTCGTTTAAGAATGTCATGCCACACACAATTTCAAAATTATTTACCGCACTCACTCACTTAAAAGATTTGAAAATTCGAGTAAAATGGCGAGAACGGGTTGATCCCACAAGGAGAAAGAGACTTTTGTTAAGTTGAAAAACTTCTGGTAATTTTTTTTAGCAAATCGTGGAGTGAGTAGGATAAAGTAAAATTTTAAAATTGCTTGAAATAAAATATAACTAAAGAACGTTGGAGGGTTGAAGAAAAGAAAATTAGTTGAGAGAGAGACGAAGAGAAAGAAATAAAATTACACAGAATGAAACTTGTATTGCCATGAATTGAAAAGTACAATGTCTATGAAAATAGAGATGACAACCAAATTTAAACTAAGATAAAAGTGAAGAAACTAGAGCCATGAAAGGATGATGAACGACGTCGTCTTCTCCTCGCCGAGCCTTGGAGAGGATCGCTCCGCCTTGAAGGAGATCACCGTGGAAAGAGGTGGATGAAGAAGCCGTCGTCGTCCACGTCATGAGCCTTGGAACGTCGCCCGCCTTGATGTGCATACCGCCGTAAAAGGAGGGTTGTGGAGAATAAACTTTGGAGAGAAATATAGAGAGGAATGTGAAGGGTTTGTGTGGAGATGAAGAAGGAGAAGATGAGAAAGTAAAACATAAATACTAAATATATAGTAAGAATGAAATTAAAATAACTTTGAAACCAAGACGAATTAGAGGATGACAAAGAATAAGAAGTTGAAGAGGAGGAAGATAGAAAGAATTTTGAAGAAGGGCACAGAGAGAGAAAATTTGAGGAAGAGGGTGAAATCGGAGGAAGAAGGGGGTGGTGTATGCGTGGATGAATAATAACTATGAAAAAAAATGAACTATAGAAAAATAAAAATAATTTTAAAATGAAGAGGAATTAGAAGAAGTGGAAGAAGAAGAAAATCTAGATCTTTAAACGAGGAAGAACTTTTATGAAGAGTGCAGACGGAAAAGAAGAGCATAAGGGCATGAAAATGGAGGAAAAACATGGTGTAGAGCCTTGGATGAACAGTACAAATACAGGACATCACCTTGAAAAAGAGATTATAACTTTAAAACAGTAAAGAATTGGAAGATGGTGCAGAATAAGAAGTTGAACATCTTTTAAAAACAAAGAACGTTTATGAAGAAAGTAGGAGGAGAATATGACTAGAAGGTGGAGAAATAAGGGGATGAATATAGAGAAACGTTGGTTCGCAGATAAACAAGATAGCACAGTAAGAAATACGAAATAACTTAAAAACAAGAAGTAATTAGAAGATCACAAATAAGAAGAAGTTGTAGAGCATTTAAAAATGAAGAACTTATATGAAGAAAGTCGGAGGAGAAGAGGAACAGAAGAGGGTGAAATCGGTGGCCTAAGGTTGGGAGAGAAAGGGTGAAAATTGTCAAAAGAAAAACTCTCATTCTCCTCCTTGTCATGGGCTATTTATAGGGAAAGTTGGGTCAATGGAGGGTGGAGATTATATCAAAAGGAGATGGGTGACTAGGATTTAGGTAGAAGATGATGAATGGGGAAAAGAAAAAGGAGGTGGGCACCCCCTCCTTGGACTTTGGGCACCCCCTTTCCCAAGACTCATCATTTCTCCCCTTTATTTCAAACTTTGAACTTTCTTTTCCCTCCAACCAAAATATGTGTTTCTTCTCCTCAATTTTAAACTTTTAAAGTTTCTTTTCTCTCCAACCAAAATACAAACTTTGAATTTTAATTTCCCTCCAACCAAAATATGTGCTTCTATGTTTAACTTGGTCAAAGTGGTGATGACAGTTTTACCCCCGGAGTTTCTTGCAATTACCTTCAGTATCCTACACACACATAATTACAATTTAGTCTATAAAAATTATCATAATGTGCACATAAATCTCAAATGCTCATGGTTATGCAATGAGGAATTAATGCTCATGGCCCTCAACTTCAATTTATTAAATAATATCACCAAATTAATCAATTTGCGTGAAAGCTCCAATTTAAACGCGGAGTTGAGGTTAACTATGAAATATACATAATTACCTAACTATATGCACATAAAATGGTGAACATGCGATGAATTACCATCGAAAATAGACACTTATCACACCCCCCAACTTACTCATTGCTAGTCTCTTAGCAATGCAAATAAATAAAAATTTAAGACTAACAAGAGTTTGTAAAATTCATACTCTCATATCTAGCTCTCCCTTCATAGAATCAACCAACGATAAGGAATCTGGAATCATTAATACACACTAACCTTATGTTGGAACTTAATAGTACATGATCAAGAATTCAAATCAAAACTCAATAGCACTTGTGCATGTGTAACTACTAAATCCACAGCATAGATAATTGCATCCCCCATTCGCTATTCCAAGCAAATGCCTTTTAACCATGCACCTCTTAGATCAGAGCATTAAGTATATTGACTTTTGTCTGCCTTATTGCTTTGTCCCTTTGGGATCTTTTATACCACACATGATGCTTCCCTACCCTTTTCTGCTCAACGTGAACCTCGACTCTTGTCTTAGGAGAAGTAGGCCTGGTTTCACAGATCAAGATTCCATTTTCCATTTTACGCGAACCTCAACACGTCTTAGGTGAAGTAGGCCCGGTTACTAAGACTAGGGGTATTTTTCATGGTATTTTTTTCCTCTTTTTTTTTATAGTGCCATTGCACTTATTTGATAGATAATTTGGTAGAAAGTTTGGTAAAAAGATCTATTTTCTTAAGAAGTGCAAAATATCAGACAACATACCAAAAATAGCAGAGGGCTTGTCTTGCTTGTTTCATTAGTGTGCAACGTGAATTTTTTTTTTTCTAAAGTGCACATGAACTTTAAAGGGATTCTTATATCAATTTTCCATGGCTAGATTGACTAAATTTCTCATCATCTTTCTCCCTAGTCTTTTCTATTCCAGAACTACTTTTAATTTAAGCATGAATCATGAAACTCAAAATGAGGTTTACATCTTTCTCCTTTCATGCAACGATGACATGCAAGACAGAACTCCTATCAGGTTGTACTATATGCATCATGAAAAATTTTCTCTCCCCCCCAACTTGAATGACATTATCCTCAATAGCATATAGAATTGAAAGCAATAGAACAATGTATCAATAAATACTTCTGAGTAGGAAAGAGACAAGTGGATATGCGGGACGAAACCTCCATCAATGTCATGGACGGCGACGACTTCCTCTCCTTGACCTTGACCTGACTACTAAAACACACTCAAACAAAAATGTCAAAATAACAAAAACGGTGGGTTGCCTCCCAGAAGCGCTTAGTTTTCCGTCTTCAGCCAGACACATGAAAGCTCAAAAAGGAATTCATTTCTGATCACATAATGACATGGATTCTTTTGGTGATAACAGCTCATTTTCCAAGTATGGTTTTAACCTTTGACCGTTAACAGTAAAAATATGACTATTTTGTGGATTCAGAATTTGAACGGCTCCATGGTCAAATACTTCAACAACAATGAACGGTCCATCCCATCTAGATTTTAACTTGCCTGGGAACAAGCTTAGCCTCGAATTGGAAAGCCAAACATTTTGATTAACGTGAAAATTTTTCTTATGAATATGTTTATCATGGAAAGCTTTAGTTTTTGCTTTGTAAATATTGGAGTTTTCGTAGGCCTCATTACGCAGTTCCTCTAATTCATTGAGTTGTAGAGCTCTTTGTGACCCAGCTTGAGTGAGATCAAAATTTACTTGCCTAATGGCCCAATATGCCCTATGCTCAAGTTCAACCGGTAAGTGGCAGGCTTTTCCAAAGATAAGGCGATAGGGTGACATTCCAATAGGAGTTTTGAATACAGTTCTATAGGCCCATTGTGCATCATCTAGTCTCTCAGACCATTCTTTCCTATCCGGCCTAACTGTCTTATGCAGAATGTTCTTAATCTCCCTATTGGAAACTTCTACCTGGCCATTGGTTTGGGGGTGATAGGGGGTGGCGAGCTTTTGAGTAATGCCATATTTTTGGAGTAACACTCGGAATTGAAAGTTCGTGAAATGAGAACCCACATCACTGATCATAGCCCTAGGACATCCAAATCTGGAGAAAATATTTTTCTTCACAAATTTCATCACTACCTTGTGATCATTTGTCCTTGTGGCTATAGCTTCAATCTATTTTGAAACGTAATCGACAGCCACCAAGATGTATTCATTCCCAAAGGATGGTGGAAACGGTCCCATGAAGTCTATACCCCAAACATCAAAAATTTTCACAACCAGAATGGGGTTAAGCGGCATCATATCTCTCCTTGAATTATTGCCTACAGCTTGACACCTCAAACATATTTTTGAAAATTCATAAGCATCCTTAAATAAAGTGGGCCAATAAAATACACTTTGCAACACCTTTGCCGTAGTCTTCTTTCCAGAAAAGTGTCCCCCACAAGCTAGATTATGGCAAAAATGTAAGACAGATTGTTGCTCCTCCTCGGGGACACATCTTCTTATGATCTGATCAGGACCCATATAAAATAGTTCCGAGTCCTCCCAAAAATAGTGCTTGACCTTAGCAAAGAAATGATCCTTTTCCTGCTTAGTCCACCCTCCCGGAATTTATCCTACTACTAAGTAGTTGACTATATGAGCATACCAGGGTGTTGAGGTGTGAGAGATAGATAACAGTTGTTCATCTAAAAAAGAATCAGACATGGGAGCACTCTCGGGTATCACTATTCTTGACAAATGATCAGCCACAACATTCTCTAACCTCTTCTTGTATTTGATTTCCAAATCAAATTCTTGCAGTAATAGAATCCATCGAATCAGACAGGGTTTAGCAACTTTCTTTGTGAGCAGGTATTTCAAACAGCGTGATCGGAATAGATAATGACTTTGGCCCCCAAAAGATATGAGCGAAATTTCTCTAGGGCAAAAATAACGGCCAGAAGTTCTTTCTCTGTGGTGGTATAATTCAATTGAGCATCGACGAGAGTGCGACTCGCATAATAGATCACCATAGGTTTCTTATCAATTCTCTGGCCTAATACAGCTCTTGTAGCATAATCTGAGGCATCGCACATGATTTCAAATGGCAGCGACCAATCTGGTGACTGTAGGATTGGGGCTTGAGTGAGGGCCGCTTTAAGAGAGTGAAAAGCCTCTAGACAAGATTCATCTAGGTGGAATAGAGTGTCCTTGGCTAGGAGCTTAGTGAGCGGACGAGTAATGGTAGAGAAGTTCTGAATGAATCTTCTATAAAAACCCGCATGGCTAAGAAAAGAGTGGATTTGCTTGACAGACGAAGGGGGAGGAAGATTGGAAATCAGATCAACCTTAGCCTTGTCTACCTCTATTCCCCTTTCGGAAATAACATGGCCTAACACAATACCTTCTCTTACCATGAAGTGACTTTTCTCCCAGCTTAACACAAGGTTGGATTCAATGCATCGTGCCAGCACCTTCTGTAAATTCTCCAAGCAGTAATCAAATGAGTCACCAAAGACTGAGAAGTCATCCATGAAAATTTTCAAAAATTCTCCCACCATTTCAGAAAAGATCACCATCATACACCGCTGAAAGGTGGTAGGGGCATTACAAAGCCCAAACGGCATTCTTCTAAATGCAAACGTGCTATACGGACACGTGAATGTAGTCTTTTCCTGATCTTCCGGGTAGATAGCAACTTGATTGTACACGGAGTATCCATCCAAAAAGAAAAAATATCTTTGCCCAGCCAATTTTTCCAAAATCTGATCCACAAATGGGAGAGGGAAATGATATTTCTTTGTCATTGAGTTCAATTTTCTGTAATCAATACAGACTCTCCACCCCGTTTGTAGTCTTATTGGCACCTCTTCACCCTTCTCATTTTGAATCACAGTCAGTCCGGATTTCTTTGGAACAACTTGTGTAGGGCTGACCCACTTGCTATCAGAGATGGGATATATGATCCTAGCATCCAACCACTTCACCACCTCCTGCTTAACCACTTCTTTCATGTTCGGATTTAGCCGACGTTGCATCTCCCTGCTCGGCTTGGCATTATTCTCTAAATAGATATGGTGCATACAAACATCCGGACTGATCCCCTTGAGATCCGCCACCGACCAACCTCTTGCCCCCCTATACTCCTTAAGAATAGTTAAGAGTTGGGCTTCCTGTGCAGAAGTGAGGTTGGAGGCATTGATGACAGGTAGATATGCATATTTAAGGGAGTCAGGGAGAGGCTTGAGTTCCAGAGCAGGAGGATGTTCCAGAGATGACATGATTGGTTCAGATTGAAGTGCAGGAAGTGGTTCTACCCTAGACCAGGGTGCAGAAGAGAGAGGAGAATCATGAAGCATGCTACTCTCTTCTAGGGTGTCCTCAATGTTATCCGGAATCACATCCTCAAAGATATTAATGACATTGCATTCCTCTCCTTGATACGAATATTGAGATGCCTTAAACACATTTAGAGAAACTTTCTCACCTCCAAAAGAAATATCCATCATTCTCGTGGCACAGTTGATGTTGGCCATAGCAGTTGCTAGAAAAGGATGTCCCAAAATAATAGGGGTATGTTTCAATTCTTGAGACGAGGCCATATCCAAAATTAAGAAATCCACAGGAAAATAGCATTCATGCACCTTAACAATGACATCCTCTAACAAACCCCTTGGAGTTTTAACCGACCGATCCGCCAGTTGAAGGATTATTGAAGTGGGTTTTAACTCCTCCAGATCAAATTGCTCGTAAATGAAGGTGGGCAAAAGATTCACGCTAGCACCTAAGTCTAGCAATGTTCGATCAAAAGTGATTCCACCTATATCACATGAGATTAATGGGGCTCCAGGGTCCTTCAATTTTTTTGGCAAATGATTCATCAAAACAGCACTCACATCTTCAGATAGGCGGATCTTTTGAGTTATCGCCTTGGGTTCCCTTTTTGGAGTGCACAGCTCTTTCAGAAACTTTGTATATGCCGGTACATGCTTTATCGTGTCCAAAAGTGAAATATTGATATTCACTTATTTAAACAATTCCACTAGCTCTTCTTGGTGGACTGACTTTTTCTTTTGAGCCTTAAATTTTAGAGCATCGGGAAAAGGGGTCTTAAGAACGTACTCTTGAGGGCCTTCTTCATCAACTTTTTCTTTTCCTTTATCCCTCTTGTTCTCTCCACCCTCCGGCTTTTTCTTCTCTTGCACAATCACAGGCTCCTCATCCTCACTATCCCTTTCCACGTGAGCTTCTTGGCCAAAACTACTACCAACATCCTTAGCCTAATAAGGGTTATCTAAAATCTTCCCGCTCCTAAAGGTAGATATAGCCTTGGCGTTCTCAAATTGAGGGCCCATAGGAGGAGGAGGCTGAGGTTGATTATGTTGGGGAAGAATAGGAGCTCTCTGAGGGAAACCTGGAGGTTGATTCTATGGATTAGCCACAGGTTGGCTAGGGAGTTGGCCAACCTCCCTCCTCATGCTATTTGTAGCGATCTGCCCTATCTGGTTTTCCAACTTGGAAATAGACTGTTGCTGAGTAAGGATAAGTAGTTGAAGTTGCTCGAATTTCTCATCAAAATTGGGCTGAGCGGGAACTTGATTGAATCGGTTAGAAGGATATGGATGATGTTGGCCCTGAGAAAATAGAGCTTGCTGATATGGGGCCTGAGAATAATGTGATGGAGTTTGAGATTATTGTTGATATGGTGCATAAGAGGGATTATGATGAGACTGAGCTTGTTGAGTTTGCTGAAAAGGAGATTGAAACTATTGGTGCGATTAAACTGGAGCTTGAAAGGGTTGTCTTGGAAAAGAGGGATTGGATTGGGTAGATGGATTTTGCTGAGATTTTCAAGAAAAATTGGGATGATTTCTCCAACCTGGATTGTAGGTGTTAGAGTAAGGATCATATGCGGGTTTGGAGACACCCTAGGCCGCAAAGATTTGTTCTTGGATAAATGGGGGTAGTTGGGCTGCTGTAGGACAGTCAATCACAGCATGATTAGGGATAGAACAAAGAGCACACATCTCATGGTGTGTTGGGTCCGGGTATGGATTAGACGTAGGTGAGATGGTGGTTTCTTGTTTGTTTTGGGCCAGGAGCTGGTCTAATTTGTGGGCTAGCATATTAACCTGCTCTAGCTTTTGGGCCAAAATGTCCACCTTGTCCAATTTTTGATGGATGAAATTCACATCCACTCTAACTTCAGGTTCCACACGATACATCCCGGCCCATTTATAGGGCCCAATAGTTCCCTCATATGAGGATAATGAAGCATGGTTGATTGAATTCTCGCTCAACATTTCAAATAAGGCATACGCCTCATCCTCACTCTTGCTCATAAAGGCCCCACCACATGATGCATCCACAATCTACCTAACTTGAACATCTAAGCCCTCATAGAAAGCTTGCGCTATTTACCATTTGGAAAGCCCATGATGTGGGCATTTTCTGAGGAGTTCTTTTAATCTCTCCCATGATTCATGTATTTGTTCATTTGGGAGTTGCGCGAATCCTATGATTACACGTCTCATGGTGTTGGTTCTACCGATGGGGTAAAACTTCTTAAGGAACTCATGTTGCATATTTGCCCGTGTGCCAATAGGCTTCCCTAAGGTCCCTAGCCAGTATTTGGCTTTGTCCTTAAGTGAGAAAGGGAATAAGGTCAGGCGGAGAGCATCATCTGTGAAATTTTGAATTTTCACAGTGGAACAAATTTCTAGAAATTCATCCAGATGTTTATAGGGATCTTCATTGGTCTTCCCATAAAAGGATGGGAGCATCTGAATGGCGCTAGATTTGATCTTATAGTGCAAAGCAGGGACATTATGCAGTTGTATACAAGTGGATGGCTGGTAATTCGAAGGAATGAAATATTCTTTCATTTGTTTGGGCACCCTTAGTTGGTGTTGTTCAGCCATGGGTTGGATTTGATTTTGGGCCTGATTAAAAATGAATCGCTCAATCTCTCTAATGGGCTCAATTAAGTCAGGGTGTTGAGATCTTCTCCCTTGCATAAACCAAGGTTAGATGAGAGATGAGAGAATTGTTTTATGATGATTTTTATTTTTATTTGTTTTGACTCAAATTAGGACAAAGAGAGATAAGAGGAGATTTTTTTATTTTTATTTTATTTTTATTTTTTTGTATGCAAACACAAACAAGTTGTCACACAAATTACCTAATGACCTAGATGTGACCTAGACCTATAAATTGGGTTTCACAAAATGGCTAAAGTGCAACTTAAGTTCACCCTCAATATTTTTACCAGTCAGGTAAGGGGTGGGGTAGTGGGAGGCTCCCCCTACTTTCGTAGGGACCTAATTACAAATCACTAGCCCGCTTAAGGTGTTTGCCGTTCGACCGTCTTACCTTAGGCACCGGTTTCCACAAGAGGGTAAGCCCAAATAACACAAAAACCACAGTGTGAACCTAGGGCCAATGTCTACTGGATTTTATTTTAGGTCTAGGTGATGCAAAGATGCAAAGGAATTATGGTTTGTGGGCTAAGGAAGGGTGATGAAATCCCCACCTTATCTTGCTTGTGGGTGTTGCCCTTAAGATACTTTGAAATGATATGCAACAAAGCAAGTTCAAACAAGGGGTTCTATGCAAGCATGAAAATGCATGAGCATGCTTTTGAAAAAGTTAGAGTACTCACCTTGCCTCCCGCAATCTTCAACAATGTAATTAACAATAATTAAACAAGGAAAAATAAATATTACCTAAATGATGCATGACATAAAACATGAAAGTGTGATTTCTACTCTTGGAATGAAGACTTTTATCGAGTTCAAGTGAAGTGTTTTTTTCTTCTTTTTTTTCGGTGAACCTATCTAACCACAATATGTAAGAACATTAAGGAAATGACACAAAATGAGAGGAATAAGTTTGAAGACTTACTTGATGCGCAATCTCTCGTTATTTTTTTTTTTGAAATTAATGACAAAATCAAAAGATGAAAGAAAGAAAGATAAACTTACCTCTGATTTTTTGAAAAAAAATTCTTTTTTATCTTTAAAAAAATTGAAAAAAAAGAAAAGAGAGCTTTATTTGTACACTATAAACACAAGGAAAATAAAGTCTTTAAATCAAAAATCATCATTCCTCCCCCGCAACGGCGCCAAAAATTGATGTACAAGATAAATGTCGTTTAAGAATGCCGTGTCACACACAATTTCAAAATTATTTACCACACTCACTCACTTAAAAGATTTAAAAATCTGAGTAAAATGACGAGAACGGGTCGATCCCATGAGGAGGAAGAGACTTTTGTTAAGTTGAAAAACTTCTTGTAATTTTTTTTAGTAAATCGTGGAGTGAGTAGGATAAGGTAAAAACTTAAAATTGCTTGAAATAAAATCTAACTAAAGAACGTTGGAGGGTTGAAGAAGAGAAAATTAGTATAGAGAGAGATGAAGAGAAAGAAATAAAATTACACATAATGAAACTTGTATTGCCATGAATTGAAAAGTACAATCTCTATGAAAATAGAGATGACAATCAAATTTAAACTAAGATAAAAGTGAAGAAACTAGAGCTATGAAAGGATGATGAACACCGTCGTCTCCTCCTCGCCGAGCCTTGGAGAGGATCGCTCCGCCTTGAAGGAGATCGCCGTGGAAAGAGGTGGATGAAGAAGCCGTCATCATCCACGTCATGAGCCTTGGAACGTCACCCGCCTTGATGTGCATACCGCCGTAAAAGGAGGGTTGTGGAGAATAAATTTTGGAGAGAAATATAGAGAGGAATGTGGAAGGGTTTGTGTGGAGATGGAGAAGGAGAAGATGAGAAAGTAAAACATAAATACTAAAAATAGAGTAAGAATGAAATTAAAATAACTTTGAAACTGAGACGAATTAGAGGATGACGAAGAATAAGAAGTTGAAGAGGAGGAAGATAGGAAGAATTTTGAAGAAGGGCATAGACAGAGAAAATATGAGGAAGAGGGTGAAATCGGAGGAAGAAGGGGGTGGTGTCTGCGTGGATGAATAGTAATTATGAAAAAAAATGAACTCTAGAAAAATAAAAATAATTTAAAAATGAAGAGGAATTAGAAGAAGTGGAAGAAGAAAAAAATCTAGATCTTTAAACGAGGAAGAACTTTTATGAAGAGTGAAAATGGAAAAGAAGAGCATAAGGGCATGAAAATGGAGGAAAAACAGGGTGTATAGCCTTGGATGAACAGTAAAAATACAGGACATCACCTTGAAAAAGAGATTATAACTTTAAAAAGTAAAGAATTGGAAGATGGTGCAGAATAAGAAGTTGAACATCTTTTAAAAACAATGAACGTTTATGAAGAAAGTAGGAGGAGAAAATGACTAGAAGGTGGAGAAAATAGGGGATGAACAGAGAGAAACGCTGGTTCGCAGATTAAGAAGATAGCACAGTGAGAAATACGAAATAACTTAAAAACAAGAAGAAATTAGAAGATCACAAAGAAGAAGAAGTTGTAGAGAATTTAAAAATGAAGAACTTATATGAAGAAAGTCGGAGGAGAAGAGGAACAGAAGAGGGTGAAATCGGTGGCCTAAGGGTGGGAGAGAAAGGGTGAAAATTGTCAAAAGAAGAACTCCCCTTCTCTTCCTTGTCATGGACAATTTATAGGGAAAGTTGGGTCAAAGGGGGGTGGAGATTATATCAAAAGGAGATGGGTGACTGAGATTTAGGTAGAAGATGATGAATGGGAAAAAGAAAAAGGAGGTGGGCACCCCCTCCTTGGACTTTGGGCACCCCCTTTCCCAAGACTCATCATTTCTCCCCTTTATTTCAAACTTTGAACTTTCTTTTCCCTCCAACCAAAATATGTATTTCTTCTCTTCAATTTTAAACTTTTAAAATTTCTTTTCTCTCCAACCAAAATACAAACTTTGAATTTTAATTTCCCTCCAACCAAAATATGTGCTTCTATGTTTGACTTGGTCAAAGTGGTGATGACAGTTTTACCCCCGGAGTTTCTTGCAATTACCTTCAGTATCCTACACACACGTAATTACAATTTAGTCTATAAAAATTATCATAATGTGCACATAAATCTCAAATGCTCATGGTTATGCAATGAAGAATTAATGCTCATGGCCCTCAACTTCAATTTATTAAATAATATCACCAAATTAATCAATTTACGTGAAAGCTCAAATTTAAACGCGGAGTTGAGGTTAACTATGAAATATGCATAATTACCTAATTATATGCACATAAAATAGTGAACATGCGATGAATTACCATCGAAAATGGACACTTATCACACCCCCAACTTACTCATTACTAGTCCCTTAGCAATACAAATAAATAAAAATTTAAGACTAACAAGAGTTTATAAAATTCATACTCTCATATCCAGCTCTCCCTTCATAGAATCAACCAACGATAAGGAATCTGGAATCATTAATACACACTAACCTTATGTAATGCATGTAATGCAAATAAGGTTAGTGTGAGGTTAACTATGAAATATGCATAAGTGTCTAATTATATGCACATAAAATGGTGAACATGCGATGAATTATCATCGAAAATGGACACTTATCACACCCCCCAACTTACTCATTGCTAGTCCCTTAGCAATGCAAATAAATAAAAATTTAAGACTAACAAGAGTTTGTAAAATTCATACTCTCATATCCAGCTCTCCCTTCATAGAATCAACCAACGATAAGGAATCTGGAATCATTAATACACACTAACCTTATGTAATGCATGTAATGCAAATAAGGTTAGTGTGAGGTTAACTATGAAATATGCATAAGTGTCTAATTATATGCACATAAAATGGTGAACATGCGATGAATTATCATCGAAAATGGACACTTATCACACCCCCCAACTTACTCATTGCTAGTCCCTTAGCAATGCAAATAAATAAAAATTTAAGACTAACAAGAGTTTGTAAAATTCATACTCTCATATCCAGCTCTCCCTTCATAGAATCAACCAACGATAAGGAATCTGAATCATTAATACACACTAACCTTATGTAGGAACTTAATAGTACATGATCAAGAATTCAAATCAAAACTCAATAGCACTTGTGCATGTGTAACTACTAAATCCACAGCATAGATAATTACATCCCCCATTTGCTATTCCAAGCAAATACTTTTAACCATGCACCTCTTAGATCAGAGCATTAAGTATATTGACTTTTTGTTTGCCATATTACTTTGTCCCTTTGGGAACTTTTATACCATACATGCTGTTGCACTACCCTTTTCTGCTCAACATGAACCTCGACTCTTGTCTTAGGAGAAGTAGGCCTGGTTTCGCAGATCAAGGTTCCATTTTCCGTTTTATGTGAATCTCAACATGTCTTAGGTGAAGTAGGCCTGGTTACTAAGACTAGGGACATTTTTCATGGTATTTTTTTTCTCTTTTTTTTTGTAGTGCCATTGCACTTATTTGATAGATAATTTGGTAGAAATTTTTGTAAAAAGATCTATTTTCTTAAGAAGTGCAGAATATCAGACAACATACCAAAAATAGCAGAGGGCTTGTCTTGCTTGTTTCATTAGTGTGCAATGTGAATTTCTTTATTTCTAAAGTGCACATGAACTTTAAAGGGATTCTTATATCAATTTTCCATGGCTAGATTGACTAAATTTCTCATCATCTTTCTCCCTAGTCTTTTCTATTCCAGAATTACTTTTAATTTAAGCATGAATCATGAAACTCAAAATGAGGTTTACATCTTTCTCCTTTCATGCAACGATGACATGCAAGACAGAACTCCTATCAGGTTGTACTATATGCATCATGAAAATTTTTCTCTCATCCCCAACTTGAATGACATTGTCCTCAATAGCATATAGAATTGAAAGCAATAGAACAATGTATCAATAAATACTTCTGAGTAGGAAAGAGACAACCGGATATGCGGGACGAAACCTCCATCAATGTCATGGACGGCAATGACTTCCTCTCCTTGACCTTGACCTGACTACTAAAACACACTCAAACAAAAATGTCAAAATAACAAAAGCTGTGGGTTACCTCCCAGAAGCGCTTAGTTTTCCGTCTTCAGCCAGACACATGAAAGCTCAAAAAGGAATTCATTTCTGATCACATAATGACATGGATTCTTTTGGTGATAACAGCTCATTTTCCAAGTATGATTTTAACCTTTGACCGTTAACAGTAAAAATATGAAGAACTTATATGAAGAAAGTCGGAGGAGAAGAGGAACAGAAGAGGGTGAAATCGGTGGCCTAAGGTTGGGAGAGAAAGGGTGAAAATTGCCAAAAGAAGAACTCCCCTTCTCCTCCTTGTCATGGGCTTTTTATAGGGAAAGTTGGGTCAATGGAGGGTGGAGATTGTATCAAAAGAAGATGGATGGCTGGGATTTAAGTAGAAGATGATGCATGGGGGAAAGAAAAAGGAGGTGGGCACCCCTCCTTGGACTTTGGGCACCCACTTTCCCAAGACTCATCATTTCTCCCCTTTATTTCAAACTTTGAACTTTCTTTTCCATCCAACCAAAATATGTGTTTCTTCTCCTCAATTTCAAACTTTTAAAATTTCTTTTCCCTCCAACCAAAATATGTGCTTCTATGTTTGACTTGGTCAAAGTGGTGATGACAGTTTTACCCCCGGAGTTTCTTGCAATTACCTTCAGTGTCCTACACACACATAATTATAATTTAGTCCATAAAAATTATCATAATGTGCACATAAATATCAAATGCTCATGGTTATGTAATGGAAAATTAATGCTCATGGCCCTCAACTTCAATTTATTAAATAATATCACCAAATTAATCAATTTGCGTGAAAGCTCCAATTTAAATGCGGAGTTGAGGTTAACTATGAAATATGGATAATTGTCTAATTATATGCACATAAAATGGTGAACATGTGATGAATTACCATCGAAAATGGACACTTATCAAGTACCCTCCTCTGTCTCTCCTGTAAGGACAGGGAAATGGCACCAGGGCTTCAGGGCTGGCATAGGCTTTTCTTCAGCAAATAGAAGGAAGGCGGGAGACGTCCCACCGGGCGTGCCATCCTCTTTGTTGCGCGGGTTTTTATGCCGAATGACTAGGGTGAAGGAAGGGATATAGCGGGGAAGGAAGACATGTGAGTTTGATATATCTCGGGTATCCTCCTTATGGTTGCATGCCTCTCACGGTGATATCGGGCACTCTCCTTTTACGGAAAGTCAAAAAGGGCCGAATAACACGGGAATGTAAGAGTACGGGTTAACCGGACAAGGTGCGGGCGTGCTAATCGATTTCTCGACAATCACTCGTGGAACCAAAGGGTGACCGGGGAAGCGTCACCAGGACGCGGCACGTAGGGTCTGGCGATCGGGCGACACGTGGAGAGAGGGGGTTCCACGGGTGCGAGTGCGTAGGCGATTGTGGGAATCGTGTACTGGACGTCTTTCCCCACCGGCCGCAAGCAACCGGTGTTTATTTACATCGGATTGAATCCGAACACCTTCGTTCCATGCTGAAGAGAAGCCTGTATATATGCCTGAAGCCATGGATAGAGGGCCGGGAGCATCCCGTAGCTGTGGGTGCGCTTTCGACTAAGGGGTGTTTATTGGGGTTAGGATGTTAGGCACGTATGCCGAGTGGTGTAGGTAGAAAGCTGGGGGCCCGAATGCGGGCGTTTGTATTCCACTACTTTTATGCTACAGGAGAGCCATGTGGGCTTTACAAATAGGCCAAGAGGACCAAAGTACAACTAGCGCAAGCCGCGGGATAATTCTGACACGTGGGTCGGTCCCCGGGTCATTGCGTAATAAAGCGGATATCCGCGTGTCTTACAGGAACTCTTTACAAAGGGATTGATGTGAGCCCGACTGCCTTGGTGGTCGGAGCGGACATAGACTGGCGTCTGGTAGAAGTCAGACGCGGCTCGAGGTGAGCGATCGGGTCTGGGTCTCGGACGGCAAGTGTCATCATGCTGGGGAGTCGAGGTCGGCCCCGGGACTATGATTCTCAGGCCAGAGGTCCGACTAGACTCGAGTTTTTAATCTGAGTGGCCAACAGCCGGTTGGGGGGTGAGCAGTAGGCATGCGATTCGGTGTCGAAATTAAGGGCGGCATCATGGGATGCGTTTCATCACGGTACGTTGGCGTACACGGGCGGACCCGAGATGCGGGTGTACTTGCCGTTGACGTAGTCGTCTTACATGCGATGAGGATGGACTTGTGTGAGACGGCTAAACGCCATGTGAGGGAAGTACACGTGACATACCCTCGGCGTGTGTGAGCCGACTAGCAAGCCAACTGCGCGCGCACTTAGCTTCTCGCGTTCCCGACCCTTGCCGAAAGCCCCGGGAGTCCGAGGGTGCAGCAATTAGGTCGGGGGTGTTTGTCCATCCGCCCGTGAGTCTGCTTGTGGATGCGTTAGCTTCTTTCCCCTTGAGCTTCTAAGGGGGGAATTTATAGGAATTTGAAGGGGTGGGGGGTGGGGTTTAGGCGGACCAAGTTGAGGGTTCAACTTGGTCCGGGTAAACCCCTCAAAAAATATTATTTTTATTTTATTTTTTATATTTTTTGTTTGTGTAACGGAGTGGGGGAGATGGGGTTTAGGCGGACCAGCCCCATGGGCTGGTCTGGTCTGCCTAAACCCCTCTTCGGAGGGTAAAAAACCTTTTTTTTAATTTTGGTGGGGTTTAGGCGGACTAGCCTAGGGGTCCAGGCTGGTCCGCCTAAACCCTCCACCGGGGGTGTTTAGGCGGGCTAGGTTGGCCCTTTTTTGATTTAAAAAATCTTTTTTTATTGCACATGGGTTTAGGCGGACCAGCCTGGGGGTTCAGGCTAGTCCGCCTAAACCCCTCCCCAGGGGGGGTTTAGGTGGACTGGGTGGAGGGAGAGAGAGGGGGCGGCCCCACCTCTATAAAATCCTAATTTTTGTTATTTTTCTTCCTAAATTAAACTAAGAAGGGACAAGTGCTGGGAGGATACGTGGAGACTTGTGAGTGCGTTGACTGCTGAGGACCACTCCCCCGTGCTGTTGCTTCGTGCTTCTGCGTGTTGCTCCCGCGAACTGGTACGGACGAACGACGCGCACCCTTCACCCCCGGATTAGGGAATCGGACGAACGAAGACTGGGAATCGGACGGACTGGGACTGACCGGGGCCGTGGGGCCTCCAGGCTGGAGAGAGGGCGCGGCCCCCCAGGGAGTTCACCCTCCCTTGGGGGCGCGGCCGCGCCCTGGGGCGAATGGGCCCCAGGCAGGCCGCAACCCTTGGGGATGGCCCCCGGAGGTCTTCTTTCATTGTCTGGGGATGTCCTTTGAAGGACACTGGGCTCCGGGATATTGGGATGGCCCATGGGGGTGTTGTTCTTCGAGTCGTAATAGCCACTCGCAAGGTGTTTGGGCAAATGCCTGACACACCCTGGGTTGTCGAACGGACCACATAGGTGACCGACGGGCCTTGGACTTAGTCTAGGGCCGAGGGTAGAAGTTCATGGAGGCTGAGAGGAGGCACGTTGGGCATGTGGGCCCGATCTCGTGCTGCATGTCGTGTTGTACGGCAAGTTGGCAGGGTAGCCTCGGGTTGGCCCGAGAGCTAAAGTTAAGTGGCTCATTGCCACGTGTCTGAGGGTCGGGGGTGGCCCCGGCTTGCTGGGGGGTCATTGTAGGACCCAATTCGTGTACTGGAACCATGGGGTGGCCCGTGGGTTGGTGTAGAAGGGTTGGAACATATGCGCCCACAAGGTGTTTGGAAAAATGTCGAACACACGTGTGTGAGCCGTATACACGTGCTGCGGGCCTCCAAAGCCTGTGGTTGACTTACTTGGATCTTTATTTGACCTTGGAGGGTTGGAAGAAGGCATCCCAGGGTAGGCCCTTGGCCTTTTCACTGGGTGCCACGTGGCGTGGCTTGTAGTCGGGGTGCCCCCGGGTTGGCCCGGGTGGTCGTGTAGAATGCGGGCAAAGTCCGCAACTTAGGGATCGGGAGTGGTCCCGATTGATTGATAATGCCGCCGTATACCTCGGCTAGCGGGTTGGGGCCGTTGGTTGGGCCCACTGGGTTGTCGGGGGGGCCGAGTAGCCCATGCCTTGAAGTTGTTCGAGGAAATTCCTGAACTCTTATTTCTGGGTATTTTGCTGGAGAAATTATCCGGGTACAACAGTCACGCACACACCCATTGCGAGTAACACGAAGTACCAAGTGACTCCAGGCCACCAGACTCTTGATGGTCCACTATACCTATTAAATTCAACGGTCCTTGAGTCACAAGACTCGGGTCAAGACCATCGTGCAGGACGGCTCCATGCCATCGATCTGGCCTATCCCTAGGTTATAAACCACGCTAGAATGATTTATGAGACGGCTCACGGCTGCCGAGTTTGACACTCTTTAAAAAGGGAACCCTCAGAAAGCCCCCAGCCCCAGGCCAAGTCATAGGACTCACAGTTCATAAGCCATACGCGTCGCCCACATAGAAACCGCTTCCCAAAGAAGCTACAATGTGCGAGAACAGCCCTCCGCACTAACATCGATACACGGTGACTTAATCTAATGAATACACGGGAGTCCGAGAACACACGGAGTTGCCTGGCCCCTCAAAACTCACGGGGACTCTAATCGAGGTAATCATGACACCTCCCGAGTCACAAAGAATCATGTGGACACCTCTTCCACGAATCCGTATTGCATACGAACACCTCGGGGTAAGAAAACACAAAACACAGTGGCCCGGGGGCTGAATAGGCAGGGCGGCCAAACTCTTGGCCGCCTAAAGGCCTAGGTGGCCACATCAGTGGCCGCCCAGCACCTGGGTACCCCTTGGCCTAGGTGGCCACACCTTTGGCTGCCCAAAGGGCTGGGCGGCCATCGTCCTGGCCGTCCAGACCTGGGCCATACTGGGTGAGGGTGGCCAGGGTCTTGGCCGCCCAGCACCCCTGGGTGGCTAGTCCTTTGGCTGCCCAGTGACTTGGGTGGCCAGGGTCTTGGCTGCCCACACCAGGGGCCGTCTCCTGCATTTTTTAGAGAACGGGTCGAGCTCCGTCCTAAGCTTGGTTCCATGCCCCATTCACCTCCCTGTGAAGGGGAAAATAAGGGGAATCCATTCCCGGACATTCCTACAACCAAAAAATCAATTTCAAACCACAATTGGGGCCCTAATCGGCCGAAAACTGTCGCTCACCCTAAACATGTGATTTTGACCCTAGCGTGAAATAAACCCACACTTGGCTCACCTTGGGCTACCAAACTCACGAGAAATGGAATACAAGTGTTAAGGAACCATCCCCCTACCTCCACCAAAGATTTCGTGCGCCGAGGACGCCAATCTATCACGAAAACTCCGTTTAAACCACCGCCAGGCTCGCGAACTCACAAATGACAAACGCCGCGCCACCATCCCTCGATCCACACTCCTTCCTCACCGATCCTTGCCCACATCATCTCCGCCTCGCCCTCGCCTCGCTCCGTCGGCCGCCGGAGAAAAGAGGGGGAGAAGGGAGAATGAGAGAAGAGAGGGGCAGAGAAATGAGAGTGAGGGAGAAAGAGAATAGGTGGGGGTTTAAATAGAAAACCCATGCGGGATTTCTGCAATCCAGAAAATTCAAAAATGGGGAAAAGTACTCACCATGATCTTCGAAAAACGCACAACGTGTCTGCAACGTCCTAGAGCTGGAAAACACAGCGGTTCGTCCTACACAGGGTTCCGTAGGCTAAACAGCCAAAAACCCAATTAAATCACAAAACATGATCGAGGACCCACGAAAGCGTTCCAAAACCCACAGATCTTGATCCGGAAATTTGAAAAAAAAAATTCTTGGGGCGTGACACATAGTCACTCTAGTTTAAGGCTCATTAACTACTAATTTCTAATTTGAAGTAAATTAAACTCAATATTCGCTTCTACTAGAGACGAATAATAGTTTAATTTATTCTAAACCTTTGATTACGTTGGGTCAAGCAAATCCACGTGATCCTAGAGGACACGGGATTTAAACCACCCTGTCTAGTCCCTATATGTCTACAGTTGTCGCATCACTATAATCCCTCGCTCTTTCTATGAGTCTGGTTCGATCGAGGGCATGGTAACTGTAAAATCCCATGATTGTGCCATTCGATCACGACCTCCTAAAAGTGTATGACGTCCATTCTAAATGAACTCACACGACCCTGGTCAGGGATTTAGTGGAGCGTCAGTGTCATGACCCATTAACTATCTGATATATACCTAACAGTGAGCGATCCCTTCTTGACCTTTGATGATGTTCATACGCATCTTGATATGGTTAATGACTTGGCAATTCATGACTTATGGTTAAATTCACTTAGTCAAGTATTAAACCATTCCAGTCCTTGTGTAAAATCTGATCAATGTCTCAGGTCAAAGGACCAACGATGCTACTGAGACAATTGGATCTTCAGTTGACATCAGATATAATCAACCATCTGAAGATCCAATGGTGGATCAGTCCAGTATACATCCTCCCGGGACGTACACCTACACATATGTATCGGTGTCCCGCACCAGTAACCATGAGACTGCTCACCCATACATCATGTGTACTGGTTTAATAGGTAATCAAAGTCCCCAAGTGATTACCCTCCAACTAGGAATAGTTTTAAGGTATGTGTCCATATAAAGTTAGTATTATGATCGAGATCCCATCTCGAGTTGACTTTACAACCACATATCCTAAGGACATCATAGAGTAATATACAATTACAAATGTACGCTCAAATATCACTTTATTAATGATGAACAAGATTGTACAAGTATCGGGCCTACCCGACCCGAGATTGGCTTGGAGGACACCCAATACTCATAAGACTCATAGCTCATCATATGGCAAGTTCTAGGCAACTATGGTATCCGAAAATAGGAACTAACTCATTACCATACCATTGTGATGAGGCTCAAGGAAAAATTCAACCTATTTGAAACAGGTCATGTCCTCAGAAGCAAAAATTCTCAGGCAGATGCCCTATCCAAGTTGGCATCTACCATAAGGCTTCCGCTCGAAGGAGAATTAGACATAACCATCATGCACAGAAAGCTCCTGCCAAGTGTCTTGGATGAAGAAGCTGACCCTGCAATTTTTGAGGTCAACAAAGTTGAAGAGGACAATCCTGCTAAGGAAGAGGAACAAGATTGGCGTGAGCCAATTATTAAAATAAAAAATGGTTACCTCCCTCCTGATCAAGATCAAAGGATTCAATTGTTGTGGAGAGCAACATCATATCAATTGATAGGAGATCAATTATACATGCTTGTCCATGAAAAAGACAAGTTTGTTCTCCTATGTTGTCTCTCACAAAAAGAAGTCAAGATGATCATGCATGAGGTCCACTCATGACTCTACAGTACCCATCAAGTAGAGGACAAGATGAAGAATAACATAAAACTCAAGGGCTTCTACTGGCCCACCATGTATGTGGATTACAACCGATATGCCCATACATGCCATCAGTGCCAAGCTTTTTGCCCAATGCCAAGAAGACCCCCAAACTCATTGCATCCCACGACTCCTACATGGCCCTCTGCAAAGTGGGGAATGGATATTGTGGGACCTTTCCCATTATTCTCTAAAAGCCACAAGTTCATACTAGCCGTGACAAACTACTTCTCCAGGTGAGTCGAAGCTATCCCTCTGCGAGAGGTCACGAGAGAGGCAGTTGCCCAATTTGTCAAGCATTATATTATTTACAGATTTGGCACTCCCAGTCAGATCATGTTGGACAATGGCACGACATTCAAGAATAGAACAATATATGCATTGGCAGCTAAGTTTCACATAGACTAGAAGACTTTGACAATATACAATCCCCAAGCTAATGGATTGGCTGAAGCATTCAACAAGACTCTTTGCAAGCTCTTAGAAAAAATAGTCAACAGTCGTAAAAGATATTGGGGTGAAAGAATACACGAAGCTCTTTGGGCATACCGAACTGTCTACAAGACTCCCACTGGTTGTTCCCCCTTCTCCTTGGTCTATGGCGCGGAAGCCATGGTACCAATCAAAATTGAAATGTCATCCTATCGGGTAACTGTGCATATTGGCTTGCAAACCAAGGAGCAGGATGAAATAGAAAGAAGGCTAGAAGAATTATCTAGCCTAGAAGGCGAGAGGTTAGAAGCCTACAAGCACCTTCAAACATATCAAGTCAGAATGACACGAGCTTATGATAAGTTTGTGAAGCAAAGGGTGTTTAAAAGAGGCAATCTTGTCATGGTCAAAAAAAGAGAAGTCATGGTAGGTAAGTCTAGTGATCAACTCCAACCCAATTGGCGTGGGTCCTATGTTATCTCTAAGGTCTATGAAGGAGATGCTTATAGAGTCGTTGACCACAAGGGAGAGAACCCTTTCTTGCCATTAAACGGTAAACATTTAAAGTTGTATCATGCCTCTGAGCATGAGTTTTTACAACAATCGTTGCTAAATGTCTCTTCTCCTTTTGGAGATTAAAAAAAGGGAAAAAAAGAAAGGAAGAAGGAAAAAAAAGAGGAAGGAAAAAAGAGGAGAAGAAAAGAAAGAAGAAAGAGAAAGAAAAGAACTTGGTGTGGCCACTTTTAACATTCTTTGTTCCTGTCCCACCGCCCCAAATCCAAAATTATAAATCCTAAATTCTGGGTACAAAACCACTCATGGTCAGCCTCAAATCTAAATCCCTAAATTCTGGCTACAAAATCACTCAGTTGGTCAACCCTAAATCTAAATCCCTAAGTTATGGCTCACAAAACTACTCAGTTGGTCAGCCCCAAGTTCAAATTTCAAAGTCTAGCTTACAAAATCACTCAATTGGTCAACCCCAAAATCCAAATTCCTAAGTTCTGGCTTACTAAACCACTTCTTGGTCAGCCTCAAATCTAAATCCCCAAAGTTTGGCTTACTAAATCACTCAGTTGGTCAACCCCAAATCCAAATCTCAAACTCCCAACTTCTAAACCACTGGCTGGTCAGCCCCAAATCTCAAATCTAAGATCCCACTTTGACTCCAGGTCACCTAGCTGGTCAGCCCCAAATTCTCAAAGTTAACATTCTAATCCTCTATCCTCAGCTTTCAACCTACCAGAGGTCAACCAGAGGATGAGCCCAAAGTTACTCATCACAAGATTCAACCCCCAGCTTCAAACTTATGGAAGCTTCACTTCCCTCATCCAATCTTATAAAAAAATGGGGCTTAAAATAGAGGTGTCTCGACGGACTTGGATAGCTAGTTTATTGGTTACTCAAGGGCAAAAAGGTCATAACCCGGCTGAGGTGAAAACCCAAAAGGGTGACTTAGGAAAAAATGGATAATCCCTCAGTGTGAAAACCCAAAAGGGCACGTTGTAAAAAGCTAAAGGGGGGTAGTTTTGGTGAAAACCAGAAAGGGCGCCAATCCTAGTAAAATGAAAAAAATAAAAAAATAAAAATATATATACACACACAGAAGAGAAAGACAGTTGAAGAGTCACAGTAAATAGTAATGCACAAGCAGGACAAGGAGTTTTCAGTTCTATCAATTCATGAACAATTTTTATCATTCACCCACAAAATTGGAGCCTGAAACAAGCCTTCGGGGTAACTGAAAGAGGATGAATGATGAAACACAAGAGGAGAAAATGATATGGTACAAAGAATAAGCTCATAAATGGCAAGGTTTCTTCTTCATGAGCTCGTCAATCTAACTTCGCTTGGCAGGGATGGTATCTTGAGCTCCCTGGCACCGCTCCATGAGAAGACCTTCTTCAGCCTATGCCTGCTACTTGTCTTTGGCATTTAATTATGCAGTAGCCAGTAACTCCTTAATTTTATTCAATAAGGACTACACTGTCCCTTGGAGCGCAACTACTTTATTCTTTTTTTCAGCCTCCGCTGCTGTAGAGGACCCCTGGCGATTCTGAACCTCTTTGATTTGACATTTTAACTCTTCAACTTCGCTAGATAGTGTGGAAATCTCTTCTTAAAGCAGCTCAATTTCTAAGCGATGGCCCTCCCACACTAAGGTCTCATGAAGGCAGCATACTTCAACCCAAACCTCATCAATTGTAGTCATCCAAGGGTCCATGGCAGCCCCATTAAATGGTAAGTCAGAGTATTCCTTGCAAGAACATCTCACGTGGCCTCAATGGAAGGATGTGTCTCCTGCTATAGTGTAGCACGAACGGTACCAACAAGGGCCTCGAACACCAAATCTCCCCCTACGAGTGGGGCACCTTGAGGGCCGTCTAGCCACTCAATCCCATGACCTGGGAAATCATCAATGGGGGCTAAAGTAGCCTCAATCCCTACTCTCTCTGAAGAAGTCATCCCAATAAAGTTGCAAAAGGAAAAGTGGGAGAAGATGAAGAAATTAAGACACATGAACCTACCTATCAAAAAGTAAAGCAAGATGAATTCTAACGAGAAAAAGAAAGCACTATCTATACATACCTATAGAAGTGGTCATCGTCTCTAGATTGCCCGCTCTAGGCTTGGGGTGGCTTGCCACTGAAGAATTAGAGGCCTCAACTAGGCCAACAGAATCTAGAAGAGAATATGACAAGTTAGCACATACAAATGATAAGAGGGCAGGTCATTAAGCAAGAAGCAAACTACCTGAGGCTTTAGGCACCCTTTTATCACAAGAGGATGAAGTAGTGGACTGCCCACCATAGGATGTACTCTACACCCCTTTGGTTTACGAGCCAGCCACACCTGCAGAACCTCCCTCACTCCCTTTTAAAAGTAAAAGAAGGTAGACGTCACGAAGAGGTTATTTCACTTTTACAAGTTGTCTAAGTAACTTCAGGATTTAATCAAGCAAAATTACCTTCTTATCCTCTATACCCTTTCTCAGAGAAGCTTGAACAAGCCAACTATGTGATTTGGGGGGACGTCCCCACATCCTCTAGTCCAGTGGCTATCAAAAGTCGAGAAGCCTCCCTAGCTATCTTAATTAAGGGAGGGTTTGTTGAGCCATAAATTTGCATTACTGAATGCTCAACCACTCGGGGCAAGGGCTGACATATGTCCCTCTTAACTAATGGGGCTAGCTCAGTAGCTCCTATGGAAGCACAACCTGAAAATGGTAAGAAAGGCCCTCCTTGACAAGGATGTCGACACAAGGAAAGTCATTTAAGTTTTTTCCACAATTAAAGAAGAAGAGAACATCACCTCCTGAAATGAGACCAGCATGTGAAGGGTGAGGTTCTCATGCATCAATTGGAGCTAAGGCCGTAGTTGCCTATGTATTTATCTCCTCATCCTCCATATCTGCCTCCCAGGTAGGGGGCGCCTCCTGAAACTCCCTCGGGACCTCTGTAAATCTTGTTGTGGGAGGATCTATTTTTATAAAGCGTGAGAGGAGGCTAAGCAAGTAAAAGCATCAAGAAGAAGATTGTAGATGAAGACTTTGAAGTTCAAAGTATTTACTAATCGTTAGAGTGGCCTGGGTCCCCAATAGGGTACTTGAAATGGGTAGCTCCCTAACCCCGAATACTGGGTCACTTGTCATGGTCACCCCCTTAGGTGGTTGCTACCCTCCTTCAGTGTTAATCTCAGCTAAGAATGATTTGGCACAGCTGGCCAAGGACCCTCTATGGGAAGGATCCAAATACTTTGGTAGACTGGCATCCATGTCAAGGTTCAGAAGAGCTCTAAATTCTGCTATAGTGTCAATCGAGTTTGTGCCACCAAAGCTTGAGAGGAAGGGCAGGATATTACATACAATATCAGATGGAAGGAAATAAATATAGGAGTAACCTAAAGATGATACTTACCCAAGGGCTATCCACGCCCCCCTGCTGGCTGAGGCTCGGGAGGGGCATTTGTCCCTCCATCTCCTAGATTAAATCCTGAGGGCAGCACAGGTAAAGAGTTATAAGAGGAAAATAATAGTGACACAGGAGTTATAGGATAAACTACCTATTGGGTCTCCTCCACCTGAAAAGGTAGGTGAATCCCCGGACAAAGGATTACAATCATCATTTAATGCATCCAAATTCTGGGGATCACTAGTGTCCCTCACTTCCCCAGTTTCTAAGGGGTCCGCCCCCTGCGAGGGTCCGACATATGGAGAACCTGAGTTTGGAGGGCCTGAAAGAGAGAAAAGAAAGGAAGAATAAGTTATATGTGTCTGGGCCGAAGCCACATTTAGTAAATTTACAACTAAGTAGCAAATGCTACCATGTCGCCGAGAGGCTTTAGTGGCACGAGCCTCATTCTTTGTGACCCTCTGTGGTACTGAAGGAGTCGGTGCCTTTCTCTTCTTAGAAGCCTTTAGAATGGCATTGTTGGCCACTAGGCTCACTGCAAGAAAGAAAAGAAGGAGGAAGTAAGTGAAAACAAGTACACAATTATATTTAGAGCACACTATGAAGTTTTAATAAGAAAACGTTGGGTGGCTACATACCATCAGGCACTAAAGAGAAAGAGGGTGGCAATACTAGTTGCTCAAATCTGATGCCAATCGTTTTACTTGCCCTTTCTGCAGCATCCCAAATATCTTGCAAGGTGGACTCATTCTCAACTAAGGAAAGACACTCAATGGGCCCAGTGCATCCAATAGCATTCATAATGTGTTTTGCTCATTCTCCATAAAGTTCATTTGTAAAGCATTCAGGATGTAATTCAATGGACTTTGGAGCGCCCTAGGGATACCCAAAATCAAATAGGAAATGCTCCCACCATGAATATCTCTTCAAGGCGTCTTTCTTGGAAGTTGCAGTCTTCTTCAAGGAGGTAGAAGTTAGGGGTTTCAAATATTTCATCACTCCTTTATATTGAGCCCTGTCAACAGCAAGTGGGCCATTTTTAGCCTCCCATGAGGCGTGGAAATCTATAACAGCATTGGCTAAGTGAGAAAAGTGGCTGCGAAGGAAACTATTGTCCACTGCAACAGGAGGCAAATCCCTCCTCTTTAACCGAGCTTCCTCAACCTATTTTATCTTCTGCAAGGGCTGCCTAAAAATATTGCTATGGATGAACCAGTAGCATGCATAATGCATATCAATATGAGATGTTCCAGTCTGCTAAGGAAGAAGACACCATGTGTAATATCTCGAACCTTTCGGATCCTTCTTTTGGGTCCCGGATCTGATTTTTCGGAGTGTCTGGCTCCGTTGTGTCTAAAATTTCATTTCGGACAACTTTCGTGTTTGGATCGACACGATCCGGAGTTGTTTAGGAGGCCCAGAGTGTGTCCGTAGCTTTTTCGCGCGTGTTTTCTGATTCCCGGTGTGTGTTTCGATAATTTCTTCGGAACCTCGTTGCGGGTGAACCGGGTCGTTCACCTAGCTAAGAGTGGTATCGTTGCGATCGGTGCGTTCCGAGGATCGCGGACATGTAATTTTTAATTTTTTGGTATTTTTTGGATTTTCTGAATTTTCTATAAATACCCCCCTTTTTTCTCTCCCCCCCTCCCACCTTTCTTCTTCCTCTTCTTCTTCCTCCTTCCCTCTTCTTCCCACCGTGAGCGCCCCCCTCTCTCCCATTCGACCGACGACAACGCGGCGACGTCCCCTCCGGCTGTAGACGGCGCGGGGCGACGGCGTGGGCGACGGCGAGACGATCGTGGCGGCGTAAAGCTCGTGGAGAACTGTGAAGGGACGAGGGTTCTAAAAGCATTCTTCGTTATTTGTGGACGATCCGGCGCGCCTCGAGGCGAGTTCGAGGTAGGGTGACATTCCCTAGCCTCTTGCGTTCCTTTCCCGTGATTTGTAGGCCAAGGGGAGGCCGAGAGACGGGGTTTCATGCCGGGTTTGGGTTTTCCATGATTTGGGAAGAGTTCGCCCGATCTATGGATTTGAGCCGTGATTCGGCGTTTTGATGGCTTAGAAGCATGCTAGGGGTCCCTAGGGGGCTCCCCCCTTGATTTCCCCCTCTCCTATGGAGGCATGGGGGCGTGGTTGGTGTTTTTGGGCGTTTCACGCCGTTTTTCCGTCAGGTCGGTGTGACGGTCCTTCTAGAGACCGTCACATCCTATGACACCCCAGGGTGGGTGCGTCACAGTTCTGTTTTGGCCAACTGGGTGGTCCGTGGGGGTGACGGTCCCACGATAGACCACCAGGGCGTTTTGACGCGCCTGGGTAGGACCGTCAGGTGACGATCCGACCGTTGGCATTTGACCGTTGGGTTTTGACCGTTGGGAGTCAAGGACTGTGACGCACCAGGGCTGGCGCGTCAGAGCCTTGTAACGCCCCTGTGTGGGAGCGTCAGAGCTGACGCATTCCCAACCTGTAACGCACCAGGGTAGGTCTGTTACAGTCTATGACGCACCGAGCAGCGTGCGTCACAGTTGGTTTCCTCACGCCTTGTGACGCACTGGGTTGGGTGCGTCAGGGTCTGTGACGCACCAGGGTAGGCGTGTCACAGTGGTTTTTGCACCGAGGGTCTGACGCACCTGTGTTGGGCCGTCAGACAGCTGTGACGGTCCAGCGATAGACCGTCAGAACCTGTGGCGCACCAGTGTTGGACCGCCAGGCTTTAGATTGCACCGGATGGTTTGCAGTCCCATTTCTTCTCTGACCATGGTCACCGTGCGATGGTGCTGGTACGTGGGACGGTCCCCGTACTTCGTCGGGTTTGGACGTTATTTTCCGTTGACTTGAGAGTCTACTCCTTTAGTGACCCTTCACTAGTCGTAGCCTGCTTACACGCGAGTGGTCCCACCAGGGAGTGGTGGAGAGGCTACCCTGAGGATGGTTTTTAGACTGATTTCCGTCGGGCCCCACATCTATAGTCAGAGTCCGGCTAAGGGGAAAACCAGTTAGAGGCCAGACCTAGGACGCATGGTCTGTGTGTGCACACGTGGTTGGGGGCAGTTGGACACACGCCGACGAGCGTGACCCCAGCTAGTCACTTGCTTTGTGGTTCTTGTTCGGTGTCCGTGCCTCTGGTAGGCGCTACCACGTCAGGCAGTTCACCTGCGGTGCGGTGTAAGTCGTCAGGGGACGCTACCGACTGTGCTTCTAGTGGGAGGTACTCCTGTCGAGTCGGGAGTGACAGATTGTTCGTCTTGTGACTTCGACCTTCGGGTTTTTGGTCAGGTTGACCGTTGAGTCCCGATTGTTTTGCCGTGGTACGTGTCTCAGTTTTTGTGCCGCGAGACCGGTGTTGTAGTTGCAGGGCTGTTGCTTTTGAGGTACTCGCGTAACCGCTAGCGTAGTGGTTTCTCGTTTCACGAGGTAGGGTTCGAGTGATCCCTATTGAGTCTTGCTCTGAGACTCATTCCCTGCGTGTTTTCACCGTGTTTCAGGCGAGATGCGGCCTCAGAGGAGCGTGATTGAGGCTCAGTGTGGTTCGGGTGCCCAGCGTTAGTGCCAGAGGTCAGAGCTGGGGTATGCCCCGTGTAGCTGTACTTTTCTTTCGTGTCTCTGTACTAGTTGTGAACTACTGTTGTTTATTTTGTTATATCTTGTGGACTATGTATCTTGTAAAATGTTAATTTATTTCCTGCTTAATCATATTAACTATTTTATTTCTATAATTATTTGTGATACTTGTGTAGTCTCCACACCATCCTTCTAACCCTTCCGAGTCTTCGGGCTCGTGGGTGGCGGTTCGAGTCTCGGGTTATCGGGTCTTCCCAGTAATCGGATTCTCGGGGCGTTACACCCTGACTCTAGCATACTTCAAAAGAAATAATCCCACCAGCTGGTAGCTATAAGATGGGTGTCATGACCGCGATATAAGTAGACCTCCAAAGGAAAATCAGCATTCAGCGGAACCGATTGATCATAGCCAAAGTTCCACGCAAATCTGAAAGGATAATATGGCTCTAGAAGTACTGATCGCCCCATGCGAAAGACAAGCATGATGGTCCTAATACAACAAAACCAATCGTCATAGAAAGACCAGCTGAGGCCGGCATGATGAGGCAAGTGATAAGTGACTCCTCCTAGCTCGTCAACACCATACGGCCTGAAATCATGAAAACTATGAGCAAAATGTAGGCCTACTCGCCCCTCGGTCGGCAGGAAAGAAACTGTCTTCCGGGGACCAACTAATTACTCCAAGGAATTTGATTGGGGTGGCTTCTAAATAAGAAAATCAATGGAGCCACAACATTTATGAAATCCACATTCTGACACAACCTGGGGAAAAGTAAGTCAGCCCATGGACTAAGGTAATGGGTGGCCTTCACAACATTCCTGTCTCGCGAAGAACTATGGGCAGTGAAATTTCCCAAGCCATGATAAATATTCACCGATGCAACTGGCGCAATAGCAAGTCTATGGTCGTCAGTAAGAATACATGTCGGGTATATCAACTCTGACCGTATAAGCTCCTCTTCCCCATATGGCATAACAAAAGTGCTGAGCCAGTATACAAGATATGCTACTAGATAGGTCTGATCTCGAAATTTATGAGGATTCCACCCCCTATTCTCCGATGCAGCCAAGTATCTCTTGCACCGTTGCAATTTTAAAATCAGCTGATGATATTGATCAAGAGACTTGTCGTCCTCTGCAAATGTCTCATGAAAGCAAAATGGCCCATTATAGAAGAAATGGACCCAAGCATTGACACTCACCCTCACTGTGTTGGATGAGGCCGAAGGAGTTGTTGGGACTCCTCTGGTTTGATAAGCAGTATGTGCACTGGTTTGTGCTGAAATGTTTTGATGATTGACAATAGTTGTTTTGATGAATAGCAACAGTAGTGCTTGACTTCGTTGACTGCATAGTTAACTTTGTCAACTTTATATTGACATGATGTTGTGTGTATTTTGATGACTTTTATATGTCAGATAATCATATAAATGTTGTTTGCATTTTTACACTTAGTCTGTGCATTGAGTAGAGTCGGTACAACATATGTTTAATTCTGCATTGAGTCTGTGCATGCATATATTAAGTCGGTGCAACTCTTGTTGCTGCACATGACCAAATCGTTGCAATGCCTTCCATGCATTAGGTAAGTTGGTGCAATCCTTATTCCAGCACGTGACCAAGTCCGTGCATGCTTAAGTCTAGGCAAAGCAAGTCGGTGCAACACTTCTCGTTGTACGCTATCAAGTCAGTGCAACTTCTTCACCGTGCACTAAGTCTGTGCAACATTTATCTTCTGCACGAACTAAGTCTAAGCAAGGTTGCTCACGCACACATTAAGTCTGTGCATGCATACATAAAGTCGATGCAAGCCTTGTTGCTGCAGCGACCAAGTCAGTGCAAGTGTCATCCATGCATTAGTCAAGTCGATGCACTGGTTGTTGTTGCTCAAAACTAAGTCCGTGCATGCTTAAGTCTAGGCACAATGAGTCGGTGCAATTCTTGCACCGGGTACACAAAGTCTGTGCAGCACATCTTAGGCAACTCGGTGCATAAGAATTCATGCATTCAGTGTTTGCACATTAAGTCTGTGCAAGTCAAGCATGTTGTACAAATAGGTCCGTGCAAGCTCAGGCACGATGCATCCTAAGTCTGTGCAACTCTCATCTACTGCACGAATCATGTTTGTGCAACATTGGTCATGGCACAAGTAAGCCTGTGCAGCGTCCTCGCTGTGCACAAATCAAGTCTATGGACTTCCGGTCTTAGAGTAGTATCAAGTCTGTGCACATGCCTATGTATTTACATGCTATATCGAGTATGCGCACATTTAGTTCAAAGCTCTATTAACTCTATGCATCTTTCTACTATCTTTCAGATTGTTTCAAGTTGACATTAAGTCTGACCTTGACAGGATATCTGCTCATGGAGTTTAAGAATGGCACGTGATCCAAGAATGGAGGAGGTGCCAAGATGATGACACGTGGAAAGCAGTCAAGCGAGGATGCTGCCACGTGGCCTAACTACTCCAGATCTGGATAAGGCTTTTGGGCGGGAATGGTGGTGACCACACGCCCTACCTTCTGCTGCTTTCTATATATATAAGGAGAGTCTCCTTCAAGGGAAGATCGATTGTGACTTTGAGAGTTGAAGCAGAACGAGCTAGAGCCAGCACAATCCAGAGAGAAGAAGAGAGAGAGCAGATTTGAAAGAAGAAGAGAGAAAATTCTGAGAGGAGAGTTCGTTGAGAACTTTAAGAGAGATTTATCATCAGCTTCCTGGTTCAAAATCGAAACTGATTGCGCTCTTTGTTGAGCAACATTACCATCGTGGGTTTTTTTGTTTCTTCGTTTGTTTCTTTTCATTTTTAGAAACTCTTGTTCAAGCTGTTCGTCAGCAGAGGTTAAGCTGTAATTCCTCAACGGGCAGAGGTGTGGTATCCTCTAGTCGGGTGAAGTTGTAATTCCTCAGCGGTTGCAGATGATGACTCCTCTGGTCGGCGTAAGCTGTAAGGCCCAGCTGTAAGGTGTGGTATCCTCTGGTCGGGTGAAGTTGTAATTCCCCAGCGGTTGCAGATGATGACTCCTCTGGTCGGCGTAAGCTGTAAGGCCCAGCGGTCTGTAGGGTTTTTCACCCCGAAGCTGTGGATCAGCAGGTTAAGCTGTGTATCAGTGAGAAACCACACTCTGGTTGGAGTGTGGGGTGGACGTAGACCTCGGGTTTGAGGTCGAACCACCTTAAAAATTCATCGTCTACTGTGTGATTGCCTTGTGGTTTGTGCTCATCTCTATTTAGCCTCACCGTCCAGTAGATGAATGCTTAGGACCGCATGTGTGCTGATCTTCTAGATCTGATATAGTTCGATTGCGTTTAAGTGTTCTTCTTCGTCCTACAGTAGTTTGATTTTATTCCGCAACTGTTCTTGCTGTAGTCATTTTAATTGGGTGATCGATCTATTCTCCCCCCTCTAGATCAAGTCTTGGACTTATCTGTTGGTATCAGAGCGTCCATCTACTCTTACAGGAGTGTCTTCTTTCCCAGCCCGGGCAAGATCCCGCCAAACCTTCATCAAGTATTTGAAGCTGAATGGGAGGTTATACTATCCTGTACTAGTGCTTTGACTTCTGTGTAGATCATTCAATGTCACCTCTTCATAAGGGCGCTCGGAGATGGGCAAATCAAAAATTTTATGAAAACTCCATAAGTCAAGTGTTGTTTCTCCCTCAGCCATGGCAAAAGTATTTCACTGGCTATTAAATCTTTCTACTAAAGTTTGAAGAAGTCTGGTGTGGCAGGGATAATCATACAAAGTAGCAGTGACCGCGTGGTGAATCCCAACAAGATTTAGAGCTTCGCCATAATGATGCAAAATGCCAAAGAGTCATTCAGTGGGCCCCAAGTGAAACTGATGTGAAGGGATCACTGATCATTTCCCATACCAGTTGCGAGAAGACCCACTCATTATCCGATCTAGTAAGCATGACTTTTCGTACCCCTCTCTGGCAAACTGTGAGCCTGAAGGGGTCAAGAATAATCCAGTGATACTAATAGGGCCGAGCCTGTGTTGGCCAAACAACTCCTAAATAGTGGGTGCCAGATTACGCGAGTGAGTATGACAACCGATATCAGAACTAAAGAACCCAAGCTGATCAGCCGCTGGAAACTGAACGTGGCATGTGAAGCCCAAGGGAAAGCTTGGAAATGAAGTGGCGTAGGTGCCCAACATGCTATCTCGGCACTCCATCTCCAAGTAACGACGCTCAACCGGTAAACAAGGATCATCCTCATCTATATTCTATTGGACATAGCTCTGAATCAATGTAAATAGGTACTTGTCTAGCAGGAAGTGCCAACAGAAATCCTCAACTCACTAGTACTGATAGATCCCTTTATATCTCACAATCAGAGAAAGGTCAACCTCTCCTCCTTCAGAGGCGTCTTCAGGAAGAGGCCCTTCAGCAACCATGTCTAAGCCACGATCAAGAGGAAACATATTATGTCTTGACATCCATGGAGGACCCATTGGTGGCATTAACATTTTTGATAAAGAGGGAGTGGAATCTCTGTCCCTCCCAGCACCTCCTCGTGCGCGGCTCTCATGGACACGAGACATAATGACCGTCAGCAACAAAGAGAATAAAAACAAAAGAAGAGAGAGTTAGTCCAACATGACAAAGTATATATTATTTAAAGGGCAGCAAGTTGACTAGAGATAGCAAGCACGCAAACTAAATAGCATCATCAAGGTGCACTGGCTGCCCGCCATCACCTTCGACTCCGACGGGTGCCCCGTGGGGGGCATTTGTTAGACCCCATAATGTTCAGTGAAGAATTTTTTGATTAATTTTAGAACCAATAAGAAGTAAAAAAGTCCACTAGAAAATTAAGGACAGGTCAAGGGTGGCTTTTATAGTTTTTTATGGGGTCCAAGGGGGGACCGCCCCTCTCTCCCTTCTCCTCTTTGAATGGGCTGCCAGCAAACCCGAAGGTACCTACCTCCGGGTTCTACTGCGGAGAGAATAAGGGGGCAGAATAGAAAAAAGAAAAATGAGAAACAGAGGGAGGAGCTGCGGACAGAATAGGGGGGCAGAATAGAAAAAGAAAAAGGAGAAACATAGGGAGGAGTAGACGCGGAGGTGGCACCTCCGGGTTTGCAAACCCGGAGGTACCTACCCCCAGGTTCTGTTGCAGATAGAATAAGAAGGACAGAGAGAAAAAAAAGGGAGAAAGACCCAGAGGTGGGCACCTCTAGGTGTGCAGTCCATGGGAGAGGGCCCCACCGACCTCTCCCTTCCCCTCTCTGTGTGGTGGCTTCAACATAACAAAGAAAAAGAAGGAATAGTAAAAAAAGAGGAGAACCCGGAGGAGGGCCCCCCAAGTCTGCAAACCCGGGGGCTCCCTCATCTGCCACTTTGTCTCTCCCTCTCTCACATATACAGTAAAAAAAATAGATAAGAGGGAGGTGAAGAGGTAGAAAAATACCAGGAGTTCCTTACCTCTGGGTGTGTCCTTCCCCTCCTATAAATAGGATGCAGCAGCGGCCCCTAGAACTAGAGAAGAAGGCTGAGAGAAGAAGGCTTGAGAAGAGACAGCAACAGCACTCATTGTAGCAAGCAGCAGTAGCAGTAGAACGTGGAGCAGTAGTCAGGGTTTGACAAACCAATACGGTACGTCCCGTACCGCACGTACTGGACCGTACGAGTCGGTGATCGGTACGACCGATACGTGGTACGCAACCGATATGCTACTCATCTTTTTTTTAAATATTATATATATTATTTCATATTAAATGTAATTTTATAAGTAAGTTGGTTCATAGCATTGCTTTGGAACGTTGAAACTTGTGTTCAAAACTCATGAGATCCTATTTTCATTCATGACAACCATGAGTTTTGAACCCCTGTCATCAAAGATATTCAACACACTTACTAACCATTGAACCATAAACACTTTTTGTCCTATATTAGTATAATATATATATATTATATAATTTTTATGTGTGAATCATACTGGTATAGTGCGGTACCGGTACGACCGAGCCGGCAAACCTTGGCAATAGCAACATGAACAGCAGCAGCAGGTGGTGGCTCTGTTAGAGATATCTTATTTTGAGATGTTAAAACCCTATTGTATGTACATTTCACTTAAAGTGGACTTTACTAAAATACCCCCATGATAGGGATTTAGTTTGTCTTGATTTTCAATGAAAAGAAACCGTGGAAAATCATGGACAACCTAGAAATATCAAACTTTTGGAAGATTAATGTCAAATCATGAGAAAATTCCACCAAATCTTGAAATTTGTAGTTATACCTTCATATTTTTTTGAAATTGTAAAGATACCCCTAGGGGTTTATACATTAGTCAAGGGTTCATACATTTCTTTAAAGGAGGATTTAAGTTTCTAAAAATACCCCCAAAGTTCAGAAGGAAACCAAAAAATCTGAAGTATGCGATTCTACCCTCAAGGTTCATGAAATTGTGTAAAGGTTTAGGAAATCTATGCAAAATTTTGAAATTTCAGAAAAAGGGCATGTTCCTCAAATAAAAACCCTACTTCGAGGCATGGTTTGCCGTCCCGATGCGACCCATCCCGACCCGCACGACCCGACCCAACCCAGGCGGGCGGCGAGATACACGGACTGGGGGTCGTGGCCGGGACGCACTGGACCGCATGGTCCCGTGTCTCCCGCCGCATACCAGATCGATCCGCTGTGGGCCCAGTCTAGTACGTGCGAGTCGGGGCGCTCGTGCATGTTCGCCCATTTAACGGGCCGGGCCGGGGCCTTGCAGAGGCATCGGAGGAGGGCGTGCAGCGGTGGCTTGCGGCGGTGGACGGCGTTCAGCGGCGGTGGATGGCGGTCAACGGTGCTGGACGGCGGCTCTGGGCAGCGAGCACCGGCCATCGGAGGTAGGTGGTCTCATTTTATTTTTTGTATTAAATGCGGAGGGTGGCCGGTGGGGCACCATGGGAGGGAGGTGGAGGGCGGAGGGGGACGGATCTGGCCGGTGGGGGACGGATCCCAGCGGTGGGGCACGACGGAGGTGGGGCAGGGGGCGCCGATTGGGGACGGGGAGGGGGCGGGGGAGGTGCAGGCGGTGGTGGGGGTGCCTGTGGGGGACGGGGAGGCGGTGGGAGAGGTGGGGCCGTGGTGGGGGCACCGGTGGGGGATGGGTGGGGCCGTGGTGGGGGCGCCATGGGGGACAGGGAGGGGGTGGGGGTGGGGAAGGGGAGGTGCAGGCGGTGGCGGTGGCGCTCTCGCACCGGTGGGGGACGAGGAGGGGGTGGAGGAGGTGTAGGCGGTGGGGCCATGGTGGGGGCGCCGGTGGGGGACAAGGAGGGGGTGGGGGAGGTGGGGGTAGGGCAGGGAAAAAAATGTGTGGTTAAAATTTTTAAAAAAATCATAATATGTGAATTATTAATTAAATTAAATATAATTTTATAGTGATAAGTAATTGAGAAATAATTTTAATATTATAGATAAATTTATAAATGGTAAATTATATTCGATGGTTCTATATAAAATTTAGTTTGTATAAAAATTGTAAATATAATTAAGATGTATTAAATAATGCATTTAGTTGTAAATGTTGTAGAATTACATTTATTATTTTCATTAAAATAATATTTGTAACAAAAATTGTAGATTTAATTTAGATGTATTAAATAATGTATTTAATTTTACATGTTGTAGAATTAAATTTATAATTTTCATTATTTTTTGTAACAAAAGATGTAGTTTTAATTTAGATGTATTAAATAATATATTTAGTTTTACATGTTGTAGAATTAAATTTATTGTTTTCATTAAATTTATTTTTGTAACAAAAAATGTAGATTTAATTGAGATGTATTAAATAATACATTTAATTTTACATGTTGTAGAATTAAATTTATTGTTTTAATTAAAATTATATTTGTAACAAAAATTGTAGATTTAATTTAGATGTATTAAATAATGTATTTAGTTTTAGGGGTTGTAGAATCAAAAAGTCACGAAATATATCTACAACCACACACTTGTATTGGCATAGATGAGAGAGCATTGTGGCGGCGAACTGTTGAGGCCCGACATCACACGATTTGTCACCAACTACATCGCATTGCAGAGCCTTTTGAAGCACAAGGATGGGTTGAAGCAAATGTTTAGGGGTGAGACTTGGACGAGTTCCTCTTTTGCCGCTTCACGTGAAGGAGGGGAGGTCGAGGGGATTATCAACACTAGTAACTTTTGGGATAGAGTGAAGATATTAGTATCATTGATAGAGCCACTGTATGAGGTGCTGAGATGTGTGGATGGGGATAGAGTACCAACCATGGGGTTGGTGTACAGTAAAATTAAAGCTGAAAAGTGGAAGATTCTTGGGACGTCTAGGAAATATGGACCCACCATGTTAGAGACTGTGGAGGACAGATGGGATAGGCAAATGACCCGCGATCTTCACATGGCAGGTAAACATTTACATTCTCTAACAATAAATGAGCCGCGATCTTCAGCTGATACAAAAATTTTGGACTGTATTGTAATTGCAGCGTACTACCTACACCCGGCCTTTCAATATGCTCGAGGCCTCGCTTATGACGATACTTTGATAGAATCCGTCAACATTGTGGTAGACCGATTGTCTCACAGGCCAACAGATGCTGCTGATGCGTTGAATGATGTATACTTAGATATTTTGCCATTGAGAATATGAAATGAATTATGCACTTATTATTTTTGATAATGCAGATGAAAATTTTTAGAGAGGCAATTGGTTCATTTGTGACACCAAATGTCGTGGCTAGCTGTGACAGACTCGATGTAGGTAACATATTTTCACAATGCTCCCTCTATAGCTAGACAAGTAATTATTGCATCTAATTATTTTATTGTATGCCATCTGCCTTAATCACAGCTGAGTGGTGGCTAAATTACGGCACAAGTGCACCGACATTAAGGAAGATCGTAATGAGAGTTCTATCACAAACATCCTCATTGAGTGGCTGTGAGCAGAATTGGTCGACATTCTCCTTCTTACATACCAAGCTCAGGAATAAGCTAACACACCGAAGGCTGGACAAAATGGTGTATGTTCATTATAACGTAAAGCTAAAGGCTTGGCATGTGCATATGGATGCAAGGAGAGGAGAGGGAGATTACGACCCAACAGATGCTGTGTACTTGTGAGATGATGATGACCCTATGATTTCATGGGTTGCAAGAACCACAACTGAGCGTGGTGAGGCAGAACTTGATGAGGAGGGCGAAGAACCAAGCGAGACACCATGACCTAATACTTTTCTCGCAGTAGTTGTACAGCAGGCAGTGGGGGAGGGAGATGACATCGATGTGCAGATGATTAGAGACGAGTCAGCAACGGGACGTGATGAGGAAGTTAATTTGGATGAAGACCTCATCATTTGGGGTAGAGACACATCGTATGTGTATGATGATACAACATGGGAGTGATTGATGCAACCTCCTGCAATTCAGCGTCCACCGCCAGCTCAGGTGAAATAATATATACAAATCGAATCGCATATTTGATTAGAGAGCGTAGGCATATATCTATGTATGATGATGTAAGAAATATATTACAGGGTGAGCCGACAAATGAACAGTGGTCTCGGGTTGCTGCACCGCCGCATTCAATATCTACGAAACCCAGAAGGTTATCCACTTCTAGAGATGCTAGGGGGAGTTCATCATTTAGAGAGGTGAAATTATATTGACATATGTACATTTATATGTTGTATTTCATTGCTAATTGAACATATGATCCTTTCAATTGTGTAGCCTCCGGTAGCATCCAAACAACCATCTCAGTCTGCTGCGCTACGACGCTCAGCATCTAAGGCACCTAGTTAGTCGTCTCAGGTATACGCATAGACTTACACAGTACAAAGTAACTTGAATGATTATCTAACAAAGCGTCCGCTTCTCAGGCATCCAGAGGGACACAACAAGCAGCAGATAAGCTGTTGCCTGCTCCACAGAAGAAAAATTCATCATGGACCACATTATTCAGGAGCAAAAAGGACACGCAACCAGCATTAAATCCGATAGATATTGCAGACTTGGAGACATTAGATCTCAATGAAGATGACAACACTCCCGAGCCCTCTGTTGAGCCCCGCATCAGTGGGAGTCATGACTCCGATGAGGACAATACACCGATAGGGTCTTCATCCCATAGTCGTGGCGGTTCTCAAGGTGGTCAACGGAGTTGTCGTGAGGATACTAGTGCTGGTGGCAGAGAGTATAACAGTGGTCAAGGCAGAGGTCATGGGGGCCGCGAACGTGCCGCATGGACAGAGGAGCAGCACTTTACACATGCCACGCAAGATGAGGACCATGGTGCTCCACCGCCAGGGACGAGGCGGACAGCTGATCATTGAGATCCCTACTATGGAAGGTCTGTTGCAAACAGTACCAGCTATCAAGGCATGCTGTCTGATTTTGAGAGGATGAGCACACATGACTCTCAGTGATCAGGAAGCGAGTATGGACGGTCATAGCCGCAGTAGTCGATGTATCATGGCGATTCCGATAGCAGTAGTTCATTCTTCCCATCGTATCCATATCCTTATGCCCATACTTCAATGTCGCAATATACCGAAGGATACGATTAGCCCTCAGCTGCGCCACCGCCGGTCGTGTACTCACAAGGTTCGCAGTAGTATGAATACTACGTACGCATGTACTGGGAGAACTATGCAGGTTCGATGAGTTATGAAGACTATCTGTCCTATCTACGGACCACATTTAATGTCAGATTATTTGGAGATGGGATGTGGCCAAGTTTAGGTCCATATAATTAAGAGTATGTATCATTTGTTTATATTTATAAGTAACTAAAAATTAATTATAAATTTCTTCATATCTTGAGTTTTATACTTGCCATTGAAGTTACTAATGTAAAATTTTACAACATTTGTAGGTCATCATGGACGGACGACGTCACCCTGCGTGGGAGCATGGTTACACTGTTGAGGGTGATCGACATGTGCACTGTAGATACTGCGGACATCGCGTCACCGACATACACAGATTTGCAGAGCACCTTGCGGGAGTGGGACGGGATTGCCGTGCATGCTCCTTAGTTCCAGAGGATGTCCGAGATTACTTTCGGACATAGTTACGGGAGAGATATGTTTCTCGTAGCAGAGCCATGACATCCTCTTCTACGTCCAGGGTAGCCCCACCACTAACACCGGGCGGAGCAGGATCTTCCTCCACGTCCAGAGTTCTAGCAGCACCAGCACCAGTTGTACCAGTAGCAGATGATAAACTTGAATGTATAGATGTAGTGAGAGTTTTTTTTAGAGATTTTCATGTACCCTCCACCACTGCACATGACCCAGCCTTTGTGCAGATGGTTACATATTTTCAGGCTCACCCATATGTACCTCTACCCACTAGGATATAGTTATATTATACGGGCCATCAGTCTCATCTATCTGATTATGATTGGGATTCGGGATTCACAGATGACTCAGATGAGTGAGTTTTGGCATTTTGTACTCCATGACTAGAGTTGAATGATGTCATTATTATGTCTATGTTTACTTTAACATATTAAGGGAGTTTTTTATCTCTTAAAATAAGATGTTTAATTAAGAGGTGTAATATGATGTTTTTATATAATTAATTATGTGTAATTTAGTATAGATCTATTATCACAAAAAAATAACTCTACATTCTAATATTATTAAATATATATCATTTATAATTTAAATAAAATTTTATTTAAATTTTATTTTTTAAAAATAAAATTTTAAAAAAATTAAAAAATTCAAAAAATCACGTCGTTTTGCCAAGCAAACTGAGACGCTGGGAGACCCACCCGACTCGACCCGTCTCGGGCCGTGACCGGGTCGGGTGGGTCGGCAAACCCTGCTTCAAGGGTAACATTGCGCAAAGCCCTATTTCAAGAGAAAGTTGCATAAACACTCTAATTCAAGGAGAAGATACATATAAATCCTAAATTAAGGATAAATTGCATATAAACCGTAATTTTAGGATAAATTACATATAAACCTTAATTCAAAGATAAATTACACATAAGTCCCTCCAAGAGGGTAAATCGCACTTAAGCCCTTCCAAAAGGAGGAAATTGCATATAAGTCCCTCCAAGAGGGCAAATTGCACCTAAACTCTTCCAAAAGGGAAAAATTGCATCGAATCAAAGGTTTGCCGTCCTGCCTCGACCCGCACCGACCCGGCCCGACCCAGGCGGGCGGCGGGTCGCACGGGCTGGGGGTCGTGGCCGGGACGCACTGGACCGCATGGTCCCGTGTGTCCCCCCGAGTATCGGACCGGTCCGAGGCGGGCCCGGTCTGGTACGTGCGGGTCGGGGCAGTTCGCCCATTTAAAGAGCCGGATGGTCTGCTTCTGCCTCCATCCCTCCCACCGGCGAGCTGCGGTGTAGCGGCGTTGGACGGCGGTCAGAGCGGTGGATGGCGGTCAACGGCGGTCAGAGCCGCAGACGGTGGCTCTGGGCGGCGAGGAGCGGCGATCGGAGGTAGGTGATTTAAATTTTTTGTTTTTGTTGTTAAATGGAGGCGGTGGAGTGTTAATCGGGTCGGATCTGGCCGTAGGGGGGGCGCCGGAGGTGGGGGAGGGAGGGGGGGGCGATCTGCGCCGGTGGGGGGCCGCCGGAGGTGAGGGAGGGAGGAGGGGGGCTTCTGAGCCATAGGGGGGCGCCGGAGGTGGGGGAGGGATCGAGGGGGAGGATCTACGCCGGTGGGGGGCCACCGGAGGTGGGGGAGGGAGGGGGGCGGTCTGGGCATCTGCCGCCGGTAGGGGGCCCCCGCTGCAGCCGGTGGGGGTGGGGGAGGGGAGAGGGGGGTTAACAAATTTTAATTAAATTTTTTATTTAAATAAATTAAATTTTATTAGTTAAAAATTTTATATTTTGTTAGTTTTTTAAGATTTATTTTTGATGTATTATGTAATTCATTTAATTGTATTATGTTACAAATAATTTTAATTTGTATTAGATGATTCTATATAAAATTTAATTTTTTAAAAATATAAGATTTAATATAGATGTATTAAATAATGTATTCATTTTTACATATTGTATAATTAAATTTATTATTTTAATTAAATCTTAGTTATAACAAATTTTGTAGATTTAAATTGTAATTACTATGTAATAAATAATGATTTTAGTTTAACATGTCGTAGAAAAAAAATTAGATTTTTTAACATATAATTTTTCATGTTGCAGAAATAATGATATTATTTTCATTAAATGTTATTTGTACATAACATTGTACATTGAATTTACATTTATTACCTAAATTTGTTAGTTGTAGATGTAGAATAATGAAATTTTCTTTTTTTGAGAAATTAATAATGGTTTGTTTGTAAATTATATTCGATAGCTCTACGTAAAAATTACGGCACTATATAATGAAGATATTTTTATTTTATATTAGTTCATTAACAAATTTAGTAATATTTAAAATTTATATTTATTAAATTTAGGAGATACAGTTAAACACTCTATGGCTCCTAGGGAACGACCAAATGACATTGGATGGTCACACGGAGTTATGTTGGATGGCAACCGTAGGTGTTGGCGTTGTAACTACTGTAAAATAGAACACCGGGGCAGGTGCTGTGTCTCGGTTGAAGAAGTACTTGGCAGGAGGAGCCGGTGCAGAATACTCTGAGGTTGATGGGTGTACCCATGTGCCTAGAGATGTGAAACTTACAATGGCCAAGCACCTGCGGCAGAAGAGAGCTGAGATGCAAGAAAAAGAAAAAAAGAAGAAAAGAGATGAAGCGGTAGTGAGCGGAAGAGCAAACGGCAGCGACGAGGATGAATGTGCATGGACACCCAGTGACAAAGACCAAGAAGCACGTACTGACCAGCCTAATGTGTATGTCACAGTGAATGATCCATACGAAGCCGAGTTTCGTGAGACAGTACGTCAGAGCAGGGATGAGACGAGACATCCCGAGGAGACGAGAGTACGAAGTCGCGAGACGGCAAGGACTGGAGGATCAGAAAGTGGTGGTTCATCTATGACTCGAAAACCACGGGACATAAGGAGTTTCTTGACTGGTGACTCGGGTTCACAAAGAAAAAGGGCACAATCGATCAACATTGAAGATGTGGAGCCCGGTGCACTATCCCGAGAGTATGGCAAGCAAAAAAGGATGGACGATGCATATGGCCAGAAGGGGCCTAAATGGAAACTTGGTCAGGCCGTTGCAAAATGGTGGCACCACGCGGGTCTGCCTTTCAATGCAGCCAATATCTCTTACTACAAGCCAATGTTTCAGGAAGCACAAGTTCTTGGGTTACACGTGCAACCACCTACGGCGAGAGAGTTGGCCGACATATATCTTGATGAACAAGTTGCTGAGATCAAGAGTTATATTGACTCATTCAAACAGAAATGGACAAAGTACCGAGTCATACTAATGTGTGATGGATGGTCAGGTACCACAAAAAGTAGCCTGATCAACTTCCTTGTTTATTGTGACAGACATGTTTTCTTTCACAAATTAGTGGATGCGTCTGGTCAAGTCCACAGTCACCAATATATTTTGTCATTGATGGAACAAGTGGTGACCGAGATCGGGGAGGAGTACATTGTACAAGTGGTGACAGATAATGGCTCAAACTATAAGAAGGCTGGGGAGGAGCTAATGAGGAGCAGACGACACATTTTATGGACCCCCTGTGCAGCACACTGTGTAGATTTGATGCTGAAGGAGATTGGCCAGCTTCGTGTAGTCAAATTTATGGTTGAGGTGGCACAAAAAATCATAAAATATATCTACAACCACACACTTGTATTGGCATGGATGAGAGAGCATTGTGGCGGTGAACTGTTGATGCCTGGCATCACACGATTTGCCACCAACTACATCGCATTACAGAGCCTTCTGAAGCACAAGGATGGGTTGAAGCAAATGTTTAGGGGTGAGACTTGACTGAGTTCCTCTTTTGCGGCTTCATGTGAAGGAGGGGAGGTCGAGGGGATTCTCAACACCAGTAATTTTTAGGATAGAGTGAAGATATTAGTATCGTTGATAGAGCCACTGTATGAGGTATTACGATGTGTGGATGGGGATAGAGTACCAACCATGGGGTTGGTGTACAGTAAAATTGAAGCTGCAAAGTGGAAGATTCTTGTGACTTCTAGGAAATATGGACCCACCATCTTAGAGATTGTGGAGGACAGATGGGACAGGTAAATGAGCCGCGATCTTCACATGGTAGGTAAACACTTACATTCTCTAGCAATAAATGAGCCGCGATCTTCAACTGATACTAATATTTTGGACTGTCTTGTGATTGTAGCGTACTACCTGCATCCAACCTTTCAATATGCTCGGGGCCTTGCTTATGACGATACATTGATAGAATCGGTCAACATTGTGGTAGACTGATTGTCTCGCATGCCAACAGATGCTGCTGATGCGTTGAATGAGGTATACTTGGATATTTTGCCAGTGAGAATATGAAATGAAATATGCACTTATTTTTTTCGATAATGCAGATGAGAACATTTAGAAAGGCAATTGGTTCATTTGCGACACCTAATGCCGTGGCCAACCATGACAGACTCGATGTAGGTAATATATCTTCACAATACACATTGTATAGCTCGACAAGTAATGTTTGCATCTAATTATTATATTATATGTCATCTGCCTTAATCACAACTGAGTGGTGGCTAAATTACGGCACAAGTGCACCGGCATTAAGGAAGATCGCAATGAGAGTTCTATCACAAACATCCTCGTCGAGTGGGTGTGATCGGAATTGGTCGACATTCTCCTTCTTACATACTAAGCTGAGGAATAGGCTAACACACCGCAGGCTGGACAAAATGGTGTATGTTCATTACAACTTGAAGCTGAAGGTTTGGCATGTGCATATGGATACAAGGAGAGGAGAGGGAGATTATGACCCAACAAATGATGTGTACTTGCGAGACGATGATGACCCTATGGTTTCATGGGTTGCAAGAGCCACAACTGAGCATGGTGAGGCAGAAGTTGACGAGGAGGGTGAAGAACCAGGCGAGACACCACGACCTAGTACTTTTCTCACGGCAGTTATACAATAGGCAGTGGGGGAGAGACATGACATCCATGTGCAGATGGGTGGTGACGAGTCAGCAACGGGACGTGACGAGGAAGTTAATTTGGATGAAGACCTCGTCATTAGGGGTGGAGACACATCGTATGTGTACGATGATACAGCATGGGAGTGATTGATGCAACCTCCAGTAATTGAGAGTCCACCGCCAGCTCAGGTGAAATATTATTATACAAATCGAATCGCATATTTGATTAGAGAGCGTAGGCATATAAATATGTATGATGATGTAAGAAATATATTACATGTTGAGCCGGCAAATGAAAAGTGGTCCTGGGTTGCTGCACCGCGACATTCAATATCTATGGAACCTAGAAGGTTATCCACTTCTAGAGAGGCTAAGGGGAGTTCGTCATTTAGAGAGGTGAAATTATATTGCCATATGTACATTTATATGATGTATTTCATTGGTAATTGATTATATTACCCTTTCAATTGTGTAGCCTTCTGTAGCATCCAAACAACTATCTCAGTCTGCTGCGCTACGACGCTCAACATCTAAGGCACATAGTCAGCCATCTCAGGTATACGTATAGACTTACACAATACAAAGTAAATTGAATGATTATCTAAGCATCCGCTTCTCAGACATCAAGAGGGACACAACATGCAGCCACTAAGCCGCCGCCTGCTCCACAGAAGAAAAAATCATCATAGACCATATTATTCAAAAGTAAGAAGGACACGTAACCACCATTAAATCCGATAGATATTGCAGACTTGGAGACATTAGATCCCAATGCAGATGATGACACTCCCGAGCCCTCTATTGAGCCCCGCATCAGTGGGAGTCATGACTCCGATGATGATAGTACACCGACAGGGTCTTCATCCCATGGAGGTGGCGATTCTCAAAATGGTCAACGCAGTCGTCATGGGGATACTAGTGCTGGTGGCAGAGAGTACACGCCCCGTACTCTATACCGTCGAGGTATTGTCCGCTTTGGCCTACCGGCCTCACGATTTTATCCATTTTTAACGGTGATCGGCTCCAGAATGGAGGACTTCCCGGGCAGGTCACCCATCCCAGTACTACTCCCCATTAAGCACGCTTAACTTCAGAGTTCTTTTCAAGAACTGAGCCGATACTTTAAAAGGCGTCTCGATGATATAGAGTACAACTTTACTATATTTGAGGGTGTTACAATCTACCCCTCTTATATAGGCGACGTCCTCGTCGCTGGGCACATATAGCACGCATTCACGCAATCAAGCCCCCAGGCAGGTAGGACTCTAGAGGTGGCCCCTACAGGCTCAAGAGGTGGCTCCCACTATGTAGCACTTTGCTCCATTACGGACTCAAGAGGTGGCTCCCATAGCGTAGCACTTTGCCCTGCATGGCACTTAGTTCCCACACTTCCGGCTGGGGTATAGCTCTAATACCATTCTGTCACGCCCCGTACTCTATACCGTCGAGGTATTGTCCGCTTTGGCCTACCGGCCTCACGGTTTTATCCCTTTTTAACAGTGATCGGCTCCAGAATGGAGGACTTCCCGGGCAGGTCACCCATCCCAGTACTACTCCCCATTAAGCACGCTTAACTTCGGAGTTCTTTTCAAGAACTGAGCCGATACTTCAAAAGGCGCCTCGATGATATAGAGTACAACTTTACTATATTTGAGGGTGTTACAATAGCAGTGGTCAAGGTAGAGGTCATGGGGGCCGCGAACATGCCGCATGGATAGAGGAGCAGCACTTCACACATGCCACGCAAGATGAGGACCACGGTGCTCCACCGCCAGGGACGAGGCGGGCAGATGATCATTGGGATCCCTACTATGGAAGTTCTATTGCAGACAGTAGCAGCTATCAAGGCATGCTGTCTGATTTTGAGAGGATGAGCACACATGACTCTCAGGGATCTGGAAGCGAGTATGGACGGTCATGGCCGCAGCAGCCAATGTATCATGGCGATTCAGATAGCAGTAGTTCATTCTTCCCATCGTATCCATATCATCATGCCCATGCTTCGATGCCGCAATATACCAAAGGATACGATCAGCCATAAGCTGCGCCACCGCCGGTCGTGTACGCACAAGGTTCGCAGCAGTATGAATACTACGTACGCATGTACTGGGAGAACTATGCAGGTTCGATGGGTTATGAAGACTATATGTCCTATCTGCGGACCACATTTAATGTCAGATTGTTTGGAGATGGGATGTGGCCCAGTTTGGGCCCATATGATTAGGAGTATGTATCATTTGTTTATATTTATAAGTAACTAATAATTAATTGTAAATTTCTTCATACCTTGAGTTTTGTACTTGTCATTGAAGTTACTAATGTAAAATTTTACAACATTTGTAGGTCATCATGGACGGACGGCGTCACCCTGCGTGGGAGCATGGTTACACTGTTGAGGGTGATCGACATGTGTACTGTAGATAATACGGACATCGCGTCACCGGCATACACAGATTTGCATAGCACCTTGCGGGAGTGGGACGCGATTGTCATGCATGCGATCGAGTTCCTGGGGATGTCCGACATTACTTTCTGACAGAGTTACGGGAGGGATATGTTTCTAGTAGCAGAGGCGGGGCATCCTCTTCTACGTCTAGGGTACCCCCACCACTAGCACAGGGCAGAGCATGATCTTCCTCCACGTCCAGAGTTCGAGCAGCACTAGCACCAATCGCACCAGTAGCACATGATAAAATTGAACGTATAGATGTAGCGAGGACTTTTTTTTAGAGATTTTCATGTACCCTCCACCGCTGCACATGACCCATCATTTGTGCAGATGGTTACATATTTTCAGTCTCACCCACATGTACCTCCACCCACTAGGATAGAGTTAGATTATACGGGTCATCAGTCTCATGTATCTGATTCTGATTGGGATTCGGGATTCACAGATGACTCAGATGAGTGAGTTTTAGTATTTTATACTTCATGACTGGAGTTGAATGATGTCATTATTATGTCTATGTTTACTTTAACATATTTAGTGAGTTTTTTTATCTGTTAGCATTCGATGTTTAATTAAGAGATGTAATATGTTAATTTTATATAGTTAATTGTATGTAATTTAATATGGATCTATTATCATAAAAAATTAACTCTACATTCTAATATTAGTAAATGTATATAACATTTAATCTTGAAATAAAATTTTATTATAATTTTATTTTCAAAAACTAAATTTAAAATTTAAAAAAAAATCAAAAAATCGCGTGACTTGCCGAGAGAGCGGACCGGGTCGCTGGGCGACCCGCCTGACCCTACCCGTCCCGCACCGAGACCGGGTCGGCCGGGTCGGCGGGTCGGCAAACCCTGATCGAATCCCTTCCAAAAAAGAAAGTTGCAAATAAACCCTCATGTGAAGAGATAATTACAATGATGTCCTATCTTGGGGCAAGAGAATTCTTTCCTATAACTAAAATTGTGGCAAAGCCAGTATCGCAAAGGCAAAAAGGTCTTAGGCAATTAATCAAATATATTCAGACTCGGTCCGATGTAAATTAACGTCTATTGGGTATGTGTTTCCACATTATTTTTGACCCTGGTTTTGATGATAACAAATATTGTGAGTTTGTGGGAGCAAAACATTGTGTGCGGTTTAATGAATTCAAAACATTGTGTGTTTGGAAGAGCATGTGTTCTATAATGGCGTTTGGTTGCATTGTGATGGAATAATGTTTCTTATTTGATTGTATGAGTGTATGAGTTTTAATAGAATAATCATGTTTTTGGAATAGCATATATCGTTCAATGAAAGTGCTCATTCATGTGTAAATGAATCTCCCTCACTTGAGGTTTCTTGTTATTGAGCATATGGGAATTTCAAGAATACCAATTGCATATTAAAGCTTCCATGACCTTGTATTTGTCAAACATGTGTTTGTTGGTTGAGGATGGAAGTGAAATTCTTGTTAAAAGTGGGTTCATTGTAGTATATTTGAATGACCAAGTTCAAAGTGCCATATTTGATGCTCATATTTTGATTATGATATAATCACTTGTTTCATCCTGTGTTACAGGTCAAAAAATCATGGTTGATCATCATGGGGTTATGGTAACATTTAAACATTTATTTTCCCATGATTTCATGTTGATTTAATGGTGTTTTCTAACCCCTACTGGCAGGGGTCGACCCTTAGAAGAACTGGACTGGACTGGACTGAACAAATCTGGGATTTTCCCAGATTTCGGTCGACCGCCCATAGGGCAACGGTCGATCGAAATTCCCAGAGAGGGTTGGGAATGGGTCTGTAAAATCTAGGTCGACCACCCTATTTTTTCGGTCGACCGGTAACGGCGTAAACCTAAAAATGTGGTTACGAAAACCCACTAAACCTAATCCTTTTGTGCTCTAACTTTACCCATTTCTCCCTAGGGTTGATATACACATGTTAAGGGGGTTTTATATGGGTTTGGTGAAGGATTTATGTGTCTTTTGGGCTCTCTACCTTGCATATAAAAATGAGTTACGAATTTGTGAAGTGTAGAACCCTAATGTGCTTGTTTTCTATCTTGTAGGTGAAGAAAATGGGGAAAAGAAGGAGGAGCTCTTGATGGAAGGTTTTGATCTACATCCATGCATAATTGGAGCTCGTGGCTGAAGAAAGAAAGGAGCGGAACGAGAAGGGGAACGCGTGGACATTCTCATCGTCGACATCCGGCCACCCTCCGACTTGAAGCTTAAAGAAGAATTTCTACAACCTCTTTCTACTCATGGGGATTCATTTCTACATCTTGGTTGTATCTATTTGAGTCATTTTCTTTTGGTTTACAAGTGTGTATTGATCAGATCTATCATTTTCTGAACTCCGACTTTGTGAGTGTGTGGAACCGTCGGTGAACGGTTGAGGTTCTTTGTGCTGCAGTGTTGCAGCTTGTGTTTATGGTTAGATCCGTGGTGGATCATGTAGGAGGCGACGTCTCCGTGTCTCTTGGAGCGGAAGCTCCGTGCGCTTCATTTGAAGCAAGTGGATCCTCACCGTTTTGGTAAGGGGTGGATGTAGGGAGCCTGTCGTGGTCCCGAACCACCTAAAAATCTATCTCGCATTGTGGTTGATTGTGGTTTGCTTATTTACATTGTTTTTGTTGATTGTGTGAGAACGGTAAGCTTGAGAGAATTAATTTCCTCATAGCTTGTATTTCGTCCAATCATCATTTGCGTTGGTAGTTATTTAATTTGCTGCGTTAAATTCAAAAATTACCATCGTGTTTGGCGGGGACAAATCAACCCCCCTTCTTGTCCGTACTAGAACCTTTGGGACAACAATCTTGTATCAGAGCGGGTCTCTAATTTTAGGACAACCTCACGGTTGTAGAGCAAAGATCATTTGCTATGGCCAACAAGGGAATGATCCCCGAGGGACATTCGATACACCGACCACCCTTCTTTGATGGGACTAACTATCCCTATTAGAAAAATTGAATGACTGTGTTCATGCGAGCACAGGACTATGATACTTGGAAGGTCATTAACAAAGGTCCTTATGTGTTACCTCCCAATGAGGATAGATGGGAAGAAGAGCATATTAAGAAATCATGTGCAAACTTTAGAGCAATGAACATTATTCAGTGCGCAATACACCCTAATGAGTACTCACGTATTTCTATGTGTTCATCTGCGCAGGAAATGTGGAACAAATTGAAGACCATTTATGAAGGTACTTCAGAAGTACGGGAGATAAAAGCAAATGTGTTGGTTTGAGAATATGAGCTTTTTGCAATGAAGCATGAGGAGAACATTACGCAAATGTATGCAAGGCTAAGCGAGATCACAAACAACCTAAAGGCCTTGGGAAAGGAGTATTCAAATCAAGACTTGGTTAGAAAGGTGCTGCGGTCCCTCACACCTTCGTGGCACACAAAGGTGACCGTCATAGAAGATTCGAAGGATCTCACCACACTCACGGTGGATCAACTTATCAGATCGCTAATGACTTATGAAATCAACATCATGAAGCCAGCTGAGGAGGAAAGCAGAAAGAAGAAGACGATAGCTTTGAAGGCATACCCAGAATCATCGGAAGATAGTGATGAAGGCTCATCTATGGACAGTGATGAGGAAGAGGTGATGGCTCTTGTAACAAGGAATGTCCGGAAATACTTCAGAAGAGCTAGAAGAGATGGAAATCTTCCTAAAAGATTCATGAGGAGAAACTTCAACAAGAAAGGCGAGTCAAGCAAGAAGGAAGATATCATTTGTTAAGAGTGTAAGAAGGCTGGGCATATGAGAAGTCAATGCCCCAAACTCCAAAAGAAGCTGAACAAGAACAAGCCAAAGAAAGGGAAAGCGATGAAGGCAACATGGAGTGATGAGGACTGGGATAGCTCAAAATCCGAAGGTGACAAGAAAAGACTGTGCGAGCTAGTCCAAAATCTTTGCCTTATGGCAGATGATGACAATTCTGAGGTAAACTCCGATTCTGAAAATTTTACTCCTGAACAATGGCATCTAGCTTATGCGGATTTGTTTCAGAAGTATAAGAAATCAAAAAAATGATGTCAAAAACTTGAAGAAGAGATTTTGTGACTTGACTCTACTAATCCATGTGATAGGTGTAGCTTTTATGAAATGTAAATTGAAAATTTCAAGGATGAATTAGAAGATTTTCAATCTAAGCAAACCTTGTATATGGATGAACTAGAGTGCTTGGAGGAAGAAAAATATCATGGTTATGAAAATGCTGAAAAATCAAAAAATGAGAATGCTCACTTGGTTAAGGAGTTGGATGAATTTAAATTGAGACTGAGTGAAATTGAGAAATCAAAGGAAGAGTTAGAAACCAACTTCGAAACCATCCAAGTTGAATTAAAAGGTTTGAAAGATGTTGTTCAAAAATAATTGAAAGGAAAAGAGAAAATGGTTGAATATGGTGAGACTAGCAATGAAAATGCTAGGAATGAGATAATTGATGTGGGGCGTTCACCCACAAAGAGAAATTCATTTGTGAAAAATAAAGTTCAAAAATCATTTGATTCATATGGCTTTAATCATGTTGACTCATGCATGAACTCTTTTGTTGATAGATCTTATATGCATAGGAGTCGGTTTAGAAAGTCAAATGTCACATGCTTCTATTGTGGAATGTTCGGCCACTCAATGTATGTTTGTGATTTGATGAGGGCCGATGATGAATATTTTGAAATGAAAAATAGAATGCATTTCTCTCATGGTAGGACTAACACTTCGGGACCCAAGCTTGTTTGGGTACCTAAATCAACTTGAGAGTTGTTTGATTGTGCAGGTCTGTCTAAGAGCAAATTGGAACAAATAGTACCTCGACAGTGGATGCTCTAGACATATGACAGGAAATAAGGAACTCTTTTCAGACCTGAAGGAGAAGGATGGCGGATTGGTTACCTTTGGCGGAAACGATAAAGGTAAAATTGTGAGAATTGGACGAATAGGTAAGGATTCAAACCAATCCATTGAAGATGTCTTGCTTGTAAATGGTTTGAATCATAATTTACTTAGCATCAGTCAACTCTGTGACAAAGGTCACAAAGTCATTTTTAAAAACACACACTGCTCCATTGTAGATAAAGTTTCACTTGAAATAAAGTTCATTAGTATTAGAGATGGAAACATCTACTCTATTGATCTTGAAAATTCTCAAAATGAAAATCTTTGTTTGGTTGCTAATAAGTCGGATGATGCATGGTTATGGCATCGACGACTTGGTCATGCTAACTTTAGTGTTCTTTCTAAACTGTTTAGAAAAGACTTAGTAAGAGGCTTACCAAAACTAAATTTTGATGTAAATAAAATTTGTGATGCATGTGCTATGGGGAAACAGACCAGAGTATCTTTTAAATCTAAAAATATTATCACCACCACTAGACCCCTTAACTCCTTCATCTAGATTTTTTTGGTCCCACTAGGACATACAGTCTTGGAGGGAAAATTTATGGGTTTGTTATTGTAAATGATTACTCAAGATTCACTTGGGTATTATTTTTAACTCATAAGAATGATGCTTTGCAGGAGTTCGAAAATCTTTGCAGGAATTTACAAACTGATAAGGGGTATCAAATTAAAGCAATTAGAAGTGATCATGGGAGAGAGTTTGATAACCATGACTTTGATGATTTTTGCAGGAAACAGGGGTTTTCACACAACTTCTCAGCATCGAGAATCCCACAACAAAATGGAGTCATGGAAAGAAAGAATAGGACACTCGTGGAGATGGCGATGACAATGATTGTAGAAAATGGCTTACCAAGGTATTTTTGGGCTGAGACGGTGAGCACGGCCTGCTACATCATCAATCGAGCCATGGTAAGACATATTCTCAAGAAAACTCCATATGAGCTATACAAAGGCATGAAGCCGAATATTGCATGTCTTAAACCTTTTGGGTCTCCATGTTTCATCTTGAATAATTCTAAAGAACATTTGGAAAACTTTGTCGCAAATAGTGATAGAGGTATATTTCTCGATTATTCTTCATCATCTATAGCATATCAAGTATATAACCTACGTACTCTTGTGGTAGAGGAAAGCCCTCATGTGATCATTGATGAATACACTTTAAGACTGTCTGACAAAGATAACCACTTTCTTGATGTAGGGCATGAAGATTGAGAAGAAAAGAAAGATAAGAAAAATCAAGATGCGGATCAAGCAGAGTCGAGCAACAAGAATGATAAAGCTCCAACCCAAAATGAGGAGCTCCTTAAGCAATGGACGTTCCACAAGGACCAATCACAAGACAATGTCATAGGAGACGTGGAACAAGACGTAAAAATAAGGACTTCAATAAGGGAAGTTGAAGAATTTGATAATCTTGCATTTCTTTCTAATATTGAGCCCAAATCTATAAATGAAGCATTAAATGATAATTTCTGGATCTTGGCTATGCAGTAGGAATTACACCAATTCCAAAGGATGAGGTGTGGTTTCTTGTGCCTAGACCTAAGAACCACCCGGTGATAGGAACTAAGTGAGTTTTTCGAAACAAACTTAGTGATCAAGGGGTGGTGATTAGGAATAAATCCCGGCTTGTAGCCCAAGGCTATAGTCAAGAATTAGGAATTTATTTTGATGAATCATTTGCACCCATGGCTAGGCTTGAGGCTGTTAGAATATTACTTCCCTTTACATGCTCTAGGAATATAAAACCTTTTCAAATGGACGTTAAAAGTGCTTTTTGAATGGTGTAGTGAAGGAAGATGTCTATGTTGAGCAGCCACCGGGATTTGAAGATGAGAAGAACCCGGACCATGTGTACAAACTTGACAAAGCATTGTATGGTCTGAAGCAAGCCCCCCGTGCGTGGTATGAAAGGTTAAGTACTTTTCTTTCAAAAAATGACTTCAAGAGAGGTAATATCGATCAAACTCTTTTCATTAAGAGTAACAATAAACACATGCTTATTGTTCAGGTATATGTTGATGATATTATCTTTGGAGCCACTTCTGATTCATTAAATGATGATTTTGTAAAATTGATGCAAGAGAAGTTTGAGATGAGTTTGATGGGGGAGTTAAACATATTTTTTGGGTTTGCAGGTGAAGCAGTTGAAAGATGGCATCTTCATCAATCAAAGAAAATACACAAAGGAGCTCATCAAAAAGTTCAAATTCGACAATGCAAAGCCACACAAGACGCCTATGTCAACAACAGTGAAATTGAAGAAAGATGAAGAAGATAAGTCTGTCGATCAGAAACTCTTTAGAGGAATGATTGGTTCCTTATTGTACTTGACTGCTAGTATGCCAGATATCATGTTTAGTGTTTGCATGTGTGCAAGATTCTAATCTGATCCTAGAAACTCACACATGTTAGCAGTCAAAAGGATTTTCAGATATTTGCTAGCCACCACGGATCTTGGTCTTTGGTTTCCACGTAGCTGCACTTTTGATTTTGTAGCTTACACGGATTCCGATTATGCTGGGTGTTTAGTGGATTGTAAGAGCACGAGTGGGTACTGTCAATTTCTTGAAGGTTGCATGGTTTCATGGGCCTCTAGGAAATAAAATAATGTGGCATTGTCAACTGCCGAAGCCGAGTACATGGCGGCAGGCAGTTGTGCAGCCCAAGTGCTTTGGATCCAACAATAATTAGTTGACTTTGGCATTTCTTTGAATGATACACCCATTCTTTGTGATAACACTTCTGCGATTAATCTTTCTAAAAATCTGTTTTACACTCTCACACAAAGCACATAGAGATTAGACATCACTTCTTGCGAGATTATGTAAGTAAGGGTCATTTTGAACTTATACATGTAACTACGGAAAATCAACTTACAGATATTTTCACAAAACCCTTGACTCCTAAAAAATTCACTCAAATAAGAAGAGAACTTGGAATTTACGGTTTGAATGAGTAATTGTGCCTTAATGCTATGATTTCTTCGGTATCTCAGGCAATTGTGGAAAGTTAGATTATGTCAAGTTAGAAACTTTTCCCATGCGTGATGGTGGTTCTCAGACCTACACCTCCGCCACGTACCGGAAATCATCTTGCATGACTTTACTTTCAAATCCTTGCTTGTTTACATGTATATATATTTCTAGAAGACCATTTCTTAAAAATCTTCTAAGACCTCACCTCCTTGTTATATAAAATGCATTAATTTTTATCATTTGTGAACGTGACATATACAAAGGAGGAGAATTTATTTCCATTTGTACATACATTTAGGGGGAGTCATAGCTATGTTATGGTAAATTCATTTTCTACATACATAGTAATTACCCACACACTTTGCACAAGATGATGCATATGACTTTAATTAATAAGGATTTCAGAACTTCTTTTCAACACTTTAAGGGAAATAAAATTTCTATATAGAAATGAAGAGTAATCGTGAGGAAAAAACTACCAACCCCAATCAATAAGTGGAATGTGGAACTGAGTAGTCTGGAATCTCCACTGAAATAAATGTGGAAACTCGCATCGAAAAGTGAAGCTAAAATCCACAAGAATCAAAATTGTGATGAATCTTAGTAGTCGGGAAACCCCATTGAGACACATGAGGTGACTCGCGCTAAACGGTGAAATCCAATAATAAAAAAAATAAGGGGGTTGTGCGAAGCTATCAAAAGTCAAGGATTTACATGGAATTGTAGAAAGAAAATAACCCTCTAGTGTTTTCTAGAAATTCTGCCAATATCCATATATGTTTGAAGTTCATTGCTCATTTTCACATATTTCACTCGGGTATTATTGTGATGTTTGTATAGCTTGAATTTATTCTTATCATGGCTTATGCAGTGCTTCTAACATATGCATGCACTACCTTTTTTGATTATGCATCATGCTTTACACTATGACTTGAATCAAATGCTCTTTTGGTATCCTTCTATCCCATTAAGGGGGAGATATACATATGTACATGCTTGCTTGTCTCTCATGCTTGCTTGCTTGCGTGCATGAGTTTGGAAGTTTAGAAGTCTTTGTGCATGTATCCAGTTTCATTGATATGGTTGGTTTTCATGCAAAATGCTCCAGCTCTTGTATTCCCCATTTTTGATCATGCCAAAGGGGGAGAAAAATGTTTAGATTGCCACAATATTTTGTCATCATCAAAAAGGGGGAGATTATTGGGTATGTGTTCCCACATTATTTTTGACCCTGGTTTTGATGATAACAAATATTGTGAGTTTGTGGGAGCAAAACATAGTGTGCGATTTAATGAATTCAAAACATTGTGTGTTTGGAAGAGCATGTGTTCTATAACGGTGTTTGGTTGCATTGTGATGGAATAATGTTTCTTATTTGATTGTATGAGTGTATGAGTTTTAATGGAACAATCATATTTTTGGAATGGCATCTATCGTTCAATGAAAGTGCTCATTCATGTATAAATGAATCTCCCTCACTTGAGGTTTCTTGTTATTGAGCATATGGGAATTTCAAGAATGCCAATTGCATATTAAAGCTTCCATGACCTTGTATTAGTCAAACATGTGTTTGTTGGTTGAGGATGTAAGTCAAATTCTTGTTAAAAGTGGGTTCATCGTAGTATATTTGAATGATCAAGTTCAAAGTGCCATATTTGATGCTCATATTTTGATTATGATCTAATCGCTTGTTTCATCATGTGTTACAGGTCAAAAAATCATGGTTGATCATCATGGGGTTATGGTAACATTTAAACATTTATTTCCCCATGATTTCATGTTGATTTAATGGTGTTTTCAAACCCCTACTGGCAGGGGTCGACCCATAGGGTCGACCCTTAGAAGAACTGGACTGGACTGAACAAATCTAGGATTTTCCCAGATTTCGGTCGACCACCCATAGTGCAGCGGTCGACCGAAATTCCCAGAGAGGGCTGGGAATGGGTCTGTAAAATCTAGGTCGACCGCCCCATTTTTTCGGTCGACCGATAACGACGTAAACCTAAAAACGTGGTTACAAAAACCCACTAAACCTAATCCTTTTATGCTCTAACTTTACCCATTTCTCCCTAGGGTTGATATACACATGTTAAGAGGGTTTTCTATGGGTTTGGTGAAGGGTTTATGTGTCTTTTGGGCTTTCTACCTTGCATATAAAAATGAGTTACGAATTTGTGAAGTGTAGAACCCTAATGTGCTTATTTTCTATCTTGTAGGTGAAGAAAAGAGGGAAAAGAAGGAGGAGCTCTTGATGGAAAGTTTTGATCTACATCCATGCATTTTTGGAGCTCGTGACTGAAGAAAGAAAGGTGCGGAACGAGAAGGGGAACGCGTGGACATTCTCATCGTCGACATCCGGCCACCCTCCGACTTGAAGCTTAGAGAAGAATTTCTACAACCCCCTTCTACTCACGGGGATTCATTTATACATCTTGGTTGCATCTATTTGAGTCATTTTCTTTCGGTTTACAAGTGTGTATTGATCAGATTTATCATTTTCTAAACTCCGACTTTGTGAGTGTGTGAAACCGTCAGTGAACGGTTGAGGTTCTTTGTGCTGCGGTGTTGCAGCTTGTGTTTGTGGTTAGATCCGTGGTGGATCGTGTAGGAGATGGCGTCTCCGTGTCTCTTGGAGCGGAAGCTCCGTGTGCTTCATTTGAAGCGAGTGGATCCTCACCGTTTTGGTGAGGGGTGGATGTAGGGAGTCCGTCGTGGTCCCGAACCACCTAAAAATCTGTCTCGCATTGTGGTTGATTGTGGTTTGCTTGTTTACATTATTTTTGTTGATCGTGTGAGAACGGTAAGCTTGAGAGAATTAATTTCCTCATAGCTTGTATTTCGTCCAATCATCATTTGCGTTGGTAGTTATTTAATTTACTGTGTTAAATTCAAAAATTACCATCGTGTTTGGCGGGGATAATTCAACCCCCCTTCGTGTCCATACGAGAACCTTTGGGACAACAATCTGGTATCAGAGCGGGTCTCTGATTTTAGGACAACCTTACGGTTGTAGAGCAAAGATCGTTTGCTATGGCCAACAAGGGAATGATCCCCGAGGGACATTCGATACACCGACCACCGTTCTTTGATGGGAATAACTATCCCTATTGGAAAAAACCGAATGACTATGTTCATGCGAGCACAGGACTATGATACTTGAAAGGTCATTAACAAAGGTCCTTATGTGTTACCTCCCAATGATGATGGATGGGAAGAAGAGCATATTAAGAAATCATGTGCAAACTTTAGAGCAATGAACATTATTCAGTGAGCATTACACCCTAATGAGTACTCACGTATTTCTATGTGTTCATCTGCGCAGGAAATGTGGAACAAATTGAAGACCATTTATGAAGGTACTTCAGAAGTACGGGAGACAAAAATAAATGTGTTGGTTCGAGAATATGAGCTTTTTGTAATGAAGCATGAGGAGAACATTACGCAAATGTATGCAAGGCTAAGCGAGATCACAAACAGCCTAAAGGCCTTGGGAAAGGAGTATTCAAATCAAGACTTGGTTAGAAAGGTGCTGCGGTCCCTCACACCTCCGTGGCACACAAAGGCGACCGTCATAGAAGATTCGAAGGATCTCACCACACTCACGGTGGATCAACTTATCGGATCGCTAATGACTTATGAAATCAACATCATGAAGCCAGCTGAGGAGGAAAGTAAAAAGAAGAAGACGATAGCTTTGAAGGCATACCCAGAATCGTTGGAAGATAGTGATGAAGGCTCATCTATGGACAGTGATGAGGAAGAGGTGATGGCTCTTGTAACAAGGAATGTCCGAAAATACTTTATAATAGGTATAAGAGATGGAAATCTTTGGGACAACAACGTCAACTTTTGTCAGTGAAGAAGAGTCCTTATACACGAACTCTAAATCGTCTAATAAATTACACGTGTGAAAATTATAATATGCAAGTTTAAAAGTCTAAATGAATGTGCATATTTTCATACAGATTATTCTGTGCGCGTGTAAATATCATCAAAGTGTGCGTGTGCCTTCGTCAAGTCTACACCCATGGATAGTTCTCTAGCTCAGGTTTGGGTACCACCGCTCGGGTGTTTTGTCAAGTCCGCCCTTGCCGCAGCTAGTGAACTCCATGATGTGTAGGATCCATCGGTCTAAAGTGCCCACACGCTAAAGTTAGTCACAGGGGTGGATTTCTCTTTGGTCATTAAGGAAAAAAATGATAAACATTGAGTTGTGGAGGTTAACAACTTAATATGGCATAATAGCTAAAAATTCTATAAAAAATCTGCCACGCATATTATATTATATCTTGGTGCTGCTTTAATCAGGTATAATATTGCTCTCGGAAACGTTGATGACATCAGATGTAAAGGGAAATTTTGATCAAATGAAACAAATAAAGATGGAGAAAAGAGATCTCTCATATAAATAGGGCTGTTAATGGGTCAGACTTAGGCCAGATTTAATACAATCTGGCCCAAGTCTAATGGCTTACTTTATAAGTCTAAGCCCAGCCCAAGCTCAAGTGATAATTTATCGGGCCAGGCCAAGTTCGATTAGTATATTAAATTGTAAGGCTCGACCTCGGCCTAGCCCACCAGTGACGATGGCGGCCACAACGTCGGCGACAGAGTTGGAAGTGGGGCACAAGTTTCATGGCTTCAACCACTGTTGGCACAATCACATGGTAGGGGGCCTAGTGGGAGATAGCGACAAGCGTACAACGGGGAGTGGTAGAGGGAACCAGAGGGAGAGATGGGGGATGAGTAGTGAGATGGCAGGGAGACCTGTGTGGCTAATGGTACAGTTGGCTGAAACCATGGGGAAAGTTGCAGAGGTCGACTTAGTGGGTATCCTACTGCGAGCACTAGACCCTCACAGTCAGTGCAATATGGTGGGCGGAGCTGCTAGTGCGTCAGGGGGGGTGCGGTGACTCCGACGATGGTGGTCTTCAGCAATGGCGGGAGGTCGTGATTGTAATGTCCCGAATTTTTCGGACACTTTTCGGATCATTTTCATGGGTCCCGGAGTGTGTTTTGTGCTTTACACGTGTTTTTCCCTGTGTCTTCGGAACCCTGTGCAGGGTGAACCGTTGCGTTCTCCAACTCTGGGACAGTATCGACGCGTTGTGCTTTTTTCGAGGATTGCGGAGGTAATTTTTCTATATTTTTCATATTTTTTGAAATTTTCAAATTTTCTATAAATAACTCCCACCCCTCTCTCTTTCTCTCATTCTCTCTTCCTCACTCTCTCTCTTCTCACGCTCTCCCTTTCTCTCCCTCTCTTCTCCGGCGGCCGACGGAGGTGGACAGGGGCGAGGCGGCGAGGTTCGTGGGGCGAGGGACGGTGGGGACGGGACGAGGTATGAGGCGGTGGCGCGTGGCGAGTCGGTTCTCAAGCGTGGGGCACCGGCGGGGTTTCTATAGGCGTTTCTCGATGGATCGACATCCTCGACACGCGGAATCTTCGGTGGAGGTAGGGGGATGGATCCTTAACCTTTGTACTTCATTTCTCGTGAGTTTTGTAGGCCATGGTGAGCCGAGCGGGCTTATTTGGGCGTTTTGGAGAAAATCCATATTTTTTGGGAGTGAGCCCAATCTAGTGTTTTGATCACGTTTTTGGGGTTTAAATGGGTCCTCTCGGTGCTAGAGAGGTTGGGGACTAGTTTCCCCTTGGTTTCCCCTTCACATGGGTGTGAACGGGGTGTGGAATGTGGTTTCCTGCCGTTTTCATCGGTTTTAGGCTCGGGACGACCTTGCGGTCGTTCCAGCGACCGCTACGGTGTTAAGCGGTCGTAGGGAGACCGCTAGGGTCCCAGTATGTCGGTTGACCCTTGCGGTCGCGCGATAGACCACCAGAGTGCCTTAGCGGTCTGGTGAAGACCGCTAGGCTCTGCCTTGCGGTCAGGGCATGACCAGTTGACCGTGTTTTGATCGTTCGAGGTCGGTGGGGTAGCGCTCTCGCGACTAACCGCTAGGCTACGTCTAGCGGTCAGGGGGACGACCGCCACCCTCCTTGGCGGTCCCGGGGTGACCGCTTGAGGTTTCAGTGTTTTGGGTCCCTTGTGGTCCTGGCTGGACCGCTAGGACAACCCTTACGGTCCTGAGGAGACCGCTAGGCTCCCTAACGGTCCAGAGAGGACCGCTAGACAGTTTTTCGTGCTTGCGGTGCCCGTTTTGCATTGTATTGGTCTCCGATCGGTCCGGTCGAGACCCAATGACCGACCTATGACCCCGTGAGTGTCTCGGACACCGTGGGCTTTTGTGTTTGTGTTTTAGGGGTGTTCGGAGTTATCGAGTTATCTCGATTAGCGTGCCCATATGTTTGGTGGGTCCGGGTGACCCCTCGTGTCCCGGGCTTTCGTGTTCTTGCTAGATCGAGTCACCGTGTATCGGTATGAGTGCTGATGCGGGACGAGACCACGGACACGACAAGCTCGTGACTGTCCCTTAACGAGGGAAGCGTCGGACGTGCGCGGTTGAGAAACCGGACATGAGCTAGGGTGATCGGCTCTCTCGTGTGCCCGGATCGGGTCACGGGATGGTGTCGCACTCTCTCGCAGCGGCGGTAATGACTAGATAAAGCGAGCTAGATATCCCTACACATGCTCTCTAGCAGCGGCATAAACAAGCATATATGAAATTAAGCAAAATGCCAAGTAAGGAGCGAGGACGATACCTCCACGCGCTCGGCGTGGGGACGACGGACCCGGCCAAAACTCGTACTCCCAGGATAAATATTACACAATGATGACAGCAATGAAATATCGCCCACTCCACGCAGGGAGGTAAAGGGCTACACAACTGGGCCCGGGAGGACCGAATTCGGGTTGACGGGCGGCTTCTCGCGTTGATTCGGCAGCACCCGAACTTGTGACGGTGGGGCCCACGTGCTGTCCGGAGGGGCCGTGTGGGACCCGATGGCACCGCTGTAGTGTGGACACTTAGGGAAGCGCTCCCCGGGCTGGCGGCACATTGGTTCGCCGGCCGGAGGCCGGGCGGCTCCGTTCGGCACCGGTCGGAATAACCGGCCACGGATCTGCAGCTTCTGGTTTTCAGCGCGCGTCCCGGCGAGAATGGGCGCTGCGATCAGCCCGATGTCGGATCGACACGAGACTGGCGCTGTTGGAAAGCTAACTTCAAATCATTCAACCTAGGCCTAAGGCCTGGCCTGGATCTGCACGGATCTGGGCTTTAATGAATTTACAACTTCCTGTTGTATAGTAGCCGAACACTCAGATATGCAGGGCTATTATCTGAGAACTGCCTTTGACTTCTATGAAGACCTTCGATTCAGACTTTGACCGCTTCCTGAAAGTTGTGGGAAATTGAGCTAGGAAAACGGCAAAACTAGTTTGGACAAGTTTGGATATGGCTAAGAATTGATAGGAGTTTTTCACTAACAGTGGGTCGGATCTGGAAATGGGCTGAAAGCGCTGTAGCTGAGATAGAACACGAATTTTAAAAAATAGATAGAGGGCGAATCAAAAATCAATAAAAATGGTGGATGTAGGAAATGATGGAAAAAACTCTCAGTAAAATTGGGAGGGTTTGGAAAAATCAAAAAGAGGGTCGGAGATGAGAAACACAGGGCTGCTGTCACTATAAACAGAGATAAAACAGATCTGGGAATGAAAGATGCACGAAAATGGAAAAATACTAAACGACGGATTTTAGACCTGAATTGTTTTTTGGATGATAGGGTGGAATATAGGAACACACCATAAAAATTGTAGACCACGAAGAGGCCGTGGATGGTAGCATGAATTTCGGGAAGGCACCTTTGTCCAGCAGGATAGAATACCGAAGACGGTTTCGCGGTGGCTCGAAGGCGGCACGAACGGCGGTGGCGGCGGCACAGATGATCACCGGAGATAGAGGGGAGGGGATAGAAGATAGAAATCACTCTAGAACTGGAGGTTGGAGGAGAGAAACCAGAGGGAGAGAGGGGGGGCTCAAGAACACTCTTGATTTTCCAACAATTTTCTCTTCATTAATCCCAACAAATGGAAAATACAACCTGTTATATGCCTTACATCAAACCTAATCTACACCATTAGATCTAGGGGAGGGGATTGGATGGCTGGGATGAAGTGTGAATAACACACAAAAAACCATAAAATATTAAGGGGAGAGGGGCGCCCCCTTGACCATGGTTAATGGGGTTGAATGTGTAGGTGAGGTAGGTAACCCACCTTGGACTAATTAAGTCACTTGTCTCCCATGTGGTCAAATGGCATTCAACCCTTCTAGATGGCCACCTAGGATGGTTGATCAGCCCCACATGAGTGACATGGACCAATGGGAAAGGGCTGAGGGCCCCCTTGCTGGTCCTATTGACAAATTACAAAGAAACCCAAACAATCCGTGGGAATGACGCATTAGCTTATAAAGCCGTATAATTGCGCATATACTTTCCTGTGGATATACAAATAAACTAAAGGACATAAATGTAAAATAAAATGTACATGCTCGGCGTCGATTCCCATCAAGTGCGGTGGGCCTTTCCCGCACAGTGTGGGTTCTCTGGAAGGTGGCTTCCGAGTGGGCCAAGCGTATGGCCTTGGACTGCGAGTCCAGTCTCCCAGCTTGGGGCTGGAGGTTTCTTAGTTCCCTTTTCGAGGGAATGGTCTCGGCAGTTGTGAACTATCTCGTGAGTCATCATGCCGAGGTTTCAGACCTAGGGATTAGGGCAGTTTTACAGCGTGGAGGTGTTCCTGTACAACGGTCTTGACCCGAGTCTCGTGACTCGGGGACCGTTGGATTAGTAGGTCTAGTGGACTGTTCAAATTCGGGTGGCCCCGAGCCACCTGTTACTCCGCGTTACTCGCGATGGGTGCGTGCGTGGTTTTTAGTGTTCATGTTTTGTGAGCCCCCACTAGATGTAGCTTTCCTGCGCACGCATGTGCGAACCCACTTGGGAGTGGTGGAGAGTGTGACCCGAGGGCGATGATTTTTAAGCTGGTTATCGTAGGGCCCCCACGCGCAGCCGAGTCCGAGCTTCGGAGGAAGAATCAGCTAGAGGGTCAGACCTAGGGCGCATGGTCTGTGTGTGCACAAGTGGCTGGGGACGTCTGTAACGACCCGAGAATCCGATTACCGGGAAGGCCCGATAACCCGAGACTCGCACCGCCGCCCACGAGCCGGGAGGGCTCGGAAGGGCTAAAAGGAGTGTGGAGGCACAAAGAAATAGGAAATAAAGCAGGACAACCAACGACAAGCTGAAAGAAAGAACAGCAACAGCTACAGCTACAACAGAGTCCAGTCCAACAGAAAGTACAGTCTAAAGCAGTAAAACGTACCACATGCCAAGTGAACACTCGGCCCGGCAAGCTGGCAACTAAGGACCTCCGCTCCGCGCCCTCGAACCGCGAGGAAGAACCGCTACACCTGAAAAGCAGGGAATGAGTCTCCAAAACAGAGACTCAGCAGGGATCCCGCGGAACCCCAACCGGAAACAACGGCGGTAGCGGAAAGGAAGCTACAACTACAGCAGGAACAGCAAACCGGTGGCCGGTCAAAAACTCGGCACTACAGCTACTCCTACTGTACCAGAAGGCACACCTCGATCACGCAGTCGAAGCTACCGAACCACACTAGTACCACCTACCGAAGCAAGAACACACGGCAACCACGCCGTAGAGGCCTGTCCCTCGGACACAGCCGACCTGGACACGCTGTCCAAGGTGCAACCCCGACCATCCGATCGCGGGTACCGCACAACAAGACCCAACCTCGGTAAAGCCACTAGCATTAGACCCTTGGCGCGAAAACCAACACACGCGCCACGGCGAAACAACCGAACTCAACGGTCAACACGACCGAAAACCCGAAGGTCGAAATCACGGAAACTGATAGTCTGTCACTCCGTACTCGACAGGAGTACCACCCACTAGAAGCACAGCCGGTAGCGTCCCCTGACGTCTTACACCGCACCGCAGGTGAACCGCCTGACGTGGTAGGTCCTACCCGAGGCGCGAACACCGTACAAGTAACCACAAACAAGTAACTAGCTGGGGTCACGCCCGTCGACGTGGGTCCAACCGCCCCCAACCACGTGTGCACACACAGACCACGCGTCCCTGGTCTGGTCCTCTGACCGGTTTTCCCCTCAGCCGGACTCTGGCTGCAAGACGTGGGGCCCGACGGCAACCGGTCCACAAACCGCCTCTAAGGGTAAGCCCGTACACCACTCCCTGGTGCGACCAGCACACGCGTACTGGTAGGCTACGACTAGTGGAGGGTCACTGAAGGAGTAGACTTTCAACTCAACGGAAAACAACGTCCGAATCCGACGACGTACGGGGACCACCCCACGTACCGGCCCCGTCGCACGGCGACCACAGTCGGAGAAGGAACAGAACTTGCAGTCCACGGTCACGCACGCAGCCTGCGCGAAAGTCAAGAAAACCCAAGTGACGCTAAGTCACTGGACTCTGGACAGTCCTCTAGACACACTACAGCCAACGGTCCTTGAGTCGCAAGACTCGGGGTCAAGACCGTTGCACGCAACAGCACAAGGCCGTCGATCTAGCCCAATCTCTAGGTCCAAAACCACGATATCACGAATACCGAGACAACACACGAGTTGCCAAGACCATTCCCTTGAGAAGGGAACGCAAGGGACAAAGGCCACTCACACGGGCCACACGGAAAACACAGAAGCACGATTCCCAAGGCAGCACACAAGCCGCCACGACGATTTCCCATCTTGAAGCAAGCGGGAAACCTCCAGCCCCAGGCCGGGTAACTGGACTCGCAGTCCAAGACCAACCACGTGGCCCACATGGGAATCGCCTTCCAAAAAAACTCACGGCATGCGGGGGAGACCCCACCGCACCCACACCGATACACGGTGACTCGATCGAGCGTAACACGAAGGCCCAGCACGCGAGAAGTCACCCGGACTCTCAACCCTACGGGCACGCTAAACGAGATAACACGGTCCTCCAGACACCCTCAAAACACGGACACAGAAACCCACGGGTGTCAGGGACACTCACAAGACCGCAGGTCGACCACTGGGTCACAACCGGGTCGACTAGGGATCCACACATTGCGGGACAAGGCGGAGAACACAAAAACTCGCCTCGGAACAACACAAAGCCTGACGGTCTAACCCTAGACCGTCACAGGGCTGTAACGGTCTAGGCGAGACCGTCACATCCACCTGGCGGCCTAACGCAGACCGTCACACGGCCCAAAGAACGCAGGATGTAACGCGCCTGGCCCAGCGCGTTACACGAATGTAACGCGCTTGCCCTGGTGCGTTACACGCCTCACGCTCTCAGCGTGAAAGCAGGATGTAACGCGCTTGCCCCAACGCGTTACACGGATGTAGCGCGTCTGGCCTGGCGCGTCACACACGCTGCCCTCCTCAACGGATAAAAACGGCTCTGACGGCCCACCCTGGGCGCGTTACAAGCATGTAACGGTCCAGAGGGCACCGTCACACCCCCAGCCCTCAGCTGGGCAACAGGGAATGTGACGCACCCACCCTGGGGCGTCACAAGGCTGTGACGCGCCAGCCCTGGTGCGTCACACGCCTGACCCGAAAACCAACGGAAGAGACTCTAACGGTCTAGCCCTGGTGCGTCACAGCACCTGGCGGTCTATCGTGGGACCGTCACACCCACAGACCACCAAAGGCCAATAGAAGGGGAATGTAACGGCCCAGCCCAGGCGCGTTACACCAAGTGACGGCCACTGGAAGGACCGTCACTTCCTTCCGAGAACGCTACGGCGGGAAACGACCCAAAACTCGTCCCACGCCCCCATACCTCCACAAGAGAGGGGGAAAACAAGGGGGAAGCTCCCCAGAAGCCCCTAGCATGCATCTACGGCCTCGGATCGGCCAAAAACGCAATGAAACAGAGATCGGCCCACAAGCCCTAAAACATGGGTTTTGCCCAAAAACCCCGATTCCACCCGCTCGGCTCACCACGGCCTACGAAACTCGCGGGAAAGGAAGTGCACGAGCTGGGGAACCATCACCCTACCTCCACCGAAGATTTCGCGCCCCGAGCTCGCCGATCCGCGAAGAAACGCCGTGAAACCCTCGCCGGCTCGCGACCGCGCCACGAGCTCCCACGCGCCTCCACCGCCTCGATCCTCGCCCATCCTCGCCCGCGTCCTCACCCGCGCCGCCTCCGCCTCGCCCCCGCCTCGCTCCGTCGGCCGCCGGAGAAGAGAGGGGAGAAAGAGGGCGTGAGAGAAGAGAGAGAGTGAGAAAGAGAGAATGAGAGGGGGAGAGAGGAAAGGGTTAGTATATATAGGAAAACCCGAAAATTCGATAAATTCAGAAAATTACGAAAAATTACCTCCGCGATCCTCGGAAGGAACACAACGCAGTGGTACTGTCCCGGAGTCGGAGAACGCCACGGTTTGCCCTGCAAAGAATTCCGAAGGCACATCAGGGAAAAACACGTGTAAAGCACAAAATACACTCCGAGACCCACTAAAATGATCTGAAAAATATCCGAAAAATCCGGGGCATTACAGCCCTCCCCCCTTAAAGGAATTTCGTCCTCGAAATTCAGGACCTAGAACGACGTCCTAGAGGAAGAACACTGAACCAACTGACACGCTGTCAGGGCCCCCAGCACAGAAAACCTCGATTCTCACGAAAACACGGATCCTGAGGAACACAGCCAGACTCACAATCACACACAACACCTCGCTCCTCGCGCCGAGCACACCGGCCACAGAGCAGGCATATACCAAAGGACACAGTCTGGCATCACCTCAGACAATGCGAGAATCAACCATGGCACCGCAGCCACAATCTCGCTCACCGAGGAAACACAACCCTCGCCACGAGAAACAGCTACTGATTCATCCAATGGTCAGCAGACAAATGGCACATCAGCTTTACAACCAGCTGACAGGTCACACGCCCTCCTCGAGGGAGCAACCAAAATAGAGCCTCCACCAGCTCAAGCAGTCCTCTCCGCAGACCGCAATCAGAACATCGGCTCAACACCAAGAAACACCCCACACATGGCAAGCCGAAAGCCGGACACAACACCGTGCCAACTCTTGTCAAAAGACAAACTTCGACAAAGCCCAGATCCCAACCGGAAAGGCACATCGCAGAAACGACCATCAAAGGTCTCGCTGGCACACGGCTCTCGCCACGCTCGAGCCCCAACAACCAGCATCTTCTGTCTCTGAAAAGACCATCCACTGGTCACCAACTGCTCGCCAACTCGACCCTCTCGGGAAGCACGACGAAACCAAATGACAGAACATGGCGTCTTCAGTCATCACCCTACGGGACTCAGACTTATAGGGAACCACCCCATGCTAGTCACCAAACCAGGGATAACCTTGCGACACCAATGTCCTATCAGGGACCACCAATCCGACGCCAAACTCACAAAAGGCCTCCGCCCACAGGCGTCACTCTTCCATCTGGTCTCATCAAATCCTTCGATCAATCCAAGTGGACACCTGCCAATCCCGATTCCGCCCTTACCACAGAGCCACGGGACACCACCTGAACAGTGCTCACGGGTCCCCAAGCAATAACCATCTCACCGTCACAATCCGACAAGATCGTAGAACCAACAGGAACCCACAGCCTGGCAGAGACCACATCCTCAAAGCACGATCTCATCCGAGGGCACGACTGGGAACACAAGTCGGACACCAAGCCACCGACTCCGACCATCACGTCCTCGACCTCCGTCAGGCGACATCCTCAACAACCTCATCCAGGTCCAACACCGACGCCTGACACAGCTTCCAACACAGGAACAGGGTACTCATGCGGCGCACTAGCCAGCACTTTTCCCAACACTCCACCTGCCAGTGCCAAGAACCACGACTTCTCGGGCAACGGCACGGCAACAACACGTTTCACACCGAGGAACCAATCCTCCAATGCTCAACGCAAACTCAGGAATCCGCCCGTAGCAACCAATGCTACGATCCTGAACTAGTGGGTCACAAGCCCACCACGCTTCCGCTGCGTACTCAGATCCGCGCACACAGCCGAGAAAGCAAACGCCGCCCAACCAGCGCTCGTCCTTTCGGAACAGCGCCAGCACCCTTACACGACAAGGGAACGGGCACAACTTCTCACAGGCAACCGCCTTGCCAAGATAAGGAGCACGTCTCGCACGGATTTCATGGCACACAAGGCTAACCAATCCGAACACACAACGCAAGACGACGATCCTTAGCCGAACGCAATCTCTCCAACCAAAGGAGAAACCAGCGCACTTCGACCAACGGAAGAACTCCACGCTCGACCTGACCTCGAACCTCGCGCACGCTGGAAACAGCACCATCCAGCACCAAGGAAAACCATTGCTTCCATCAGGTCAGCGCCTCCGACACACTCGACGAGTGTCACGTCGGACTACAATCACATCACCTCTCGATGCACCAGCGCTGCAATTCCTCGAACTGCAACACGGCGTGCCAAGAGCCGCATCACGAGCCATAACGACAACCGCCGACGCTCATCCTCGAGTCCCGAACTCACCGCGGAGCCTTCCCATCTCAAGCCAACTCCAGGGCGAACACGACCCAATCGCACAGAAGAGCGCAGGAGCAAGACTTACTGGGACACCACAGCCCAATCTTGCCTCGAAATCAGCAGAACGATCAGGACCGACACGTCATTTCTGACGCCACAGAGCGCGACAAGAACATCAGGCTCGACGAAACAGCAGCCCACCGAGAAGATCCTCCGCTCACCCGAGCACACTTCCCGATCAGAACGCCTCAGGAGCTGGACAAACCTCAAGCTGGAGTGGCCAAAATCGACAGCAGCTCCCTCGAAGCACGCTCACGGCCACTTAACCACGAACAGTCCGCACCAGACACCTGACCACGCTGCAGGTTCCTCGAATGCAGCACCGCGAGCTCACACCTGCTAGCAACCTCTGCCCAACTCAGCACAACCAGGGCCACCACCGATGAGGGAGAAGGCTCTCGACCTCGATCCTTAGACCCCATGCTGGCACAAAAGTCGCGGACAGCAACCACCTTCACAGTGCCGCACAGCGCACTCAAGCTCTCAAGCGAGAAACAAGGCGAAAAACAAGCACAAAACCCTAAGCCAGCTGCCAACTGTACTGGACCTTATGGACTCTGATCACTGCAATATCTCGAATTCCTATGTACGTCCACAACCACCGCTCTGATACCAGCTGTAACGACCCGAGAATCCGATTACCGGGAAGGCCCGATAACCCGAGACTCGCACCGCCGCCCACGAGCCGGGAGGGCTCGGAAGGGCTAAAAGGAGTGTGGAGGCACAAAGAAATAGGAAATAAAGCAGGACAACCAACGACAAGCTGAAAGAAAGAACAGCAACAGCTACAGCTACAACAGAGTCCAGTCCAACAGAAAGTACAGTCTAAAGCAGTAAAACGTACCACATGCCAAGTGAACACTCGGCCCGGCAAGCTGGCAACTAAGGACCTCCGCTCCGCGCCCTCGAACCGCGAGGAAGAACCGCTACACCTGAAAAGCAGGGAATGAGTCTCCAAAACAGAGACTCAGCAGGGATCCCGCGGAACCCCAACCGGAAACAACGGCGGTAGCGGAAAGGAAGCTACAACTACAGCAGGAACAGCAAACCGGTGGCCGGTCAAAAACTCGGCACTACAGCTACTCCTACTGTACCAGAAGGCACACCTCGATCACGCAGTCGAAGCTACCGAACCACACTAGTACCACCTACCGAAGCAAGAACACACGGCAACCACGCCGTAGAGGCCTGTCCCTCGGACACAGCCGACCTGGACACGCTGTCCAAGGTGCAACCCCGACCATCCGATCGCGGGTACCGCACAACAAGACCCAACCTCGGTAAAGCCACTAGCATTAGACCCTTGGCGCGAAAACCAACACACGCGCCACGGCGAAACAACCGAACTCAACGGTCAACACGACCGAAAACCCGAAGGTCGAAATCACGGAAACTGATAGTCTGTCACTCCGTACTCGACAGGAGTACCACCCACTAGAAGCACAGCCGGTAGCGTCCCCTGACGTCTTACACCGCACCGCAGGTGAACCGCCTGACGTGGTAGGTCCTACCCGAGGCGCGAACACCGTACAAGTAACCACAAACAAGTAACTAGCTGGGGTCACGTCCGTCGACGTGGGTCCAACCGCCCCCAACCACGTGTGCACACACAGACCACGCGTCCCTGGTCTGGTCCTCTGACCGGTTTTCCCCTCAGCCGGACTCTGGCTGCAAGACGTGGGGCCCGACGGTAACCGGTCCACAAACCGCCTCTAAGGGTAAGCCCGTACACCACTCCCTGGTGCGACTAGCACACGCGTACTAGTAGGCTACGACTAGTGGAGGGTCACAGAAGGAGTAGACTCTCAAGTCAACGGAAAACAACGTCCGCATCCGACAAAGTACGGGGACCATCCCACGTACAAGCATCGTCGCACGATGACCACAGTCGGAGAAGAAACGGGACTCACAGTCCACGGCCGCGCACACACCCTGCGCGAGAGTCGAGAAAACCCAAGTGACGCTAAGTCACTGGACTCTGGACAGTCCTCTAGACACACTACAGCCAACGGTCCTTGAGTCGCAAGACTCGGGGTCAAGACCGTTGCACGCAACAGCACAAGGCCGTCAATCTAGTCCAAGCTCTAGGTCCAAAACCACGATATCACGAATACCGAGACAACACACGAGTTGCCAAGACCATTCCCTTGAGAAGGGAACGCAAGGGACAAAGGCCACTCACACGGGCCACACGGAAAACACAGAAGCACGATTCCCAAGGCAGCACACAAGCCGCCACGACGATTTCCCATCTTGAAGCAAGCGGGAAACCTCCAGCCCCAGGCCGGGTAACTGGACTCGCAGTCCAAGACCAACCACGTGGCCCACATGGGAATCGCCTTCCAAAAAAACTCACGGCATGCGGGGGAGACCCCACCGCACCCACACCGATACACGGTGACTCGATCGAGCGTAACACGAAGGCCCAGCACGCGAGAAGTCACCCGGACTCTCAACCCTACGGGCACGCTAAACGAGATAACACGGTCCTCCAGACACCCTCAAAACACGGACACAGAAACCCACGGGTGTCAGGGACACTCACAAGACCGCAGGTCGACCACTGAGTCACAACCGGGTCGACTAGGGATCCACACATCGCGGGACAAGGCGGAGAACACAAAAACTCGCCTCGGAACAACACAGAGCCTGACGGTCTAACCCTAGACCGTCACAGGGCTGTAACGGTCTAGGCGAGACCGTCACATCCACCTGGCGACCTAACGCAGACCGTCACACGGCCCAAAGAACGCAGGATGTAACGCGCCTGGCCCAGCGCGTTACACGAATGTAACGCGCTTGCCCTGGTGCGTTACACGCCTCACGCTCTCAGCGTGAAAGCAGGATGTAACGCGCTTGCCCCAACGCGTTACACGGATGTAGCGCGTCTGGCCTGGCGCGTCACACACGCTGCCCTCCTCAACGGATAAAAACGGCTCTGACGGCCCACCCTGGGCGCGTTACAAGCATGTAACGGTCCAGAGGGCACCGTCACACCCCCAGCCCTCAGCTGGGCAACAGGGAATGTGACGCACCCACCCTGGGGCGTCACAAGGCTGTGACGCGCCAGCCCTGGTGCGTCACACGCCTGACCCGAAAACCAACGGAAGAGACTCTAACGGTCTAGCCCTGGTGCGTCACAGCACCTGGCGGTCTATCGTGGGACCGTCACACCCACAGACCACCAAAGGCCAATAGAAGGGGAATGTAACGGCCCAGCCCAGGCGCGTTACACCAAGTGACGGCCACTGGAAGGACCGTCACTTCCTTCCGAGAACGCTACGGCGGGAAACGACCCAAAACTCGTCCCACGCCCCCATACCTCCACAAGAGAGGGGGAAAACAAGGGGGAAGCTCCCCAGAAGCCCCTAGCATGCATCTACGGCCTCGGATCGGCCAAAAACGCAATGAAACAAGAGATCGGCCCACAAGCCCTAAAACATGGGTTTTGCCCAAAAACCCCGATTCCACCCGCTCGGCTCACCACGGCCTACGAAACTCGCGGGAAAGGAAGTGCACGAGCTGGGGAACCATCACCCTACCTCCACCGAAGATTTCGCGCCCCGAGCTCGCCGATCCGCGAAGAAACGCCGTGAAACCCTCGCCGGCTCGCGACCGCGCCACGAGCTCCCACGCGCCTCCACCGCCTCGATCCTCGCCCATCCTCGCCCGCGTCCTCACCCGCGCCGCCTCCGCCTCGCCCCCGCCTCGCTCCGTCGGCCGCCGGAGAAGAGAGGGGAGAAAGAGGGCGTGAGAGAAGAGAGAGAGTGAGAAAGAGAGAATGAGAGGGGGAGAGAGGAAAGGGTTAGTATATATAGGAAAACCCGAAAATTCGATAAATTCAGAAAATTACGAAAAATTACCTCCGCGATCCTCGGAAGGAACACAACGCAGTGGTACTGTCCCGGAGTCGGAGAACGCCACGGTTTGCCCTGCAAAGAATTCCGAAGGCACATCAGGGAAAAACACGTGTAAAGCACAAAATACACTCCGAGACCCACTAAAATGATCTGAAAAATATCCGAAAAATCCGGGGCATTACAACGTCAGACCCACGCTGACGAGCGCGACCCCATCTAGTCCTTGTTTTGTGTTCCTGGTTACTGTAAAGTGTCTCTGTCTCCGCCTGGGGTATTACAGTTCGTGGAGTTGCAATGGCGGTGCATCGAGAGATGTTGTGAATGTGGTCCGACGAGACACTCGGCAAGTGTTGTCAGAGGATATGACCTGACAGAAGTGAAGGTTTTCTTGGTGTTGGAAGGTGTTATTCCCAGCGTACGTGAGGTTCGAGGTCAGGTCGAGCATGGGGTTTTCCTTCCATTGGTCGGAAGTGTATTAAGTTTTTCCCTTGGTTAGAGGAGGTGGCGTTTGGCTAAGGTTCATCGTCTTGCATTGTGTGTTCGGATTGGGTGGCCTCCTCGTGTGTGCCATGAAGTCTGTGCGAGATGCGTCCCATGTTATGGCAAGGTGGTTGTCTGTGAGAAGCGTTGCCCATCCCCTGCTGTGTAAGGGTGTGTTGGTGCTATTTCGGAAGGATGTGTGCCAGTCAGACGGTGTTCGTGAGAATTTGTGGTTGGTGTTGTGGTTCCTGATATGTGGAGGATCGGACCCTGTGGAGTTGTAGAGGATTGTCGAGATGGAGGATCCCAAGTTGGCGTTGTGGTGGATGTGCGTGTGGATCAGAGTGTGTGGATCGTAGCATTGGTTGCCACGGGTGGATTTCTGAGGAAGTGTGGAGAGCAGTGGAGGATTGGTTCATAGATATGCGTTCTCTCCGGTTGTGTGAGACGTGTTGTTGTCGTGTCGTTGCTTGAGATATTGTGGTTCATGGCACTAGCAGGTGGAGAGCTGGGGAAATATGCTGGCGAGGTTGTTGCATGAGTACCATGTTCTTGCGTTGGAGGTTGTGGCCGTGAGTGGTTGGTCAGGTTGACCGAGTTGCCGACCGTGGTAAGATGTGTATTTTCTGGGGACCCGCATGCATTGGTCGCGGCATCATCGACCTGCTTGCTGTGATAGCAGGAGGCACTTGTCGATTCTGGAGAAGTGTGTCGTGGATTGTAAGAGGTTGTGTGTCCCGTGGCTCTGTGGGAGAGCGGAGTCGGGATCGGCAGGCGTCCATTTGGAGTGATTGAGACGAAGGTTTCGATGAGACAAGATGGTAGGTGATGCCTATGTGTGGAGGTCCTTGATGGGACGTTGGCGTCGGAATGGTGATCCCTGGTGTGCGACTAGCAAGGGATGGTTCCCCTGTAAGTCTGAGTCGAGTGAGGTGAAGACCGAAGACTCCGGACCTTGTCATGTGGTTTTGCCGTACTCCCCTGAGAGTGTAGAGTTGGCATGATGATAGGTCTGGATGTGGTGTTGGTCTGTGAGTGAGTCAGCGGATGGCCTGTCATGAGTTGGATCGTGCCTACTGGGCCGGTAGAGGTCCCCCGTTGACAAATGTCTGGTGACCAGTGGATGGTCTTTCACAGACAGAAGATGATGGTAGTTTCACATTGAGAATGGCAAGAGCCGTGTGCAAGTGAGGCCTTTGGTGGCCGTTTCTCTGATGTGTTTTTTCGGATGGGATCTGGGCTTTGTCGAAGTTTGAGTTCTGATAGAGTTGGTCCAGTGCCGTTGTTGGTGTTTGGCTTGCTAGGTGTGAGCTGGTGGAAGCTCAGTGTTGGTCGTCCCCGGTGTAGGGCGTGAGATTAGGCAGCTGGTTGTGAAACTGACATTTGGTTGGTCCGCCGAGCTTGGGCGTTGACCTATGGATTGGTTCTTGTGGCGAGGATTGCATTCCCTCGGTGGGTGAGAGGGTTGCAGCGATGTCGTGATTGGCTTTCGTATTGTCTGAGGTGATGCTAGACCTGCGCTTTTGTGTTGTGCCTACTCTGATGATCGATGTGTGCGGTGTGCGGAGCGAGGTGCTGCTCGTGATTAAGGTCTGGCAGTATCCCTCATGATCGGTGCTTTCGTGAGAATCGAGGTTTTCTGTGCTGGGGCTCTAACAGTGTTATCAGTTGGTAAAAGGCGTCCTCCCCCTGTGACTTGGCACTAGTCCTGAATTTCGAAGATGAAATTTCCTTAAGGGGGGAGGGCTGTAATGTCCCGAATTTTTTGGACACTTTTCGGATCATTTTCATGGGTCCCGGAGTGTGTTTATGCTTTACACGTGTTTTTCCCTGACATGCCTTCAGAACTCTGTGTAGGGTGAACCGTTACGTTCTCTGACTTCAGGACAGTATCGGTGCGTTGTGCTCTTTTCGAGGATCGTGGAGGTAATTTTTTTGTATTTTTAATATTTTTTTAAAATTTTCAGATTTTCTATAAATAACCCCCACCTCTCTCACTTTCTCTCATTCTCTCTTCCTCACTCTCTCTCTCTTCTTACGCTCTCCCTTTCTCTCCCTCTCTTCTCCGGTGGCTGACGGAGGTGGACAGGGGCGAGGCAGCGAGGTTCGTGGGGCGAGGGACGGCCGGGACGGGATGAGGTACGAGGCGGTGGCGCGTGGCGAGCCGGTTCACGAGTGTGGGGCACCGGCGGGGTTTCTAGCTACGTTTCGTGATGGATCGGCGTCCTCGGCGCGCGGAATCTTCGGTGGAGGTAGGGGAATGGATCCTTAACCTCTGTACTTCATTTCTCACAAGTTTTGTAGGCCATGGTGAGCCGAGCGGGCTTATTTGGGTATTTTGGAGAAAATCTATATTTTGGGGGAGTGAGCCCGATCTAGTGTTTTGATCACGTTTTTGGGGTTTAAATGGGTCCTCTCGGTGCTAGAGAGGTTGGGGACTAGTTTTCCCTTATTTTTCCCTTCACATGGGTGTGAACGGGGCGTGGAATGAGATTTCCCACCGTTTTTGCCTGTTTTGGGCTCGGGACGACCTAGCGGTCGTTCCAGCGACCGCTAGGGTGTTAACCGGTCGTGGGGAGACCGCTAGGGTCCCAGTATGTCGGTTCAGCCTTGCGGTTGCACGATAGATCGCTAGGCTCTACCTTGTGGTCAGGGCATGACCGGCTGGCTGTGTTTTGATCGTTCGAGGTCGATGGGGTAGCGGTCTCGCGACTGACCGCTAGGCTATGTCTAGCAGTCAGGGGGATGACTGCCACCCTCCTTGGTGGTCCCAGGGTGACCGCTTGAGGTTTCAGTGTTTTGGGTCCCTTATGGTCCTGGCTGGACCGCTAGGACAACCCTTGCGGTCCTGAGGAGACCGCTAGGCTCCCTAACGGTCCAGAGAGGACCGCTAGGCAGTTTTTCATGCTTGCGGTGCCCGTTTTGCATTGTGCTGGTCTCCAGTTGGTCCGGTCGAGACCCAATGACCGACCTATGACCCCGTGAGTGTCTCGGACACCGTGGGATTTTGTGTTCGTGTTTTAGGGGTGTCCAGAGTTATCGAGTTATCTCGATTAGCGTGCCCGTAGGTTTGGTGGGTTCGGGTGACCTCTCGTGTCCCGGGCTTTCATGTTCTTGCTAGATCGAGTCACCGTGTATCGGTATGAGTGCGGTGGGCCTTTCCCGCACAGTGTGGGTTCTTCGGAATGTGGCTTCCGAGTGGGCCAAGCGTATGGCCTTAGACTGTGAGTCCAGTCTCCCAGCCTGGGGCTGGAGGTTTCTTAGTTCCCTTTTCGAGGGAATGGTCTCGGCGGTTGTGAACAGTCTCGTGAGTCATCGTGCCGAGGTTTCAGACCTACGGATTATGGAAGTTTGACGGCGTGGAGTTGTCCCTGTACAACGGTCTTGACTCGAGTCTCGTGACTCGAGGACCGTTGGGTTAGTAGGTCTAGTGGATTGTCCAGAGTCGGGTGGCCCCGAGCCACCTGTTACTCCGCGTTACTCGCGATGGGTACGTGCGTGGTTTTCAGTGTTCACGTTTTGTGAGCCCCAATAGACGTAGCTTTCCTGCGCATGCGTGTGCGAACCCACTTGGGAGTGGTGGAGAGCGTGACCCGAGAGAGACGGTTTTTATGTTGGTTACCGTAGGGCCCCCACGTGCAGCTGAGTCCAGGCTTCGGGGGAAGAACCAGCTAGAGGGTCAGACCTAGGGCGCATGGTCTGTGTGTGCACAAGTGGCTAGGGACGTCAGACCCGCGCTGACGAGCGCGACCCCAGCTAATCCTCGTTTTGTGTTCCCGGTTACTGTACGGTGTCTATGTCTCCGCCTGGGGCGTTGCAGCGAGACACCTGAGGCTGTGGACTAAGTCGTCAGTGGACGCATCCGGCCTTGCTTCTGGTGGGCAGGTACTCCCGTCCCGTGACGTGAGTTTTCTCGTGAGTCGAGTTTTTGTTCACGTCTGCGAGACGTGGTTTTGCATGCAGTTCTAGGCATTTCCCGATGCCGCGGTCTAGGGGTTCCGGTGAGCGTCACCGAGGGCTTTCCCCCTAGACAGCGTTGAGTTCTCGACGGCGTGGTCATTTTCCTAGTAGCATGGCTAGAGTGGTTCGTTGTCTGGTAGTCCCCTGACTGTGAGATCGGGGTATGTTTTCCGATACAGTAGGAGTAGCTGTAGTGCTGAGTTTTTACCGGCCACCGTGTTTACTATTCCTGCTGTTACTGTTGTTCCTGCTGTAGTTACTACTTTCTGTTGCCGCCGTTGTTTACGGTTGGGGTTCTGCAGGATCCCTACTGAGCCAGTGACAGGAGGCTCACCCCTGCTTTTCAGGTGTGGCGGTTCTTCCTCGAGGTCCGAGGATGTTGTGTGGAGGTTCTTAATTGCCAGTTCGCAGGCCGAGTGTTCACTCTGCATTGGGTACGTTCTCTGCCTTAAACTATACTTTCTATTGGACTGAACTATGTTGTAGTTAGATTGTTTATTTCTGTTAATTGTTGAATTATCCTGTTATATTTCCTATTTTCTTGTACCTCCACACTCCTTTTTAGCCCTTCCGAGTCCCGACTCGTGGGCGGCGGGCCAGCATTCGAATGGTATCGGGTTCTTTTCCCGGTATCCGGATCTCGGGTCACTACAGCGATGGTGGTGGGCAACAGAGGGGAAGTGGTCATAGTGGTTGCAAGGTGAACAAGAGCAGTTGCAGGGCTCAATTGGCATGCCTGGGGCCACAGGGGGGCCACCAAGGGTGGACCATAGTCGGGCCATTCGGACTGGCCTCGCAAGCCCTAGCCGCTCCCATTCCTTTAACAGGGCCCGACTTTTAGGCCCGACGGAAGACCCACAGATTGCAAAAAGTGTGGTAGTTTAATTTACTATCATACTAAGCTCGATCTATTGACATCCCTACGTATGAGTGACCATAATCTATTAGTGAGCAATGTCTCCTTTTCGATTTTTAGTGACACCTGAACGTGTCAGAGAAAATGAATCTCAAAATACTTTTGGAGGTAGTGCCCTCGATCATTATCTTCATCGCTTACTTGATGATCCATAAATTTATTTTGCATCAAAATACTCAATGTTGACCAAACCTCATTCTCTTAATTTGACCTACTAGTATAGCCAAAATATATTCAATGTATCATGGTCCAATCTAAGAATTTATTTAAACAGGATTTATATTACTAATTTTATCTAGTCGGTCACTTAGGAAGTAATACTAGCTATAAATGGATTATATTGGTTACATAACCAAATGTTAACACCATCCATCTAGGCTAGATTCTCGAGACTTATTTGTAAAAGACCCTATATTTAAATATATTACATAGATTGACTCCTATGTAACCCAAATCTTTTTATAATTAATCCTAATCTATTTGCTTGTGTCAGATTTATATTTAGAGTCGCTATATCTATTGGAAGATTAATACATGCTGATGTGTAGCACGCACCCCCCTCCCCCAACTCTGACTCAACGAAGCATTGAGCATGCAACACGTGTGGCACATCCGATGAATAGCAACTGTTATTCTTCTTGAAATTTAGAGCAATGAAGAGGTTCCAAGAAAAGAGCATTGATTTCTTTTCTTCACTCCCCACTGGGGTGCACCAATTTTTTTATAAAAAAATTGAGAGGTGAGGCCCACCCCTCTCTAATTTGCCATGGAAACTAATCTTGACATCGGATGACTCAAAATAACTAAAAAAATAGTGTGTATGAATAGTAATTTTTACTATTCACACACCCCACTATTTTTTTATTTTTTACATTTACAGCAAGTTAGAGGGGTGGGCCTCACCGCTTAAAATAAAAAAAATAATTTATCCATTGCACACCTTGAGGGTGTAATTAGGGGGGTGAGGGTGCATCAATCATTACTCCCAAGAAAAATTAGAAGAAGTTAGACTGGTTAGAAGGGTGTCCCCATATAACAGAAATGAGTCCCACTTGCTACATGCCCAAGTAATTGCACATTGTGTGGTGCTCCCTTCCTAGGTCACTCGGTGTTCAGTCGGGGTGGCGTCACCTTAACGATTAAATGTTGTGAGTTTGGTTGTCCCGTAGACGCCTACGGCTATACCATTGTTAATTTTCATACACACAACCATACCACATTCATTGAGAACTCAAACACACATAATTAACATCACATGGTATCATTAAATTTTAAATTTTCAAAAGTCTGATTACATTACAGAACCATAAAATCAAACACAAACACATCACCCACCAAAATGAACAACTCCCAAGATCTACAATCAGATCTAAATCTGGTTACATTGTTTACATTCTAAGCTTACAAAAGCCCTCATGAACATAATGAAAACTATATCTCCATGGCTTCTATACAGCTACAAAAGTTCTCTCGAGCTCCCTCAAGGCCTCTTCTAAAAACTCTGCCCATGAGGTGGAAAGCTAGTCGCCTAATCTCCTGAAATTTAATAAGTCATAGGCATGAGTCTTAGGACTCAGTAGGCAAGGATCAAAACTAGATAGATGCATACTATATAGTAGATTTTCACAAAGAACAGAAGGCTTTCAAGTATAGCATAAATATACAACCACACCTATTTTATTGCAGCATGTTCTAACATATCAATATAAAGCAAGAAGGTAAATAAAGAAGCACTTCCATTTTGGGGGGCTCAGATTTTTAGAGAGCTGTAGGTCAGGTTTTATTAAATCACTTGGCTACAAGTAGCCATTCATTTACACCGGACTCACACAATCTAATTATTTTATTTGCATAATTTAAAATCTCACCTACATGAAATCTTTTAAATCATCTAACTGAGCACATTGCTGGACATGCATCTAAACCACGACCCCAAGGAGTTAACACCTACTATAGTCCAAAGGCACGAGCTAGGCCACGGATGGCCCAACGCATGGACGTACAATCTTGATCAACTGTACAGGATCGGGGCCCTACCCCATCTTCCACCAAATCATTGTCCGGTCTGGCCTCTGGATTTAATCGCCCGCCTGTCCTTGGACGAAGGTCACCCTGGGCAAACACTTGCCCGATGCCCTGCCCTCCTTACGGTGGCATTGTCCATGTGCTACATGTTATTGTATCGTCTGCACTTTTCTTTCCTTAGAATTTCTTTAAATGCACATGTAGAATTATGAATATCTTAAGTAAAGTTCACATCCAATAAGAAAAGAAGCAATTATAGTATGCGAGTCGTAATATACTGTCGGTGCAATTTACAGGCTCTATCATGCATGCTCACTACTCCCTTTACAAGCACATTTAGTTTGCATACCAAAATAGATTCAAAGTAAAAAAACTAACAAATGGCATATGTTGGGTTTCGAACCAATGTCTACCTGTGGCAAAAGATCATAACTCTACGGTTTCCTGTTGCCCCACTCAATTGCCTCTCAGAACGGCCTGCAGACACCTTCTTCCTGTGCTCAAATGAGATGTCCGCCCTCTTAGCACTTCCCTCTTCCAGCAGCTACATCTTCCATGTATACATTAGACACATCTTCCATCTAAGTTTGATCCTAGTCACAATGTTTGGCTACTACGATTGGCTTTTAGCCTTCCACCATCTTTGTGAGTGAGAGTGCATCATTCTCAAGGTATTAGGTGGAACTTGTCCTTATTCGCTAATATGTTGTCTATCTTCTTACTACTTCTGTATAGACTGACTATATGTTGTTGCACCGTTTGTATGATCTGAAATATTACTCAAACTATTTCTCCCAAACCAGGATATGAGATAAAGCAAATATATTCAAAATACAAGTCCTTGTATGAATAAAATATAGGAAACATATTACAGGGCTTGTACATAAAGTATATCTTACTGTCATTACATGAAAAAAATATTATATATATATTTTTTATGTCCTAAGAGTGGAGAGTACCCCAAAAGATACTATGTGGATCATGCATAGAAGCATAACTATTTACAGGATAGAAATGTTACTTTACGGTGTATTGCCCGGGACATATATTATTTTTCTTTGATTGAATTGTTTAGATGAGAAGAATATCACCTACGTACACGGCCCTGTAGCATTTTACTATTAATCATGGGTATTTAACTGTGCACTTGTTGTTTTACAATTCTAAATAAAACACAGTCAACAGAAATGAGCTTTTGATCAAGTCAACAATATATATAAAATGTACTGCTTATTTAAGTACAAGATAAAGGTAAGATAATGAGATTGTCTCTTAGTAGTATCGTCTACTCATTTGTCTAATCATGCTATGGTTCCCTTTATATTAATTTTTTTCTAATTTTCTGAGATAGTTAAAGTATTGTTTATCGCTTCACCTATCTGTAGCTCTATTAGATGAGGTATCTTCTAATGCTTTAACTTGACAGATCAGATGAAGTTCAGTTTATCACTTCGTCTATCTGTGCATCTAATGCTTCATTTTGATAGATTATATGAAGATTTGCCTATCGCAACTTTTATCATTTTTCTCGCAACTTTTATCATTTTTCACTTAGATGAAATATCGTCTAACTCATCACATATCGTGAGGTATATGAAGCTTCGTCTAACACTTCATTTCAGTTAGATGATGTATCATCTATTGTGAACTTTTGTCATTTTTCTGTTAGACGGTGATTCATTACTAGTTCTTGCATTGTTTACATTTTTCTATCTTAGATGATATATCATATAATATTCTATCTAACTAGAGGCTTAGACGAAATATTATCTAATGCCGGTTTACCCTTTTAGACGAAGTATCATCTATTCGCTTTCACTTAGTCAATTAATTGTTTAATCTTTTACCTATGCTGAGGACTTAGATGGAGGATCGTCTAACTCAACTTCTTGTCATTTTGCTCGTTAGACAGAATAATGGCTGTAGAGATAGGAAAGTATTCCCTGGAGCTCATATCACACCTTTAAGATTTGTTTGTTTGGGAAAGAGTAGCTAGCCTCCTGGGGAAACCTGCAAACATTGTAAGAAAGCGTCAAAAAGAGCCCCGGGAGTGTTCCCAGGGGACAACCCTCTAAAGCTTAAGTCAGGGACACGTGTATAAGTTAAGAAGGAGGGGGAAGGAAGTCAGAGTGAGGAGAAGGAGCCTAATCAAAGGAGTGGAGCCCTGGAGAGTGCTCGGTGGGCCTAGAGGATGCTCGGAGAGGCAGAGAGAGAAGAACCACAAGGAGACCTCTCTAACCCTACTCCTTGGGTGGAGAGTCCTTCGGCTGCTATGCGAGGAGCTCTTCTCTCTGTGAGTGACTCTGTGTAAGAGTGTCTAGAGGGAGTCTCTAGCCGTATGTATGCGAATGTGCGTTCTCCTCTCTCGTCCCTGGTGAGGACCTATTTATATAGGCCGTGGTAATACTGACCTTTCCTCGGCTTGGCAATAGAGAAGATCTGTAACGACCCGAGAATCTGATTACCGGGAAGGCCCGATAACCCGAGACTCGTACCGCCACCCACGAGCCCGAAGGCTCGGAAGGGTTAAAAGGATGGTGTGGAAACTACACAAGCATCACAGATAATTGCAGAAATTAAACAGTTATAATATTAAGCAGGAAATAAATTAACAATTTACATGGTCCACAATAAAGAACAACAACAGCAACAGTAGTCCACGACTAGTACAGTGACAAGAAAGAAAAGTACAGCTACACGGGGCATACCCCGGCTCTGACCTCTCGCACTACCTCTGGGCACCCGCACCACGCTGCGCTCCTGATGCGCTCCCCGAAGGTGGCGCCTCACCTGAAATACGGTGAAAACACGCAGGGAATGAGTCTCGGAACAAGACTCAGTAGGGATCACTCGAACCCTACCTCGTAAACCGAGAAACCACTACACTAGCGGTAGGAGAGTACCTCGGAAAGGAAAGCCCTGCACTCTACAGAACTAGACCCTACGGCACGTAAACCGACACACGTGCCACGGTACGAGAAGACCGAAACTCAACAGTCGAACCGCCAAAACCTGAATGTCGGAAACACACGACTGACAGCCTGACACTCCGTACTCGACAGGAGTACCACCCACTAGAAGCATAGCCGGTAGCGTCCTCTGACGTCTTACACCGCACCGCAGGTGAACCGCCTGACGTGGTAGGTCCTACCCGAGGCGCAGACACCGTACAAGTAACCACAAACAAGTAACTAGCTGGGGTCACGCCCGTCGACGTGGGTCCAACCGCCCCCAACCACGTGTGCACACACAGACCTTGCGTCACTAGGTCTGGTCCTCTGACCGGTTTTCCCCCGTAGCCGGACTCTGGCTACCGACGAGGGGCCTACGGTAACCGGTCCACAAACCGTCTCGAAAGGTGGGTGCCCGTACACCACTCCCAGGTGAGACCAGCACCTCGTACTGGTGGGCTACGACTAGTGGAAGGTCATTGAAGGAGTAGACTCTCAAGTCAACGAAAAACGACGTCCGAGTCCGACAACGTGTGGGAATCACCCCACACACTAGCTCCGTCAAACGGGGCCACGGTCGGAGAAAAACAGACACACTGCCCACGGCCAAACTCATGACCAAGGCAAACGGAACCTCCGGATACTAAAGACATGGTCATGGAACTCCACGGGGTGTCCAGGACGCACACACGGCCCAAGAGGAACACCCAACAACAGCCAGATCGCGCTAGGGACACCTAGCGCGACAGGGAAGAACGCGCTAGGGCCTCCTAGCGCGACAAGGGACATCGCGCTAGGGCCTCCTAGCGCGACAAGGCATGTCGCGCTAGGGACGGCTAGCGCGACACGACAGATCGCGCTAGGGATGCCTAGCGCGACAAGGCTGATCGCGCTAGGACCCCATAGCACGACAGGAACCGCCTCCTGTTCATCTTCTCCGATGAACGCGCTCGGTCGGGGCAGCGCGACCTCCAAGAACGCGCTACTGGAGTATAGCGCGTTCTCAGTCCGCGGCCGAAAATGGTAAAAATGCCCAAAAATTCTAACCACGCCCCCATGCCTCCATAGGAGAGGGGGAAAACAAGGGAGAAGACCCCTGGGGACCCCTAGCATGATTCTAGGCCATCAAAACACGAAATCATGCATCAAATCCATAGATCGGGCGAGCTCTCCCCAAATCATGGAAAAACCCAAAAACGCTCAAACGATCCCCTCTCGGCCTCCCCGCGGCCTATAAATCGCGGAAAAGATCGGCATTAGGTTAAGGAACGTCACCCTACCTCAATGGAGCAAATGCTCTGCCGAATCAATCACGAATCACGAAGAACGCTTCAAACTTCACGAACTCCCCACGCTTCCCACGCACGCCGCACGCCCACGAGCTCGCCTCGCCGCCGCCCACACGTCCGCGCCGTCGCCCCGCCGCCGTCCGTAGCCGGAGAGGGGTTCGCCGCGTCCGAATGGGAGAGAGGGAGAGAGGAGGGTGTCACGGTGGGAAGAAACGGAGGAAGAGGAAGAAGAAGAAAGAGAAAGGAGAAAAGAAAAAGAAAAGGAATTAGGGCTTTATAGAAAATCTGAATTTTCAAAAAAATACCAAAAAATAGAAAAATACATTTCCGGAATCCTCGGAACGCACCGATCGCAACGGCACCACTCGTGCCCGGGTGAACCGCCCGGTTCGCCCGTAGCGAGCTTCCGAAGAAAAAGCCGAAACACACACCGCAAATCGGAAAACACGCGCGGAAAAGTCGCGGAACGCCTCCGGGCCTCCGAAACGACTCTGGATCGCGCCGATCCGAACACAAAAGATGTCCGAAACGAAATTTCGGACACAACGGAGCCGGACACTCCGACAACCAGATCCGAGACCCACGAAGAAGGATCCGAAAGGTCCGGGATATTACAAGATCATGGGGGAACGCCTCCTTGATCGTTGAGAGACGCCCGTTACTTCCTTGCCCGTTACTGGAAGGGAGACCTTGTGACGAGGATCTCGGCTGTGTGCATGTGACCCATTCCACGCCGGGGGTAACTCTGTGATGGCAGTGACAACGCTTGCCCGTTGGAGAGTTCTACGGCGTCCGGGACGCACGTAGTGATTCCGCCTGTGGGCTGGCGGAGCTTCCTTGGGCCTCTACTGCGCTGTCATGAACGGGCCGGAGGCCGATGGGATGGACTGTTATAGGCTCAGCTGAATTGGGCCGTTACGGGCCTGACGAATATTTCCCTCCTCACTATCTATGTTGAGTTAATTAGATGATGTATCATATAACGCTCCTGCTACTTTTTTACTTAGACGATATTCAAATCTACTTAATTAATTATATCCCAAATATTTAATTGATCCTAATGGAGACCTGAATTTCTGTTAAACTTGTAAACTGACTTAACCGAAATGGGATGTATAATTATTTAGTTTATCATAATCTAAAGTAATGAATTTGTGAGAAAAGATATGTTCCTAAAAATGTTCACTATTTTTTTATATTTTATTTTTAAAAAGTTATACATATCTCTGGGCTCATCTAGGGCCCACTTGACAATAAGTATGGGCCTATCTGCACGCCTCTCCGAGTCTTTCCGCTCTATCCCTTCGGACCCATCCCTAAGGTTGTTAGTAGGTTGGGCCGGTCAAACAAGCCCTCGGGTCTCACCAGACGTTGGGTCAGGCTATCAAGCCATTGTCATCCCGTGGATTTTTTATCGGACTTAAAAGTGGCCAAGCTCATTCCTTTGGGTCGGCCCGAATGGACCCCGAATGTTTTCGAGGGGAGAGGAAAGTCTCCCCCAATAACCCCAGTCCTCAAGTGGGGTCTACGTCGAGCTCTGCCGCATTTGATGGTACCGCCCACTGGACATCCAGCAGTGCAGGGAATGAGGCATGCAAGGATAGGGCAAAAGGTTGCAGCATGGCTCCCAGTGCAAGCATTTTGAATCATAAATTCCAAACTCCAAGTACCCCTTGATATTGAGACACGGGCCTTTTTGTATATAGATTTTTTTGGAAAGAATTTTCTTTGAACAATACCTATATTTTCTTGTATTTGTGATGAATATGAACAAGATTTTTGACGAGAAATAGAGTGAAAATTAGAAGTAACACTATATATTTAAATTGTAAGATTAAGTTCTAGTGGGCCGGATTGGGTCTAATTCCTTAAAATGTACTGTAACAGTCAGGTCTAGCTCAACCCGACAAACTATCACTTGCGCTTCGACCTAGTTTGGACTTTGAGAGTAATCCGATGAATTTGAATCGGGCTTGTACTTAGCCCAACCAGGCCCAACCCATTGGAAACAGGCGAAAAGGACCTTTAAGTAATAATACATCGATGCGAGGATGTTTATGAAAAATCGCGTCGTGCGTGTCCCGCGTGATGGGAGCAATTGGTAGCCAAGCGGTATATTCCGGGCGGTCGTTCTTCGCCAACTTTTGCCCACCAAAATTATAAAATTTCGTCCCCTTCCAGCTGTTCTTCTGCGCTCGTCGGTTTGCGCTATCGAGGGTTTTCTTTAATTTGATTTCTCTGGTAGCGGAGGAAGGATCATAGATCTCTAGGGTTCGAAGCGGACACTGAACCCTAGTTGAAAGTTCTAATCTTTTTTGCATTTCCCCCTAATTTTTGGGGCTCCGGAATCCATGGCTTCCAGGAGGCGGATGCTTCTCAAGGTCATAATTCTCGGGGATAGCGGGTAAGTTCGTGCTGTTATTTTCGATCTTTTCCTCTGCCCGATCTCGGTTTCTGTGTACGTGTTTTAAAAAAATGCGACTTTTTTTATTTTTGTGGATTGTTCGTTTCTGTTTCGGGTTGAAAAGGAAACATCACTGTGTCCGTCTGTGTCTGAATTTTGTGGTCTGTTGCGTTTAATGTTGGTTCGATTACTAACACCTGGATTGTTATTGCTTCTGTTTGGACTTTGATAGGGTGGGGAAGACGTCATTGATGAATCAGTACCCTCGTAACCCTCCTTTTAGTTTCTAATTTAGATTTTGTTGTCATGGATAATTTTGGGAGATGTGACCTGGGTTTAATGGTAAACTGTCAGGTACGTGAATCGGAAGTTCAGTAATCAGTATAAAGCGACCATTGGCGCTGATTTCTTGACGAAGGAAGTCCAGTTTGAAGACAGGCTATTCACACTCCAGGTGGGTTGCTTCATGACTGCCTTCAGTAGTATGAATGTTCTAGTCGAACTATGTCCATTTAATTCTTTGGTTCTACATGTTGATTTCAAATTCTTCTCTATGTTTTTAATCTTGAATGTTGTGATAAATCATGATTTGTAATAAGTTCGGTCCTTACGCTAAGTTCAGTGTCTGGTATTGGTAAGATAAATCAATCTGTGGAAGAAAGTATGAGTGTGTTTTTTCCCTCTTTGGAGCATGATTTTAGATTTATACAAATTTCTTCGTTGGACCAAGGTTTGCCGGCCCAATCGTACCGGTTTTCTGCCGGTATGGTACGGCACCGTACCGGTCCGTACCACAAGGTGCCAACATTAAAAAAATATTTAATAAATATATATTATTGTAAAATATAACAAAATATTATGTGCTATTTAGTGGTTAATAGGTGTGTTAGTTGTGTATGAGATAAAAGGTTCAAATCTCACAAATGTCGTGTGTTTTTTGGCTTATTTTTCCTAAAGAACAATGAAAAAAGTAAGAAAATAATGCCACTAGTGTGTTCTGAACCCAAATCCTAACCTTCCAAATGAAGACTCTTAACCAAACTACCCATAAAATCACATTTAATATAAAATAATATATATATTATTAAAAATATATAAGTTGTGTACCGGTTGCGTACCATAGACCGGTCGTACCGGTCTTTGGCTGATACGGTCTGGTATGGGCGGTACGCCCCGTACCAGTCCGGTTTGGCAAACCTTGCATTGGACATTACTTGTAGATGATATTTGTAGTTACTACGTTAAAAGCCTGATTTTTTTTGACGTCACTCTTAGTGTGTTTTGAAAAGTTGTTTATCTTTGCTTTGCTACAGACTGTAATCTGAAGGACTATCTCTCAATGAGTGCATGTTATATGATTACTTGCTTTTGGCCAAAATCTGGAAGGTCAAGTGTAAGAGAGTGGAGTTTGTTTTTTGTGTATTGAAGATTGTCAGATCGTCAAGTGAATTGGTGGCACTCTACTTTCAACCAAAAAAAAAAAAAGGTGAATTGGTCGCACCCTCTGTCTTCATGGACAGAAAAGGAAGTTAGGATTGGTTGATCCCATTGAACTAGTTTTTAAATGGTTCTATTGTCTTCTGGACAAACTTGAACCTAGAATGTAGAATAAGTAGTCACTTGAATTTTTTTCCTTTTTCCCCTTCCTCCCCATTTCTTACTTTTTCCTCTATTCAGTGTCACTATCTTTCTGCAAACCCAAATGAACTTGCCATGTCATCTTACTCAGGTGTTTTTACCTAGAATAATTAGAAAATTAATTGCACAGTCATGTTCACCCATATTTCAATTTTCTTGGATTTTCTCATCTTTGTTGTTGTTCATTTATAATACAATTTTCTCAAGCTTTCTGATCTTTGTTGTTAATACATGATATGTATCCCAAAAACCTAAGCGCTGTTAGAGCCACTTTGATAATGGAATAAGGCTCGGGTAGGGTAGCTTATCTGTCTTATTCTGGCTTATCCGCATTTGGTTTCAGGGTCAGGTAGGGTAACTTATTCGGGGTCGGGTAGGGTAAGTGAGGGTTAAGGGCGGGTTCAGCCAAAATGGCTGAATAAGTTACCCGGTGTTGGGTAGGGTAAGATTTTGTGGGTTTCTTAATTATGATATTTTAATTATTTTATCTATTTTATTTTTCCTTAATCTAGGTCGGGTACAATATGGTTATCAAACTCAGTTAGGCTTAACCCTCGGACACCTTACCCGGGCTTACCATAACCCGCCTTACCCTATTCTATTATCAAAGTGGCCCTTAAGATTTAAAGAAAAATTTGAGAAAGTCTCCATCTATATTTTGCAAAGTAGGAGACTATCCAGATTGATGGGGTGAATGAAGAATCATAGAGCATGGTGGATTGTCCTGGTATTGAATGTCTACATTGATCAACATCCCTCTCACAGGAATGTTTTCCTTTCTTAAGGGTGGAGGGTTCATACATTACACCAGGTGCATGTGTTCACTTGCATTGATGTTGTTATGTCCACATGCATTTTGGTAAATGAAATTCACATATGTGGACATGTTCAAAATATTCCTTTGTAGTTAAACAGATTGCGATATAGATTATAGCTAACCTTTACTTGTTTTTAACCGAGTGACCCCGAAACCAACGTCTGTTCGGAGCTGTTGGCAAAATCTCACCTACTTTCAGTTGCATCTTGGATTTCATAGCTAGCAAGTTGTTTGTCAAACTATGAACGGTGTATTTGAAGCTCTCAAACTGAAAAGCTTACGTCCGTGTATCCTTCTCGTTCTCCAGTAGATCTTGTTCTTAGTGGAATACTAGTAAAGCAGATTGGCATAATTCTTTTCTCCTGCAGAAAAAAAAAAGATATAATCACCCTGGGAACAGGAGCAGGTAATCCTTTGGTTTGCCTATTTGCTTTTTGTAGTTGGCAAACTCAACTGTGCCCTATTGTGAGAGTTTAGGAAGTAATAAAAGGTGTTGTATATTCAATTCTGTAACTCTGTCATTGCCCTCCTTTTGCTATAAGACCGAGGGTGGCAAGTTCAATATGCTTCCTAGAAGTTAATTGTTATCATCTGTTGTTGAATTGAACATTCTCTTCTTGTAGCTTGGATGATAAATGATTTGTCCATCTTTCTTGGATCAAACTGGAAATTGACAAAACGAGGTTATACCCACCTTGCTCCCCAAAAGTTCGTTACTTCCAATAATATGTATGGCTATTTTATTGTGTCATTAACGCCTTCATTTTTCTCAATCAGATTCCAGTGCCATTGGTTGAAAAATGTAGATTCAATTAAGCAAATGAGATATTTTTTTGCTGGAAAAAGAGATATTAGCCAGTTACATAATTTCTGCGAATGATTATTATGGGGCATTCTCTGTTAGCCCATAATTTTCAGGTTGGTGATTAATCAGTTTGCAACATCCTGGTGGTCCATCTCACTTCTACTTGAAATCAAACTTTCCACATTAAGTGGTTTTGAACTGCTTCCTGCCCTTCAATGAGACTGTCCTTGGAAAACTTTCAACAATGTTTCACGTATGTCATCAGAAGATGAATGCAATTCATGATCTATAATCTTGCCACTTTGCCATTAGGTCATTCTAGTCTGGCTGAGATGATTCTTTCCCTCTACTTGTTATTTGCCTTTATTTTCTCATGATTGACTTTTATTTTTTTTACTGCAATACAAATGTCCAGATTTGGGATACGGCAGGACAGGAAAGATTTCAAAGTCTTGGTGTGGCTTTCTACCGTGGTGCAGATTGCTGTGTTCTTGTGTATGATGTTAATGTCATGAAATCATTTGACAATCTAAACAACTGGCGGGAAGAGTTCCTACTCCAGGTAATTGACCTTTTGCTTATGAAATTTATTCATAAAGTTGTAATCTTCATTGCCAATTTCATTAAGCACCTTCTGCCATTCCTATTCAGGCAAGCCCATCAGACCCTGAAAATTTTCCTTTTGTGGTATTGGGGAACAAGATAGATGTGGATGGTGGAAACAGCCGAGTGGTAAGATACTTCATCTGTACTTTTGGTATTTTGACCATTCTAAATACTAGAAATTACTAGACACTTCTTGTAGTATGCCTTTCTACTTACAACTTCCTATATGCTGCAGCTTTCTAAGATTTCTGAATCTTGTTTGGTTTTTTTTTTCAGGTTTCTGAGAAGAAGGCTAAGGCTTGGTGTGCATCTAAGGGGAACATCCCTTACTTTGAAACCTCTGCTAAAGATGGAATCAACGTTGAAGCTGCTTTCCAGTGTATAGCCAAGAATGCTTTAAAGAATGAACCAGAAGAGGATATGTGAGTAGAATATGCACTGGATTGAGTTTGAAACTCAATCCATGTGTTGAAACTTTGTGATTGTAATATCTTTGAGCTAGCTCACGAGCATGAGAAGTTTTCTACTTTTTCCTCTATTTTTAGTGTAAAATTCCTTGTGTTGAGGATGAATGGACTATATGTGTTACAGCATGAGTGATCAGGCATAAGTTTACTAACGTGGCGCTGTTTGTTGATGGTATAGATATCTTCCGGACACCATTGATGTTGCAGCGGATGGAAGGCAGCAGAGATCCTCAGGCTGCGAATGCTAGGCAGACATCCTAGGAAACTGCTGTTCACTCCTCAGTTTGCCACTGTTATGATAATTCAGAAAAAGAGGGTCATTGACATTTCCTTATTCTATAGGATTCATGAATCACCAGTGCCTGCCTGTTCTATAGATTGTCTTCCTGTGGGATTCAGCTTTCCTGTCTTTGTGTGGTATAATTCATTCGTTATGTCAATTACTTGGAAAACTTTGTACTTCTTCCTGTGGTTCTATTATCACATTTATGGAATTGATTTGTGTGTAAGATGTATCAATGCATCATGAATGCTGCATTAATGACCAAACTAGTCCTGGGGCCGGGGTGAATGCATATTGCCATGTGTGCCAATCTAAACCCAAGAATGGGTACCCATTTTTCTTTCGTCAAACGTTCTGCTTCATGCAATCTCTTCTTTTGTTTGAGTTTCATAGTAAAATTAGCTAGCTCTTCGAATCATCGGATGGTCCCAGTTCCCATGCTAGAGCTCAAGTCCCAGGGATGCTTTACATACTTATTTGGTTGTCCCGGTGTAATGTCGACATAACAGAGAAGCCAGTTGACCCCAGTTGGAACTAATGGAGTATGGAGACCACAATCACACCATCAATTTCTTTGGCAGGGGTGGAGGAATTGGGGTGAGAAACAGACTATGCTGTCAACTAGGTGGATCCTTGTTTAAAGAGCTATTTCAAGGTTGGCATGAGTGGAGCCAGAGGTGGACTTGGTGGTGCATCCTGTGCAGGCGATCAAGCTCATTAGAAATAGAGTGGTGGTGGTGCCATGTTGAAGCTCACACTCCTTGAGTTGTCTGATCTGAAGTCAAGAGCATCGAAGTAGATTAGATGGCGGATAGCGTGGCATGTTATGGCAAAATTGGCATGCTAGCATTTTTCTCTAGAAATAACACGCACAGGATGGCTACCCCTCGATTCAAATCGATCTGATGGCAACAATTGAAGTGCACCAAGACATATTTCATCGTGCCCATTCGATTTTAATACGACAGCTAGTCAGTTTGTTACAGTTCTCGTCATGTTACCCTGACCACGAACATGACCATGTCCCTGAAAGCAGGGGTGGAGACAAGTACAAAAAGAGAGCCTGTGTCTCCCATCTCGCCATGTTACACTTTGTGAGATGCCTGTGGGCAGTTTACACGCTTGTGTTTCCAATCCCATGGAAGTTAGGTCAGAGGACAGTGAGATTGTGGTGATGCATGTGAGTCCTCGACAATTTTCTTGACAGCATGGTGGCATGATCCAGAAGAACTCTCATCAACTACCCCTTAATGCGAGCCATTACAAGTAATTGGTCAGATACATCGAGTTTCCACTTTAAATAACCAGAGTATGCATCTATTTTCTTTGATTTCGGAATCTATTTGCTGTTGTTTGATTTCTCTTTCCAGAACAACTGTGAATCAGTTGACCTAAAGATTCCAAACGCCTGGGCAATTAACTTTTGACTGAATTCAACAGATCAGCTTAGATATAATTAAGAGCTTGTTTGAAGTAAAAAGGAAAAAAAATCGTTATGAAGAAGCTGAGTTTTCTTAGCTCCGCTTTGACAGGGGAATATCCCCCGTTTATCCCGTTGTTAACTCTCAATTTATCCAATATTTAGTTTGATTGCTACTTATAACTAACTTACTTAGAATAGAGTATAACCCCCTCGTATCCCCGTTACATTACCCCGGTCAGATGGGTGGAACAACTTTGTCCCCTCCGATTTTATGCCAACCCTGCCCACCTCGATCGTGGCATCGTCCTTCGGTTTCCCACCTTTCCGTCTCCTCCTCCCGTTGCCTCGTCGACCCGTCTCCTCCATCTGCTCACCTCGAGCCTGCCATTGTCCCCCCGTCTCCTCCTCACGGTGCCTCATCGAGATGGAAGATTATGGCAGGAGCTCTCTCCCATCTCGATCTCTGCCGTTGTCCCTCTCCGGACGGTCAAAGGCCTTTGTCCCTCGCGCAGGCTTCAAACCCTAGCGTTCGTGACAGGTCGTCGAGAACCCTGGCGCAGTGCAGAGTCTCGTCCCATCTCAGTCCTTGCAGGGATGCCGTGGTTTGCGTAGCCCGTTCCCTTTTCTGTTGTTTTAGGTCCCGTATGTCAGGGCTATGGACGTCGCAACAGCTTCTTTCCCTCGTGCCTGCACAGTTGAAAGATTGGTCTATAAGATTGGATGCTGTGGGTTTCTTCTCTCCCCTGCCGTGGCTCTCGCAGACTGTTCTTGCGTTTAAGGTAAGACTCCCTCTCTTGCATTCTAGTATTTTTTTCTTTTGGTAACATTTAACTGGTGCTTTGATTTACCTTCTTCGATCTCCCATATGCTGGTTCTTCAAGCAGACCGTCTCCGATCTTCGGTGGGGGATCATTCCTTTCTCTTCCGTGACTCTCGCTGACGGTTCTCATGATTCCCTACAACTCATTGTTCCCATTTCATGTGTTATTTTTTTGAGCTGAATAACCTTCCAGGAAATCCCTCATGTCTTATTTCTATTTTCCATTAGTCTCCGATCTCCCTTTTTCGGTGGCTTTATATTTACTTGATACATCTTTATTAAGACTATCTGATCCTTACTAAAAACTTGTCCATCGTTATCTCTTTTTATGTTTTTTAGGGCTTTGTCTTCCTTGTGGGGTGCACTAGAGGATGTCACAAGCTGGTATAGTTTGTCTTCCGCACATTATTTTCATAAATCATTTATTTCTCCATATGCTTGTTACTCTCGTTGTTGGGATTGTAAAATGTATTTCTTTTCAATTCTATCCTCCATGGAACATAAAACCTAACATATCATTTCATGGGTTCTAGTATCATTTCTTTCCATATTCAGTGAAATCTGAGGTTGTTGTAAGTTCATATTAAAGTGTGTATTGGTGCAAATGAGGTAAACCCCTGCAATTTGTAAGCCATTACATGATAAATGCTTGCAGTGTGCCATGAGGTAAACCCCTGCAATTTGTTGTCCCCTGGCTATATAAAATTGAAATCCTATCTAGATGCAGTGCTATATATCTAGTTTTACATAATGTAAGAAGAATACTCCCAATGTACTAAGACCCATTCAGTTATACAGATCAACTATAAGATGGCTTTCTATAAATGGTGAATGCGTGTGCAAGTGGGAAAAAATGAAAGAATATTCAAAATACATTTTCTCATATCTATGTACCTTGGTTATTAAGGACCCTCCATGACATATCAACCATGACAGTATCCGATGCACGTACAAATTTTGCCAAATAAGAATAAGCCCAGGACAAAAACACTGTTCCTACACATATATAACTACACCTAAGTTCTCTATATTCCTATTTGAGACCCTTCATGAGATTTTTCTAAAGGTCCAAGCTCATTCACCACAGTCAAATAACCACAGAGCCTCCAGGTTTGAACCAATTTCGGTGATTTACTTATTTTTTACCACAGAAATGTAAATACCTTTTGGTAGTTTAATGGAGTCACTGGACATTGTTCCTCTTCTGACACTTAGCACAGTTAGCACTTACTGTTGATGTCAATAAAGTCGCTACTATTGACATTTCTTGATTGTTAATTTGTTACTATTTCATCACCATGTCATATATGATAAGTTGGGTTAGTCTGTATTGTCATTTGCCTCTGTAACATTTATTTCGGATCAGAAATTTGTATGTTTGCTTAGGAGGTTGTATTCCAGTTATCATATAGGTGATGTAAGTCTTCTTTATTATTGCACACATCTTATGATTTCTCTTGTAAAATATTTCGGCAACATCATTTAGGTCATGCTTCAATACTCTTACGCATGATTGGAATGGGTCTTTTCAATAGTTATGCTTTTTAGCAGGAACAAACTTTATAAAATAAATATCATCATGATCTCAATGTACCACAATTACATATGCTCCTCATTGCGTATGAGGATTTCCTGAGATGAATAAGCACTCCTCAATGTTCAAAGGGTAACTCCATATTTACTTGTGGATACCTACTTGCATTTAATCTGAAACCACAAACCAAATGTAAGTATAACATACTCAAGAAATAGTATCAACAAACTGTATTCAAAATATAATATGTTTACATGTAAATGCTGAGGAGGCTCACCCCTTTATGTTGTGTATTTCAGAGTAGGTGGCCTGTGGACGCTAGAAATGGATACAATGTTCCTTGAACTTATTTCACAAGAGTTGGTTCGGGGGGACTTTAGTCCCTCACATGCATGGGGCATTGTGCGAAAATCGTTCAATGAACAATGTGAAACGAACTTTTCGATCTCCCAATTTAATCATAGGCTTGGCTTCTACAAAGTATTTCATGTTATAACACAAGATCTAATAGTGAGTGGGTGTTTCACTTGGAACGAGGACTCTAAGAAACTACTTGGTACCGATCTAGCATGGGATGCCTATAATGAGGTTGGTAAAATCATGAATGTAAGCGTAATTATTGGGTAAGAGCATACTTTCACATGGTGCGCATTTTTTACATTTTAATCCGCTCGTTATGTGGTTTAAGGGGAGGACATTGCCTTCATATGAACTTATTGTGCGTGCATTACGTACGTGGGACTATCTTGGATTGTGAAATATTTAGCATGTCTCGTAACTTTATTGGCCAATAGCAATGGCAACCAATAGTGAATGTGATTTCATTTGGATATGTCTGCTGCTGTACGCCTTGCGTAATCCTTTTGCCCTTTGTTCTCATTGTCTATTTATTGTATGTTATGTACGTCTTTTAGATAAATATGATGTGGATAGGAAGGGCAAGAGCCGTGTGTGCAACTGGAGTGGACGTTCAGACACTATTTTATGCAATCTGTTGGTGGATGAATATCACAAGAACATGTGTCAACAAGGCCATTTCAAAGCACACGTGTGGAATGAAATCCTCCGTCCGTTCAATGCGGCGACAAATCAAAACCTGGACAAGTATAATTTAATGAACATGTGGAAGAACTTGAAGAAGAGGTATCACTTAATCCAACAGTTGCTTGGTCGTACTGGCTGGGGTTGGGACGATAACAAAAAACTCCCGGTGCCTCCTGATGAGGGTGCTTGGGCGGAGGCAATAGCGGTAAGTTAAATTTCATTTGACAGTATCGTCATAAAAAAAATTATGTTCTTATCGACATTTTTAATATCTTCTCTCATTGTGGAGCAGTCTAACACTGAGTACAAGACATTATTAGGGAAGCCGTTCGAGTGTAAAGATCAACTGGACATATTGTGTGGGAAGACAATGGCTAGAGGAAGTCTTGTATTCAACAGTAATGCTCCTATTGTTGATTTAAATGATCGGAGGTCATTTGGTGATGATGAGTCACCCCTGTCACAACAAAGGCCGGGGGTTCCGAATTGGGCCCAGCATACTTCAATGGGCCCTGGTGGTCACGGAACTCCACTGGATGTTGAGCAAGACTTCGACCCTTTCGTTATGCCAACCCCAGGGGAGCGTACACCATATCTGGAAACATCTCCATCACAGTTTGGACGCCAGCATACAACCCAAACTCGTTTACCTTCTCAACAATTCTCGAGTGGGACTGGAGAGTACACCATGTCTCCACCCGCTAAACGTCCCACAGAGGATGAGGCAACCTCCCCAAATAAAGCAAGGGATTCTGCAACCCCTTCCTATAGAAGAACGCGGTAGAAGAGCAACAAAAATATGGAGGGAACAGTTAATGCTTTGGAAATGCTATGCTCGTTGAATGATGAAAGGTTGCAATTGCACAAGAGCGCAAGCGTTCCGTCAGCTTCTTCGGTAGCCACGACTGAAGATCCATGCTCAATCAAGAAGTGCCTACAGAAGTTGAAGAGCCTTCCTGGGTACACACATGACATGATGTACAAGGCAGCCATTCACTTCAAAGATGCATATTTCAGAGCAGTATTTATGGCCTTCGATGACGAAGACAAGTTGGGGTGGGTCTTTTATGAAGAACCCTGAGGTGGTGCTAGTTAGAAGTTGTCTCCCATGGTGTTATGTTTGCTTTTACTCCATTATGTCTATGGATGGTGTTGTGTTAGTTGTCCACTCATTTTAGCTGCTACTTTCGGTATGAAATTGTATTGTTCCTAATTTGTGTTGTATTTGTTGCATGTGTGTATTGTACTTTGACAATTATGTACTATACTACTCTATGTACGTTGTCGTATTCCAATGAATGTTTTTTACTCATTGTTAACTCATTCCATACGTGTGTGTATTGTTTGCATCTGTCCTAATACAGGGAAGTCAGAAGTTTGATAATGGGAAGGTTTAAGTGTTACGTCGTGTGGGTTGGGCGCTCTTCAGGATTGTATTACAGTTGGGGAGAGTGTTATGCGCAAGTGAACGGATACCCAGGGGCGAAATATAAGGGATTCATGTCCATTGAAGAGGGCGAGGAGGCATTGAGAGGGCAATTACCTATGCAGGTGGCGTCTCATGGGAGGTAATTATTGCATGCGAGGCCATTGATGCAGGGCGAACATGAAGATGTTAATGGGCCTCCCACAATGTTACAAGTGCCTACTCTTATTTCCTTCCAAAACTTGGCCATTATGCTGCTTTTGTTGATTATCCTCATCTGTGTTGTGTTTGTACTGATGGGGATGATTGTCATAATATTACGAGGCCGTTAAGTTTGTCGGTGATATCGACATGTAATTGACTATGTGACTCGATATGTATCTTCACTTGTGGGTGTCAATCAATCCAATCCTTACCATGGTCAAAATTTTATTACTATTGTTTTATGAACTGTCATTATATGTATGTAATTTAGGCTTATGTAACTGAATTTTTAGCATCCAATAACGTTGGCGTTTGTGTCAATGTAGGACAACACTATACAAATCAATCAACTCAACAGAAGGACATACTGTCTGAGGAGAATGATGTGTTTCGCATAGTTGGTGAGATAATATGCACTGAATTATTTGAGGAAAATGATGAACAAGAAGAGGTTCCAGAAAGGGTAAGGAGGCCGATGCATACATCGCGGTACGGTGGCCATGTTTGGATTCACGATATTCTTGTTGGTCACGAAAGACGTTGCTACAATATGTTCAGACTTAACCCTGGAATGTTTACACGGTTACGTGATGTACAATTAGAAAGGGGGTTGATTAAGGATAGCCGATCTGTTACTGTCAATGAGCAACTAGGTATGTTCTTGTATGCCATGGGTCATGGTGTGGCAACAGGAGCATTGTGCGAACACTTCCAACATTCATCGCAAACCATAAATTTTTATGTAAATACTGTGGCGAGGGCGCTTTTCGAACTTAGGCACACCTACATTCAACTCCCTACAGCATGTGACTAGGTCCACCCGTTCATACGGCACCAGAATAAATTCTATCCGTACTTCAAGGTAGTTTACTACAGTTGGGATCAATGATTATTCACGAAATAAAATTCTGGATTTACAAATGCAGATCTCATAATGGATGTTTAGGATGCACTCGGGGCAATTGATGGGACCCACATACCCGCCAATGTACTGCGATCAAAGCAGGCACGCTATCGGAATCGCAAACAACAGGTCACACAAAATGTCATGGCAGCTGTCTCATTTGATTTACAATTCCAATACCTCTTTGTGGGGTGGGAAGGATCGGCTGGTGACCAAAAGATATTGAGGCACGCAATAGAGCATGGTGGATTTAGGGTCCCCCCAGGTGAGTTCATTCCTTGGAATACAATTACAATTTCTGACATTATCTTTTCATTGTACAACCCCCAATGATGGCCTTTTGTGCAGGCAAGTACTATCTGGTCGATCTGGGCTACGCAAATACTGGAAGTTTCATAGCACCGTATCGGAATGAGCGATATCATATAGGTCAATACCAAGGCCGTGGTAATACGTCATATCATAGTTTACGAGACAAATTTAACCATCGACATGCCCAGTTAAGGAATGAAGTTGAACGAGCATTTGGGGTGTTGAAAATGCGGTTTGTAACTATAAAGAAAGGGAACATGTATCCTTTCCGAACTCAACTACTGATGATAATTGCCTACTGTGTGGTCCACAACTTCATACGTCGAGAACATGGTGAAGACTTTTACTTTTTGCATGCTCCAAATGACCAAAATGACGCATGAGATGTAGATGTTGATCCGACTGCACCCGTCGCATCTCGTGACATCCACGAGGGAGGGGTGCTAAGGGACAATATTGCTACTCACTTATGGCTCCATAACTAACAGTTTGTTGCCAAGTTTTAGACAAAAGCTGACTACATGGGACTATCATGAAGTAGAATATGTTTGTATTGAACCTGCCGTCAATAGCTTTAGTGCTAATGCTACTTTATTAAATGCTTGTTGTATTCATGTAATGTAATCCTTTTGGTCTGGTAAGTTTGCACTGCATAGGGTTTACTGTTTAATGTAATTATACATGCCCCATATATATTTGCAGGTTTCTGGGCATCAACTCTAGTGGGTTTCAGGCTGTTTGTTACCCCCATTCACCTATGTGAACAACAGGGGCAATTGATGGTGGTGGAGGGCACAGTCGAGCAACCCCACCTCATTTATGCATGCTATCTTCACATGGGTTTTATGGATGATGGCGACATCACGCAATGATCCCACTAGAGTATGGGTAATGATGAGTTGGGAGACTATGACATTCAATGGTTGGATGGCCGTTCGAGGCAATCCCATATGAATGGATGATAATAATTTGTTCAATCCATGAGCCCAAATCATTTCCTTACCTTTCTCTTGCACTACGCTGCTTCGTGGTTTTTTGCAAACTATAGGTACATCACATTGTCCCCTTTATTCCTCATCTTTTGATATAGCATGAGTGTGTTAAGAGGTGTCACAGTTTCATATCAACTCAATTTTGGCCTTTGTCCCTTAATGTCAGTTGCAAGGTATCACAATTTCATATGAACTCAATCATGGACTTGCACATTCATCCAAGTAAGTTCATCTTCCTTTGTATATCAACATTTGGTATTACATGTGGTTCTATACCGAAGAATGTGTCCACTAGTACTTACTATTGCTTTTTTGCTTCTCTGCTTAACACAGTAATCATACTTTTCTACTTGACAATTATAACACCATGATGACATATATATATATATATATATATATATATGTTAATTCTACCCGGTTATATCAATACCGGGTGCACCCACTTTGAATTGTTCAATCCTTGCACTGTCCCAATCTTCTCTTTGCATTGACCATGGGTTCTTTTCAAATGCAGACTTCATACAATGCATTGAGTGAGCATTTAGTGATTCTTGAGTTGTAACATGTTATTGGGGCTGATACCATGCAGGCTCAATTGTATCACATTATCTTGGTTAAAGGTAAGAAATCATGTGTTATTGCATCTCAATAATAAGTGAATGATTTTTGGTGGAAATCTGGTTTACTATGTGGCAATATCACTTATTAGTGCATGATATCATTAAGTTCATCTGGTTTACTATATGGCTAGTGTTTATTTACCGCAATGTTATTAGTATGAATCATTTCAATGTAAGTGGGAAGCTTATCTGGTTTACTATATGGTAGTGTTTATCTGGTTTCAAAGCTAGTGTTTATCTGGTTTATTATATGTCTAGCTTGCTTTTTTGGTAGGCATGCTTTCCCTTCATTCCACCTCTACTTCTGGGATAGATGACTTCTGGGATATATGACCTGCATGTTTGAATGAAATATGTAAACAAAATGTTTCCACATAACTATATTCATTGTTTAGTATACATACACAGTTGACAATTTTACATACACAGTTGGCAATTGTTTAGTATACATACACTCTGATATATGACCTGCAGGTTTGTACTTATTAATGTTTAGTATACATACACAGTTGGCAATTTTACTTCTGACAATGATATGTATATATATTTCTAGTTTTGCTGTTCATATGTTAAGATCAGTGCTATTGCTAATATCAAAATTTAAATGTCTGGTTCATTAATGTAATGTAATCCTTTTGGTCTGGTAAGTTTACACTGCATAGGGTTTACTGTTTAATGTAATTATGCATGCCCCATATATATTTGCATGTTTCTGGGCATCAACTCCAGTGGATTTTAGGCTGTTTGTTGCCCCCATTCACCTATGTGAACAACATGGGCAATTGATGGTGGTGGAGGGCACAGTCGAGCAACCCCACCTCATTTATGCATGCTGTCTTCACATGGGTTTTATGGATGATGGCGACATCACGTAATGATCCCACTGGAGTATAGGCAATGATGATTTGGGAGACTATGACGTTCAATGGTTGGATGGCCGTTCGAGGCAACCCTATATGAATGGATGATAATAATTTGTTCAATCCCTGAGCCCAAACTATTTCCTTACCTTCCTCTTGCACTACGCTGCTTCATAATTTGTTATAAAATGACGGTATGTGATATTGTATGATTTATTATTGAAATACTAATAAACATTGCAGACTGCGGTTAAAAGGCATGGATGTATATGATGAATGCTGCTTATCTCATACCTTTTTGAGAATTGATTTTTGCTTCAGTAAAGAACACAAGGGAGGACAATGAATGCTGCTTATGTACTATTTTGTAACAATATGGAATATGCTTAGCTCTTGCACTACACTTTGCAATAGCCGAACTTGTCTAAGATAGCTTACTTGTCTATAAGATAGCTTACTTGTCTATAAGGATCATGTTTTATTGCACTTATGCAATAGCCGAACTGAAAATTTCCCTTTGGGGATGGGCTGTCAAGTAAACAGGAAAATAAGAAAATGTTCTACACCATGAGGTAATGTAATTTCATTTCTTAACTTTACAGAGATATAAATTGTCCATTTGATATTATAGAAGTATTTAGTAGAAGCAATGTTTATAAATTGACATTTCAATTATTTTATAGGATAGAGGACTGGTGTTGCAAGCGACGCAGAGCGCATGTGTGGCGGCCCAGCGATGTACCTTGCCCGTAGAATAGTATTACTTGGTACTGTTCAGAGCTATTATGTCGTATGAAAACTGTGGAGTTTACTATTATTTAAGTTGGTGATTGCAACGATGCTGTTGTATAACAAAGTGATCATTCTTTCATCGATTGAAAGAGTTATATTCTTGGCTTCTTGAAATATGTATTCAAGAAGATATTATATATGGGTGTAACGTGTTAGCCACCGGCATAACTGATTGTATGAATTTTTAAAATAAATTAAAATTATTCTCATCGATTGGAATGAGAGGACCCAATTGTATACATTCTATTGTCCATAGTATCATATCCTCTCTCTCTCTCTCTCTATATATATATATATATATATATATATATATATATATATATTACGACGTATATACACAGTTAAGATCAGATGCACGCAGCTTTGTAAAATAATTGTCTGAATGCAGAATCAGATGAACGCAGCTTTGTAAAATACTTGTCCGAATGCAGCTATGTAAGTTGTCATGAACAAGTTGTTTTATTTTGTGTATAATTATTTAATTATTAAATACAAAGATAGTATGTAAGTATTTTTTTAATCAATAATTATGGACAATGTTTTATTTCATTATTAATTTACAGTGAAATATTTTTCGCCCACGTTAGAAATTATGTTCCACAATTTAGAGCATTATTTTATGTATCAATTTTCATAATTATATATTTTTTAAATTATAATTTTAAAAATAAAAAATCATGACCAGTAAACATTGCCAATAGTTATTAACTTCATTGTATATCATTTGTCCAAATATATTATTTAAGTTGGGCATACATTGAGGGGTATTTAAGAAAAATTGAAAGGTGGGAGGTGCAATATATATATATATAAATATGAAGTATCGTTAATACCATGGTGATGAGAGAGGCATTTAAGTCAATGTAGTGAGTTATCCCATTTATCTATTTCTCGAGCAAGTCAAAGTAATTAGAATATAATCGGGATTAACCCTTTTGTCCTAGAGGGATAGTTCATTGGCTATCAAATTAAATAAGACTAAGTGAAGGGACAGACTAATCTTGGAGAGATATCCCTCTATTTGTCTATTCCCCTGTCAAAGCGGAGCTACTATCTAAAAAATAAATTATATAAAATTCTACATTGTAGGTTGGATCTGACTTTTACAGTAGTCACATCATCTGAATGGTGATTAAGGTGCCACTAAAAGACAAAGATGAAGTATGATTAAAATTAAAATCCTATTTGAATGGAAAAAATTATACCTACACCACTGAATCCTTATCCACATTTAGATTATTTTTTTTGTATTTTTAAATTTATACTTTTGAAGGCTTAGATTAAAAATTGGACTTCAACGAGAGGAGAGATAGACTATTCATATTTTGACCAATGGTTGTCCTAGAGCTGATCTCATGTGTCTATGTCAAACTCTATTTTGCTCGGCTAGGCTCTTTCTGGCAACCAGGAGGATCTTGGAGTGCCATTCAAGTTACATAATTGAAAGAATACTTTCCCACGAGTCAAAGACAGATTTCAGGGCTCAAAAAATTTGCAAAAAATTCATTCTCATTGACGTGACTTCTAACGGAAACGAAATGAAAGGAGCTCATTGGCATGACTTCTCTTACGTTCCATTTTTTTAAAATATAGGGGGTCCTAATTTTGACACACATCACATCACTCTATATTTACATCTATATCCTTTCATTTTTAAATTAAAGTAAATAAAATGAAGTGTAGTTCATAATTGTTCAGCCGACAAGGCGACCCAAGGTGTTCACGGGGTCTCTAAACGTTTAGGCGACAAGGCGTCCGATTAGGCGTCGTATAGGCGACACTTCGGTCACTAATTAAAAAATCTAAAATATATATCCTCTAATATATAAATTAAGAATAAAAAATATGAAAAATACAAAAAAATAAATTATATGAAGAAATTATTGTATTTAAATTATATGACAATTATAGAAAACTAAATTATATCAAAAAATTACAAAAAAACAGAAGAAAATGTAAAAGATTCAAAAGTAAATGTAAAAAATTCAAAAAAATTATAAAAGAATATAATAACATCAAGAAAATTATAAAAAAGAAGGAGTTAAATATATATAACCAGGTCGGATCCGGTTCAGACGGTCACGGTTGGCCCGCCTTGGCGTCTAGGCACCTAGCCCGTCTAGGCGACCGCCCAACTCGCCTTTTCCAGTGTCAACAAGGTGCTGTAGCATCTAACCCTTTCAAGAGCGTCTAGACGACATTTAGGCGTCCGCCTTGACAACTACGATATACTTAGATAAAATGATAATGTTAGACTCACTTTTTATCTTTCACGGTGACAAATGTAATTCTTAGTTTCTTACATCTTTTCAAAATCAAGAAAAGTGTTAAAGTGTTTGAAAGATTAGGGTTTTCTTTGCATATTTATAACGTATAAGGGGTTTTTTACATATATACCTTATTTTAGAAGGTTATTTACAAAATCCCAAAATATAAGATAAATACTTCAATAGCCAGCAAAAACACATCTGCGCGCCGGGCGGCACAATCCCCCGTCTCCACTCCCATTAAACGCCGCTTCCGGCGGCGGCAGAGTCGAAGTATTTATCGCTCAAATCGAAACAGCAGAAGCTCGAACGGCAGCGGGAAAGCAGGAGATGGCTTCCCTGCGCCAGTTCTTCTCTCCCACCTCGCAAAACCCTAGTCCACCGACCACCCTCCATGTCCCATCCTCCGCAAGAGCACCGGGCATCACCTTCCTCGCTCCCTTCCCCAGGAAATCGGGTTCGGCGCCGGCCCACCACGCTGCCGCACCCTTCTCCATAGCTCCCAGCCCATCCAGGTTCGAATCTCCTCCCAAGGGCGCCGCATTCCCCAGATTCCGGCCATATGGCTGGGGGACGGGTCGCAGAACCCGATGCGGCAGCGGGGTGGAGGCGCCGAGGGACAGCGACAAGGAGGCCAAGCCTTTGGGCGAGGCGGAGAGCGGTGGCGGTGGGAATGGGGGCGGCGGAGGAGGGGAAGAGGACGAGGGAGAGGGGAAGAAGGGGCTCCTGCCGGAATGGGCCACCATCACGCCCGAGGACGCGAAGACCGTGCTGGCGGCCCTCGCCATCTCCCTGGCCTTCCGGTCGTTCGTGGCTGAGCCGCGGTTCATCCCTTCATTGTCTATGTACCCCACATTTGACGTCGGAGATCGTGTTGTTGCTGAGAAGGTACACTTTGAATTCTTTGTTACTTGAAATATTGAGCTGCTTGGCTTTTAGTTCGTGTAAAAGTTTGCATTTGGCCACTGCATATTGAAGTAAACTTAATTTTATTTGATTAAAAGTCTGAATGCGATTGGTCCATTAGTAGGTGCAGCTGTTTTAGGGCATGTTTGGCGAAACTTTTAGCTGGAAGCCGCTTTTGCCTTCCATTTTCAACATTAAAATTGTTAAGTAGGAGCGGCTCTGACTAATTTTGGATAAATACACAAGTCAAATCTTCCCTAACTTTACTCCAATGTCGGAAGATTCAATCTAGAGCTTTTTGTTGGAACCCAAAAACAAAAGCAACAAGAAGATTACATAATGTCGTCCAAGGCCAAATTCTTTCCATCAAAATAATTGGGTTGAAACCTGTGGTAAGTGGAAGCTGTACAAAAAATGCTTTTAGTTTCCTTTCTTGAGGATCTGACCTTGTGCTTCTAAACCGTAATAAGTTGAGGTATGGTGATCAACAGAAGTCATCTGCAGTCAGTTTTCGAAAACATATAGAAAGTAGCTCTCTTGCCTCCCTTGGATCAATTTTCGTTTTTGGTGAAGGATTTAGCATAATTTATCCAAATCACTGCATCTCCTCCTGGTTTACAACGTCTAAAGGCATATATCATTATCACAAGTTCACGTTAATAACAAATATCACTTGAAATTTGTACTTCGATATCATGGTAACCGTTTTTTATTAAAGATAGATTTTTTTTTTTGTGGGACACGAGGACTATTTGATTCCAAACCAAAGCATAAGAAACACTTTTCCCTTTATAAGAACAGTGAGTTCTGAGGTGTAAAGTGGGAGAGAAGAGATGCTGTAATTGGGGTTTTGAATAAGATGGCTTTTGCATTTTTTATGTTTTATTATTTTATATTTTATAAAATAAGAAACATCCATAGTTGTCAAGGCGACAAGGTGACCCAAGGCGTTCACGGGGTCCCTAAGCGCTTAGGCGACAAGGCGTCCGCTTAGGCGTCGCCTAGGCGACACTTCGGCCACTAATTAAAAAATCTAAAATATATATCCTCCAATATATAAATCAAGAATAAAAAATGTGGAAAATACAAAAAATAAATTACATGAAGAAATTGCTGTAACTAAATTATGTGGCAATTATAGAAAACTAAATTGTATCAAAAAAGTACAAAAAATTCAGAAGTAAATGCAAATGATTCAAAAGTAAATGTAAAAAATTCAGAAAAATTATAAAAAAATATAATAACATCAAGAAAATTATAAAAAAGAAAGAGTTAAATGTGTTAGAGTTTGGAGCCCGAACTCGCCCTCATGCGCCCTCGCACGCGGGGGTTTCTGGGGGCGGAGCCCCTGGAACAAAATTTATGTTTATAGCAGGGGCATTATTGTCTTTTGTACCCTGACTGTTGGGCGCCCTAATCTCCTTATATATAAGGGCTGCGAACTCTCTCTTTGTATTGTATCTGGGTGTGTTTTATCATAGTGGAAACCCTGCTGCGGCCGTGGATGTAGGAAGGTACATCACCTTCGAACCACGTAAATTTTGGTGTTCTTGTGGCTTGATCTCTTCTTCTCCCTTTCTTCTTCCTCCTCTATTGTTTGTTCATCTCTACAGGTACTCTAATCTCTAACAAAATGTGCATAACCAGTTATGTCGGATCCAGTTCGGACGGTCACAGTTGGCCCGCCTTGGCGCCTAGCCCGCCTAGGCGACCGCCCAGGTCGCCTTTTCCAGTGTCAACAAGGCACTACAGCGCCTTGCCCTTTCAAGAGCGCCTAGGCGCCTAGGCGGCGCCGAGGCGCCCGCCTTGACAAGTATGGAAACATCAATTCAAATCTTGGATCTTTTAATAGAGGGAGATTATTTAGTGCTTATTTACAAACAAATAGATATACTAGATCCTGCATATATCTATATCCACGGTGTACGGATAGATACATAGAGATGGAATTTCTGGGTTTTCACAGTTTCAACTTGTATATTCATAATGGTACCATGAGCGCTTTAGGGCATCCTCATGGAACTTTAATTTGGAAGTGGCTAAAACTGTTTTATAATTGCATTAGTCAAACATTCCCTAGCAACCCACCCCATTTTGCCCAAATTAGGAAGCTCTTGGAGCTTTTGATTGGAAGCCAAAAACCACATAAGGAGCTTCCATTTGGAAGCTGTGCCAGACACACCCTAAAAAATACTTAGGCAGGGAAAGGTGGTAGGCCCATCTATTGCATCACCTGAGCACTAAGACAATCTTTTTTGTTGATCTTTTAATGTTTTGGATAGCCTTCTTTTTTTGAAAGTGGATAGTACCACTGTATGTATTAAATGAAAAAGAAGATGTACAAGTGTAGTCAAAAGATCCCAAAAAAAGACCCTGTACAAAACCACACCAAGGCCGTGTGATGCGGTCTATTCCCCCCCCCCCCCAACAAAATAAAAAGAGGTGAGTTGAGAACATTCACATTACATAACAACTCTGCTCATTCCCTCACTCTAGTACAAATGAAAGAAATACGAGAGTCCTCCACTCTAGCCTCCCTCCTGAAGATCCTGTTATTCTTTTCACACCATAAGGACCATAGAGTGGCATGCAGAATGAGCCACCAAAAAACACGATCACCTTTGAGGGGCCAACTCCTACCCCATGACTCGATGAAGTGTTGCACGTCAGTTTGTCGAACGAGTACACATCGAGCTCTCGAGGTCACACTCTCCCACATTGCCTGCTAGTAGGGACAACCTACATACAGATGGTCCATGGACTCAATACTCCAAGCCACACAAGCAACATGTCGGTTGAATATTTGGTAGGAAACAAAGAAGTCTGCCTCCAGTGGGAAGCATCCCGTGGGAAATCCTTCATATCGGAAGCTTGACCTTTAACGGGCTCCTCAGTCTCTAGATGTGGGAAGCAAGGTTGCGCCGCACCCTGCCGTCAAATATAATGGAGTAGGCAGACCTAACAGAGAAGGTCTCTTCCCTGTCCCACCTCTAAGTCCACGCATCCTCCCTAAAGGGATGCGGGGTGAAGTCAAGGAGGATCAGGAGGAGGTCTTGGAACTACTCCACTTCGGCACTACTGAGGTTCCTCCTGAATGTCGGCGCCTAGGCTCCCCCAGAGAGGTGGGGATCAAATGCCCGGTCAATTGGCCCCAAAGGGTTAGCCGAGATCGCGAACAGACTAAGAAAGGAAGCCTCTAAAGTGAAGTCACCGCACCATCTGTCTTTTGAGACAAGGCAATGGTTGCCTTTCTTAAAACGGACCCGAACACCGAAAGAGATGAAGTCCCTACAAGAGAAGATGTCACGTCAAATAGGAGACGTCTAGGTTGGAGTTGGAAGTCTTAATCCCAAACTCTCCTCTTGCCGTGGTACCTCTACTTGATGAGCTGAGCTCAAAAGCCTTCAGCATCTGCTCCCAACCTTCATACCCACTTATTCAAGAGGGCCAAATTGAAGTCACCCACATTCTTGATCCCACTACCCCCTTATTCCTTGGGAGCAACCACCCACCTCACTTGATATCGTGACAACCCCTACACCTCCCCCTACTCCCATGTCAGAAGAACCTTCGTTGGATGGTTTCAATCTTCTTCATCACTATCTTCGTGATGCGGAGCGTAGAAAGATAGTAGATGGATAAACTGTCCAAAATCGATATGCAAAGGACTAATCTGTCCCCCATAAGATAGCAGCCTTGCCTTCCAACCATCCAATCTAGCCTCGTATCTCTGGATAATAGGAATCCAATCAGCACACCGAAGAGCCCTTGGTGTGAGAGGGAGACCCAAGTAGGAAATAGGGAAATTCTCTATCTGACGTCCCAAGGTGCAAGCAGTCCTGTGAAGCGGCCTGCCCTCCATGTTAATCCCAACAAGCAAATTCTTTTTGAGGTTAACCGTCAAGCTAGTAGTCTCCTCCAGTAGCTCTAGCAAAATTCTTGCCACATACATTTGCCTCTCATCTTCTGCTAGGAACAGGATGGTATCATCAACATACTGTAAGTGGGTGACTAAGAGACCACCTCTCTCAACCTGGAATCCCTTGATCAAACCTGCAAACTCTGCTCTTTACCATACCTTGCTAAGAACATTAGCCACAAGCACAAAGAAGAGAGAAGACATAGGATCTCCCTACCTGAGCCACCTGTCACTATGAAAAAACGAAGTTGGCTTCCCGTTAACAAGAACCGCAAATGATGTAGAAGATATGCAAGACTTGATCCAGTCGATCCATCTATCCCCAAAACTCATCTTCTCCAGCACATCAAACAGACAAGACCAGTTGACCCTATCATAGACTTTTTCAAAGTCCAACTTTAAGACCACCCCTCTCTTTCTTTAAATCTTCATGGCATACAAGCACTCATGGGCCACCAAAATGTATATGACGTTCCTTGATAAAGGCTCCCTAGAAGCAACTGACCACCCTATTCATAATTGTCTTCAATCTCCCTGTTAGCACCTTGATACTATGTAGTCTAAGGCGTGCCTAGGCGCTCGCCTAGGCGCGCTTCAGAGGTGAGGCGCCCCTTGGTCGCCTCGCCTCGCTCTGACCACAGTTTGTCTCACTCTCTCTCTATCTCACATAGACACACAGAATTTGATTTTTGACAGTGGTCTGTGTGAATTTAGTGATTCATAATAATTTGAATCATAAGATTGAATGAATTTAGGAAATTTATTGACTTTATATAGGTATTTTTGTGATATTTAGACATATAATTTATTTTTTGAACTATATATACATATTTTAAAAAAATCTCGCCTCAAACGCCTAGGCCATCGCCTAGGCGTTTGAGGCATGAGGCGACCCCCTGGTCGCCTCGGTCGCCTCACGCCTCAGACTACATAGCCTTGATGATAATCTTGTAAGTACCATTCAACAAATTGATAGGCCTAAAGTCACAGAAGTCTTGGTCACATTGTTTCTTGGGGATGAGAACAATGAGGGTTTTGTTAATTCCCCTCAAGTGTGCTCTCCCCTCATGAAATTTCCTAACTGTTGCTAGAAAATCAGATTTGATAATATCCCAACACTGCTGAAGGAAGGCCAAAGGGAAACCATCCGGACCTGGAACTCTATCCCCTGCAAGATAAAAAATTGCATGTCAAATCTCTTCTTCAGTGAAGCTCTGCGAGATGTCATCCCTCTCTTCCTGGGAAAGTCGTGGAAGAAGCTCATCTGTAATCCTCACTCTAAAGTGGTCCTCTGAAAAGAACTTGGAATAGTAGTCCCTCGCTAGACCCCTGATCTGCTCATCCGAAGAGATGGAGAGTTCACCCACCCGAATGCAGGTAATGACATTCACTCTCCTCCTCTCAAATGTTATGCGTTGAAAGTAAGCAATATTTTTGTCCCCCTCTTTGATCTATCTATCTCTCGGTCTCCAATAGATCTCCTCCTTGGAGAGGATCTCATCGATCTAGCATCTTAGAGTGTCTCTCAGCCTCCCGTCCTCTGCATCCATAAGTCCTGCCTCCTCCAAACTATCAAGCCCCTTAATCTACTGAAGAATTTTGTCCTTAGCTACCCTCCTTGGGAGGGTTTTGTGGATCCCCCATGTCTTGAGAACATGAGTAGTATGCCTCAATCTGGAGACAAGAGTATCCATAATAGAGTTGCTGGTATCCTATGCAAACTAAGCTCCCCTGACAGTGTCCATGAAGTCTACCTCCCTAAACGAAAACTTCTACAAGTTGAATGTGAACCTCATGTCTTACAAATGACTGATATTTAAGAGGATTACTTGTAATCTGACATAGAACTAGTCAATGGAAGCACTTGTATATGAGGATAATGATCCTCCCAATCAACATAAATCAAGAATCAGTGCAGTCTCGAATAAAAAGCATTAGCTCGCATGTTGGACCAGGTAAAATGACCATGTGCTATGTCAATATCCACCAAAGCCGCCTCCGCAATGAAAGCAGTAAAGTCATTTAGGTCCCTTGTGTGAACAATATCCCCCAGCCTCTCCCACGGGGCCGCCACGGCATTGAAATTCTCTCCAACACACCACGGCTTGTCCGAAGAAAAGTGTAGGCTGATCAACTCCTCCCATAAAAGCCGCTTCTCTCTCCCCTATGGCCTATTCACTTCAGTGAAGTCTCATGAGAAGCCATTCTTCACCTAAATGAAATGGAGGGAGATGCCCACCTCCTAATGTGTCTGTCCACCATCACCTCATCAACCTCATAAGGGTTCCATAGGATAATGATGTCCCCTGACCTACCCTCCGCAGGGGAAACAACACATCTGGAGAGTCTAGCACCCCCTAACTCTTTCATAAGAAGCTCCTAATGCCCTTCACATTTGGTATCTTGAATATAGAGAATATCAATCTTACATCTTCTCACCAGCTCCTTAACCGCCCTCTTCTTCTCCACCGCCCCTAAACCTCTCACATTTTAGGAGAGTATCCTCGTGGAGACACCCTGGTATCCCTCTCCTCCCATTCCCCTTCCTCCCTCACCCCTCTCTACTGAGCCCTTTCCTCCTGCAAGATACACACCACCACTTACAAATATTGGCGCATGCCCCTCTCACATCTTTCTCAGGCCCTACTTCGAAGGAGATACCTACGTGATTAGCCATCTCCCTCAGATGATCCTCCATTTTTTGAGTAGTCGCCATCATCTCTCTCACCTCCTCCCTAGTTGTGATACTTCTTCTGCTCCCCACCTTCTGTGATCAAGACCACCACTCCCTTGGCAAAGCTAGTAGGGCAATTTCTTCATCAGAATAATCCTCGTCCTCAAAGTCCTACGCCTTAGACCCCTGGTCAGGGTCTTCGGAGTCATCTCGAATGACCTGCTCCGGTTCCGGTGCCTCCTTGTGTCAGCCATCCTCTAAAGACGCAGCCGTCGGGGGTCCCGTAGCAGTAGTAGACGAACAATGGGCAGCAGAGGGCGTCAAGCTGCATCAGCCTCCTTTGGATCCCCTGTGAGCAGGATCGGTTTCGGTGAAGACAGAGTCCGACAGAGGCCACCTGCCCCCCTAGTCCCCTTTTCCGGTGAGACATCGACCACCACTTCTTTTCTTCTCCCGTCGACAGCTATCGGTTGCCACCCCTGCACCCCCTGTGTAGGTTGAGCAGCCGAGCCACCCTCCCGAGCTTGGTGAGGAGGACCGACTGTCGACGAGGGGGAGCCAATGATGAGTGGATAGCCCACCACCGGCAGGCTCTGCTTTAGCTGCGGTCGCAACTCCTCTGATGAGATGGGAGGGGGGGACGAGACTCATATTGGGTCCCAACGATCCGTTATGAAACGGAGTCACGGGTCTCCCCTCCCGACCCCCAGCTCACTCTACAACGAAACCCGAACCATCGCCCTGCCTTAGAGCCCAAGTCTGCTCGATCCGCACCATTTAAACCCGGCTTGGCGTTAGTGTGGTCGATTCAAAATTGAATTGACTGCCAACTCCCGCCCGAGTCGTACGTCGTCTACCTCTTGACGTTGCTCTTATTTCCCAAGTTGTGACTCTGGCGCTGCCGCCTCTTCCTCCAGCAGCCACAACCTGATGACGACCAAGACGCCATCGAGGATAATAGAGATGACCTTCAGGATGTCGAAGGGGATGGCCACCTGAACAACGGCTACCACTGACATGTGAGAGCTCATGGGAGAGAATCCCAAGTTGCCGGCCTCCACATGACCGAACCCTCTGGCCAGAAATGTCATTCCTCTATCATTGTAGAGAATAAGCGGGACCCCCTCAAAAATGACACGTCACCTTCGCATCGGCCAGTTTAGGAAGGTGCCTTTGGCCTCCGACCACCGTATGAGCCGGACCAGAGCTCTTTCGACCGAGAGACAACCCCCACCATCCTTTCCACGATGTCCTCCTCCCCCCCACCGTCAGAAAAGTGGAGGAAGTGACCCTCACGACCTCCCAGTCGCCTCCAGATGCCTCCACCAAATGCCTTTGGACCTCTGCCACCGCCTGATCTTTGAGCATGGAGACACATAAGTACCTCCACAGCCACTCCTGCCTGCCCTGCAAGACCTTCACCGAGAGCTCTCCAGCATTAGACCATCTCCTGCTAGCCGGCCGCAACACCGGTGGGGAAGTCCTGAGAGCATCCAAATACAGACGATGCCCCCATGTCCGCTTGAGGCCCTTGCTAACTGCGACCCCTGCCGTTGGCAGAATCGCTTAATGTGGCCTCGGCGGCCACGGTTGAAGCAGGTGGGAGGGTGCCGGCAATCCGATCCCCCACACGAAGAGCTCCCCCGCCTAAGCTGAGCTCTGGCGAGCGGCGGTGAAACATTGACCCTGACCCCCAAAACCCCCCTTTTCCCAAAGTTTCTCTCTCTAGAAAAGGCTAGAGATCCATCTGTCCTTATAGAAAAGGCAATGGTTGTCGAGAATGTTTTGGGTAATCTTGACATATGTTTGATCACATTGTAGAAAGTAGATATTGTACATGTGCAAAAAGGAAGAATAACTAAGTCCTGACTTTATAAAAACTGTTGACATATAGTAGAACATACCGGGTTTAACTTTTAAGAACCATATTTGCTGTGTCACAAGGTCATTTCAATGCCTCTAATAATCTAGACCTATAATGTGATGCAAGGATCCTCTAAGACTACATACTTAGCTTAAGAAATATAGGCATTTTGTACTACCATATTAGGGATTTGTAGCTTGGGCCTATGTGTATGATGGGAAAAAAGGAAAAGAAAGATGATAAATGCAAAAAGGCACAGCTTAGCTGTTTGCAATATTGAGAAGTCTGAATGGAGTACATATGGTACAAAGAGGGTTGAAAAAAATGCAATATGACAAATTTCTAATTGCACAATAAGGCCTTTTTCTTTTCTTTGTTACAACCTCAGTGATCAGTAAACATAGAACAAAAGAAGCAAGTGTGCCATCTACTGAAGAATTCTAGTGCTACTGACTATTGTTGAGTTTTTTTTGGCCATATCCATTAGCTAGAAATATAGGGCCATTCTGTGTTATGTTCTTCGGGGCATCTGGGTATTTAGATAATGCAACGAAGGGCTTAGACCAAACTGTTGAGAAAACACTGACACAAGCTGTTGAGGCAGCCAATCCATTCAGCACCTTTTAGAACAGTATTGATTTATATTCAATATCATAGCCATGATCCCCAAAATGCACTAGGCTTTAGAGGTCTAGTCTGGGTGAATGAAAATGTTAAGTTGGATTTTTTTTAATCTTGATTTCATTTGCATCTTTTTTTGTGGATTTATGATCTTCCAAAAACATATGGGTGAAATTTCTTATTGGATATACTTTATGCTTTTAAGTCCTCAAGCTTTAAGAAGCTGGATATACTTTCTTATTATGATCTAAATTGTTGGGCTTTAAGAAAGTGACTATGATTTGTCAGGAAATGGACTGAATCTCAGATCGTACATGATGTAAATCATCATCAAGATGGCAATGAGTTCAGCCCAAACTTGTACTACAAACTGATATGAATTCCTATCATCATCGAATAGCTCTTTTAGATTTTGAATTTTTTGTTGTCTGTCATCTATTTTTTTAGTTTCTTATTTTTTCTTGCTTACTGAGCAAAGAATAGATGCTATTTTATCAACATAACTTTCATGTTTCATGCATAACAGGAATTTGTCTCATCTGCTTAGGTTTCTTACTACTTCAGAAAGCCATGTGTGAATGACATAGTGATATTCAAAAGTCCACCAGTCTTGCAGGTTAGTTTGCAATTGAAGACTATTGACAAACATCCAACATTCTATTGTTTCTTAATGCATATTGTAACTTGCAGGAAGTAGGATATACTGATGATGACGTCTTTATCAAACGAGTTGTCGCCAAAGAAGGTGATGTGGTGGAGGTAAGCGAACTGAAACAATAAACGAATTTCCTTGTCTGTGCACTTGTACTATTTCTATAGATGGAAATCAGTATTCCAACACCTTTTTTTCTCAAAAAGTGGTTGGTATCCTCGTTCAGGTCATGAACTTGTTTGTAGTTGATTAGTGTAAGTCCACAGTTTTGCTGGGGGTGCTTTTTGGTTCATGGCTGTGGTGAAGAATATTTGGATGTAGTTGTGCCTATCATTTTCCCTTCTTAAATTGTTTTCCATTATATCCTTCTATGTTTCTTAAAGAATTGTGCATTTTGCTTAAGAATTAGGATGGCTAGAGCTCATCCTTTGAGTTTTTGAAAACCACAAGATGTTTGTCATCTTGTTTCAGCTGGCAGTTCTTTCACTTTGCTAACTGCAATCATATAATTCGTTAGTAGCAGAAATGTACATCATCTGATCCAAGAGGGCAGAATTGTCACTTCAGCATGATTGCAAGAATCAAGCAGGCAAGCTTTGTGCTTGTAATTTAATCATGACCACCAACCAGGTGGTGGGAGTGCTGACTCGAGTAGATAGGATATGTGGAGCTCGTAAGTCCGAGGGGGGGAAAATAATGGATACAGCAAGGAGATGGAATTGAGGATTAAAAATGAGGACAAGGTGGATAGGACGACCATAGCAGCAGAGCCACAGGACAAGATGGTCATTGAGGAGGGCGACTCAGCAAGAAGGGGGTGTGAGGTTTTCTATGATAAACAGAACATGCACAATGATTAAATCACATGGATCATTATAAGGCAGGACTGGTCATAGGTCCTGGAATGCAAACATGGATCAATATTTAGAGTTAATCAGCACCAGGAGCTCTCAAATCTCTGCAAACTACAAGGGATGAACATTTGAAGTTCATTGAACCTGGTTCATATATTTTTATTTTAAAAAAAAATCCTACACCTAGAAGTTCAACTTTTCTTTTTATCTATTTATGCATGTCTTTATACTGTACAGAAACCCATATTTTCATAGTTATGTGATTCACTCTATCTTGCCAGGCGTGGGGACTGTGTTGACCACACATGAATACTTGACACATCAGAAACAGGCTCTTGCATTAGGTTTTAGATATATTAGCTTCTTGCAGTAATCCATATGTGGTTAACCATTCATTTATCCAGTTAGCTGGTTAGGGGAATAGCTTAGAAGAAGACATTGCCTCTGGAATCGTGTGGACCAGAATTCTTATAACTCCTTTTTCTTGGCTGTAAGATACTGTCAATATTTTTGCCTGTCTATGTAAGATAATGACCTCTATGGATGTCCAGGTTCCAGCTGCTTCATTCTGACTTTTGCCGGGTACAGTTATGTAGAGGATAGAATAATGGCCATACAATTGCACTGTATTTGTTAGCATTTTTCTTCTATTTTTGAGTCGAAGTCTGCTACCTGAATAAAGGCTTGATCTGATATTAAATAAGAATTGACTTACTTTTTATTGCTGCTATACAGTAGTTGCCATTCCCATTTAATTTTTTTATTTTGGCTTACTTTCCTGCTGAAGGTACACAATGGGAAGCTAATAGTAAATGGCATTGTGAGAAATGAAGATTTCATTCTTGAGCCACCGGCATATGATATGAGCCCCACTGTAAGACACTCATTCTGTATTTCTTTCACAGGTGAAGTGCCTATGAACATTCTATCAATTGCTGTTTGAAGAGAAATAAAGCCTTTCAGTTGTTATAGATAGGTGCATCTTCGTTTTTGTGCCCTACTTGTTATCCATTTTACCAGTGCTAGTGGGCATGTAACATCATTAACAATGATGGACTGATATTTTTCAGCCCCGAGCTAAGCTCAACCATTTACAAGAAACTCCAGCAACGGACAAGTGTATTCATGATGTTTATTGTTTAAATATGCCTTAATTATTTGTTTCCTCCAAGTTTTACTTCCATCTTCCCCAATGTTTCCACGCATCAACTATGTGCTTTTTTAATGAATTAGTGAGTTGCTATTGAATCTAGCAAAATCGATATAAACTTGATTAGAACTTATAATGTAACTAGTGAACCCTGAATTGATGGATTAGCAAATGAGTTGATACTGAATCCTAGTGTAGAGGAAGATAGGAAACTATTTGCATATAAACTTCCCCAGCAAATGGATAACATTGAGAATATTATTTATGATATTATGTTATTTGTGCCATCTAATGTGTATATAGTGCGCATAGTGTTTAGCCAGTTACAAAATAGGATCTTTTCTTCTGGTCAGAAGAGAAACTACGAAAATCTAGCATCCCCTCGTGCCTGGCTCTAACGAATTTCTTATGCCTTCACCGTAAACATGTTTGCTCCAATGAGTTTCTTCTGTATCGATTTTTATGCAAGAATTCCTGTTTATGCGTGAATGTAGATCAATAAATGATATTTTTGTCTTGCAGCAAATACCCAAAGGCTCAGTATTCGTGATGGGTGACAATCGCAACAACAGCTATGATTCCCACGTCTGGTATGTTCTCTGAATGGTTTAATACCTGCCCTTGCTTGAAATGTTGTCGAGGTTCCCTCAAAGCTTAATTGCTCTCTCTCTCTCTCTGTGTTTTGAAGGGGTCCTCTCCCTTCCAAGAACATACTCGGGAGATCTGTGTTCAGGTACTGGCCCCCAACTAGAATTGGCAGCACCATTCTTGGGGATGGCTGCCCGAAGGTGAGCCCTATGTCGTAGACTGCCAGCATCGGAGGGCCATGTACCATTACATTATCATGGAGAAGTAATTTTTTCTTTGCTCCCTAGCTGGGTGGCTCTAGCCTAATCACAGCAGTGCCTTAGTTTACTTGCCGTGACAAATGCAAGATTGTAGAAGGGGAGACGATTCTGTTTCTTTCATTGATCGCCATGTATAAACCAAATTTTAATTTAATTTTTTGGGTATAATTTTCTTTTTGCTCAATTTGTAGCAGATCCATGTTCCATTTTGGTAACACACGACAATGGGCCGATGTACGTGTTGATGAACATTGTTAGAAAGGTCTCTATTTACCCAATAACTCTGTTAAATTGCACAAACGAGAAGAAGGTACACAAGGTTGAGTTCCAGCGTCGTTATAAATGATCAGTTCTTTGAACAATACATTCAAACCGCAACATTGTCAACTTCAGTGTATTCCTATAGCTCGTCCTTGGTGGTCCCCTCTCCACTTACGGTTTTGCCATCCCCGGACGTCCCAAAACTTTTGACGAAGGCGCTCAACTCCTTCAAGCTTGTTTTCTTAGAAAGCTTGATCTGTGATTATAAATGCCGTCAGAGGGTAACATGAAGGAACCAAGAAGTCGATCAACAAAGATGGCTAGGATTTACTTACCGGATTTGACTTGTTCCCTGATGGGTAAAACAAGAGAGTCGGAAAGTTATCTACCTGCAAAGAACAGTAGGAAAACAGATTCTTCTTAGAATTTAACGTGCAACGTAGAGGTTAGTATTGAGTAAGTGCGATCCTACTTTCCACATAATTATCCATTGTCAGGTATAGTTGGGATGTGTTCGGCAGGGCTTTCAGCTTAGAAGCCACTTTGGGATCACAAATCTACGATCAAAAATTTTCCCACTCGCCATAGATGAGACTCCAGTGCCCAGCCATCAAGTAGCAACCCCCTCCCTTAAAGCCCATTTTCGGCCTTATTTTGGGAGACCCACCACCAAAAATAACTGAGCAAGGCCATGAAAGTTCTAACACGGTTTTAGTTGGAAATAGCGACAAGCATGCCCCTGTAGCAATTCACCACCGAAGCATTTGTACTCCAGGGCAGGGGCTCTTTCTTTCCTTACACCACAGCCAGTGGCCAATTTCCTAATTCTTTATAGATTCTATTGCAGACCTTCGCTAAATCAACTACACTACATGATAAATCCCAGGTCAGGGCTCCTTTTTGTAAAAGAAAGCCTAACCCGATGGCAGAAAATTTCAATTCTTTATAGCAGTATACCCTTCAACGTTAGCTAGAGCCCAAAGACATGAAACATCATGCAACGTGTCGCATATGCAGGAACCTTGTTGAGTTTATCCTACAACTTGACCTATATTGTGGTTGTCCTGAATAAAAAAATGGCAGTAACCTGGCCGTCTTCCTTCCAAAAGAATGCATTATTCCTTGCCTCAAACCGAAAAACAACTAGTAAAGCTCCTCAAAAGGACGACCATTCGGTTCAAATGCGAATGACTTAGAATTTGAATTAGCCTCCCAGAAGCTCCCCAAAGCTAAGCCTCACATATCGTTCTCCCCTTCTTCAAGGCTTTGTCCAAATTGGGAATCTTGTGGGTTCCACTACAGCCAACTTTCTTGCCCATTAATTGACCAGAGCTGGACCGCTGGGGAGGCTTCTCTCCAATGTTTCACATTGATGTGGCTGAGTGAAAACAGTACCAGCTTGGCTGTCTGTAACCGTGGATCAATGTGAAGTCACTGAAGACAACTCTTGATCAGAGAACTATGACTCGTAACAATGCATACGGTAATGGCTAAGGTATGATTACACTCACGGAATTGAATTGTGTCAGACAGGTATCTTTGACTTGGGCAGTTTGCTTACCTCCAGATTGGGATGTTCATTTAGTGAAGCATCTATTCTACCAAATACTAGATTGGGTGTTCCCTTGAAGTGCTTTGCCAGCTTCTCCACTTGCTTACTTGTCTCCTCACAATCGATACACCATGGTGAAGAAACCTAATAATCAGATTACGAAAAGCATCAGAATTGATTTAGCAAAATGCAAAATAAAAACTGCCCATCAGTCCAAGGATGTAAAACATTGATATTACAAACACACAAACCTCTAGGAAAACATTCTCGGAACTCTCCAGAACAGCAGCAGTGAAAGTTCTTCCGACAATCTTTTGAACAACTCCTGCCTGCATTGAATACATCTGAATAAATATGTATTTTAAGAAAAGTAATCAGATTAGTGAAGTTCTGATCTGAACTTGAACTAGCTGAGCTGAAAATTTCACTAGCCTTTTACATGAAATTAAATAAGCGGATAAAGTTGGCAAACCAACAAATAGAAACAAAAGATGATAGATGGAGCAGAAGCGACATGCACCAGGAATCTTTAAAAAGAAACAAAAGCAAAAGGAGATTCTGAGTGAACGAAGTCATCGTATCAGTCTCTCAGAAAAGTGTGAAGGAAGATATTACTGCAGACTCAGTATAAATTGAACCTTTCCTCCTATAAAAAAGAAATGTTGGATGGGTCCAAATATTCCAGTTTCCTAGTTGAAACAGGTGAATGGAAAGCACAGAATTCAAATGAAAAAAAAATAAAAAAGAAAGAAATTGACCCAAAGGAAGTGGGAAAAAAGAAGGAAAAGGGAGTACACAGAATAACAATGAAGATCAAACATTGGAATAATGAGAAATTGCAAAAGGACAACCAAGTGGGTCACAAATACTCTAATCTTTTCAACCTTAATCCAGCGGAGGTTTTGTCTACACTTAACATGCAATTATTGTTCAAACAGATGACCCATAACTACCTTCCTCCGACAGGTGCAGTGATGCACTGAGTTTAACTTACCGGAACCTGATACTTCAAATGAATTTGAAGAAAACAAAAGGGATCCCAGATTCCCAGAGTTAAGTCAGGATCAACCTGGCAAAAACTGGAACTCCCTGATTCCCAACTTTGGATGCCTTGTAATCACCTCTACCCTATAAAAACATCACCATCGTTAAGCCTAAGACCTTGTCCAATCAACGTGCCACGTCAGTCTGATATACCCCAAAAAGCCTTGGCAAAAGATGGTCGAGATGGGATCTGAACATACTTGACCAGAAAACATCCCCCCAGGCAAGCACTGATCAGCTTATTGACCAATGTGGAATGGAAGGCCAGAGTGGAATTTAACCTGCCAGCCAACCTCCTCCAGTCATTATCACCTATAGCACAAATGCTAGCAGACAGCTTGAACCTCCCTGGTGAATGTGTTATCGCCTATCAGTGCCCCAGTGAAAGCTACCTGGCACAGGATGTTAATGCCATGCTGGTCACCGGTCCCAGACCCCAAGAGTGAGAAGGGATTGACTGCACTTATTTAGATCTCAAGCTTGCAGCATGATTATGAACTATACAAACGGGACAAACTATACACAGATTCACCCACATAATGGTTATTATTCAGCAATAGTTTCATTCAAAGATTGACAATGCAATAACATGGTTAGCATGTTTGTCATGCAAAGATTGACAATTTTTCATTCAGAGATTGAATGCAACAACATGGTTAACATGTGTCTCATGCAGTTGCTATCACCAAATAGGCAATCAAGCTGATTGAAATTATCAATGATATTCGGCGACAGTATATAATCAGAAAGTATGACTTATAAATGGTATAGCGGTAGACTATCAATTGATATTCCATAAGGTATGCAACATTATTTTATTTTTTTTGAAAGTGGGTGGTATCGCAATTGTACTAAAAGTAAGAGGGATGTACAAGTATTGTCAATGTGTTCCCAAAGAATCCCTACACAGCCAAGAAAACCGTCCACATGAAGATAGAGTGAGCCTCTAACCCCTCAACAAAACAAAAATGGAAAAGCTTTGAGAATTCACATTACAAAGGAGCTTCGCCCACTCTCTCACAAATAAAAAAAGACCAAACTGTCCACCAGTTTAGCTTCCCCTTTGAAAATTTTGTTGTTCCTTTCTCCCATAATGCCCACAGAGTGACATGAAGGATAATCCACCAAGTCTATCACCTTTTAAAGTCCAACTTCTACCCCATTGCCCAATCAGCTGATGCACATTCCTATGCAAAACGATAGCACCATGTGTCATGCTCGCTATCTCTCCCCAAACATCTTGTGAGTAGGAGCATCCTACAAAAGGTGATTTAAGGTCTCATCTCCTCTCCACACAAGCAGCATAAGGTGGGTAGATTATGTAAAAAGGGATCAAACCTATCACAGGTCGGAAGCCTTCTGTGGGAGATCCTTCAAATTAGAAGCGTCACTTTCAATGGACTCTTAGGAGTCCAAATCTGTAAGGTGAGACGGTGGCACACCCCTCCGTCTGAAATAAAGGTGTAAGCTAACCTAACCTAGAAGGATCTCTTCTTCTCCCACCTCCGCCACCACTTGTCCTCTCTATCTAGTTGTGGAGCATAGTCAAGAAGGAAGCATAGGAGACCCTCTAGCTAATCCATCTCCTCTGGCCTGAGATTCCTCCTGAATGATGGTGTCTGGGTTCCTCCTGACAACTAGGGATCAAAGATCTGAGAGACTGATGCCAATGGTGCTGCCGAAACTGCATAGAGCCTTCGAAAAGATGCCTCCAGGGTAAACTCCCCACACCATTTGTCCTTCCAGATGAGACACTTCTCTCCACTTCCTAGTTTGACCCTGACACTAGAGCTAATAATGTCCCTGAATGACAAATTGCCCTACCAAATGGGTGAAATGTTATGCTGAGATGCTGGTGGCATATCCCAGTCCTTCAGTCTACCATAATACCTCTGCCTAATGACTTATGCCCATAGTCCATCCTCGCCTGCCCCTAACTTCCACAATCACTTGCACAAGAGAGCCAAATTGAAATATCTAACATTTTTTTATGCCCACACCTCCCATATCCTTACTTCTAATGACTCTGCCCCAGAAAATATTATGCTAGCACCTCCTCCTCTCTCCACTGCCATGCCAGAAGAATCTTGCCTGAATTGATCCATTCATAGCCACCATCTTTAGAATCCGATAGGTGGACAAAAAGTAGATAGGTATGCTCTCGAGTACTAACTTACATAGTAGCAATCTCTCTCCATAGGAGAGTAGCCTTACCTTCCATCCTACTAGTCTGGACTCATATCTTTGCACTACGAGCTGCCACTCACTACAATGTAGGTCCCATGGGGACAACGTGAGGCCCAAATAGGAGAGGGGAAAGGCTCCTATGTGATAGCCCATTATGAATGCCACCCTCTCAAGAGCCCTATCATCCATGTTCACACCCACTAAGAGACTCTTGTTAAAATTGGCCTTGAGGCCACTGACTTCCTCCAGCAATTCAAGCATCAGCCTAACAACATAGAGCTGGTATGCCACTCACTACGATGTTGGCAGCCACTCATACCATTGAAGAAATGGTCCAATTCTCTGCAGATTGTGTAGCAATGAAGATACGTAGAAAATACACTTGTGTCTCTCTTGAGATGTCAATCTGGAGCAAAACAATTCATGGATATGATCTCCTAATCAATTTATAGGTCAAACACTACTAAATCATCTATTTTTTTCATGGTGACACATCAAGAAATTGAAACTAGTATCTCTACTGGGGTATCAATGTGAAGCAAAACAATTGATGAATTTGACTCCATCAGGAGATCAATATATGGGTTTAGCTATCCTCCAAGAATTTAAAGCTGAATTATCATCACATCTAGTATTTGATAGATATGTTTTACAAGTGCTTAAACGCAGAGTGAAAGGAAGAATGCTGAGAAGTTGTAGCAACGAAAGCAAGATGAAACAACTGATGCTGCTCTAAAGAATTGATTAATATGAGAGTAAAATCATTGTTTAGGAAACTAACAGAAGATAAAGGTGAGAATGCGCCCTCAATAGGGCAGAACAGTGATCACTGCAGTGCAGACAGCAGAAATTCTGTTAGTGTTCTTTCACAAGTGTAAAGGGTTCAAAAAGTAATGAATAACCAGAACAATTAGAAGGAATCAGTGTCAGAACAAGATAAGATGCTAAAGATTTTAGTGGAGATAATGGTCCTATCAAGACTACAGTGCTACAAGGGAATCTAAAATTGACCACCGGCTTGGTGTTGCCTGTGAAGATTACTAGTCGAAAGGAAGACATAGCTACAGCTTATCCACTCAGAAACAGTAAGACCAACATAGGGATACAAATTTGGGGAACCAACTTACAACCCAAGCCAGCCCAAGTCCAACCAGGTGTGTCCAAAATGGGGGTTTCATGTGTTGCACTGAAATACTTCAATAGATATCATTCCGCAGGGAGAATGAGAAGATATTCTTACAGGGGAAAAAAAAATCTCTTTTAACTTAGTGCCCATTATAGTTCCAGGTGGATGCTAGTGAATCTCAAATAGAAGAAAACTGAGAAGGGAAAGGACTTTCAGAGATCTGCAGATTTTCTCTTTGGTTAACAGAGAATAGATGAAATTCTCTGCATATGATGATGTCTTATAGAAAGACGAAAAGATAAAACAGTAAGCCCTTACGGTTTCTGGAACTGGCTCTGACTTGAAGTATGGTGAGAGAGTACCATGTAAAAGGCCGGCACAAAACTCCTGAAAGACAACAAAAGAAAATAGTTCTCTGATTTAATGTCAACAATGAATAAAACCGGAAATTTTATAAGAAAGACATACTTCCAGATTTTCGAGTGTAGGATCTGACTCTAACAAATACTTGGAGCCAAGTTTGTTATCAAATGCAGTCACCTGTCCAACAAAACAATGTGATGATTCTCAGACAATCTAAAGATCATTAAGATTGGGATTTATAATAACAAAACTGATGGCAGTCCACTGACTAGTGCAGTGTTTGAGTTTCTCTCATGCAATGCTAATCCCAACTCTCAGCTGCCAATTTTCTTGAAATAATATTTGAATTCCATAAAAATAGAAGTATCGAAAAGTAAGAAACGGTCAGGCAAAACAGCGAGGCAACCAAAAAATAGAGAAAAATAATGAAACGAATCAGATCAACAGTAATGAATTGAAGATGCAATGACATAATAAGTGATAAAAAAGGTTTTCAAATAGCCCACTTTACAGGATTTGACAAACTGGAATATGGTGCATTGCAGTGGGAATGAAAGAAACCATTGTTTCATCGACCACTCATCTTTTATAACTCCATCTTCCCCCATGCAAAAACTACTCCAACCAGCCAAATTAAGTTTTTTTGCTGAAACCTTAGAAATATCTTTCCTTGGTGCAACATTAGCAAAGAATATAAGCTTTCTGGAGAAGACATATTAAAGCATTAAAAAGCATCAGGTATGCAAGTGGTCATATGGAGAATTTACCACAGGCTTATCTTCCTCAAGTCCAAACAAAGTCAAAAAGGGTTTCGCAAGATTCTCTTCTGTAGAATCTACATATATGAATAGTATCTGCATCCACAAAACAGATGTTCCCAGTCTCTTAGAAAATTAGAGATGGCCAAAGATCAGATTCAAGAGTCTATTTCAGAAGCTGGAGAAGCATGACAGCAAGACCTTTGTTTTATACTTTCTTGCAGCATCTTGTAGAGGCACAAGGAGGTGTTTGAAATCATCTGCCTCTGCAAAGACAAAAACCTGCAAATAGTATTTGACTTTTGTTAGGTAGTTTGCTTCATTGAATTCCATATCATTCTATTCTAAGAGTAGTTGCACATTTTTAAGGAACTTGATTATACATATGCAAATATACAAACCTTGTGAAATTGGCAATTTTTATTTTGCTTAAAGGTCAAGACCAAATTGTCCAAGGGATGGAAGGCATCTCAATGCATGTAGGCAATCATTTTTTGAGACATTTTCCTGACAACAATCACAATCATCAATATCATAAATTTAAATCAAACTGTTCGGCTGGCTCAAATAAAATCTATTAACTAACCCAATCCATCACATGTGGTAATGTCAAAGAAACAATGTCCTCCCTTGTTATACCCATCATGCTCCCACCATGTCCCATGGCACGGTCCACCAGAATGCTCGCCTCAGACAGCAGAGGTTGTGTTCTAACCTGCCCAGGGATGAGATAGGTGTGGATCACACTGCTACTCCCTCCCTAGGGTTTATACCTTATTCCAGCTTCGATGTATCCTTGACATCCAACCATTAATCCAATGCCCAAAAAAGAAGAAATCCTTTCCCATGTGAGCCTCTTGACATCCTTTCAGAATCCACTATTTTGACAAATCACCTGTTCTAACTTCTGGATAGATACTGTACATGTCCAATTGATCTATGCGGGTATCCTTGACAAAATCACCTGATCTAATGTGGGTATCCTTGACAAAATCCTCTTGACATTCAATCAATTTTCCATCACTCATCTATGCCAATGATCAGTGTTTAAAAAGGCGGTGCTTCAAGGCACTAAGGCTTAAGCCTCAAGGAGAGGCTCTAGAAAAATGTCTTGAGGCATGCGCCTCGGGCCTTTTACTTGTTACGCCTTTTGTGATTGAGGTGGTATGCCTCAATGCATTCACCGCCTCAAGGCATTTACTTGAGACTTCCGCATCAACTGAGAAGGTGATGCAGTGAGGTATTGTAGATTAGAACCATGACTTATGCTTCTTTTATTGTCCTTGAAACATAGTACTTTTAAGATAGCATGGATCTATCATTGAGTTAAGATGGCATTAAGACATGAAAATTAATATTGTTTTCAGATCTTTTGATGGTTTTAAGATTATTCTCTTAGACTATTGAGGCTTACACCTTATTGTTCCTTAAGGCATACGCCTTGTGAGGCTTACAAAAAGTGCCTCACAACCGTTTCAAGATCTTTTAAACTATGTCAATGATCGCATCAGTTATAATTCTTTTTTGACCATTAAGGGGTGGGGGGGACAAGGAAACAGGGAAAAGTCAGTTTTATTATGGCTGATTACTTGGATGAACAAAAACATGCCCAATATAAAGTGTCAGCCAACTGAAAGAGACCAAAAGGCTTGCACATTTTGTTATTAAATAATGCTTATACATGTCAAACATGATATCCAACTTGCCAGTAAAAAATCAACATCAACAACAAGAAAGGTGATAATGATGTATATTATTAATAATATCTTGCATATGTTGGATAACATGGGACAAGTTAAAGCAATCCCAGTTCATGACTTGATGTTATTGATGTTATGAAGCAACCTTCACTGAAACATGACCTCATTTGCCTATTCCGATTTCCAGTCTCATTCCCTCTACAGAGCATAATAAGGTAGATTTTTTTTTAAAAAAACATAACATATTAACCTGGAGAGTTATTGGACTTGAGTAGACTCTGGCAGAATTGAGCTCAGTCAGGGTTGTGACTAATGGGTACTTGTTAAACTCTATGAATTGTAGTATCTTGTCTTCTACAAAAGCCTCTCCTGCAAGAAAATGCAATTACCAATCATAAACAAGAAGAGACTCAAATATGATAAGCATCCCACAAAGTTTAGGATATCAAGAATTCTTTCGGGAACAATCATTAAGGAGTAAAATATGCAAGGTTCATTTCACTATCTTTTTAAATAAAAACCCAAACTAACCTATTAACAGGGAGCAATTTATTTAAGTAGGCCTTCACTATCTTTCTACATAAAAACCCACAATTTAGGTTTTAGATCTTGAAAACATACAGGTAAGCCACTTTGCCCAGAAAAGGGGAAAAAAGAGAGAAGAAAACATGAAGGTAAGCACAGTTGTGGATCACTGAAAATCATTTATGTGAGATATTTTCAAAAGCCTGTCGTTTTTTGGCAAAAATTAATTTTAATAAGAAAAACAGAACATGTTGACATGGTTAGAGAGATGTGTCATCTGAGGAACAATTACAATGTTGTGGCAATCATTCCAGGGTTTTGCAGAGAGTGGGAGAGAGAGAGAAGGGTCAGAGGCATATTCTTAAGAAGCCATAGGCTGATTCATGAGCAAAGTTAAAGCCAACTTTGTAGGGTGTTGCATTCCTTTAAGGGGGGGAGAAAAGAGAGAGGTGGGAAATGTAACATTCGACTGTCATTTTCTCTTGATTCCTTATTTGCCTCCCAAGAAATGAATGGGAAATGTGTGCCCAAGACATTATTGGAAAAAGGGAAAAAAGATTGGTATGGTCATGCACATCACCACTGCCCATTCCCTCCTACACAATAAAAATAAGAAAAAGAGAGAGGTGCCAGTTACAGTTTATAGAGAAGTTTTTTGAAGTCAACAACATACCAAACTCCACAAACTCTTCAGGCTCGCTTTTGACAACACCAAGGAAGTAATTTCCAGGTTTGATATCTGGGAAAAGAACTCTTGCAACATTCAAGTTGTTAGTTTCAACAAACTGGAGGTCATTATTAGCAACAGCTGCTTTTACAAACTCTTCATGCTCGCTTCCCTGCAAATAATAGACTTCAATGAAAAAATAATAATGCAAAGCATGGTTTGCCGTATTGGTATGACTCGCACTGAGTCAGCCATATTGTATTGTATCTGGGTCGGACCGAGACGGTCAACTCGATCTGAGATGCCCCAAGTCTCTTCAAGTCGGGCCCAAGTCTGTTTGACTCAGGCCGTATCGTATCGTATCAAGGCCAGACCGAGTCAATACGAATCGCCGATACGACGAACCTTGATACAAAGCATAAATATGGAGAATGCAGACCAACAAGGCAAACAAATAGAGAGCCACAAAGTATGAAACAAGGTCTTCCATCTCGAATATTGGTTCCATCTCAAAAAGGCGGAAGAAAGGAGATCTTGAAAAAATCTTGGGAGATCTCGTTCGGTGATTTCGAAAAAAATTTCATATATATAGCCTATTTCTAAGAAAATGCTAATTTTTTCTACTAACCACTCAAATTCACAAACATATTTTTCTAATTGACAACTCAATTTTACAAAATAAAGAGTAATGATAACGATAACAAATCCATTCACATGCACCAATGTCAATATAATCAAAAGTTACACCAAAAAGAGATACATAAAATGGTACATGAATCAGAAACTAAAGAATACGTCAATAATGGTACATGTATCTTTGTCTCCCCCCCCCCCCCGCATCTCCCTCTCTCTCTCAGATAGAGAGAAGGGGGAGACGGGGGGAGAGAGTGTGTGTGTGTCACAAAGGCAGAGACAAATAGAGTTTGGGAAAGAGAGAGCGCTCAAGGGCCGAGGTGGAGAGAGACAGGGAGAGAGCAAGGAGGAAATGCGGGGGGGGGGGGGCGAGGATCTCGGTCTCGGGGGCTCCGTTTCTCGCGACCTTTGGAGAGAAAGAGATCTCGGACATCTCGTAAGAGATGGCAAACCATGGTCTGAAATACTCATTGCAAGATGCAGACGGTTGACAATGACATACATAACTAAAGTCAAAAAAGCTGACACCTGACATTTGTTTTATCAACAAAAACATCGGTTCAAACATGATTTGGAGATCTGATCAAGAGACGCAAGGTGCAAAGTTATGTATCTTTCTAAAAGCAACTTTAAGTGGTTTTCTTAACAAAACAGAAGGGAAAAGTAGAATCTTGTTTTATAAGATGTCAGAAAGTATGTTTCGCATTAGCCATTTATTCAAGTCAAGAATATAAAACTGAAATGCTATTTATTGGGGGAAAATCAGAGAAAATATTATATGAAGATTCAGAGACGACTCCTCCATCATCAGCATCATATCACGGGTGATAGTAATGACAAAGGAACTTATTTTTATAGGATTCTTTTCCAGGAAGAGTATCATGCTGGCAAAATGAACCATGGATGACAGCTCGCCAGTTAGCAGCCAATACTTCCACATTCATCATTCAAGAACTAAAGTCCCCTGGAAATTACAATCATCAAATAACAAAAGGAGATGAATCAAATTCAGGGATATGTCCGTCCCCAGGGCACACGAAACTCCCCCCAACCCCCACCGCTCTTTTGGTTCAAGTACAGATGTCCATGCAACAGCCAAAATGAATTTATGAGGGATCTAGTCAACATACTTTTGCATATGTTGAAGAGGAATGATATGGTGCCACACTTTTTGGCACACTGTCCCATCTTGAGATTAGATGGCAAAAATGAGAGCGGTAAGTGGGGTGGTAAAAATTGTGGCACCATAGAATTCGTCTATATTGAATTTGCTGAAAGTAAATTCTGATAATACATTGCTGAAATAAGAGCACTAATGTGGACCAGTGAGAAGATGAGAAAAGATTGTATATCAAATGACCATCAGAGAGTTTGTACAGACAGGGCATTAAGTCTGTGAAGAACACTTTAGATTTTTTTTGAACATCCAATGACAAGAAAAAGCACCTCTTAGGGAACATGGGTACCATGCATTAGACGGCCAGGAAAGGGAAAACGTGAGACCTAATAAAACTTAGATGGAGGAAATAAAGAAAGATGTAAGATTATGCATGTGAAACGTCAATATGATGTCTGATAGAGTGAAATTGTGGAACAGAAACCATGTTCCTGACCAAGATTAGTTGGGATATGGCGGGTGGTGGTAGCAATGATGATGATGATGACACCTGAGCTTCTGAGAACACACAATGCTCACTTTATGAAATCAAGCATATAGCTAGCAACAGGGCCCTACAAATTTGATGACAAGGTTAGTAAAGGACTATTTCTTCAGATCTCAATGAGCAGTTTGAAAGAAAGAGGACGACTTGGTGGGTTGGATGGGATTAAGTTCATGAAGAGGAACAAGCTGCAAAACAAAATCCAATTGCTAGCACATGAGAACAAGGAGAATAAAGGATGTAATTTAAATCACCAATCGTGATGTAGGATAATGTTACAAGGTCGCAAAGTGCAAAGCAAACTCTACCACTCATAAAGAGCAGGAAAGTCACACTGAAGCAAACTGTCTGCAGTTCTTGAGAGCTGGAGTTCATATAGAAAGTTCTTACCACAGGTACTTGAGTTATCACTTACCACAAATTTTTCAAAAAGGCCAATAACAAATGTTTGATGCCTTCTGAGGAACTCTTCTGCAGCAATTAGTGAATGTAGCCTTACAATCGGTGCACCAGTTTTTTTCCGAGCCCAAATCACTATTTCTTCCCTGCGAACAATATTCACAATGTATAAAATGAGTGAATATGTATTTACATGTATAGCATGCATGTCTGTATTTATGCGTGTAGATATATAACTAATGGCCTATACAATGCCAGCCAAAGCTCTGTATTTTTTGCTTTTAGGCATGAAATTTTGTAAATAACAATTTAGTCCCCTTAAGAATTTTTTTCCACTGTAATGCCATGTTTGAAATTATTACAAATTTGTTTGCAAGTATATTTATCAAAAGACTTACTATAGGATTCTAAAGAAATACATAACACGAGTTGATCACATTTATTAGATAAGTCAAACACTAGATAAAATAATAGACTATGGCCAAATTTTATTTGAATGTAAATAGATGAATTGAATACGCATATTCAAAAGGAAGCACCTCTATGTCCGTTTTCTGCAGATCATGATGTGACTATAGACATACTGGAGTGTAAGCTGGGATTCTGGAAATATGTCTAGAATCCAAGAATTTCAGGTAAGCAACACCAAGAAAGTAGCAAGGCATAATTATAGAAGAAAAATAAGAAGAAATGAGCATGCTATTCAATTAGGCAGTTCAGAATTACATAAATGGGACCATTACAAGCATTTAGGTTCAGAAACCAAAGTAAAGGGAGATATAAACAGACAGGATTTAAGCTGCTTGCCTAAAATGGAAGGGAACTTGTCCGATACTGCTATTGTCATATTGTGATTAGATTGAAGATAAGTTCTATAAAATGGTAAATCACGCCTGATATGTTGTATGGAGTACAGTAAGGAGGCCCGAGTGGCCAAAAGACGTCGTAGGAGCAAGATGAGAGTAGTTGAAGTGGAAAAATGCTTGGGTGGACATTTGGAAAGAGAAGAAGAGATTGGATAGTAAATGACTCTATTAAAGAGATGATAGGGTTAGTACAAATGAGGGATAAATTCAATGAAAGCTACTCAAGTTGCCTTGGACACGTGCAAAGGAAAATAGCAAGCACAGCTGTTAAAACATAAAAGGCACGGTCACCACAATTATGAGAGTTCTAAGATTGTTGAAGCTACTTGAGATGCCAGGTTGTTGCATTATGCCAACGTAAATGAACTCATGAAGACATCAAACTCCTAAGACTCTATCCTGTTTGATAGTTGGAAAATATGGCCCAAAAGCTTCCATTCTCTTCCTTACCGTAAACATTTGCTGTTAATGGTCATCCTGAAATTGAGAAATGAAACATTTTCTTCTCAACCGACTTCACTACTCTCTTACTTCCGGGACTCTTGGTTATCATGGTAGATTGCGCACAGGGCAAAAAAGCTATCACAGACTTCCCTGCCTAAACCTTACCTGCATATTTTCGTGAGGTTGCGAAGGTGCACCATCTGAGACCTCACCACTAAACATAAAGCACAAAAAAATTGCATAACAATCTACACTGCTGAAAGTGCCAGCGGTATTCGGTTCTCTTTTAAGATACATGACTACCGGTAAAAGTAAGGGGGGGGACGCTTTTTTTTTTTTGGCACCTTCTACTCGGTTTTGGAGTGAACGATGTTGCAGCTAACTGACTGTAGAGTACACCAAATTCACAACTCATTAAAATTTGCTACATACCTTTCCCAGCCTTGTCTAGATGCAACATCTGTCCATAACAGGTAAACTAAAAGACGCCATCCATGTCGAAACTTGTGTTCAATCAAATGATGCAGCAACTAGTTTCATTTGTGATCCCAACACTGATCACTTAAAATGAGGAAGGAACATCAAATTCATGCCAACGCCAATCGACCAAACAAAAAAAGAGAACTCACCCTGTGAATCCACCCGTATACGGCCGGGCGGTCCCATTGACGAACAGAAGCAACGTGGGGAAACCCTTGACGCCCAGGACCGAGGCCGCCTTCTCGTGCCGCTCGCCGTCGAGCTTCGCCATCACCAGGGGGCTGCCCATCTCCCTGAGCGCCGTAGCGGCTTCCGCAAACTGCGGCATAAGCTCGGCGCTCCTGGGGCACCACGGCGCGTATCCCAGCAGCAGGACGTACTCGTTCCCGTCGACGACCCGCTTGGCGTTGTCGTTGCTGAGCTCGAGGACGATCCGCTGGGCTCTGCTGAGCACCTCCGCCTCGGAGGGCTTCCCCTGCGCCCCGGCCTCGCCCTTCCCCTCCTCCTCATCCTCGATGGCCAGCAGCTGCTCAAGCTCATCCGCCTCGTCCTCGCCTCCGCTGCCGCCAGACTCTGAAGACACCGGCGCCAGCGACTGTATCAGAAGGAGGAGGAGGAGACCGGCGAGGACAACGCCGGTGGCTGCGGACCTGCGCCTCGGCCGGATCATGGCGATGCTGGAGCTTCCAATGCATGGAAGCCTCCGTCCAGAAAGAGAAGGAGGGAGGAAATGGTGGGAAAGTGAAGGGGGCGGTGCCATAAATGAGATTTGGAAATTGGAGGAGGAGCTGCCTGAGATCTCCGTGGCGCACCTAGGAGCATACTTTCTGTGCAGCGAGGTGCATTGCAATGCGAACCAATATGGATCTGCCACGGAAGCAAACGGCGTAGTGCGCCACTGAAGAGGAGCCCGTCCGCTTCATCTAATGACGCCGACACGCAGGGTGCGCTTTTTCTCCGTTGCGGCCGCCGGTGATGAAAATGCCGCCGACGCGACGTGGTGGGAGGTCGTGGTGAGGATGACATGCGTCCACCGACATAGACGACCTATCTATATCTATATTTTCTTTTTACTCACATGACTTGTTTATCAAAAGCCAAAATATGTAAATCTGTTTTATAAAAAATAAATATGTGTCCGAAGAAGGAAATGATAAAAAAATACCATGAAAATGAATTATGTTTAAACTATATATGTGCAAACATATTTTTATTTCTTACACATTGTGTGTATGTCATTCCCAATCCGGTGCATTATGTTTTATTCGTGTGAGGATGACATTATATATATAGTAAAATGTGTAATATACAAATTGTATTCTCATGCACACACATATCATTTTTTTTCATTCTTAAATATGACATTTCATTATTAAGTAGCATACTTTTATTTTCTAGAAATAAATTGAAATACCGTCCCTTTGTCATACACGTCACTTGAATTTATCCAATAATTATGTCTCACGTGAGCATAGAACGATAAGAGAGCAAATTGTAAAATGACATGAGGTAACTAAAGTACATTATATACGGTAATGATTTGTGCAACACCTTCCTTCCGCAAAGTTGACCTCAAATTACTGCGGCGCTCTATTTCATTAACCCAAAAAAATAATAAAGGATAATTTTCACTCAAAAAAAACACGCCCGGCGATATGAAATGTAGGATCCTCGACGGGCGCATTAAATACGTGACAGTCGGATTAAATAAATAAATAAAAATAAAATATTATGTTATATGAATAAAATATGTATTATAAAAATAAAAAATATTATAAAAATGAATTAATAAAATATTTTATTATAAGAAAGAAATATTTATTTATTATAAGAATAAAATATTACATATATAAGAATAAAATCTAACAAAATATTTTAATTCTATAATAAATATTTCATTCTTACAAATATTTTATTCCTATATTTTTGTGAGAAAGTCATCTTTTTTGGGTCTCGAGTCAATCTTTTGCTGTGAGAAAATCATCCTCTCGCATTTTTTGGTTTAATGAGAGAGAGTGTTATAATTTGAGGTGGACATTGTGCACCTCGTTACGTATGAGTCTCCTCACCCTTCTTTAATAGAGAGTTAGTTAACTCTGGTTAACTTATCCCCGTTAAATTGTTCCAGAGTTAACATATTTTTGGTGTGAAAATGGGGTTGGGGAGGGGGGTGTTGTTAACGCACCAGATGAATTAGGTGGTTGGAGATTGTGATTTGATAAAATTTTGAGTTAACCCAATTATCTTGACGTTGAATTACTAAAAATGCCCGTCATAACTGTTTGCAACAATAGTAAACATGGCAATGAACAGCAACTCTTCACGCGAATAACAATGAAATGAACATTAAAATCATGGCTACGATAAATGGGAATGAATATGAACAGTAAAATCGCAGAGAGGGAGAGAGAGAGAGAGTCGCCGGGCAGTGGGGTAGGGTGGGGAGGGCATCGACAGGTGGGCATCAGCTTCTTGTTGCTATTGTTGCCGCCGCCTGTGGCACCTAGTGCGCGGGCGGGTAGGTAGTGGCAGGCACGTTAGCAGGCTACTAGGTCAACGACGACGGTGACGTCTGGCTATGCTAACCTTTCGCTCTCTCTCAACCAGGAGGAAGGAGAGAGGAGGTGGGCGAGAGAGGGGGGGATGGGTGGGGTGAAGCATAGAAGAGGAGAACGAGGAAGGAGAAGACGAGGGTTTCTAATCACGGCGGCGCGGGTGAGTCGTACGAGGGCGAAAAAGGAGAGAACATGAGCGGGCTAACCTGGTATACCTCCCAAGCCGGAGCCCAAAACTCAAAGCTAACACCTGAAAATTAATATGGCAGGTGAGCAAGTGTGCAACGAGGATACAAGCTCATCGTTTGTTAGCCTTGTCTGTGATATATAGTTTCTTTACATGTTCATCAACTATTGCGTTACTTCTTCTGGGACCATTTTGGTCGGCTTGCCCACGTTCACGTAGTCCATGTTCAACTGGGGTCATGATGTGTAACCTTCACCACCATCATCACTGACATTATGAGCTCTGAATCCTTCCCAACTCCAGAACATAATGGTGTCCCCTTTATGAAACCCATCACTTTTGGCTCTCGACACAGGAGAAATATTATCATTTGGAATATCATTTGTATTTCCAGGAACTTCATGCATCATATCTCTTTTGATGCAGGCATCCCATTTAGTATCAAGAGATGCACCATTTCTGATTTTGGATTCACCAACAGACAATTTCTGATTGTTCGCAAGGTGGAGACGGGGGAAATGTCTGGGAACCAGTGCTCAAGGATGGCAACAAGTCACCACGCCACACCACTGCATGCTCGGTTGGGGCTGGTCGTAGCTGCACACTTTCATAGCGTTCGGGACACACACCATATGAAGAGCCATTTGCAGTGCCGAAAGTATCAGTTTCTTCAGAGTCCACACCCCCATAAGCGACACCAACGATGGATGAGGGAGAAAAACCTGAATTCTGACCATTGACTAGTGAAATTTGACTGTAGTCATGATTACTTTAGTCAGAATAAATACAAGTGCACCCGAAGGGCATTACTGTTTGTTTTATTGACTGATATCTAACATCCAATCCCTTAGAGGGAAATTAAAATGGCTCGTCATCCTGTATACCCTGTTATAGCGGTCGGGAAATGGTCGTCCACTTCACCTCAGATAATTTGTTTGCTCGGGACCAAGAGCCTCGCCGGAGAAGGACCTTCAACCACCGGTGGAAGGTCAGAATGAGTCCTAAGCTCCGCTTTGATAAGGGGATATCCCCCATTTAACCTAGTGTTAACTCTTAACTTGTCCATTTTTTAGTTTGATTGGAACTTCTAATTAACCTACTTAGAATAGATGATAACCCCCTCCTACCCCCCCGACTTTATGCCAACCCAGCCCACCTCGATCGTGGCACCCCTGCGATTTGGAAAGACTTTCCGTCTCATCCTCCCGCTGCGTCGTCGACCCGTCTCCTCCATCTGCTCACCTCGAGCCTGCCATCGTCCCCCCATCTCCTCCCCACGGATGCCTCATCGACATGGAAGTTTAGGGCAGGAGCTCTCTCCCACCTCGATCTCTGGCGTTGTTACCTCCCGGTCAAAGGCCTTTGTCGAGCGCACATGCTTCAAACCCTAGCGTTCGCCACAGGGAGTCGAGAACCCTGGCGCAGTGCAGTGTCTCGTCCCATCTCAATCCTTGCAGGGATTCCGTGGTTTCCGTAGCCCCTTACCTTTTCTGTTGTTCTTGGTCCCGTATGTCAGGGGTATGGACGTCGCAACAGCTTCTTTCCCTCGTGCCTGCACAGTTGAAAGAATGGTCTATAAGATTGGCTGTTGTGGGTTTCTTCTCTCCCCTGCCGTGGCTCTCGCAGACTGTTCTTGCGTTTAAGGTAAGACTCCCTCTCTTGCATTCTAGTATTTTTTACTTTTGTTAAGATTTACCTGGTGTTTTGGTTTATCTTCTTCGAACTCCCATATGCTGGCTCTTCAAGCAGACCGTCTCCGATCTTCGGCGTGGGATCATTCCCTTCTCCTCCGTGACTCTCGCTGACGGTTCTCCTTATTCCATGCCGTGGCTCTTCAACTCATTGTTCCCATTTTATTTGTTATATTTTGGGCTGAATAACCCTCCAGGAAATCCCTCATGTCTTATTTCCATTTTCCATTAGTATCCGATCTCCCTTTTTTCGGTGGCTTTATATATACTTCATACATTTTTATTAAGACTATCTGATCCTTACTAAAAACTTGTCCATCTATGTCTCTTCTGATGATTTTTAGGGCGTTGTCTTCCTTGTGGGGTGCACGAGAGGATGTCACAAGCTGGTATAGTTTGTCTTCCGCACATTATTTTCATAAATCGTTTATTTCTCCATATGTTGTTACTGTCGTTAATGGGATTGTAAAGTGTTCCTTGAATAGTCCCTCTGGACATTGTTCCTTGAATATTTGACCCTCCATCAACCACAGTCAAATAACCACAGAGCCTCCAGGTTTGAACCAATTTCGTTGAGTTACTTATTTTTTTCCATAGATATGTAAATGCCTTTTGGTAGTTTAATGGAGTCACTGGACATTGTTCCTCTTCTGACAGTTATCACAGTTAGCACTTACTATTGATGTCAACAAATTCGCTACTATTTACCTTTCTTGATTGTTAATTTATTACTATTTCAGCACAATGCCATGTATGATAAGTTGGGATGGACTGTATTGCCATTTGCCTCTCTAACATTTATTTCGGCTCAGAAATTTGTATGTATGCTTAGGAGGTTGTATTCTAGTTATGATATAGGTGATCTACGTCTTCTTTATTATTGCACACATCTTATGATTTCAATAGTTATGGTCTTTAGCAGGAACAAATTTTATAAAATAAATATCATCCTGATCTCAATGTACCATAATTACATATGTATGCCTTGCGTATGAGGATTTCCTGAGATGAATATGCAATCCCCACCGTTCAGATACTAACTCCACATTTACTTTAAGATACCTACTTGCATTTAATCTGAAACCACAAACACTTGTAAGTGTAACATACTCAATAAATAGGAGTAGCAGACTGTATTCAAAATACAATATGTTTACATGTAGATGCTGAAGAGGCTCACCCCTTTATGTTGTGTATTTCGGAGTAGGTGGACTATGGACGGTAGAAATGGATACAATGTTCCTTGAACTTATTTCACAAGAGTTGGTTCGGGGGGACTTTAGTCCCTCACATGCATGGGACATTGTGCGAAAATTGTTCAACGAACAATGTGAAAGGAATTTTTCGATCTCCCAATTTAAGCATAGGCTTGGCTTCTACAAAGCATTTCATGTTATAACAGAAGATCTAATAGTGAGTGGGAGTTTCACTTGGAACGAGGACTCTAAGCAACTACTTGGTACCGATCTAGCATGGGATGCCTATAATGAGGTTGGTAAAATCATGAATGTAAGCGTAGTTATTGGGTAAGAGCATACTTTCACATGGTGCGACTTTTTTACAGTTTAATCCGCTCGTTATGTGGTTTAAGGGGAGGACATTGCCTTCATATGAACTTATTGTGCGTGCATTACGTACATGGGACTATCTTAGACTGTGAAATATTTAGCATGTCTCGTAACTTTATTGACCAATGGCAATGCCAACTACTAGTGAATGTGATTTCATTTGGATATGTCTGCTGCTGTACGCCTTGCGTAATCCTTGTGGCCTTTGTGCTCATTGTGTTTTTATTTTATGTTATGTACGTCTTTTAGATAAATATGATGTGGATAGGAAGGGCAAGAGCCGTGTGTGCAACTGGAGTGGGCGTTCAGACACTATTTTGTGTAATCTGTTGGTGGATGAATATCACAAGAACATGTGTCAACAAGGCCATTTCAAAGCACACGTGTGGAATGAAATCCTCCGTCCGTTCAATGCGGCGACAAATCAAAACATGGACAAGTGTAATTTAATGAACAGGTGGAAGAACTTGAAGAAGAGGTATCACTTACTTCAACAGTTGCTTGGTCGTACTGGCTGGGGTTGGGACGATAACAAAAATCTCCCGGTGCCTCCTGATGAGGGTGCTTGGGCGGAGGCGATAGCGGTATGTTAAATTTCATTTGACGATATCGTAAATTATAAAATTCTATCCTTATCGACCTTACTTATACTCTTCTCTCATTGTGGAGTAGTCTAACACTGAGTACAAGACGTTATTAGGGAAGCCCTTCGAGTGTAAAGAGCAAATGGACATATTGTGTGGGAAGACAATGGCTAGAGGAAGTCTTGTATTCAACAGTAATGCTCCTATCGTTGATTTGGATGATCGGAGGTCATTTGGTGATGATCTGTCACCCCAGGGGCAACAAAGGTCGAGGGTTCCGAATTGGGAACAACATACTTCAATGGGCCCTGGTGGTCACGGAACTCCACTGGATGTTGAGGAAGACTTCGACCCTTTCGTTATGCCAACCCCAGGGGAGCGTACATCATATCTGAACACATCTCGATCACAGCTTGGACGCCAGCATACAACCCAAATTCGTCTACCTTCACAACAATTCTCGAGTGGGACTGGAGAGTATACCCCGTCTCCACCCGGTAAACGACCCACGGAGGATGAGGCAACCTCCCCAAATAAAGGAAGGGATTCTGCGACCCCTTCATATAGAAGAACGCGGCAGAAGCGCAACAAAAATATGGACGGAACAGTTAATGCTTTGGAAAGGCTATGCTCGTTGAATGATGAAAGGTTGCAATTGCACAAGAGCGCAAGCGTTCCGTCAGCTTCTTCAGTAGCCACGAATGAAGATCCGTGCTCAATCAGGATGTGCCTACAGAAGCTGAAGAGCCTTCCTGGGTACACACATGACATGTTGTACAAGGCAGCCATTCACTTCAAAGATGTAGATTTCAGAGCAATATTTATGGCCCTCGACGACGAAGACAAGTTGGGGTGGGTCTTTTATGAAGAACCCTGAGGAGTTGCTAGATCGAAGTTGTCTCCCATGGTTTTATGTTTGCTTTTACTCCATTATGTCTACGGATGGTGTTGTGTTAGTTGTCCACTCATTGTAGCTGCTACTTTCGGGTTGAAATTGTATTGTTCCTAATTTGTGTTGTATTTGTTGCATGTGTGTATTGTACTTTGACAATTATGTACTACGCTACTCTATGTACATTGTCGTATTTCAATGAATGATTTCTACTCATTGTTAACTCATTCCATACGTGTGTGTATTGTTTGCATCTATCCTAATACAGGGAAGCCAAAAGTTTGATAATGAGAAGGTTTAAGTGTTACGTCGTGTGGGTTGGGCGCTCCCCAGGAATGTATTACAGTTGGGGAGAGTGTTATGCGCAAGTGAACGGATATCCAGGGGCGAAATATAAGGGATTCATGTCCATTGAAGAGGGAGAGGAGGCTTTGAGAGGGCAATTACCTATGCAGGTGGCGTCTCATGGGAGGCAATTAATGCATGCAAGGCCGTTGATGCAGGGAGGACATGAAGATGTTAATCAGCCTCCCACAATGTCACAAGTGCCTACTCTTATTTCCTTCAAAAACTTGGCCATTATACTGCTTTTGTTGATTATCCTCATCTGTGTTGTGTTTGTACTGATGGGGATGATTGTCATAATATTACGAGGCCGTTAAGTTTGTCGGTGATATCGACTGTGTAATTGACTATGTGACTCTATATGTATCTTCACTTGTGGGTGTCAAGCAATCCAATCCTTACCATGGTCAAAATTTTGATATTGTTGGTTTAAGAACTCTCATTGTATGTATGTAAGCTGGCTTATGTAACTGACTTTTTTTGCATCCATTAACGTCGGCATTTGTGTCAATGTAGGACAACATTATACAAATCAATCAACTCAACAGGAGGACATTCTGTCTGAGGAGAATGATGTGTTTCGCATAGTTGGTGAGATAATATGCAATGAATTATTTGATGAAAATCATGAACAACAAGAGGTTCCAGAAAGGGTAAGGAGGCCCATGCATACATCGCGGTACGGTGGCCATGCTTGGATTCACGATATTCTTGTTGGTCACGAAAGACGTTGCTACAATATGTTCAGACTTAACCCTGTAATGTTTACACGGTTACGTGATGTACTATTAGAAAGGGGGTTGGTGAAGGATAGCCGATCTGTTACTGCCAATGAGCAACTAGGTATGTTCTTGTATGCCATGGGTCATGGTGTGGCAACAGGAGCATTGTGCGAACACTTCCAACATTCATTGCAAACCATATGTTTCTATGTAAACACTGTGGCGAGGGCGCTTGTCGAACTTAGGCACACCTACATTCAACTCCCTACATCATGTGACGAGGTCCACCCGTTCATACGGCACCAGAACAAATTCTACCCGTACTTCAAGGTAGTTTAGTACACTTGGGATCAATGAGCATTCACAAAACAAAATCCTGGATTTACAAATGCATAAATCAAATGTTTGTTTAGGATGCACTCGGGGCAATTGATGGGACCCACATACCCGCCAATGTACTACGATCAAAGCAGCCACGCTATCGGAATCGCAAACAACAGATCACACAAAATGTCATGGCAGCTGTCTCATTTGATTTACAATTCCAATACCTGTCCGTGGGGTGGGAAGGATCGGCTGGTGACCAAAAGATATTGAGGCACGCAATAGAGCACGGTGGATTTAGGGTCCCCCCAGGTGAGTTCATTCCTTGGAAATACAATTACCATTTATGACATTATGTTTTCATTGTACAACCCCCAACCATGGCCTTTTGTGCAGGCAAGTACTATCTGGTGGATCTGGGCTACGCGAATACTGGAAGTTTCATTGCACCGTATCGGAATGAGCGATATCATATAGGTCAATACCAAGGCCGTGGTAATACGTCATATCATAGTTTACGAGATAAATTTAACCATCGACATGCCCAGTTAAGGAATGCAGTTGAACGTGCATTTGGGGTGTTGAAAATGCGGTTTGCAACTATAAAGAAAGGGAACATGTATCCTTTCCGAACTCAGCTACTGATGACAATTGCCTGTTGTGTGGTCCACAACTTCATACGTCGAGAACATGGTGAAGACTTTTACTTTTTGCATGCTCCGAATGACCAAAATGACGCAGGAGATGTAGATGTTGATCCGACCGCACCCGTCGCATCTCGTGACATCCACGAGGGTGGGGTGCTAAGAGACAATATTGCTACTCACTTATGGCTCCATAACTAATACTTTGTTGCCAAGTAACCTGAAAAAGTTGACTACATGGGACTATGAAGAACTAGAATATGTTTGTATTGAACCTGCCGTGAAGAACTTTTGTCCTAGTGCTACTTTATTAAATGCCCGGTTCATTAATGTGATGTAATCACTTTGATCTGGTTACTCATCTGCACTGCATAGGGTTTACTGTTTAATGTAATTATGCATGGTCCATATAAATTTGCAGGTTTGTGGGCATCAACTCTAGTGGGTTTCAGGCTGTTTGTTGCCCCCATTTACCTATGTGAACATCGGGGGCAATTGGTGGTGGTGGAGGGCACAGTCGAGCAACCCCACCTCATTTTTACATGTTGTCTTCACTTGGATTTTATGGATGATGGCGACATCACGCAATGATCCCACTGGAGTATGGGCAATGATGATTTGGGAGACTATGACGTTCAATGGTTGGATGGCCGTTCGAGGCAACTCCATATGAATGGATGATAATAATATGTTCAATCCCTGAGCCCAAACCATTTCCTCACCTTCCTCTTGCACTACGTTGCTTCGTGATTTTTTGCAAACTGTAGGTACATCACATTGTCCCCTATATTCCTCATCTCTTGGATATAGCATGACACAGTAATGGAATGTTATCTACTTGACAATTATAACACCATGATGACATATATATATATATATATATATATATATATACATATGTTAATTCTACTTGGTTCTATAAATTCTGGTTTCAAAGCTAGTGTTTTGATGACAATTTTACATACACAGTTGGCAATTGTTTACAGATACAGACACTGTGATGTATGACCTGCAGGTTTGTACTTATTAATGTTTAGTATACACATAGTTGGCAATTTTATTTCTGACAATGATATGTACATATATTTCTGGTCTCTGCTGTTCATGTGTTCAGATCAGTGCTATTGCTAATATCAAAATTCAGAACCAGGGATTCATAACGGACTTCATGCATCTCCTTCTGTGTATCTTGAAAATGTAGAGAGAAAGAAGGGGTTTTGATGCCAACGACAACTTTTCCAGCCTAACATTCTATTGGTCTGAAAATATATAAATTTCACTGACTTATATATAGCCTAACATTCTGTTATGACGATTATTGTTATTTCCCTAAAAATGTTGTTGTGGTCATTAGATATAAACTAGTATGGTATGATGTGAATGCAGGGAATGCCAACTGATTTCATGGCATCAAATGGCCTTCCCAAGACTAGGTTGTGGTTCCTCTAACAGTTAGAAATGGGCATTTGTGGCCTGTTAGGCTTAGCCACACAGATCGTGGCAGTTCAATTTATTCTGGTTGGCTTTGTGTTGGTAATAATCTGCAAGATGGTGATGTATACCTCTTTGAGCTGAAGAAGAAGAACCAACTCCATGTCAACATACACAGAAGGAGATGCATGAAGTCTGTGAAGTCTTTTCCCTTTTACACTTTGCATCTGTCTGGTTTGTATTTACACGCCAATAGGAAACCAAACATACTATTGCATAGCCAAACTGCTACTGAATTGGTGAACTCAGGAAACCCACATCACAAGCTACCCAAATTAGTGAATACAAGTACCCCAGGGTCACAGTTTACCACCATCATATCTCCAAGTAACCGTTTCGGCAAAGCAACCATGGTATAGTTCTAGTCTGTGATATCTTTTTGAAATGATTCAAACTATACTTCTCCTCATTACTAGTTATCTTCTAGCTGTTTCATCCTTCCCTTTTTATATCGTGATGCTCATTCTTTGAACATATATTAAGCTTGGGATGGAGACAGAACATACCTAGGCCATTCATCAGTGTCATCCGTTAGCAGAACATTGGCTGTCTTTGACATATGTTTGCAACATTCATTTGCAGAGGTGACATGCTTGTTCTTACTTTGCCTTGATAATCATAAGTGCATTATAAGCTTGTATCCTGCTCAACCGAGGGTTGTCCATCTTGTTAAGTGGGGTACTGTTATTCTTGTATCAGAGCAAAAAAATGAGTGCATCAACTTCAGAGTGTCATTCAGCGTGTTTGTTGCCCCCATTCACCTATGTGAATAGCAGGGGCATTTGTGGGTGGTGGAGGGCACAGTCGAGCAACCCAACCTCACTTATGCATGCTATCTTTATATGGGTTTTATGGATGATGGCGGCATCATGCAATGATCCCCCTGGAGTATGGGCAATGATGATTTGGGAGACTATGACGTTCAATGGTTGGATGTCCGATTGAGACAACCCCATATGAATGGATGATAATAATTTGTTCAATCCCTGAGCCCAAACCATTTATTCACCTTCCTCTTCCACTATGCTGCTTCATAATTTGTTATAAAATGACGGTATGTGATAATGTATGATTTATTCCTCATCTTTTGATATCAGACCGAAAGAGTGTTTAAAGTTTTCAGATTTGATCCTCATTTTCATCGGCAAGGTGTCACAATTTCATTGTTAGCTCAGGTATGGAAATTTATAACAATTATTTTTTGTCTAACTACATGTTGCATTTTATGTCCAAATACATTGTAATGCTTATACTGGTGATTATGTTAAGCATGCCTTTGCCCATCCCTTCCTCCTTGCCTATTCCACCCCTTCCCCCATGGCTTTCTCCTCAAATAATAATCATAACACCATGTGGGAGAGTAATTTTGTTTAGTCCATGTGATAACAGTCTCGTTGGGATAGACCCATTCCCACACTTCCACATCAATGTAACAACTTGCTGCTACACTCTCCAAAAGAAGGAGAAACTGTGTGTTCTTGTGGCAACCAAAACTGGGTAATGTAATTTCATTTCTTGCGGCAACATGAGGTAATGTACTTTCATATCTTAAGTTTACAGAGATATAAATTCTCCATTTGATACTATAGAAGCATTTAGTAGGAGATATGTTTATAAATTGACATTTCTTTTACTTTACAAGATAGAGCACCGGTGATGCAGGCGATGCAGAGCGCATGTGTGGCGGCCCAGCGGTGTACCATGCCCGTAGAATAATATGACTTGGTCTTGTACATAGGTTCAGTGTCGTATGAAAACTGTGGGGTTTGATAAACCGTAAGTTGGTGATTGCAACGATGTTGTTATATAAGATAGTGATCATTCTTTCATCCAATGTAAAAGTTATGTTCTTGTTTCCACCAAAAATGTATTCAAGAAGATATTGCATGTGGTTGTAACGTGTTAGCCACATGTATGACTGATTGTATGAATTATTAAAATCAATTGAAATTATTCTCATCAATTGGAATGACACGGCCTAATTTTAGATATTCCCTTGTCTATAATTTCATATATTACGTCTCTCTCTCTCTCTCTCTCTCTCTCTCTCTCTCTCTATATATATATATATATATATATATATATATATATATATATATATATGTTGCAACGTATATACGTAGTTCAAATCGGATGCACGCAGGTTTGTAAATTAGTTGTCCATATGCAACTATGTAAAGTAGTTGATACTAAGTTGTCACGAAATAGTAGTTTTATTTTGTTTATAATTATTTAAATAGTAAATTGAAAGGTAGTATGTAAGTATATTTTTAATGAAAAAAGTGTACAATGTTTTTGATTCCATTATTAATTTTAGAACAAATATTTTTCCCCGCGTTAGAAATTATGTTTCAAAACTTTGGAACATTATTTTATGTATCCAATTTCATAATTTCATATTTTATTACATTATATTTTTAAAGATAAAAAATTATGAACTAGTAAACATTGCCAATAGTTATTAAGTTTACTGTATATCATTTGTCCAAATATATAAAATAAGTTGGCCATACATTGGGGCATTTAAGAAAAATTGAAAGATAGGAGGTGCAAAATATATTTATAAATATGAAGTATCATTAATAACATGGTGATGAGAGGGGCATTTTAGTCGATGTAGTGAGTTATCCTAATATTTATCTCTCAATCAAGTCAAAGCAATTAAGAATATAATCGGAGTTAACCTTTTTGTCCTAGAGGGATAATCCATTGTCTATCAAATTAAATAAGATTAAGTGAAGGGACAGACTAATCCTGGAGGGATATCCCTCCATTTGTCTATTCCCTTGTCAAAGCGGAGCTAAGAGTTATCCCAGGGGATAACTCTCCGACGATCAAGTCAGTCAACGACGGAGAGAGAGGAGAATGTTTGAAAGAGGGAGAGGTAGAGAATGGGAGAGCTCCAGGAAGATTTTTCCATATCTCATGGCCGTTGGGCCAGGGTTCTACTTATACCATCATCAGGGGAGTTGACGGTTGGGTTGCCGTAGCTAAGAGAGACGTAAGCCGCCCAGCTCGTGTGCCTGACGAGATAGAGAGGTATGGACGTTGACTCGCTATCTTCTACCAGGGAGGTAGCTCCGCCATTATTGCGGCAAGGGCGCGGGTCATTAATGAGGCAAGGCTCGCCGGAGAGGGTGTGAGCTTGTGCTGGTAGGGAGAATGGCGTGGGCAGCGTCGCCAGCCTGGGGGGCCGTTTGCTATTAATGCGTAGTAGCCGTCGTGCTCTGTGGCCGCTAATGAAGAAGACGCACGTAGGTACGGACCCTACACTGGGCTTGCATTGGGACAAGTGGCGTATTGGGCTGTCCAGGCAGCGTAGTGGGTCTGGCGAGTTGGGCCACTGTGATGAATTGGGGGATGGGGGTTTATTGAGCTGGCGAGATAGGCCCTCCTCACCTACCATTCTTAAAAAATGTTTGAGGAGTTGATACTTGGGCTAGCTTTTTTGTATTGTTGTCTTTATCATTTTCAATAACATCCGTCAATGGACTAATGCGAACAGAATGGAAGGCATCAAATATCTAGACAATTTGCACCCTCATAGATAATTCGGGAAGAACAGTCAGCATCTGCACTTTCATAGTATAATACAAGCGCATCACGTGTGCATCTTTAGGGGAGTCTGGAGTGTTAGCAATGGTTTCTAAAGCCGGAATGGGATTACATAGGCTCAACAGATGCAAATCTCCGGCCAAGTCCCAGATTAGAAATCTGTTTTGTGATAAAGCATTGTTGGATATCAGTTTGATAGGCAGTGATGACAATGATATCCTTATGGGGCTATCAATCGCCACAAAATATGAGCCAAGATCGCCGGAGTTCTGCCTCAGTTTCACTATCCTGAGTTTACTGCGAGTCCACTCGGCACCATTCCTTCCACCGGCAAAGAGCATCAGAAGCAACATGAACGTCCCTTATAACATGAATCTTATCTGGCCCAGAATTATCACACTAATCACACAAAGGAGTTCCACCAACAAGCAAATCCAACGAAGTATATTCGTCAATGGAAACATCAGAGGCATTGTCTGATTCTAAAAGAGGACGTCCAATTTGAGCAACTGAGCGTCACTCATCATGAGACATATCCTGGCTCACAGAAGCTCATGTCTCATGAATAATTTCTGAGATATGGGAAATAAGATCTTCATGATGTGATTCTGAATGTGAAACCATCGAAGCTGAGCAATCAGCACTTGCACGTGGATCCTATTCATTTCTGACAGCCTTTATAGACAATGTAAACTTGTCTTCATTCGAAGAACTAATTACACCTTCCCAACCCCTGTCAGCTACTAACAGAACACAAACTGCAGTGGAAGAATCTTCAGCCAACACAATTTCAGGATTCCCAACAACACCATCCATGTCGTTCACCCTATCACTGCCTACAGAGTAGAAATCGACTCTACTGGCAGAAGGTGTATCCCCCATCAAGAATGCGGATCGAGTTGCCACATTTACAGCTCTGTTGGGGACAGATTCAGAAGTAAAATTGTCCCGATTCCCTTGACATGGATTTGAAGTAAAAAAAAGGTTATAGTAATGTTCATGGGTCACATGGCTATCCGCTGGGAACACTTTATGGGATGCATTACCACTTTGTACAGCCCAAACACACGAAATCTTGTGATGATTAATAGTAGATCTAAAACGAAAATTGAATTCTTCAACTAAGTCTAACCAAGAAACTGAAGGTCTTGAAGCAAGAAGGCTCCAAAACTAGTCTAAAGCCTTACCCTAGAGGTGGAAAGAGGCTATATCTACCCTATGACCTACTGGGGTGTGATGGAAAGAGAATAAGCATTTGCTTTGTTTGTCCATAGAGAGAGAGAGATCATAGCTACCATCATAGGTTGAGATGCTGGGTGAATTAGACGAACAAGGGTGAAAAGAAGAAGAAGAATCGTCGTTAGGAGGGCCAGGAACATGGAAACTTGATAATGGAGTCTTGCGATGAGCAATGCATCGGTCAAGGCTGACATTCAGAGTGGAGAAGTTCCCAAGGAGAGAAGCACACCTAGTACTGAGGTCTGCGAGCAATGTCTTAACGACGGTGAGATCCTCAGATGCCATCAAGAATGAAGATGAGGCGGTGCTCAGAGTGGGCTCGGACATCATTTGTGACGGACGAACCTGTTGCAGAGGCGCTTCGAGCTCCATGGCGGTCGATTATATCAGTTGCAGGCAAGAACATAGAATCGTCGACAGAAAACAGAGTATCGTTCTTGATGTTCATAACTTAGAGCAGATGAAGAACAGAGAAAGAACATTGGGTGAATTGGAAGAACACACAAGGAGAACTATCTTTTTGTAAAACTAGGATTGAGTAGAAAGGAGAAGATCTAAGGAGGATCTCAGAGAAGATGGTTCATTGTGGGATATTTCGTCTGCCCTTTTCTTCCATCTGCCATCTATTTATACCTCTTACAACATAACTGCAACAACTACCTAAGCAAAATACAGCATAACTGTTAGTGAGCCTGTGGCCCAGCGGTGCCCACAGCGGGCTGACCTGTTGGCAGCCAAGCCACGTAGCACCCACGCACCAACAGACGTTGGGCGCCTATAGGCGCGTGGCTGGCTCGCTCCCCCCTTCTGGTACGCCTAGCAGGCGCCAACTGTGCTGATTTCTCTCACCCCCTTGATCCCGTCACCACCCCTCCCTTCTCCCTTATCCCTTCTTTTCCTCATGTGGGGGAGAACCATCCCCTCTCCCTTATCCACCTCTACGTCACTTGCTTCCACCGCCTCCTCTCATGCTATCCTCCCTCACCCCACCACTATAAATACCCCCTAAGTCGGTTTATGCGATGTGTGCCTTTGGGCCATGTGGGTGTGCATGAAGGTGAATGGGGTTTATACGATGGGTGTGATTTCCTTGGCTATTTGTGTGCGTGGGTGTATTTTGGTTGGCCATGTGTGCTGTGTGTTTACATTATGTGCACAAGTGATGTGATTAAGAGAGAAAGAGAGAGGAAGAAAATAAAGGAGATTCTGGGGGTATCTTTAGTGACTCTGGGGAGGTTGTGCTAGCCGGTCTAGAGGTGATACTACTGGCAGTAGGGTCGATGTGTAATGGATGCGGTACATGTGCAAGAGCGTCTTGCACCAATAAACATGTGCACCTGAGTTTGCACACAGTAAACGTGTACACGGAAATGTCCTGTGTATGTGTGACGTTTGTGGCTCATGCATAGGTGTATCCCATGTCGAGGGTAAGTCTGTAGTAAGTGTAAGGTTTCGACCAAAAACACAGCAAAAAATATCGAAACCCTAGATGCATATCGTTGATGCTTTTTCAAAATCGAACAGTAATGGTAAATCTCGTGATGAGAAGAATGATTTTATACATTTGCAGGGTCAAGAAACTCCCAAAAGCTCGAAGATGAATGAGTGGAGGAACCCAGAGTTGCAAGCCGTCTAAGCGTCCGGCCTCTAGAAGTATCCACACGAGCAGTGGATGTAGACATGATCTCCTCCACGATATCCACGCGCCGTCTCAAACGCAACACCACCATGCATCCACCCTCGGAGGGAGGAGAGAGAAGAAGAGGGGTGCGCCTAGGAGAGAGAAAGAGAGAGGAGAAAGGGGGCGACTAGGGTTTCCCTAGCGCTTGACTCAGGGTTTCTCCCTTCAGCGTATATTTATAGACCTCTAGTATTTTTCACAAAACCCAATAACTATCCATAAATTTCACCCATCCTGATCTGTCCAATACTCTATTATGTGTGACCCTCTAGGCCCAATTGTCTGTTTGGTTTTTCAACCCATTAAGTTAAGAACCCTTCTCAACTTAATGAATATTGTCCATTAACTCTTAATGGATTCATCGGGCTTTCTGATCATGCAAGACACCAAGTAACACCTCGTGATCCCAAATGACATTGGGGATAAGCAACCCACACTGGAACCTTTCTGTCTATAGATTCTACACAGCTATAGATCTTCGTTCATCCAATACCCCCACCAGGATTGGGTATGGTCCAACTGTCAAACCCTATTATGTCTCTGCTCAACTGAACTCTATACTCTAAATAGGTTCGTTATAAAAAAAAAATTTCATAATGAACTCTCTTACCCTGGCCAGGGGTTTTCCGAGTACAGATCCGTAGGACATTCTCTCTCATATATTATACTGAGAGTGAATGATCCCATGTTTTCAAACTAATTACCTCCACAAGAGTTCCACTAAGTCCGAATAACTAACCGTACATGACCACTTAACAGGAGTCGGTTTATAACACCAAGAAGGGTCACACATCTTCTTATGCATACATAGCTCATCTTCGTTCTTAACGAAGTCATAAGATTTGATAACTTCATCAAATCTTAAATTCCAACTACGGGATGCCTGCTTTGATCCATAAATGGACCTTAGCAGCCTGCATATCTTATCTGGATATTCTTTGGATATGAATCACTCAGGCTGCATCATATACACCTCTTCCTCAAGGTATCCATTGAGGAAATAATTTTCACATCCATCTGTTAGATCTCATAATCATGATATGCAGCCGTCGTTTAAAAATGTCGTGTCACAATTTCAAAAATTAACCGGACTCACTCACTTAAAAGATATAAAATTCAAGTAAAATGGTAAGAACGGATCGATCCCACGAGGAAGAAAGATTTCATTTTAAGTAAGTTGGAAAACTCTTATGGTTTGAAAAGCGAATTGTTGAGTGAGATTAAACTAATGGAAAATAAACTTGCATGAAAATAAACTAACTAAAGAATATGAGAAGATTAAGGATAGAAATTAGAAAGAGAGAGAAAAGAACATAATTTTATAAAATTTGAATTTTATTACGGTGACAAGTACAACTCTATGAAATATGAAAATATAACTTGCAAATAAGAGAAAAAGGGAGAAGAAAATATAGCCAATGGATGAAGAATAGCGCCGCCTCCTTGCCAAGCCTTTGATGAAGATTGCCCCGCCTTGGAATCCGACGCCGTGAGAGGACCAATGGAAGAAAAATCTGCCTTGGGATATGGGAAGAGAATAGGGAGAGAGGAAAAGATAGAAGAAGAAGGCTACTGTGAAAACATAGTGTGTGTGAGTGTGAGATTTGAAAAGAGAACAGAGGAAGAGAAGGGGGTTCGGTGGAAGAAGAAAAACACAGTGGAAAAATAAAATAAAAATAGAGGGTGATTGGGAGCAAAATAACTTTAAAACTAAGAAGCTTTAGAAGGAGTGGAAGAAGAGAAAGTTGTAGATCTAGACTATAGGAAGAAGATTGCTGAAGAGCACAGAGATAGAAAACGAGAGGAAGACAGTGAAAAATATGAAAAATCAGGATCTATCGGCGCGGATGAACAGTGAAATCTAGAAAAACTGAACTTCTTAAAATTGATTATAACTTTAAAACGGTAGAGAATCAGAGGAAGAAACAAAAATTGAAGAGCTTGAAAAGATAAATAAGTTTGATGAAGAACCCATAGAGAGATGAGGATCGGAAGAGTGTGAAAACTAAGAGAGAAGATCTGTGAAAACCGTGGATGAACAGTAAAAGTGCAGAACCTTACCTTGAAAATTAGATAATAACTTGAAAACTAAAGAGAATTGGAAAAAGTAGTAGAATGAGAAAATGACGAACACTTAAAGATAAACAACTTTTCTAAAGAAAATAATTCGAAATAAAGAACATAAATACATGTAAATGGGAAATGAATGGCTAAAATGATTAAGATTACAATAACATTAATACAACACACTAACCACAATCCCAAAACCCACAAACAAAAGCTCTTCAAAACACTCCTACGTAACTCTCCAAAGTCAAAAAAAAACTCTCCCCCACATCACAATAGGAGCCCCTTTTATAGGGCCAAAATAACCTCATTCTAAATGTGAACATCCAAGATGTCATTTTTGACTTTAAAGAGTAGGTAAACATGTGCTGCACAATTTGATATTTTTTTATATTTTTTTTCTCTTTTTCCTCCTCTCTTTCTCCTTTTTCTCTTCTTTTTCTCCTTTGTTGCGTCGATGTTTCTCCCACGTCTGCATCGACGCACGCCACCGCCCACCACGCCATCAGCCGACCTGCCGCATTTGCCGTTTCTGCTGACCCCGGCCGAGCACCTGCCGTTGGAGACTCGTCGCTTGAAGCCTCCCGCCAAAGCCGCTCGAAGGCGCTGCTGTTGGCGTTGACTACCTGCATCGACCGCCGAAACCCGCCTGCATGCGTTGCATGGCTGGCCACCCGAAGTCGTCCGCTGACCCGCCTGCATGAAGCTCCGCCTTCAAAGCCCGTGTGAAGGCCTGTTGCCTTCGCCAACTGGCCACACGTGAAGATGCAACCAGTTGGCCCGCGTGCAGCAAGGTATATATATATATATATATATATATATATGATGCCAACTGCTTTTTTTCTTTTTCTATCTTTTTTTCTTTTTTATTTTATTTTAAATAAGCCCATGGGCCTTTGGCCTATTTGTACTCTTTTTTTCCTTTTTTTTATTTTCATCTTTAACGGACTTTGGCCCGCTATTGTGCAGACTTTGTGGACTTCTTGCCATTGTCTTCTTTGTGCATGTAAAATAGTATCAAAATGTAATTAAATCTAGCAATTAAATATATTGATACGAAATTGAGATTAAGTGTGATAAGTGCATATTGATGAATATTAAATCTCATAAAAGGTGTGTATAACATAATTTAACATGTAAAAATACACACTCATCACACCCCCCAACTTACTCATTACTAGTCTCTTAGCAATGCAAACAATTAAAAATTAAGGACCAACAAGAGTTTGAAAAGTCCATACTTTCATATCCAGCTTTTCTTTCACAGAATTAACTAAAGATTAAGAATCTGGAAACATTAACACACACTAGCCTTAGGTACATGATCAAGAATTCAACCCAAAATTCAATAACACTAGTGCATGTGTAAATACTAAATCCACATCGTAGACAATTGCATCCCACATTTGCTATTCCAAATAAGTGCCTTTTAACCCTGCACCTCTTAATCAAAGCATTAAGCATATTAGCTTTTTATCTGCCTTATTACTTCGTCCCTTAGAATTTTTTTTTTCTACACACATGATGCTGCACTACCCTTCACTGTTTAACGCAAACCTCGAAGCATGTCCGATTTCACAGATCAAGGTTCCCTTTTCCTTTTGACGCGAATCTCAACACGTCTTAGGTGAAGTAGGCCCGGTTACTCAGATTTGGGACATTTTCATGGTGCATTTTTCTCAATTTTTTTTTCAATTGTGCTTTTGCACTAATTTGATGGATAACTTAGTAAAAAGCTTATAAAAGAGCTCTTTTTTAAGAAGTGCAGAATATCAGACAACATACCCAAAATAGCAGAAGGCTTGTCCTGCATATTTTATTAGCGTGCAACATGATTTTCATTTTTCCAAAGTGCACATAAACTTTTAAAGAGATTCTTAAATCAGTTTTCCATTGCTAGATTAAATAAAATTTTCATCATCCTTCTCCCTAGTCTTTTATATTCTAGAATCATTTTCAATTCAAGCATGAATCATGAAACTTAAAATGGGGATTTCCATGGCTAGATTATCATGCAACAATGCAGGGCATCAAGCAAGAACTCATTGTATTCTCATGAAATTTTTTTTCTTTCCTCACCCCCAACTTAAATGGCATTGTCCTCAATGACATATGCAATAGAAAGATCAGAGAACAAGTAAACAGAGAATATGGTTGGGATGGAAGGATACAACCTGGTGGGGGGGACAAAGTGACGACGGCTCCTTCTCTTCTTGACCTGACAACTGAAAAATAAATACACTAAAATAGAACATCAAATCACAAAAATCTTGGGTTGCCTCCCAGAAGCGCTAAGTTTACCATCTTCAGCTAGACGTATGAAAGCTCAAATAGGAATTCATTCCAGATCACATAATGCTATGGATTCTTTTGGTGATAACAGCTCATTTTTCAAGTATGGTTTTAACCTTTGACTGTTAACAGCAAAAATACGACAATTTCGGGGATTCAGAATTTGAACAGCTCCATGGTCAAATGCTTTGATGACAATGAATGGTCCATCCCATCGAGATTTCAATTTTCCTGGGAATAAGCGTAGCCTCGAATTGAAAAGCCAAACCTTTTGATTATCATGAAAAGTTTTTCGATGAATATGTTTATCATGGAAAGCTTTGATTTTGGCTTTGTAAATCTTAGAATTTTCGTAGGCCTCATTACGCAGTTCCTCCAATTCATTAAGTTGTAGAGCTCTTTGGGACCCAGCTTGAGTTAGATCAAAATTTCCTTTCTTAATGGCCCAATATGCTCGATGCTCAAGTTCAACAGGTAAGTGACATGCCTTTCCAAAGATATGGCGATAGGGTGACATTCCAATAGGAGTTTTGAATGCACTTATATAGGCCCATAGAGCATCATCGAGTCTCTCAGACCAGCCTTTCCTATCCGGCCTAATTGTCTTATGGAGAATGTTCTTAATCTCCCTATTGGAAACTTCGACCTGGCCACTGGTTTGGGGATGATAGGGGGTGGCAATTTTGTGAGTGATCCGATATTTCTTGAGCAAAACGCGGAATTGGGAGTGAGTGAAATGCGAACCACCGTCACTGATGATAGCCCTGGGACACCCAAATCTAGAGAAGATGTTCTTACGAACAAATTTCACCACAACTTTGTGATCATTGGTCCGAGTGGCTACAGTTTCAATCCATTTTGAAACATAATCGACCACCACCAAGATGTATTCATTCCCAAAGGACGGTGGAAACGGTCCCATGAAGTCTATACCCCAGACATCAAAAATGTCCACAACCAGAATGGGATTAAGCGGCATCATATCTCTCCTTGAATTATTTCCCACAGCTTGACACCTTAAACATATTTTTAAAAATTCATAAGCATCTTTAAATAAAGTGGGCCAATAAAATCTACTTTGTAATACCTTCGTCGCTGTTTTCTTTCCTGAAAAATGTCCCCCACAAGCGAGATTATGACAGAAGTTCAAAACAGATTGTTGCTCCTCCTCGGGGACACATCTTCTTATTATTTGATCGTGACCCATGTGAAACAGCTCGGGGTCCTCCCAAAAGTAGTGCTTCACCTTTGAAAAGAATCGATCCTTCTCTTGCCTAGACCACCCTCCTGGAATCTGTCTGACCGCCAAGTAATTGACTATGTAAGCGTACTAGGGGGTTGAGGTGTGAGAGATGGAAAGAATTTTCTTATCAGGGAAGGAATCGGAAATATGAGCACTTTCAGGAATCACAATCCTGGACAAGTGATCAGCCACAACATTTTCTAACCCCTTCTTGTCGCTGATTTTCAAATCAAATTCTTGCAATAATAGAATCCATTGAATCAGACGGGGCTTAGCATCTTTCTTGGTGAGCAGATATTTCAAAACAGCATGATCGGAATAGACAATGACTTTGGCCCCTAAAAGATATGAACGAAATTTCTCTAGGGCAAAAACAACGGTCAGAACTTCTTTCTCTGTGGTGATATAATTCAATTGAGCATTGACGAGAGTGCGACTCGCATAATAGATCACCACAGGTTTCTTATCAATTCTCTGGCCTAAGACAGCTCCTGTAGCATAGTCAGAAGCATCACACATGATTTCAAATGGGATCGACCAATCGGGAGACTGTAGGATTGGAGCTTGGGTCAGGACTACCTTCAAGGAATGGAAAGCCTCAAGGCATGACTCATCTTAGCTGAAATGGAGTGTCCTTGGCTAGGAGTTTAGTAAGCAGACGAGTAATGGTAGAGAAGTTCTAAATGAATCTTCTATAAAAATCCGCATGATCAAGAAAAGAGTGGATTTGCTTGACAGACAAAGGGGGAGGAAGATTAGAAATCAGATCAATCTTAACCTTGTCTACTTCTATCCCCTTCTCTGAGACAATGTGGCCTAGCACAATGCCTTCTCTTATCATGAAGTGACTTTTCTCCCAGCTAAGCACTAGATTAGATTCAATGTATCGTGCCAGCACCTTCTGCAAATTCTCCAAGCAGTAATCAAATGAGTCTCCAAAAACTGAGAAGTCGTCTATGAAAATCTCTAAAAATTCTCCCACCATTTCAGAAAAGATTGCCATCATACACCGCTGAAAGGTGGCAGGGGCATTACAAAGCTCAAACGACATTCTTCTAAATGCAAACGTGCCATACAGACACATGAATGTAGTCTTTTCCTGATCTTCCGGGTAGATAGCAACCTGATTGTACCCGGAGTATCCATCCAAAAAGTAAAAATATCTTTGTCCAGTCAATTTCTCTAAAATTTGATCAATAAACGGGAGAGGGAAATGATCTTTCTTTGTTATCGAGTTCAATTTTCTGTAATCAATACATATTCTCCATCCCGTTTGTAGTCTCATTGGCACCTCTTCACCTTTCTCATTTTAAATCACGGTCAGTCCGAATTTCTTTGGAACAGGGATGACCCACTTGCTATCAGAGATGGGATATATAATCCCGACATCCAACCTTTTCACCACCTCCTGCTTAACCACCTCTTTCATGTTAGGATTCAACCGACGCTGCATCTCCTGACTCAACTTGGCATTGTCTCTAAATAGATATGATGCATACAAACATCCAGACTGATCCCCTTAAGATCCGCCACTGACCAACCTATTACTCCCCTATGCTCCTTAAGAACCGTTAAGAGTTGGGATTCTTGAGCAAAAGTGAGGTTGGAGGCAATGATGACAGGTAGAGTGTGGTTAGGTCCCAGATATGTATATTTAAGGGAGTCCGGGAGAGGCTTGAGTTCCAGAGCAGGAGGATGTTCTAGAGATGGCAAGATTGATTCAGATTGAAGTGCAGGAAGTGGTTCTACCCTATACCAGGGTGCAGAAGAGAGAGAAGAATCCTGAAGCATGCTACCCTCTTCTAGGGTGTCCTCAATGTCATCCGGACTTTCATCAATCACCTCCTCAAAGATATCAATGATATTGCATTCTTCTTCGTGGTCTAGGTACTGAGAAGCCTTAAAAACATTAAAAGTAACCTTATCTCCTCCAAATGATATATCCATCATTCCTGTGGCACAATTTATATTGGCCTTTGTCGTAACTAAAAATGGACGTCCCAAAATGATCGGTGTGTGCTTTAGATCCTGGGACGAGGCCATATCCAAAATGAGAAAATTCACCGGGAAATAACATTCATGCACCTTGATAATAACATCCTCCAACAGACCCCTTGGAGTTTTCATTGATCTATCCACCAATTGAAGGATTATTGAAGTGGGTTTTAACTCCCCCAGATCAAACTGCTCATAGATAAATGTGGGTAACAGATTTATACTAGCACCTAAGTCTAGCAATGCTCGATCAAAAGTGACTCCACCTATATCACATAAGATTAACGGGGCTCCGGGGTCCTTCAATTTTTTCGGCAAATGATTCATCAAAACAGGACTCACATCCTCACACAAGCGTGTCTTTTGAGTCACCGCCCTTGGCTCCCTCTTTGGAGTACAAAGCTCTTTCAAAAACTTTGCATATGCCGGCACATGCTTAATTGCATCCAAGAGTAGAATATTGATATTCACCTGTTTAAATAATTCCACTAATTCTTCCTGTTATACCGGTGATTTCTTGTGAGCTTTCAGTTTTAGAGCATCGAGAAAAGAGACCTTAGGCACATAGTCTTGGGGTCCTTCATTAACTTTTGTCTTTCCTTTATCCAACCTTTTCTCTCCACCCTCCGGCTTCTTCATTTCTTTAACAATTACGGGCTCCTCTTCCTCATCACTCTCCTCTTGGGCCTCTTGGCCCGAACTACTACCAACTTCCTTAGTCATATAAGGATTATCTAAAGCCTTCCCGCTCCTAAGAGAAGAGATTGTCTTAGCATTCTCAAATTGGGGACCTACAGGAGGAGGCGGCTGAGGTTAGTTTGGTTGAAGAAGAATAGGAACTCTTTGGGGGAAGCCCGGAGGTTGGTTCCTAGGATTAGCCATAGGCTGGCTAGGAAGCTGACCCACCTCTCTCCTTACATTACTTGCTGCTAATTGCCCTATCTGACCTTCCAACTTAGTAATGAATTTTTGCTGAGAAAGAATGAGTTGTTGGAGTTGGTCGAATTTTTCATCAAAGTTGGGCTGCAGAGGTTGAGGAGGAGGAGGTTGGAAAGGAACTTGAGCTTGAAAATGGTTCGGAGGATACTGATGATACTGGTCCTGAAAATACTGAGTAGAAGGTTGATGACATGGGGCCTGAGAATGTTGAAAAGGAGGTTGAGAATATTGTTGGAAATGTGCACTGGATTGAGAGAAATTATGATGAGGCTGAGCTTGTTGAAAATGAGGTTGGTAATGTTGGTGAGATTGAGCTTGAAAGGGTTGTTTTTGAAAAGATGGATTAGATTGGGTAGATGGACCTTGCTGAGATTTTCAAGAAAAATTCGGGTGGTTTCTCCAGCTTGGATTGTAAGTGTTGGAATAAGGGTCATAACGAGGCTTAGAGATACCCTGAGCAACGAAGATTTATTCTTGGATGAATGGGGAAAGCTGGGCTGCAGTGGGACAATCAGTTACCACATGATCAGGGCTAGAACAAAGAGTACAAATCTCTTCATGATTGGGAGCTGAGAATGGTTGAGGTTGAGAGGTTGAAGAAGAAGAATGTTCATGTCTAGATAACAACTGATCTAGCTTTTGAGCTACAAGATCAACCTTCTCTATCCTCTGCGCCAACAAATCCATTTTGTTCAATTTCTGAGTCAAGGCATTTATGTCCATCCTATTCTCACATTCACCTTGACTCTTCACTTCATAAAGCCATGCCCTCTTAGATGGCCCAATCGTTCTCTCATAGGATGAGAGCGAGGCATGACTGATTGAATTTTCACTGAGTATTTTAAATAAATCATATGCCTCATCTTCGCTTTTACTCATAAATGCTCCCCTACACGAAGCATCCACCATTTGTCTATAATTATCCGTCAATCTCTCATAGAATGCCTGGATAATTTACCATCTTGATAATGCATGATGGGGGCATTTTCTTAGCAAATCTTTCAACCTATCCCAAGCCTCATGGATTTGTTCCCCAGGGTTTTTTGAAAATCCAGTCATCGCTCTTCTCATGGTATTGGTTCCCCCTATGGGATAGAATTTTTTCAAAAAAAATTTGTGCATTTCTGCCCAAGTGTCAATTGATCTACCCAAGGCTCCTAACCAATATTTGGTTTTGTCTTTGAGAGAGAATGGAAAAGAGTCAGCCTGAGAGCATCATCAGAGAAGTTTGAGATTTTCACAATTGAGCAAATCTGGAGGAACTCATCCAGATGTCTGTAGGGATCCTCATTGGTATTGCCATAGAATGATGGCAACATTTGAATGGTGTTTGATTTAATTCCATATTGGGCTTCTTAATTTTGAGGTGCTTGGGTATAAAATGAAGGTTGGCATTGATCGGGCAAGAAATATTCCTTCATTTGCTTGGGAGCGACTTGGTGAATTTGTTGTTGATTCTGGTTGTGGTCTGCCATGAGATTAGGTTGATGGTGAGTTCTAGAATGCACTAACCTCTCAATTTCTCCTATGGGTCCTAGCAGAGGCAGGTGTAGAGATCTCCTACCTTGCATGCAATGTAAAAAGGGCCCAAAGGGAGAGTTATTTTGTGTAGGGATTTATGAATTTTTTTTATGATGCAAATGCAACAACAACTATATGAATTATGCAAAAATGATGGTTTTTTTATTTTATTTTATTTTTTTATTTTTATTTTTATTTACAAAAGAGGAGTCGAGACCTGCTACCAAGTTGGTTCATCGGCCAGGTAAGAGGTGGGGTTGTGGGAGGCTCCCCCTACTTTCGTAGAGACCTAATTAAATAACCACAAGTTCGCTTACAGCATTTGCCATTGACCTCTAGCCTTAGACACCAGTTTTTTTTAAATATCAATAAATTCTAAAACTTCTTTTTAACCTTCTAAGGGTAATCTAACTCCGGAGTGCTTCTTGGTACAACATGCCCGGCTTCCGTGAGGGAATCCACGGGTGCGGGGACTTATGGAGGTCTTAGAAAAGGAAATTTCAGTCCAAAGAGATGGAGGGCTCAATGGAGGGTCCTTCCAATTCCAAGAGAGGTGTGCCTATGTTGCCCTTAAGAAGGGGAAATAGAGAAGAATATAAAGGAAAAGAAGAGGAAGATGATTTTTTTCTTTCAAATGATGTAAATACAAATAACTAAACTAGATGCAACAATGCATGAAATTGATGCAACTAAAATGAGGAAATGATAGCATGAGATAATTTTTTTGTGTTATCTGATTTTTTATTTTTTTATAGTTTTTCAGGAATTTTTTTCTTTTCTTTTAATAAGAAGAGATGAATAAATAAAAATTTTAAACTAAAAATACCAAAAAACATGCAAATCTAAAAAAATAAGGCCCAAAATTATGTTTTTGAAGTTTTCTAGATTTCTGATTTTTTTTATTTTCAGAGAGTTATTTTTCTATTTTATTTTCTTTTTCGAAAAGAGATATAAATAAAATACAAATAGCAACTAAAATTACTAATTAACATGCAACCTACTGAAAAATAAAATCTAAAATAATGATTTCTACTTTTTTCAAGTTTTCATATTTTTTATAATTTTTATGGATTTTTCATGAATTTATCTAATTTTTAAGATTTTATATAAATTTAAAAAATAGAACCTGTACGTACGCTTATTGACCTTTAGCGACGTTTGATTTTCCATGATTTTTCAGAATGAATTCCAACTCTCTATAGTGACAGAAATAGACTTTCAGCGACGCTTCCTGACTTTCTGCGAGAGATTATTTTCCATGAACTTCAGGTCCAAATTTCTCATATTTCTTTGATTTTTTGATTTTTTTTCTTTTTTCTATAAAATAAAAATAGAAAAATTAATATACAAATATACAAATCAAACACAAGGATCTCCAACCATTAAAAAAAATTTTCCTCCCCGACAACGGCGTCAAAAATTGATGCACTCGACACCCGTCGTTTAAAAATGGCGTGCCACAATTTCAAAAATTAACTGGACTCACTCACTTAAAAGATATAAAATTCAAGTAAAGTGGTAAGAACGGGTCGATCCCACGAGGAAGAAAGATTTCATATTAAGTAAGTTGGAAAACTCTTATGGTTTGAAAAGTAAATTGTTGAGTGAGATTAAACTAATGAAAAATAAACTTGCATGAAAATAAACTAACTAAAGAATATGAGAGGATTAAGGATAGAAATTAGAAAGAGAGAGAAAAGAACATAATTTTCTAAAATTTAAATTTTATTACGGTGATAAGTACAACTCTATGAAATATGAAAATACAACTTACAAATAAGAGAAAAAGGGAGAAGAAAATATAACCAATGGATGAAGAATAGCGCCGCCTCCTTGCCAAGTCTTCGATGAAGATTGCCCCACCTTGGAATCCGACGCCGTGAGAGGACCAATGGAAGAAAAATTCACCTTGGGATATGGGAAGAGAATAGGGAGAGAGGAAAAGATAGAAGAAGAAGGCTACTGTGAAAACATAGTGTGTGTGAGTGTGAGATTTGAAAAGAGAACAGAGGAAGAGAATGGGGTTCGGTGGAAGAAGAAAAACACAGTGGAAAAATAAAATAAAAATAGAGGGTGATTGGGAGTAAAATAACTTTAAAACGAATAAGATTTAGAAGGAGTGGAATAAGAGAAAGTTGTAGATCTAGACTAGAGGAAGAAGATTGTTGAAGAGCACAGAAACAGAAAACGAGAGGAAGAGAGTGAAAAATATGAAAAACCAGGATCTATCGGCGCGGATGAACAGTGAAATCTAGAAAAATTGAACTTCTGAAAATTGATTATAACTTTAAAATGGTGGAGAATCAAAGGAATAGGACGAAACAAAAATTGAAGAGCTTGAAAAGACAATTAAGTTTGATGAAGAACCCAGAGAGAGATGAGGATCAGAAGAGTGAAAACTGTAGATGAACAGTAAAAGTGCAGAACCATCCCTTGAAAATTAGAGAATAACTTAAAAAACTAAAGAGAATTGGAGAAAGTGGTAGAAGGAGAAAATGACGAATACTTAAAGATGAACAACTTTTTTGAAGAAAGTAATTCGAAATAAAGAACACAAATATATGTAAATGGGCAATGAACGGCTAAAATGACTAAGATTACAACAACATTAATACAACACACTAACCACAATCTCAAAATCCACGAACAAATGCTCTCCAAAACACTCCTACGTAACTCTCCAAAGCCAAAAAAAAACTCTCCCCCACATCACAATAAGAGCCCCTTTTATAGGGCCAAAAAAATCCCATTCTAAATGTGTAGCACCTCAAAAATTTAAATTCAAAATAAATGAAAATAACTATGATTATTAGTCATAGAAAATTTATGAGAATTAAAATTTTGATAAAGGAAAAGTGATAATTAGCTAAAATAGTTATGGAGCCTAAATGTTAAATTAATGGGCATCAATAAAGGTATAACTAAATAATTGAGAAATGAAAATCGAATATATCCTTTTATCTAGTTGAGGCTTAAATTAAAAATATAATTCAAGTATAAAATATATATATACATACATATATATAAATATTTTCATAGGATCAAACCTGACTCTGATACCCGAGACAATAATGAAAATAAATAAGGAAGATCAATAAATAAGGTCTATATATATATAAAGTCCTACCAATTAATTTAGATAAAACTATTTATAATTCTAATGAATATAATTAATGTGCCTTAAAGAAAATGATTTGACTTTTAAAAGAATATATTAATACCTAAATATTAATAGTCCTATATATCCCTAAACTAATGGGCTAAGACACTTGTGTATATACTATGCATGTGTTAAGGATATTTATAAAGAGATGCTTGTAAATGAATACGTGAGTTTTAAGAGGGAAACAAGGGCATATGACGAATGGGCAACTAAAGAACGTATATGTATGTATGTGTTAACAAACATAAGATATATATATGTGTGTGTGTGTTTTAACAAACAGGTCTGGCCCATTAATTCCCTCACGTTCATTGAGGTCTTCAAAACCTAAAACATGTTCGAACCTGCATGTGCAAAAGAAGGGAGGCGGCGGTGTAATTGGCAAGGGAGCTAACCTATCGAATACATATTCACGAGGCTTCAAATCCAGCCAACCCATATACTTACTCGAAGGATGAAATGTTAGGGTTTTCATATGATAATATAGCATGTGGCGGTGTTGGGTTGCAACGTGGAAAGGTGGTGACTTGCGTTTTGGTAAGACCACGGTAATTCATGGCAGGAATTAAAATCCTGCCTTAATAATATTCAAACCCCCCCTCAAGCTTTTACCCCTCTATAAAGATCTTGGCCATCGAATGAGCATCCGATTTGATGTTGTGTTCATGAATACCCGTGCAGGAGATCGACTTCCCCTTCTTCCTACGTTCGTACGCCGCTATCGTTGTTGCACGATGGCGAACGAGCATCTTCTTCTTCCTCTGCTGCAGTGGCTGAATGCTGTTGCTTTGCTGCTATTTTTGTCGCTGTAGAAGAAGCGAGGCTTCTTCCCATCTACTTCCTCTGCCACTTCTTCTTCCTTTATCCCGGTTAAAGCGTCGTCCAGGTAGGCAATCTCCCAAGTAAAATCACCATAAAAAAAGCATACTAGATGATAGTACATAGTACATGTAGGTTTTCTCATCCGTTCAATAACTCTTAATAGCATGCATGATTCTACGTGATTTATACTATGTTTGCATGTATTATCTTTAGTTAATTAATATGAAAAACATGCTTAAAATATTTTATCCATGAAATCGTATGTCTAAAAATCACAAATTTCATACCACTAGAATCTCCACGATTTACTCTAAATTTTCATTTGATTATATGGAGTGTTAACTGGTTAATGATTAACTTTATTAAATATATGAATTTCTAATAATTACACGGTGAATTGTAGAATTTACTGTAGCACCATAGTTACATGTTTTTACTTTGATGGCCTTTTCATGGGCACCGGAGTGTCCTTTGGTCATGAAATTTCACGAGCGTGTTATTGGGGTAGTGACCGAGGTAGTGGAGTTGGTACCTCCTTTTTTCGGTCCTCCTAACTCAAGATAGCCCTACTCTCATGTAAAAATATTTTTGAACTTCATGTTAGATAGAGTTTTTCGAGCCCTTCATTTCGATATATAGATTGTGCGATTCCGACATGTGTACGTCAAGAACTTGAGGTTCAAAGATATCGACACTATTCATCAAGGAAATAACGACAACGTGCGTTGTCGTCGTTTCTTTAATATATATATATATATATATCGTATAACTTTTTATGCATATCTTTAAATTTTCATATTTATAAAACTATGTAAAATAAAATTATAATATATATATTTTTAGAATCCTTAGATTTTTCTCTTAATTATTATATATTTAGTTCCGATAATTTTTTTATTAGAAAAATATTACTATTCATCATGATCAAATTAAAAACTACATATCATGATTAAATCTTAGAAAAGTCATATCTTATGATCAAAGTCGGTAAAAATTACAATATATATATAGTCATGATCCTTGTAAATTTTCCTTAATTACCATGTAATTAGTTCTAAAAATAGTATCTATCCTTTTAAAGAGATGCTATTTTCTAAAGTATTAGATTAAATAGAAATTAAGATATGAATTGACACATACTTGCATGGACGCAATTTAATCTGTTTTTCTCGAGATTTGATCTGTACCGTAGATCATATTGGCACTACGCCTCAGTCCGTAGACGCAGTCCCACGTTTCACGTTGGTTTCTCGATACACTCTCAACTCAGTGACATACGAGCCCTCTGTTAGACATTTCGTTCCTTCAGGACTGGCAAGTTAGTCATTGGGGCCTCCGTAAGTCTCCTCGTAGCCTTGGATTCCCTCAAGGCCGACTGAGCTGGTTGTACCACAAGAACCCTGGAACCATGTTAGTCATGTCACTCTAAAGAAAACATGACACACGACCATCATAGAATGCTGTTATGGCGATTCTGTGAGAGATATGTCTCTATCTGACTTATAAGGTGCTAATTTGATTAGCGACTACATTGGTTATCGCCGTTTTCTGTCGTGAGCATGTTGAAGGGGTGACCTTATTGACGGGCGCTTAGTGCAAAAGCAACCGTATTGTGGAGGCACCAATTCTTCAATGCTTTGTTCAGAGAATGAGTGACCACCACTGTGGGCGTGACTTCTTAAATATACGGCGCTCTGACGAGACGCCAATCTCCCAGATTTCTCGAAGTGTCTCGGTTTTGTGTGCCATCATACTAGGCTTGTCGAGGTCTATCTTGAATCTCTGTTCAATGAAATCTACCTTATTGTTCGTACATGCTTGATCCTTGGAATTCTTGGCCATTAAAGTGGAATTAGTCTAGTCGAATGTCAGGGGCTATGGGTCCTAAATAAATGACATTTGAAATGCTACGGGTCCTAATCTGACCCTATTGGGCGAGGCAAAGTCCAAACGTGCACCGGTATCATGATGATCGGGTGCTGGCATTCACCAACTCGATCTACGGCAATTAGGGGTAATCATACAGTTGTGAGAACTCTTAAGTGTGTGACCAAATACTATCTAGTGCTAATCCATGAGGGGCAATCATATAGTCGTGAGCACCCCTTAAAGTGTGGCCATTCCTTCATAGTACTAGTTACATGAAAGCTCTCGTGATAATACTCGTCATAGAGAGAAGATTGTTATTGTTTCCTCGTGAATGCTATATTATGAAAGGTACTTGTTATCTCCTCATGAAAGTTATTGCTATACTCTCTTGTTATCCTCGTCTCTACACTTCATAAATGTATCCAGCATCTTGTTTACTCGTCTTTATGGTTTTAAATTTATCATTGCTTTATTGTTATAACTCATGCCATTATAGTTCTTGATTTGCCTTACTTTTGCGTGACCTGCATGAACATGTTAAATTGTAATTTACTTAAAGTTAGCTTGGAGCATGAGATATTAAGTCATACTGAGCGTTCGCTCACCCTGCGTTTTCTAATATTTTTCAGGTAATGACCTTAGCGATGACGAGACCGAACATGATGGGCAAGGGCAAGAGTGATGAGTACTCCGACATTTAGACGAACCATCTAGTCTGGCTATCTTGTGTCTTACGTTAAGTCTAGTCAAGTTTCTCATTGTAATTTTCTGTTATTGAGTCTTTTCTTTACTTTGCGTCTAATTTGTAATTAACTTATATTTGAAATAAAATTCTATTTTGTTCAAATTATATTTTGTCTTGACTATGTTCTGATTGACACGACTGTTTAACTGGCACGTTCCGAGCAAACGAACACGTTCCACTGCTATCGGTTCGGGGCGTGACAAAATGTGAACATCCAAGATGCCATTTTTGACTTTAAAGAGTAGGTAAACATGTGCTGCATAATTTGATATTTTTTATGATTTTTTTCTCTTTTTTCTCCTCTCTTTCTCCTTTTTCTTCTTTTTCTCCTCTGCTGCGTCGATGTTTCTCCCGCGTCTGCATCGACGCACGCCACCGCCCACCACGCCATCAGTCGACCTGCCGCATTTGCCGCTTCTGCTGACCCCGACCAAGCACCTGCCGTTGGAGACCCGCCGCTTGAAGCCTCCCGCCAAAGCCGCTCGAAGGCACTGTTGTTGGCGTTGACTCCCTGCATCAATCGCCGAAACCCACATGCATGTGTTGCATGGCTGGCCACCCGAAGTCAGCCGCTGACCCGCTTGCATGAAGCTCTGCCTTCGAAGCCCGTGTGAAGGCCTGCTGCCTTCGCCAACTGGCCACACGTGAAGATGCCACCAGCTGGCCCGCGTGCAGCGGTATATATGATATACCTTATATCATATATATATCATATATATACCTTATATATATATCTTATATATATATCACATATATATATCTAATATATATCTAATGCCAACTACTTTTTCCTTTTTCTTTCTTTTTTTCCTTTTTTAATTTTATTTTAAACAAGCCCATGGGCCTTTGGCCGATTTGTACTCTTTTTTTTCCTTTTTTTTTCTTTTCATCTTTAACGGACTTTGGCCCGCTATTGTGCAGACTTTGTGGAGTTCTTGCCATCGTCTTCTTTGTGCCTGTAAAATAGTATCAAAATTTAATTAAATCTAGCAACTAAATATATTGATACGAAATTGAGTTTAAGTGTGATATGTGCATATTGATGAATATTAAAGCTCATAAAAGGTGTGTATAACATAATTTAACATGTAAAAATGCACACTCATCAATAGTCAACTTCTTGTCTTTAACAGTAACCCTTCGCAACCAACCTTACCTTATAGGTATCAACCTTTTCATTTGCTCCAATTTTTCTTTTAAATATCCACTTGCATCTGATGGATACTATACCCTCAAGTGGATCTACCAAGTTCCAAACTTGGTTGGAGTACATGGAGTCCATCTCCGATTTCATGGCCTCTTGCCATATCCAGAAGTCATTACCACTTATTACTTTCTCATAGGTCTTAGGATCATCATCCTCATTATAGTGTGTCTTGTTCCCACCATCAGAGATATGTCCCACATATCTATCTGGTTGGATAGCTACACAGCCAAACCTACGGACAGTTTGTGTTTCAACCTGAATTGGTTCCTGAGACGATGCAGCTCCAGTTTGTTGTTCTAGAATCTCTTCTAGTTCTACCATGCTCCCACTGTTTCCTTCAAGGATATACTCTTCCTCTAGGAATACAGCTCGCTTAGCTATAAACGCCCTTTGATCGCTAGGCTAGTAGAAATAATATCCATAAGTTTCTTTAGGATATCCCACAAACTTGCATTTTTCAGTTTTGGATGCAAGTTTATCAGGATTGTGTCTTTTAACATGGGTAGGACAACCCCAGACCTTAACATTCTTAAGGTTTGATTTCTTTTCTTTCCATATCTCATATGAAGTGGAAGACACTGACTTAGACATAACTTTATTTAGTAAATGAGCAGCAGTGTCTAGGGCATAGCCCCAGAGCGACAAGGGCAATTCAGCAAAGCACATCATTGATCGCACCATATCCAATAAGGTACAATTCCTCCTTTCTATCACACCATTCAGTTGAGGTGTATAAGGAGTCCACTAGGATAATACTCCCATATCCTTTAAGTATTGTATGAATTCTGTACTCAAGTATTCCCCTCCTCGATCAGATCGAAGAGTTTTAATACTCTTCTCTATTTGTTTCTCTACTTCATTCTTGAACTCCGTAAATTTCTCAAAGGCTTCATATTTATACTTCATCAAGTACACATATCTATACCTAGAGAAATCATTATTGAAAGTAATGAAGTACAAGTAACCCTGACGCTGCGGCGTCGTAGAAAGGATCGACGGCACTCCAAAGACGCGAAGAAGACGGGATAACTACTGCCTCACGCAGCTCAGTCTCACACCGGACAGTCTCTCACCGGGCAATCTCTCTATCCTCACAAGGGAGATGGAGGGAAGGGAAGTAAGGAGAGGGAAACTCTTCTCATGTACAAGCTTCTTTTTATTCAATCTATGCATATGAAAATAACACACTAGCCCCCTTTATATAGGAAAGGCCATATTCCCCTAGGACAAAAATACCCCTAGTCTTTTCAACTAAACACATTCATGTCCTAGCCTAATAAAACAAAAGCCAACAACTTTTGACTATTAACCAAATAAAATAAAAATACTTTGACTTGGTTGTTAATAATACAATACCATCATAATAAAATACTAACAAATAAAAATACATACTCAATACACACAAATACATAAAAGTATGAATTCAGGAATACATACTTAGGACGCCAAGTCTTCAAGAAGCTGAGTCTCCGAGCCACAAGCTTGGTGGTATCGGGTCGGTGTGGCGTCGGCTCTGCGTGACTGGTCCGGTGGTGTCCCCACCAACCCTCCCGGGGCGGTTGGAACTTGACTCCGTCGAGTAGGGTGGGACATTGCTCTGGTAGTGCTCCAGCAGGTCTGGATCGAGGCGCTGGAGGTCTTCCCGGCTGATCCAGGAATCATCAGAAGGTGGACGGTCCCACCATTAGACAAGGTAGTGCTGGTACACCCTGCTCCGTGTAGTTGTTACCTGCTCATCCAGTATCCTCTCAATTTGCTCGCGCGGTGCTCTCAAGGCTGTTGGACGCACAGAGGTGGGCTCACTCTCAATGGGAGGAGAAGGCTCGAAAAGGTCACTAGGAATCGCTGTGGGTTCCTTGTAGGCCACTAGATCTGTCACATTAAAGGTAGATCTAATCTCATATTCAGGAGGTAAGTCCACAACATAGTCATTGGAGCTAATCTTTCGTAGTATTTGGAAGGGACCATCACTATGGGCTTACAACTTTTTAACGGCTCCCGAGGGGAGTCGTTCGGGTCGAACCCGTACCATAACCAAGTCACCTTCATGAAATTTATGGTAACGCCTATGCGAATCAGCCAATCATTTGTAGGTCTCATTACTGAGACTTATTTGCTTGCTAATTGATTCGTGCAGACTCTTGACATGCTGTGTAAATTCCTCGGCAGACTTGGAGGTCCTGCACTCGAAGGGGAGGGGAATGAGATCTACAGGTTTCCTAAGTTTGTATCCATGCACGACCTCAAATGGACTCATACCTATGGACCTATTGACAGAGCTATTATATGCAAATTTGGCTTTAGGCAAGAGAAGATCCCAAGTGCCAGAATGATCCCCTACAAGACACCTCAAAAGATTCTCTAAACTCCAAGTGACGACCTCTGTTTGCCCATCGGTTTGTGGGTGATAGGCAGTGGAGAATTTGAGCTTAGTGTCAACTAGGTGCCAAAGTGTCTTCCAGAAATAACTAGTGAACCGGACATCTTGGTCAGACACTATGGTTTGGGGGAGACCATGCAGACGCACGACTTCATCAAAGAACATGTGGGCTACTCTAAATGCATCAGATGTTTTGGAACATGCAATGAAATATGCCATCTTATAGAACCGATCAACTACCACGAAGATGGAGTCGTATTTGTGAGCAGTGCGAGGTAAACCAAGGATGAAATCCATGCTCACATCAACCCATGGTCTATCAAGAATGGAGAGAGGAGTGTAGAGACCAGTGTTTTGTTTGACCTGTTTGGCCATTGTGTATGTCCGACACTGGGCTACAATTTTGGCCACATCTTTCTTCAGGTCAGGCCAGTAAAAATGCTCCTCCACAGAATGGATGGTCTTGTTTCATCCAAAATGACCAGCAAGACCTCCAGCATGCATTTCCCAAATCAGAAAGTCCCATACAGAAGTCTTCGGAACACAGAGTTACTATCCTCGAAAGAGAAAACCATCTTAGAGTAGATAGTCATCAAATGTTGTTGAGGATCCAGCAGACAGAGCAGAATAAGCAGGGCCAAAATCTAGACACTCCCCATAGAGTGCCTTCATACGGTCAAACCCGGTGACCTCTACCCGAACAATGGTAAGAAGGGAGACCCTTCGACTCAAGGTATCGGCCACCTTATTCTCAATTCTAGCCTTATATTTTAGGACAAAGGTGAAGGACTGGAGGAATTCTACCCATCGACCGTGCCTGGTTTAAGCCCTTCTGAGAGCTAAGAAATTTCAAGGCCTCGTGGTCCGAGTATAAGACAAACTCTTGAGATAAGGGATAATGTCTCCAGTGTTTGACAGGTTGGACCACAGCATAGAACTCCTTATCGTATGTAGAGTAACGAAGCTTTGCATCAGAAATCTACTCACTGAAATAAGCCACAGGGTGGCTTTCCTGACTAACCACTCCTCCTATACCTACGTCAGATGCGTCATAGGATATCTCAAAGACTTGGGAAAAGTCGGGCAATCGGAGGACATGGCTTTGGTCATCAGCTCATTTATGACAAGAAAAGTATGGGAGGCGACTTTAGTCCACTCAAAATTTCATTTACAGATGTAATCCGTAATGTGTGCCATAATAGTGCTAAAATCCTTAATGAATCATCTGTAGAAAGTGGCTAACCCATGAAAACTGTGAACGTCATGAACATTCTGGGGTTCTGGCCAGTCTACTAAGGCTTTGACCTTGGATTGGTCCACAGACACTCCTTGACTAGAGACCACAAATACAAGGAAAGTGACCCGGTCTGTCATGAATTCACACTTCTTAAGGTTGGCATACATGATTTCTCTCCTCAGAGTCTCGCAGACTTCTCTCAAATGCTGGATGTGGTCCTGAGAGTTGTGACTATAGATGAGAATGTCGTCAAAGTAGACGACAACAAAGCGACCAATGATAGGGTGAAGGACTTCCGTCATAAGCCTCATAAAAGTGCTGGGGGCATTGGATAGCCCAAATGGCATGACGAGCCATTCATACAGACCTTCTTTTATTTTGAAGGTTGTCTTCCATTCATCCCCTGGTCGGATTCTGACCTGGTGGTAGCGACTTTTCAAGTCAATCTTGAAAAAGATGGTGGTTCCACTCATCATGTCAAGCATGTCATCAAGACGGGAAATTGAAAACCTATACTTGACAGTGATTTTGCTGACGGCACGGCTGTCAACACACATCCGCCAGGTGCCATCTTTCTTTGGTGTGAGCAAGGCAGGAACAACACATGGGCTCTTGCTCACCCTGAGGAAACCTTTTTGAATAAGGTCCTCGACAATTCTTTGGAGCTCAGCATGCTCCTTGGGGTTCAGTCGGTAATGGGGAATGTTGGGTAGGGTGGACCCGGGGCAACGTCAATGGTGTTAGTATTGGTGTACTACATGTCAATTTTAGGTCGGGTAGGCCCGATAGATGTACGATCTTGTTCATTATTAATAAAGTGATATTTGAGTGTAAATATGTGATTGTATATTACTTTATGATGTCCCAAGGATATGTGGTTGTAAAGTCAACTCGAGATGAGATCTCGATTATGAGACTGACTTTACATGGACACATACCTTAAACTGTTCATGGTTGGAGAGTAATCACTCGGGGACTTTGATTACCTATTAAACCAGTACACATGATGTGTTAGGGACCAGTCTCATGGTCGCTGGTGCGGGGCACCAACACATATGTGTAGGTGTATGTCCTTGGAGGCTGTACACTGAACTGATCCACTATTAGATCTTTAGATGGTTGATTATACCTAATGTTAACTGAAGATCCAACTGTCTCAGTAGCATCGTTGGTCCTTTGACCTAAGACATTGATCGGATCTTACACGAGGACTGGGATGGTTTAATTATTTGGCTAAGTGACTTTAACCATAAGTCACGAATTGCCGAGTCATTAACCATTTCATGATACGTGTGAAGATCATCAATGGTCAAGAGGGGATCGCTTACTGTCGGGTATATATCAGACAGTTAATGGGTCATGGCATTGATGCTCCATTAAATCCCTGGCCATGGTCGTGTGAGTTCGTTTAGTATGGACGTCATACACTTTAAGGAGGTCGTGGTCAAATGGCACGATCATGGAGTTTGACAGAAACCATACCCTCGATCGAACCAGACTCATAGAAGGAGCGAGTGATTATAGCGATGCGGCAACTATAGACTTACAGGTACTAGACAGGGTGGTTTAAACCCTGCGTCCTCTAGGATCACGCGGATTTGCTTGACCCAACGTGATTAAAGGTTCAGAATAAATTAAACTATTATTCGGCTAGTAGAAGCGAATAATAAGTTTAATTTACTTCTAATTGAGAATTAGAAGTTAATGGGCCTTAAACTAGAGTGACTATGGGCCTAGAGGATCACACACAATGGATTCTTAGGTGACGGATTATTATTGTACAAATGTATATATTAATTCCCTTAAATTCCTTTTGAAAAGGAGTATAAAAAGGGGCTTAATACATATGTACAATAATATAAAGGTCTTATATACAATTTTGGTCCTTATGGGCTCTTTTGAAAAGGTCCTAAATCTATATATATGCACCTACGAGAACTCCTCTTCTCTCTTGGCTTAATCAAGCACTAACAGCAAGGAGGAGAGGTTTTCTCTCCCCCCTTTCTCCCTCTTGCTCTCTCTCTCTCTCTCTAGAAGCCCTTTCTCTCTCTAGAAGGAGAAAGCTTGGGGAAGATCGTGCCGGGAGGATATCGTCGCTGCGCGAGGATCCGTGTGGATCTGTTCTAGAGGTCGTATTTCTGTGCGGCTCGGTGTTTACGAGATTCTGCATCGGGCACTGCGGACAGCGCCATTTCGCGCAAGGTGAAATCTGCAACCCGTAGTTAGGGGTTGGGATATTTTAATGCATCGATTAGAGAATGGTTCTAGGATTCTAGCAAGCTGGGTTCGGGTAAATAAATTTTTATTATCCGCTGTGTTGCCCGAAAAGTGTTGTGTGGAACCTTACAGTGGTATCAGAGCCACGTTTACGCTCTGATCGATGTATTAGCTCCGTATAGAATCATGTTTTAGGGGATAATCTAAAATCTTCAATTACTATTAGAAGACAGAGGTGCTGGGCATTTCTGTTCTTCCTGGATGCTGGGCATCTGCAGCAAATTTTTTTAAAAAAAAAATTACGCTGGGCGCAGTGCGCCCGCCCAGGTGCGTTGTTGTTTTTAAATAAAAAATTTGCTTTTTATTTATTAATTTAATTGTGGTATTCTAATATATATATATATATATATATACACACATTAAATTAATCTATATTATTATCTCAAATATTAATTATGTTATCTCAACAGAAAAATTTAAATGTTAAATTTTATTTAACTTTTGAATTTAATGAGGTAAGGTAATTATTATTTACTTTGAGATAAAATGGTAATAATTGAAGATAATTCTATGAAATTCAAGTTTTGAATTTTTAATTATTAGATAATTAGTAAATTCAGAATTTGAATTTCATTGAAGTTAAATGTATAAAAGTCAAATATTTGAATTTTTAATTATTAGATAATTGTTAAATTCAAATTTTGAATTTTAAAAATGATAATTGAGGATAATTACATTATTAAAATTTACTTTCAAATAAAATTATTAGATAATTAGTTTGAAGTTAAATTTAAATGATTGTCATATTTTCATCATCATCATCATCATCAGAGCCTTATCCCAATTAATTGGGGTCGGCTACATGAATCATGTTCCGCCAAAGATTTCTATCAAGTGCAATATTCATATTTAAACTCAAGGAACTAATGTCCTTCCTAATAACGTCCCACCATCTCATTTTAGGCCTTCCTCGAGCTCTTTTGCTAGCATCCACTAAGATTTGATCACATCTTTTAACCGGCGCTGAGTTAGGGCGACGAAACACATGTCCAAACCACCTGAGTCTATTTTCTCTCATTTTACTATCAATTGGAGCTATCCCTAAGTCCTTACGGATGCGCTCATTCCTAATCTTGTCTTTCTTAGTCTTGCCACATATCCATCTCAACATCCTCATCTCTGCTACACACATTTTGTGGATGTGTTCCTTTCGTACTGCCCAACACTCGGTACCATATAACAGAGCAGGCCTCACAGCCGTTCTATAAAACCTCCCTTTGAGTTTCACAGGCATACGACGATCACAAAGGACACCTGATGCACTTCTCCATCTTAACCAGCCTGCCTTAATCCTATATGTAACGTCATCATAAATCTCCCCATTCTCTTGTATGATAGATCCTAAGTATCGAAAGTTACTACTCTTCGGAATGTTATGTCCATCAATTAGAACCATGTCTTCCTGAACCACTCTCCCATTACTAAAATTACAGTGCATAAATTCTGACTTGCTCCTACTAATTTTAAAACCTTTAGACTCCAAGGCAAGTCTCCAACGCTCTAACTTAGCATTTAGAGCATCAATACTCTCATCAATTAAAACAATATCGTCTGCAAATAGCATACACCAAGGGATATCATCATGCAATTGTTTAGTTACTTCATCCATAACTAAGGCAAAGAGATACGGACTTAGTGCAGAACCTTGATGCAAACCTATAGAAACGGGAAATTCACCAGTCTCCCCAGCAATAGTTCGAACACTAGTAATAGCACCGTCGTACATATCCTTAATCAAATCAACATATCCTTGAGAGATTCCTTTCTTTCTTAATGTCCACCAAATCAATTCTCTCGGTACTCGATCGTACGCCTTCTCTAAATCAAGAAAAACTATATACAAATCTTTTCTCATCTCTCTATACTTCTCCATTAGCTGCCATAGCAAGAAAATAGCTTCTGTAGTAGATCTATTTGGCATAAAACCAAACTGATTTTCCAACACAGTAGTCATACCACGGAGGCGTTTATCAATTACTCTTTCCCAAAGTTTCATAATATGACTCATAAGCTTAATTCCACGATAATTATTACAACTTTGAATATCTCCTTTATTTTTATAGAAAGGAACTACAACACTTTTTCTCCAAACTTCTGGCATTCTCCGTTCCTTTAAAATTTTATTAAAAAAATCAGTTAGCCACTGAATACCAATATCTCCTAGGCCTTTCCATACTTCAATAGGTAAGCCATCTAGTCCTAAGGCCTTGCCCACTTTCATTTTTCTTAAAGCATCCTCCACTTCTGACATCTTAATACACCTGAAATATTGATATTTATCAAATATTGTGGACTCTTGGGTACCTTCTAAAGATAAATCCTTGACGGAATCTCCATTAAGTAACTTCTGAAAATAGCTATGCCACCTCCCTTTAATCTCAAGATCCTTAGTTAAAACCCTTTGATCTTCACCTTTAATGCACCGAACATGATCTAAATCTCTAGTTTTCCTTTCTCTTAATTTAGCTAGTTTAAATATGTCCTTTTCACCCTCTCGGGTTCCTAATTTATTATATAAATCTTCAAATGCCTTTGATTTGGCTTCGCTGACTATTTTCTTAGCTCTCTTTTTAGCGATTTTATAAGCTTCTAGGGTTTGAGCATTTTTGTTAGCTTACCAAACTTTAAAGCATTCCTTTTTTACTTTAATGGTATTTTGAATTTCCTCACTCCACCACCAAGTCTCTTTTTCTAAGTTCTTTTTACCTTTAGATTCGCCTAAGAGTTGTTTTGCAACCCTCGTTATACAATTTGTAACATTATTCCACATTACATTAGTTTCTTGTTCTAAATTCCAAATATTTTCCTTTAATAGATGATTTTTAAATGTTTCTAAACTTTTACCTTTTAAATTCCACCATTTAATCTTGGAATAATTATTTATAATGATCTTTCTTTTGAATTTAGGGATAGTGACATCCATTACTAACAATCTATGTTGAGGGGCTAGACTCTCACCAGGAATAACTTTGTAATCTTTACATAAAACTCTATCGACCTTCCTAATGAGAAAATAGTTAATTTGACTTATATGTGTTCCACTCTTGTATGTTATTAAGTGTTCGTCCCGCTTCTTAAAGAAGGTATTAATAATTGCTAGATCATAGGCCATAGCAAAATCAAGAATAGTGTTATCCATATCATTTCTATTACCAAAACCAAGCCCTCCATGAATCCTCTCATAGCCTCTATTATCTATACCCACATGACCATTAAGATCCCCTCCAATAAAGATTCTCTCTTCACTAGGGATATTTTGGATCAAACTATCAATAGCCTCCCAAAATTACTTTTTAATGCTCTCTTCTAATCCTACTTGAGGTGCATATGCACTAATTATATTCAAAATATCATCACCTAAGATAAGTTTAATTACCATTAGTCTATCCCCCAATCTATTTACTTCCACAACTCTGTCTTTTAAGTTTTTATCTATTATTATAGCAACACAATTTCTAGAGTTATTATTACCCGTATACCAAATTTTATACCCATCAATGTCTTTAGCTTTATGTCCTTTCCACCTAGTTTCTTGTAAGCAAGCTATGTTAACCCTCCTGTCCTTCATTAATTTAACTAATTCTAAACTCTTACCCGTTAAAGTTCCTATATTCCAAGTAGCTAGACGGATCCTATGTTTTTGGACTTGCTTCTTTACCCGTGTGCGTCCAACCCCACACGAGAACCCTTGCCTATTTGACACCGCAATCGGACGTCATTACGGCGCGTCGCTTACGGGGGACGCCCTAGCTAGCCCTTGCTCACTTGTCATTCCATCCGGGTTCCGATGTAACGCGTCGCTTACGGGGAACGCCCTAGCTGGCCCTTGCTCACTTGTCATTCCATCCGGGTTCCGATGTAACGCGTCGCTTACGGGGAACGCCCTAGCATTAGCACATAATGTATTTGGATCAGAATTCATGTTGGAGATGTGACAAAATTTTACTGCTGGCTGTCGACCTAACGCAAACCCTCCTCTTTTCTCACCCGGGCTTGGGACCGGCCATGGCAGAGTTGATTGTCATATTTTAATTTTAATTTTAAATTAGATTATTAGATAATTAAATTTAAATTTAAATTTAAATAATTATCTCAATTATCTGACTTATTTGAATCAGATTCAAATATGCATACCCCTGTTATAAATGATGATTCTTTACGTGATTTGCTTAATTTACCTTGTATTGGCTTGCTTAAGTGTTTAATTTTAATTTATCCAACTTCGATTTTTTAAAATTAAACAAAGTTAGTCTATTTTTGTTTGCACGTCCCATTTTTCAATCCAAAAGTAAGGATTATTTTTCAGAAATAACTCTTGATTGATTTTACATGAATGGGTTGACAAGTGATCATGGACTTGGTTAATGTAATTAATTGGGGTCTGCGAACCTCCTTTCTCTCTCTGTTAAAAGTCCTATGTACTTCTATCTCCCTTTAAAGTTGTACTCGCCCTAAGGGCTGTTGAAATTTGAGTGACATGTAATTTAAATTTTGCCGGCCTGCGTGCCGTGTAAAAGTTATAATTAATGCGGCGTCGGAGTTTGAAACCGCGGAGCACACTCGACCAGGACGATCCAGCTGCTTCGGAAGCGGGCCGGATGTCTTAGTTACATTAGGAATAAAGTCCATGATCACTTGCGATTTAATTTGTGCATTGGATGCATTTACTTTGTGCAAACTACTAGGTACGGTAAATATATTGGATATATTTATATTACCACCTAGGGTGAGATCAAGATAAAATCAAATTCCCTCGCGATTTAATTTTAGATCTGGTAAGCGTGGCTCTAGGAGTCGTCATGGCCCTCCATCATTATGGGGTTAATGAACGTCTTCAACTCATGGATTTGTTGTGCTTTCCACAAGATTCATGGGCTTGGAGGCGGGATGTAACCCCAAGGCTAGGCCTCAATAGGGTGAGGAATTGATCCCGACCTTGTTGTGCTTTCCACAAGGGTCGGATCATGAACTCATTGCTATAGAGTAAGGGTGGTTAGATCTAACCGAGAGTATCCCTTGTTGTGCTTTCCACAAGAGGATGATTTCTCGGGGTCCAAACATCAGATATTACATTAGATGCAAGTGCCTGTTGACTGCCCTTGAGATGGTGTATGGCTTGTTGTGCTTTCCACAAGGTCGTACATCAGTCTCGTTGAGATTCTGACCCACTAGGATGATCCCGTTGATCTCATGTTCTATATACTGAGGATTATATAGTTCGATCGAAAAATAGTTAGACTAACTAAGATAGAAAACCACATCTAAATTATAATTTGAGCATATGCTAAGTTATCTTTTATTTCTTATCCAGATTACAATGTCGTCGTCCAACCCCCTCCGTGGCATCTTGGATGCCAACAGGCTGACCAGACCTAACTTCTCATATTGGCTGCGTAATCTACACATAGTCCTCACCGCCGAAAAGATAGCTTACGTGTTGGACACGGTTCATTCTGAGGTAACTCCAAATGCCGACGAGGGCGATTTAATGACTTATGCCAAATGGTCAGAAGATTCTTCCCTTGCCCAATGTTACATGCTGGCCTCAATGGCTCCTGAGCTGCAGATGCAATTTGAAAAGAGTGATTGTAGAAGCATACTTCTTAACCTACGCCAGCTCTTCGGGGAGCAGGGCAGGATTGAGAGGTATGATATCTCCAAGAAACTTTTCAGGACACGGATGTCGGAGGGTGCTTCAGTACAGGCTCATGTACTGAAAATGATGGAGTGGATTGAGATACTCAATGCACTGGGGTTCAACTTGGATCTTGAACTGTGCATTGATCTTATACTCCAATCATTGTCCGATTCCTTTTCTTCTTTCATCATAAACTTTAACATGAATAGGATTGATGCAACTCTCCCGGAGCTGCTCAACATGTTAAAGAGTGCTGAAGGGACTATGCAGAAAGATAAACCATCTTCTTCTGTAATGATTGTTGACCGGGCCAACAAGAAAAAGAAGGACACTCAGATATCCACCAAATGTGACAAAGGGAAGGGAAAGAAGAAGGCCATATGTAAGTAACTCGCCAAAGTTGACAAAGGGAAGGGCAAGAAGAATGAAAAAGAAGACAAGTGTTTTCGATGCGGGGAAACAGGGTATTGGAAAAGGAATTGCAAGGCAATCCTAAATGAAGGTATTTTCGTCATAGACCTTAATTTGTCATATATGGAATCAACATCATGGATATTAGATACTGGATGTGCATCTCATATCTGCAACTCTGTGCAGGTGCTGGCAAATAGAAGGCGGCTGGGCAAAAAGGAGATTGAATTGAGGATGGGCAATGGAGCTTTAGTTGCTGCCAAAGCTGTCGGGACTGCACGCCTCAGTTTACCTTCAGGAGTCATTCTGGAACTGAATGACTGTTATTATGTTCCTAATATTTTTAAGAACATTATTTCAATCTCTGGCTTGTATAACATTGGATATACATTGGCTTTTAATAGCACTAGGTGCTCTTTAATGAATAATGGTTTGATAATAGCCAATGATTCATTAGTCAATGATCTTTATGTATTAGATGCATGTTCTAATGTTATGCATGTTTCCAATACTAATGAAGTGAATTCTGCATATCTATGGCATTGCAGGCTTGGTCATGTATGTGAGAAAATAGTATCTCATTTACACTCAAATGGGTATTTGAATTCATTCGAATACAAACCATTTGATACCTGTGAGTTGTGTCTCATGGGGAAGATGACCAAGGCTCCCTTTAGTGGACATGGTGAGAGGGCTGCTGATCTTCTCGAGCTCATACACTCGGATGTGTGTGGACCCATGTCCATGGAAGCAAAATGGGGTCATCTCTATTTCATTTCTTTTATTGATGACTTCTCAAGATATGGCTGTGTATTTAATGAGACATAAATCACAAGCCTTTGAGAAGTTTAAGGAATACAAGAAAGGAAGTAGAGAAACAGACTGGCAAAAGTATTAAAGCTCTTCGATCGGATCGAGGAGGTGAATACCTTAGCCATGAATTTATTTCTTATCTTAAAGATAATGGAATTGTTTCTAAGTGGACTCCACCGTATACACCACAGCACAATGGTGTATCCGAAAGGAGAAACAAGACCTTGTTAGACATGGTCCGATCCATGATGTCTATGTCAGGACTACCCTTGTCTCTCTGGGGCTATGCCTTAGAGACTGCAGCATATTTACTGAATAGGATCTCAAGTAAATTTGTTCCTTCTATACCATATGAGATATGGAAAGGCAGGAAACCAAATTTTAATCACATTAAAATTTGGGGGTGTCCTGCCCATGTAAAGAGGAACGATAGTGATAAACTTGAGTCTAAAACTGATAAGTGTAGGTTTGTGGGATATCCAAATGAGACATTTGGATATTATTTCTATCACCCTTCTGAGCAAAGGGTCTTAGTGGCTAAGAGAGCTGTATTTCTGGAAAGAGAATATCTTCTCCAGAAAGATAGTGGGAGCCAAATAGAATTGGACGAGGTCCAAGAACCACAACCCGTACACACAAACTCATTAGATGAGACTGTATCGATTGATCCTATTCAGAGTGAAACACAGACACTACGAAGATCTGGTAGACTACCAAGAGAACCTGAGAGATATGTTAGACATGTCTCAAAGAGGTCCTCTAAGGTATGCATCGATGAGGATGAAGATCCTCAATCCTACCAAGAGGCGATCCGTAGTGCGGACTCCGAGAAATGGCAAGAGACAATGGATTGAGAGATCCAGTCCATGTACACCAACAAAGTTTGGAACTTGGTTGATGTACCCGAAGGGAAAGTCCCTATCAGCTGCAAGTGGATTTTCAAAAGGAAAATCGGTGTAGATGGACAGATTGACACATACAAGGCCAGATTAGTAGCGAAAGTGTATCGTCAAAGACAAGGTATTGACTATGACGAGACATTTTCACATGTGGTCATGGTTAAGTCAATCAGAATCCTCCTTGACATTGCTGCATACCTGAATTATGAGATTTGGCAAATAGATGTGAAGACAGCTTTTCTGAATGGAAATCTGTCAGAAGAGGTGTACATGGTACAGTCTGAAGGATTCACTTCCATACTTCATCCTAATAAGGTATGCAAACTTCGGAGGTCTATTTATGGATTGAAGCAGGCATATCGGAGCTGGAACTTAAGATTTGATGAGGCTGTCAAATCTTTCAACTTCATTCGGAATGAAGATGAACCCTATGTTTACAACAAGGTCAGTGGGAGCTCTGTGACCTTCTTGGTCCTATATGTTGATGGCATCTTATTCATTGGGAATTATGTAGGGATGTTGACATCAACTAAGTGTTGGTTGTCCAAGACCTTCTCCATGAAGAATTTGGGAGAAGCATCCTATGTGCTGGGCATAAGGATCTATCGAGATAGATCTAAAAGGATACTAGGATTATCCCAATCCATGTACATAGATACTATCCTCAAAAGGTTTAGGATGGAAAATTCCAAGAGATGTCTCATTCCTATGAGACATGGAATTTGCCTATCTAAGGGGATGAGCCCTAAGACATCTGAGGAAGTAGCACACATGAATAAAGTACCCTATGCTTCGGTCATAGGGTCAAACATGTATGCAATATTATGTACATGGCCTGATGTTGCCAATGTTTTGAGCATTGTCAGTAGATATCAGGCAAATCCAGGCGAAGAGCACTGGAAGGTAGTAAAGGGCATCTTTAAGTACTTGCGAAGGACTAAGGATCTTTTTCTGCTTTATGGAGGAGATGACCTACAGCTTAGAGTTTACACAGACTCTAGTTTCCAGTCAGATCTAGATGACTGCAAATCCATGTATGGGTTTGTATTCATGTTGAATGGAGGGGCAGTCAGTTGGAGAAGCTCCAAGCAAGATACGACTGCAGACTTGACGACGGAGGCAAAATATATTGCTGCAACTGAAGCTGCTAAGGAAGCCGTCTGGATGAAGAAATTCATCTTGGAACTTGGTGTAGTTCTCGAGATATCAGCTCCCATCTGTAGACATGTCATTTCTGACGTTACGATGAGTAAATCCCATGTTATACCGTAATGCCCTGAAGTGGCTTACATTTTCTTTTATTTGAGTGATTTTCGTAATTGTGGTTAAATTGTATTATTTTGTGAAAGGGAGAAAATTAATATACATATATATATAAATAAACAAAAGAGAAAATAAAATCCAAAAAAATGTGTGTGTATAATTATGTTTACATAAAAAAATGTGTAATTGATTTTCTTTGATAATAAATTTATTTTTGTAAATATATATAAGTGATTACTATATGTATAAAATAAATATATTAATTAAAAAGTAAAAAGATATGATAACTATAAACATAAATAAATAATAATAAAAAATAAATAAAACATAATAATATATTTATTATCCTTCCATCCTTTTCTCCCCCCTATTTTCTTCCCTCTCTCTCACGTAATCTCCTCCTCCCTGTTCCCACCCTCACTCTCACGTAACCTCTCTTCTCATCCGTTCCCACATCTATCTCTCTCACTTTGGATCCTTTCATTCAACCCCAACTCCATCGGAACCCCAAGACCTCCACACCCTCCCATGCATGCTCCCCACCGTCTCCCTCTCCCGTGTGTGAACCCATCCCACTCCTTCTCTCTTGTGTGAAACCCCCACTCTATTGCCACTGCCACCCCCACGTCCGCCCGCTGCCGCGACGCACCCGCCAGCCACCGGGCACCTCCCCTCCGCTAGCACCGTGAAGCCCCCCACGCAAATCACCCCAGCCGACCACGCCTCCACGACCTCACCGCCGCTGCACACCGCGACCAACTCCACGCCACCTGCACCATTCTCCCCCTGCATCTCCTCACCGCCACCGCCCGGCGTCCCGTCGTCCGTTTCCACCTCCACCTCCGGCCGCTCTTCCTCACCCCGTCGTCCACCCCGACCGCGCCCCAGACGCAGCACCCTGCACCGACCACCTGCATGCATGCCCCCTCTCCTCATCGTCCGCCTGTGAGCTGCCCCGCCGGCCACCTCCGTCGTCTGTCGGCCACCCCCCGACGCCGTCGGCCACCTCCCTCACCGCCTCCACCGCTCGCCACCGCGGCGACCCCGTCCGTAGCGCCCCACCGCGGCCACTCCGTCGACCTCGTCTGCACCAGCCACCGCCCTCGCGAGACCCCCCCTCTCCCTGCCTTTCTCTCCCTCTCCCGTTCTTTCTCTCCCTCCCTCTCTTCTCCCCGCCGCGACCGCCGCGGCGGTCGTCTTCTTCCTTCCTCCCCCCTCCACGGTCGTCCTCCCGTCTCTCTCTCATTCTCTCTCTGCTCACTCCCCCCTCCGCCACTGCTCTCTCTCTCTTTCCCTCTCCCTCTCTCTGTCTCTCGTTCCCTCATCTCGCCGTCCCTCTCTTCCTCTCCCTCTCTCTCCCGTTTCCTCTCTCTCCCTCCCGATCTCCCTCTCTGCTTCTCTTTCTCTCTCCCTCTCTCTCTTCCCGCCGCACTCTCGCTCCCGTTTCTCTACTCTCTCTCTCTCTCTCTCTCTCTCTCTCTCTCTCTCTCTCTCTCTCTCTCTCTCTCTCTCTCTCTCTCCCGTGTCCCCCCTCTCTTCTCTCTTTCTCTCTCCTCTCGCACCCCCACTCTTTCCCTCTCTCTCTCTCTACCTCTTTCCCTGTTTCGCTCTCTCTCCCCCTTTCTTTTTTTATTTTATCACCTCTCTCTCTTTCTCCCTCTCTCTCTCCTCCCTCACCGCCTCCCTCTCCCCCTCTCTCTTCCCCCTCTCGGTTCTCTCCCTCTCTCACTTTTTCTCCCTCTCACTCTCTCCCTCTCTCTTTCTCGATCTCCCCCTCTCTCCCACATTTTTTATTTATTTTTTTTTATTTTTTTAATCCTCTCTCTCACCCTCTCGATCTCTCTCTCTCTTTTTCATTTTTTTAATCATCTTCCCTCTCCATCTCTCTGCCTGTCTCTCGTCGCCCCCCTCTCTTCACCCCTTTTTTTTCTTTTTTATTCCTCCCCCTCATTCTCTCTCTCCATCTCCCTCTCCCATCTCTCTTTTTCTCTCTTCTCACCGCGCCCCCCTCTCTCTCTCTTCTCCCTCTTGATCTCTCCTTCACCGTCTTTTTCTCTTTTCTTGTTTTTTTTATTCCTCTTTCTCTCCCTCCCTTTCTCTCACTCTTTCCCTCTCTCTTTCTCTCACTCTCTCCCCTCTCCCCTCTCATCTCTCTGTTCTCTCGATCTCCTTTTCTCATTCCTTTTTTTTATTTATTTTTTTAACCCCCTTCGTCATCACTCTCTCTTCTCTCCCTCTTTATTCTGTCCCCCTCCCTCTGTCTCTTTGTCCCGTCTCTCTCTCCCTCTTTCTTTCTATTCTTCATTATTATTGTTATTTTTTATTAATCTCTCATGTATATTATATTCACATATATATAGTACTGATATACATCTATTATATATATACTATTTATAGATTGTATTCATATACTATATATGAATAATATATATATTAAACATATAGTATTTATATAGTAGTTACCACTATGTATATATAGTTTTTATATATATAGGACTTATATATATACACTATATGTATCTATCTCCTGTTTTGTTTCCTTATACATATATTGTATATATATATATATAATTAAAGTCGTAAAGAAAAATAAAAAAAAAGAGTTTTCTCTCTCCCTTTCTCGTCTTCTCTCTCAAATTCATGTTCTTTTATTTTGACCAACTTACATATGTGTTTATATATGTTTGTACTTACGCATACGTTAAATATTTTTAATATGGCTATGTAATATTTATATAAATATATTTATCATTCATATGTGTAGCTTGTGTGTGTGTGTGATTATGTTCGGCTTAATCAGCTTCTGAAGTCTCTCTGAAGCTCCTTCGGTCGTGCTGTGCACGTGATGTTGAAGCCCTTCTCAAAGCTCGTCGCTGGCCTCCCTCGATAAGCTTTTCTCCCTCCCTTATTTTTATTCAGTCAGTTAATATATTGCATGCATCATTTAACATATGTGCCATGCCTTTCTCTCCGAGAGGGCCTCCCTTGTGAGTGTCTTTGTATCTGTGCATTTCATCATGTCATTCTCCCACCCTTTTAGTTCTAAAGGGGTTTTAAAAACACCAACCAGGTACGTGTTCGTTTATGTTATTTACCGTTTTATTATCTAAGGATTGGTACTACACCCCCGTCATTCTCATTTAGTTATTTTCTTCTCTGTTTGTTCTTTGTGTAGGGGTAACCAGTTATAAGGCCCTCTTCTTCGGCCTGTCGAAAGAAGAGGAAGAAGGAGTCCACGTCAGTCCCCTTCCTAAGGCGAAAGCGATCAATCCACTCGGGACCCTCGGTCCCTGGCGATCACAACACTCCTAACGCGCGCTCCATTATGACTATCTTTTGTTCTAATAACACCCGCGGAGAGTTACTTCCCGCAGCGGTTATCTTCTTTTGTCTCTGACCTCACCCGCGCGGAGGATTATTCCCCGCGGCGGTTTCTGTGATTTACTTTCTGTATATCTAACTCCTAATTGGTGCGGTGGGTCACCTCCCGCGACCGTTTCCATTTCAGCATTTTATTTTCTGCACTTTACTTTCTAATTCCTAACTATTTAATTTCAGCATTCCCCTATCATCGCTTTAAAACCCCGTGAAGATCAACATCTCGCGGCGGTTTATTTGATCCCTTTTCCTTTCCTGTCACATATACTTATCTTATAGTAAAACCCCTCAGAGGCCACAGTCTCGTGGTGGTTTATACTATATATATATATATATATATATATATATATTATTTATATTATTTATGTTGCATTAAAGACCCCTCAGAGGCCACAGTCTCGTGGTGGTTTATATATATATATATACTTATACTTATTATTTATGTCACAATAAAAACCCGCAGAGGCCACAGTCTCGTGGTGGTTTATATATTTATATACTTATATTTATTATCTATGTTATAGTAAAAACCCCGCAGAGGCCAATGTCTCGTGGTGGTGTGTATATATATATATATATATTATTATTTATATTACATTAAAAATCCCGCAGAGGCCAATGTCTCGTGGTGGTATATATATATACTTTTATTTATTATTTATATTACATTAAAAATCCCGTAAGGCCAATGTCTCGCGGTGGTTTCTATATGTACATATATTAATTATTGCTCATATTGTTATTTCCTGCTAAGACCCCGCAAAGACCAATGTCCTGCGGTGGTGTGCTCTTATTCATATTGTTCTTGTAACTGTCCAAGGAGTGATATATCGTTGCAATTTCCGAGTCCACGTGTCTTTCCGTCTGTCAATTTCTATTACGTAGAGTTCCAGGACTCGAATTCGGTATATGAAAAGCTGCTCTCGGAACGGTGGGTTACGCCTACCGGGAAGGGGTTCAGTTTGCGTGAGAGGGTCTTCGGACCCCTATCTCCGCCATGTACCGGAGTTCGGTCAGTCTAAATTCTTCTGTCTCCATTAGAGTGTCATCTGTAGTGTACTTGTCCACCGTTCTTTCATATCCCCTATAGCGCGCGTTTCATTGTTTGTCCTCATTTCTTTCACCCTTTATTACTCAGAGAGGGAGAAACCCCATCTCTCTCTCTCAGTCCACCACGTGACGCGTTCACATCTCTGGCGATCACGGTGGGACCTGCTTTTTGCTTTTCTGGTTACCCACAAGCTTTCGGCACCCACGTGTGCCCCTCCTTTTGACACCCACGTGTGTCCCTCTTTTCGGCACCCACGTGTGCCCTTCCTTATTGCGCCCCCGTGCGCTCACTCCCCTCGTGCACCTCGTGCACTCCCCCGGTCCTTTGTGGTTACTTGAGAGGATAACGTTGTCTCGTGCACCACGTGCATTTCCCCTACCATTCGGCACCCACGTGTGCCCTCCCTACCATTCGGCACCCACGTGTGCCCCTACCATTCCGCACCCACGTGTGCCCTCCCTACCATTTGGCACCCACGTGTGCCCCCTCCCTACCATTCGACACCCACGTGTGCCCCTTCCCCTACCATTCGGCACCCACGTGTGCCCCTTCTCCTCCATTCGGCACCCTCGTGTGCCCCGCCTCCTTGTTCCCCTCTCTTTGGCATCCTCGTGCCCCACCTCCTTATTGCGCCCACGTGCGCTACGTCATTCCCCTTGTGCACTACGTGCACCCTTAGAGCCCCTTTCTCTTTTTTCAAGTGATCTACGTGTCTCGGAAAGAGGAACGGTTGTATCCTACTCCATCTGTTTATTGCTTTTATATCCTTGTTATATTATTGTGATTATCTCTGTTCTATTTGTGTGTTTATCTCTGGTATTTGTGTGTTATACATCTTTTATTCAGCACTGCATTTCATGCATTTACCCCTTTTCTTTTCTTTCTTTTACTTATTTAAGGATTAACCCCTCTCGGTGAAGGAAGGACTCTCCGTCGGGAATTCCTCTCGACGGACTAGGATCTCCTCCATTGGGACCTCCGTAAGTCCCCGACAGCGAAGGATTCCCTCTTCGTTCACTGGGCTGGTTGTACCACTGAAGTACCCCGGAGTTAGTTACCTATTCGTGGTGAGACGAGTGCCCCTAGCTGACACGGCGGTAAAACAAAGTGCAATTAGGGTCCCTCCTACTAAGTGTGAATTTTATATTTGTTAAAATCAAAAAAAGAGAAAAAGAAAAATCAAAAAAATTAAGAAAATCAAAACACAAAAAAAGGGTTAAAACAAAAACAAAAAAAATGGCGTAAGATCATCCACTTGTCTGTTAATCTCTGATACTTGTTTGCTAGTGTATGCATTTACGCTCTGGTAAAATTACAGGAATGGCTCACGACTCTTCCGAAGAGAATCAATTAGGTCGTGGTCAGTCAGCTGACCCACGGGTCCACGCAATGGACTCAGGCCCCTCCCGCGACACCTCACAAGAGGTCCCCGTTGTTCCACGGGAGGTAGCTCCACCCCAGGATATCTTTTCCCTTTTGGGTGTCCTCGCTAGTACACAGCTCAGCCCTGAGCAACTTCTGGCCTTTCAGGCCATTTTAAAGGGGAAGTCTGTTTCTCCCCCTCCTCAGGAGTCAACTCCGGCTCCCACGTCCTACCAACAGCCGCTCCAGGCTACTACATCACATGTATATGTCGCTCCTTCTTCTTCATTTCAAGGACAGGCGAGCCAACAGCCCGCCTCTCACCAATTCCCCCCTCTACAGTCTCAAACCCCTGCCATCCCTCATACGGTACCCCAAGCGGGTCCGTCCACTGGTGGGCCACCATACCCATCTGGCTCAGGGTTCCCTTCTCAGGTCCCTATAAGGCCTTCTCAGCCTCAATGGCAGGCCCCACTTTCACCTGCCGAGGAGCTCACTCAGTCCCTCCTCAACAAATACACTGAAATGAACGAGGAGTTCCGAAATTTCAAGAAAGAGGCACATGGGAAGTCTGTCCCTGACATTTCCCTGCCAAATCTCCCCATATTTCATCTTCCTCCCTCCGAAATGCCTACATACCGTAGGTATAACGGCACGGGAAATCCTTATATTCACATCAAGGATTTTATGTATGAATCTTCCTCATGGCAGAACGATCCAAAATCCCTGGCTTACCTTTTTCGGAAATCATTGGATGGTCCCGCCCTAGAATGGTTCTATTCCCTAGAGCCGAGTGAGGCTGGAGATTTTGAAATTGTCAAAGCCAAATTCATACAGAAGTACCGGGATAGGGTCGGTCCCTCCCTTTCTATCACCGACCTAGTTGCTGAGAAAATGAGGTCAGATGAGGATTTTGTCCAGTATGCTGATAGGTGGAGGTCTCTGGCCGATAAAATAAAGGATACCTTTCAGAACCCGAGCAAGTCAAGATGATTGTGTCTAATGCAACCCCGCAGTTTAGACACATTTTAGCCATGAATAAGCTTACCACGATGGAGGAACTTTATGAGAGGGCTCGGTATATCCAGACCCAATTAAAAGATTCCCCCATCATGCATATGTTTGAACCCTCAAAGCCAAGGGTGTTTAAGAAGACGGGCACTGGTGTCCAAGGAGGAACAACTGAGGGAGTCGTCATAAACGAGCAAGTGAGTGTGCTTGGCAGCCCCAACCAACCAGTTAACCCAAGGCCTCCTCAGGTTTCACGACCTCCCTTTCAACAAGGTCCACCTCTTTATCGTCCTCCACCCCAAAATAACCCCCTTCAAAACAACATGCCTCAACCCTTTCATCCCCAACAACAACAACAACCACAACCTCAGTATCACCAAGTTCCACCCCCGGGAAATTACGGCCCACCACAACAACGGATGAGGCCCATTGGACCCAAAAGAGCCCATTATCCACCATTGCCCGAGGCATTGCCGGACATTTTTAATGCCCTCATGGCTGCCAACCTACTTACTTTGCCCAAAGAAAAGTTTGCATGGCCCCCAAATGCTGATACCTCCAGGTACTGTGTCTATCACAGACAGCCGGGTCATACGGTGGAGAATTGTTTCAACTTCAAAGATTACATTTACGACATGAATGATCTCGGTGAAATCGATTGGGATGAAATGAGGCGATGCATCGCCACCCTAAAGGCCAGGAGACCTCCGCCTAGGCCACAGTTACCACAACAACCACAGCAACAACAACAGCCTCAGCAGGCCCCACAACAGCAGCCTAATATGGGCATCATCCATAACCCGCTTCCGGAGCACCAACAGCCCAACTACCAGGTTAATCCGATTTCCTCCTTCTCGGAAGTTGGAAGAGAGCAAACCTGTCATTTAGAAAGCACCTCTGTCCTTGCTACCAGTCATACCACCAATCAACCTCCTCGTCTCCTTCGAACAGCATCTTCTTACCATTCAACCCCCTCACAACCCCTATTTGGTCCTTCTCCCGTTCCACAGCCATCACGCCCTCTTATTCGTACCCCTATCATCAATTCACCGTTAGTCCATCACCAAAGGCCATCTCACACTCCTTTTTCACCCCTAAGTCCCCTGACCACTTCTTATTCCTCTAATTTACCATCTACCTCTATCGCACCTTTACCCCCGCCTTCTAACCATTTTACCGCCCATTACCCGTATGACACACCATCCACCTCTACCCCCATTGAACCTCCTCTTCCACCATCTAAACCTCTTATCATTCACCATTCATTTGAGGTCCCCTCTACTTCCGCTATACCCCCTCCATCATATAAACCCCTTATCGTCCATCATCCACCCCAAGTCACCTCCGTTTCTAATCTACCTCAACCATCTAAACCCTTTATCATCCGTGATTCACCCGAGACTCCTTCTACCTCTACTATACCTCCACCAAGCAAACCCCTAATCAAAACCCCTACACCCATCATAACCCCTATCCCACCAACCATTCCTCCATTATTACCCCTTAAAACCTTGTTAAAATCCACACCTAATACCATAGAGGTGCAACAAGACCCACAAGCAATGGTGCTCCGGAGTGGAAGAATGTTCCACCGGGTGTTTCCCCAGAATAGTCAGGCCCCTGAACAATCTCGGCCTGAGAAAGATAAGGAAGAGCAGTCAGAAGAGTCTATCCCTGGGACCCAGTATGACTTGTTGAAACATCTGGATAAGACGCCTGCCCGTATCTCCATCCTCGAGTTGATCAAAAGATCCACATCTCACCAAGAAGCTTTGAAAGACTATCTTCAAAAAGTCATGGTGAACGAGGATCTCCCTGTGGAGAAAATCTCGACAGTCCTGACGCCCACTGATACACAACCGCCTATCATGTTCACAATCACGAGCTTGCCCCCAAGGAAGCTCGAAAATATGCGTTGTGTATTGCGGTGAAAATCAATGGCGTGTCAGTGGATCCGTGCCTGGTGGACACGGGCGCGTCTATAAATGTGATTTCCCCGAGTACTCTCAAGCATGTGGGGTCGATGAAGAACAACTCATGCCTCCTCAATCACAGTCACGGCCTACGACAACAGTAAGAGGCCGCCAATGGGGATGATTACCCTCAATGTAGAACTAGGTCCTGTATCAGTCTTTACGGAATTTCATGTCCTTGATATGGATCCCACTTTCAAGGCTATACTAGGCCGTACCTACATTGAAGCTATGAATGCTGTACCATCCACCAATCATCAGTGTTTGAAATTTCCATATAAAGGATGGGTTATCAAGGTAATGAGCATGCCTCTCTGTTCTACGGTGGATGCCATCAACACCTCTTTGCCTTCGGTCTGGCCGACTCATCGGCCCATACTATCCTTGTTGGATGTGTATGACCCTGTCGTGCTCCCTTCACACAACAAAAGCCATTCCCTATGTTAAACTCACGTCTCCCCTCCGCTCCAAAGGATGGGAGATTATGAGAAATATTGGCTACCAAGATGGCAAAGGTCTAGGGGCACAACTGCAAGGAAGGCTGAGACCACTCCAAAAGATAAAGCCAATCCATAGAGCTGGCTTGGGTTTTAAGGGGCCATTCGAATCAGACGGCAAACCCCTCACTTGGACTTTGTCCTCACATTTCAAAAAGGGGCCCATCGTCCAGATGGGAGATCCTCCACTGGAATCACCTGGGGGGTCACGGGATGTGTTTTTAGCTCAAGGATGTTCAAGGATCCCTAAAAGAGGAAAGATTGTCTACCTGGATTGTGAATGGTATAAATGGTTTGACATACCAGATATATCCATTGCACTGGAAAGAATGTTCTCGCCTCCACTTCTAGAAGGGTCGTCCTTGATCTCCGAAATGCCAGGGGACACCACCACACTTGCCAGAATGACAAACCCTCCTCGCCAAGAGGATGCTGCCATTGACGGGTCATCATCCGTCACCAATATTGTCACCGACGGCTCGCTGGCCGTCATTTTCTCTACCCATCTATCACAGCCTCTGTTGCTGTCTCCTTCCTGGGCCAGACAGTTGTCTGATGATCTTCCCAGGTCCCCTTCTTTACTCATATACCTACGTGGGTTTCTTAACTCACGCCAGGTTTTCAATCACGATCTGCTCTACGAGCTACACAACCCTCTAGCTTTAGTTCCATTTTCACCTCCTCCAATTTCTTTTCACTGTTTTGTTATTAAAAATGAAAATGAAAAAAAAACGCCAATTCCACAACTCCTCAACAGCGCATTGTCTTTGAGGAAACCTCCTATATCTCCCACGAGTGTGCCCCGACTCACGGGCCACTCATTCAAGGTCCCCTGAGCGACCTTCTTTTCCCCTCGCCTGAGGGGTCTGTCCCTGTACATTCTTCACTATCCTCTTCAGCTTCTTCTTCTTCTGTAAATAATGTGTGTCAGGTTAGGAATAAGTCAAGGGTAGTGCCCAGAAGAAATCCAAGGGTAAGCAGATCCCTCGGCGATTCTTTTGGATCTAGCCACAGGTGTCAAGCCCTTCTAGCCATCCCTCAATTGCTAGAAAATCCGTCCAACTGCCAGAAATAGAATGTGAGAATGATTGCATGATTGATGAAGGGTATGGGGTCTATGAACTCACTGACGAGGAATACCCCATTGAAGAAGAGGATGAAGAATATGAGGACGCGGCTGACGCCTATGCTAGTGGAATGAGCAGATTTGACGAGCCGTCAGCCGCTGTAGAAGAGTCTACCAAAGAGATCAATCTGGGAACTGAGGAAGACCCTAGGATTGTCCTCATAAGTGATAATTTACCATCATCTGAAGAAGAGGCACTAGTTAAAGTTCTTAAGGATTATAAGGACACGTTTGCATGGAGCTATGAGGATATGCCAGGATTGGATTCTACTCTGGTTGAGCATCGTCTCACTCTCAAACCAGGGTCCATCTCGGTAAAGCAACGGTTAAGACGTTTCCGCCCACAAATGGCTTTAAAAATGAAGGAAGAGGTCGACAAGCTCCACAAAGCTAGGTTCATAAGAGTCGTCCTTTATCCTCAGTGGGTCGCAAACATCGTCCCGGTCATGAAGAAAGATGGAAAGGTGAGAATTTGTATTGACTTCCGGGACCTTAACCGTGCGTGTCCGAAGGATGATTTCCCTTTGCCTCATATTGATGTGTTGATTGATAACACGGCAGGATATGAAACCCTTTCATTCATGGATGGATTTTCTGGATATAATCAAATCCGTCTGGCAGAAGAAGATCAGGAGAAAACCTCATTCACTACTCCCTGGGGAACTTACTGTTATGTGGTCATGCCATTTGGACTGAAGAACGCTGGAGCCACTTACCAAAGGGCTATGATGGCAATATTCCATGACATGATGCACATATATTTGGAGGTATATGTGGATGATTTATTGGTAAAATCCAAAACTAGGGCGGAACATCCCGAGGTCCTTGCAAAGGTGTTGCAAAGATCACGTGAATTCAATTTGAAAATGAATCCAAAAAAGTGCGTGTTTGGTGTATCATCGGGCAAGTTACTTGGCTTCATTGTGAGCAAAAGGGGTATTGAGATAGATCCCAACAAGGCTAAGGCAATTAGGGATATGCCACCCCCGAAAAATCTGAGAGAAGTTCGAGGATTAATCGGGAGGTTGCAATTTATCCGTCGCTTTGTGTCTCAACACTCGCAAAGGTGCCGGCCCTTCTACGAGTTGACCAAAGCAGGGACCAAATTCTGTTGGGATTCTAAGTGTCAGAATGCTTTTGACGGATTAAAGGAATATCTGGCCAACCCGCCTGTTCTCACTCCACCTATTCCAGATAAGCCTTTGATCCTATATGTCTCGGTCCTAGACGACTCTGTGGGAGCCGTCCTGGCACAAATCAATGAGGAAGGCAAGGAACGGGCAACCTATTACTTGTCCAAACTCCTCAACCCCTGTGAGCGAAAGTATACTACCATGGAAAAGACCTGTGCCGCCCTCGTGTGGGTGGTACAGAAATTGAAACATTACTTTCTTGCTCATGAAGTCCATTTAATTGCTCGGATGAATCCTATCAAATTTCTCTTGGAAAAGTTTGTCCTTGCTGATAGGCTAGCACGTTGGCAAAGTTTTCTATCTCAGTTTGACATCACCTATATTCAACAAAAGGCAATCAAAGGCTATGCTATAGCTGAGCATCTCGCTCATCACCCTCTCCCCAAGTTTGATCCTGTTCAATCAGAGTTTCCAGATGAGGAACTAATGTCCATTACCCAGTCTGATGATCCCATGTGGACATTATATTTTGATGGAGCTTTGAATTCCCAGGGGAGAGGTATTGGTATTGTTCTTTTGTCACCTGAAGGTGTCGCTATCCCAGATGCATTCCAGCTCTCATTTCCAGTCACCAACAACGTGGCTGAATACGAGGCTCTTCTGGCAGGTCTGAACCTTGCCTATTCCTTCTGGGTCACTGAATTACGAGTCATAGGTGATAGTCAACTTATCCTTCGCCAAGTGCTCACCAAATATCGCACTCGCGATCCCAAGCTCAAGCCATATCAAGAGCTTACTGTTGCTTTCGCTAAACTGTTCACTAAGTTGGTCTTTGTCCACGTTCCTCGCAATCAGAACATTCTCGCCGACGCCCTTGCTTCGTTGGCATCATCATTAAGGTTTCCTCTGGGCAGAAGGGCTCTGTCCGTTTCTATCCACAAGCTTCTCTTCCCTGCTATCACAACCCTTCCTATTTAAGGGTTCAGGAGGAAATGTCAAAGATGGCTCAGGATAGAGAAGTTGCTGAAAAGAGGGAAATTATGTTGGTCGAATTGGAAGAAGAATTGGCTGATGAGGAGAAGCCATGGTTCTATGAGATTGTTAAATATTGCAAAGACCAGTCTTACCCTACAGAAGCAACAGCAGAAGATAAGAGGGCCATAAGGAGAGTAGCCCAGAGGTACACGTTGGTTGGAGGATTGCTATACAAGAGAAGCCTCACTGGTGTTCTTCTAAGGTGTCTTGATGATGATGAGTCCTGGAAGTGTGTAGAGAAAGCACACTCAGGCGTGTGCGGTGGCCATGTAAATAGTCAAATGCTTGCTAAGAAGATCCTTCGGCAAGGCTTTTACTGGCCCACCATGGAGGAAGATTGTGCTGTCTATGTCCGTAGGTGTGTCAAGTGTCAACTTCACGCCGATAAGATCATTCCCCATCTTCCTCTCTCCATCCAGTGTCCTCCCCATGGCCTTTCTCCATGTGGGCATTCGACATCATTGGTCCTCTTGGTGATCCTAACTCCCTCACCAAGCAAAAATCCTTCATCCTCACTGCAACGGAGTACTTCACCAAATGGGCTGAAGCCGAAGCCTATGCAGAAGTCAAGGCATCACAGTCTGCAAGTTCATCATGAAGAACATCATCGCCAGGTTCGGCATTCCAAGAACTATCATCACCGACAATGGGCCACAATTCATCTCTCAGGATCTTCAGGACCTCTGCCAAAGGTATAAGATTGCATTGCATCATTCATCACCATATTATCCACAAGGTAATGGCCAAGCAGAGGCCACTAATAAAACACTGATTAAAATCATAAAGAAAACTTGTGAGTCTAGCAGATTCTCGGATTGGCCAGAGAAGCTTATCGAAGCTCTATGGGCCTATCGCACTTCAATCCGAACTCCTACTGGACAAACTCCGTTCGCCCTCACTTACGGGATGGAGGCGGTAGTTCCATATGAGATTCTGATTCCCTCTCTGAGAGTACAATTGGACAAGGACCTTCCCCTCGACGAACGTCGTGATTCTCTCCTTGCCCAGTTGGAACTCTTAGACGAGAAACGTCTGGTTGCTGCCGAGCATGCTCGCGTCTACCAAAATAGACTCGCACGTTTTTACCAGAAGAAGGTTATTGAGAGAAAGTTCAAAGTTGGTGAAATGGTAGTGAAAAGAATTTTTGTAAAACCTGGCGGGCCGCGTTCTAAGCTCCAACCCAATTGGGAAGGACCATACGTGGTTCAGTCTGTGCATCCTGGCAACGCCTATAGGCTAGTCAATGTTGAAGGAGTTGAGTTATCCCACCCTTGGAATGGGCTTTACCTTAAGAAGTATTACCCTTAGATAGGTGTACATACTGTCAAAGATAAAAAAATTGAAAAGAAAAACAACAAAAAAATGAAAAAAAATGAAAATAACAAAAACATGTGTATAAAACAAAAGAAAAGACAAAAAATAGAAAATTCAAAATGTTGATGCTTGGAGATCACCATGTAGTTAAGTCATTGTATTCAATCTCCATGTTAGGAAAGGGCCCATTAAGACTTGGTAGGTCTCAGGTCTTGGTTTGCCAGAACCGTGGAGACCCCTGTCTGGCCAGTTCGGCCTATGCCCCCTCAAAAGAAGACAACATGAATACACACCTGTGTTATAAAAAATTGATAGCATCGCTTATGGTAGGGCATCACTCAAAAGGTCTCCAAGAAAGCTTAAATCTTTGTTTCTTCTTCTCGACCGAGTGAGACAGTCGGCGCCCTTAAAACGCTGAGCATGGGAAACATGAACACAACCCCTAGGGTGAGAGTAGGATCCAATTCTTCGAGCATGAATCAGAGCACGAGAGGAGGGCAGTGTCCCCGCAGGCATCCAAGAGGGATTAATGTCAAAATACTATGTCCCTCGCAAAAAAATCCATCAAAAGAATCAGCAAAAGAAAAGCAGGAAATCAAAGTCAAAAGAAAGGCCTGGCCGTGACCGTGCCTGATTCCACTAAATGAAACCCCTTTGACTGAAAGTCAAATTCTACACAAAAGGGGTCATGAGATGTAAATGCTCGAGAGTTAGTCCGAAGTTGCCCGAAAGGGGAAGTTAAGTGTGCCTCTATTGGCTCGCCGGGTTAACGGTTTTGTCGGTCCTCTCAGGAGGTTTACCCCTAATACTCTTCCTTCTTCCCCTGAAGACGAAGGCTCAATGGAGTTCTTGAAGGGCGAAACTCGCCAAAGCCTGCAACATCCTTTTAACACAAACATATGGTTGTCCATTTTGAAAGCAGAAGCCATTGTCGTGAAGGAGTCTCCGTGTTTCTGGCCGGTCAAGACCTTATCTACCACCTTAATGTCTTCTTAGTTTAACCTCGGGCTTAGACCAATGCAAGCGCGTCACCTATAGGTGCGACGGCGTCTGATTCCGGGTCAGCGTCGCGCGGTTGGTCGTTTGGGTTCCAGGGTGTTCCATTATATACCATCTAGAGTTGTGAGGAAATAGACCCGGGTCGGGCAAATCATTTACCTCGAATATTTTTTGGGTGAATCCCTGTGGTCGGAAGCAACTGGGAGCCTAAGCATGGCATGACGGCATTGTCATCAGGATAAGTCTTAGCCGGCGGGATTATCATTCGAGGAGTCTAGAGGCCCAAATCAACCTAGATGTGCGCTTAAGATACCTGGGAGGTTAGCAAGAAACCCTTGTTCTCGTGCAACTTACATGTTATATGGGTTGGTCATCATGCATTAGTAAAAAAACAAAAAAAATAAATAAGCCAAAAATAAACAAAAAAATGGCAAAATCAAAAATCTAAAAAAAGGGGGAGAAAAATGTGTATGCACAAAAAAAATGGAAATGTAAAAGACCAAAAATAATAATAAATAAACAATAAAACATAAAAAAATTAATATACACCTACAAAAAAAACAAAGATCACATCTTTGCATGATCCCATTTGTATGCAGCATTCATTTTAAATTCTCGTTTGCATCCGTGTGCTTGTCTGTCGCATTCATCATCATCTTTCATCAGTGCCTTTGTTAATAAAGGCTTGCCCCTTGACTCGTTATCAAGGATAGTTCAAAACTTCGTTTGCTTGTTGAGCAAGGGGCAAGTCAGAGCAGAAATACTGACTTGTTTGCTTAGGTGTGTGCAGGAATTCGAGAGCTCAGGAAGAAGCAGAGAATCAAACACAAAACACTTTATTTCACTTCCATTCAAAATAAAAATAAACAACAAAGAGATTACATCAGGTTTCACCTTCTCTCTCCACATTACTCGTCCCGCCACCCTCTGGGCGAGACACTCTTGGGGGTGCTACCCAATCATGGAAAGCGGTCCTTCTACCGCTTTGTGATCCTCTTTCTATCTCTACTCCCCGGCGCCGATCTGCGGGGGCACCAAAGGAGCTGCTGACACGAAAGTCACGCTCTCGTGCTCTTCGGTAGCGTTCCTCACCGTCCTTTAGCCACTGCTCGGCGAGGCCGAGACTGGTCTTCAATTCAAATAATTGGGCCTCCAAGGCCCTCTTCTCCTCTTTCTCGGCCGACTTCTTGGCCTTCTCTCTTTCCTTAGCCTTTTCCCTCTCAGCACGTTCTCTCGCTCTGTCTTCCCTCTCCAGCTGAAGGGTGATCCTCAGCTCTATAGCGTCCCTAGAAAAGTCATCACCTGGACGACGCTGCAGTTCCTCTTCTAGCTCGGCTATTCTAGCTTCCTTCTGGGCGGCATGTGCGAGTGCCTCCTCCGTTTCTTTCTCCTGCCAGACGTTTCATCTCAGGCTTCTGGTAATGCTTGAACAAGGGATTTTAAATGGTGAGGCTCTCACCTGTACAGAAAGCATCCCTTCTGCTTCCGCAGCCCGCTGTGTGGCATGAGCAAGTTGCTCGTGTAGTGAATCTAACTCTGAAGTGGGAATCCATAGACTGGAAGAAACGCCGTCTGCCCCCATTGCCGATGAAACTACATCGAGCTGGGCACGCTGCGTACACATACGAGAGGTGACAGTTAAATGGTTAACGCCATGAATTTCAAATCATGCCAGGAGTATGTATATATACACTTACTGATGAACCCAGAGCCGCTCGGGCATCAGTTAACTCTTGCTCCGTGTCCGCCAAACGAGCTCGTAAGTTCGTTATTATGGTGTCACGGGCATCCTACAGTCATGGCTCTTGAGTTCACAAATAAAAATAAAAAAAATGGAAATTATAAAAGACAAAAAAATGGTGTTTTACTTTACCTCTATAAGCCCTCCAAGCTGGAGCCTCTCCGCATACATTGCCCTATAGAGCCGTAGGTAATCTTCACTGTCTTGCGCTTGTGATTCCAAGAGCGTGCCACCCCGCTGCCAGTCTTCATACTGTTCGGGGAAGCGCACCCTCCAATCAACGCAGGTTGCCGGCCCACGCGTCTTCTTTCGGACGCTGGGTGAGGAGGTTATATCCACCCATTCCTGGGCAAGCCCGAGGGTTCTCATGACTAATCGTAGCCTTAGTGGCTCGATTTCATTCAAGCAATGGAGCCAGAGATCCCGTCCGAATCGGGCACGGCTTCCAATTACCCATGGCTGGTCGACATCGACCATATTCAAGTAAGGCCTCCAGTTCACCTATGTTGGGTTGTACATATCTCTTAGTTACTCAAAAATACAAAAAAAAAATAAAAAAAATGAACAAAACATATAAAAAGAGAAAAAAGTATCCTACCATCGCTGCAGGGAACTCTTGCAGCTCCCGTCTCGATACCATCAGCTGGTAGGATAATGGTGCTGTACTCATGATGGGTTGCCACCGCCTAGCCAACGGGATCGTCACTGGCCGACAGTGTCGAGCTCTCCCCATTGGAATATAATAGTAGCTCCACAGCTACACCATCATGTGTCATTGGCATCAACAAATACAAAAAAAAAGCATAAAACAAAAATCACAAAAAAATAATCTTTTACCTAGATGAAGGGCGTAAACCCATTTATTGTCACCTCTCGGCCTGTCCTTTGCGACAGACCTGTAAATAGATGTGCCAGCACGGCAGCTCCCCAGGCGTACTGTCCTACTCTCTCCAAATCTACGAGCAGCTCCAGGAAGCGGCAGTGTATGTTGTCTCCCTTGGAGCCCAGTAGCAGCCTACCCAGCAGAAAGAGGAGGAACCTCCTCAGGTCCATGTTGGTCCTCTCCCAGTTGCTAGCATCCGCACAGTATACAGCACGGGCACCTCTCTCTGCCCTTTCCATAAATTCCTCCAAGGACTCGTCATCCCGTGGACGGATGTCAGTAAGCCCTAACACCTCCATGATCGATGTCTTGGCTACTGACATGTTCTTCCGTCCATCGAGTTCCAGTCCTAACAGTTTCTGGGCACCTTCTCGGTAATCCGCATAAGTGACGCCGGTCACTGCCTCTCCATCCACTTTGAGGCCCGTAATGCGGACCATATCTTCCAAACTGGGCACCATGTGCCCCCAAGGCATCAGGAATGCCCGACTCGCCGGATCCCATCTTTCATGTAATGCTTGGATCAGGGCAAGGTCGAGCTTTATTGGCTCGATTCGGAGGAAGGCACCGAACCCCATCACGTCTAGCCTGGCCTTTTGAAAAGTCCGGGAGACCTCGATATGCTGCCACTACGAGCTCCCAAGAGATGTGCGAGCGCATCATGCTCTGCACATATACAAGAAGTGAAAAGGGGAACATTGCTAAGCAAGAAAGGAGAAGAAAAGGATGAAGGAAGGAAACCAAAGAAGCCACTTACAAGCTGTGATCGGGTCCTCTCACTCAGTTGTCCTTCGACTTCTGAGAGTCTCCTGGAACTGCTACCTGATCTGCTCCTCTTCGAGGAGCGGGAAGACTCACCTTCTGCTCTAAAGCTGGATTCACCCTCCATCCTGAAAAAGTGAGCAACACTCGCAACCTCCCTTCCTTACAAATTTGCACTCCTCAAGTCTGCTTTCAGGACTTCGGTGTTTCCAAGTCGAGCGAAAGGGGAGGTATTTATAGGATTGGAAAGAAGGTGGTCTGGATCTATCACCATCACCCCAGCAACATCCTTTACGACAAGTCACCCTCTCTTTACTCTCGCATGTCACTCTGCCATCTGGAGTGATCAATTTGGAGGCGTGATTTGTTGACTTGCCCTCCCCATGCGGTCTAAAGATTCCCCGTGTTTATTGTCCCGTTGCGACTACTGCTAGCGCAAAGAAGAAAGTGGGGGACATTTATACGGGAAAATAGGACTAGGGATCGACGTTGTTGAAATTGGTGGTAGATTCCTTTGAAACTCATGGCCACGGTACACTCGCGTGCCACTTCGCCATGTGGAGTAAATGGAGCGGAGCTGTGATTGGTTGACCCGCCACTCTTATTCGGTCCAAAGATTCCCTGTGTCTCTTGTCCTATTGCGACTACTTTTAGCGCAAACGAGGAAATGAGGGGCATTCACGTGGGAAAAGAGCACCACAGGCCGATATTGTTGAAATCCGTGGCTGATCCCCTTTGAAAATCATGGCTATGGTGAGTCACCGCCCCGTGTTTTAAGGAGACATCTCGTCGAGTACGTCTCGCGGGAACCCATGTGGTAGAGAAGAGCTGTAGAGCAGAAGGAACATATCCAGGGCGAACTAGTCGTGTTCAAACCAAGCTATTTCACTCATATATCTATATAAGGTTTTGTGTCCATCATGAGAAGGGAGTGAGTGAACAAGCCACTCACTAACCCTCACCACCCTCCTAGTCGCTTCTATTCTCTCTCTCAAGGCAAGAAGTCCCTTGGAGGCCTTTTATAATTCCGTGACGCAGCAATCGCCTTGTCGCGCCATGCGTTCCCACCTACTCTTCGGCAGTGCTCCTCGCCGTCCTCCTGTCTCTCTCGCGACCCTGATGGCCGCGAAGCTCTTGAAGTCGAGGCCGCTAGCTGAGCTGCCCTATGCTCTGCCGATGAAGATGCTACCAACTCCAGGAGCTCCTCTGTTGCGAGCTCTAATCTCCTTCAATCTACAGAGCGAGCCATGACTGGATGCTCTTTCTCTCAGAGCCCCATCTCCTGGGCCTCTTGTCCTGCTCTATTTTTGCCTTTTCTCTCTCTACTATCTCTTGCTTTATCTCTCTCTTAGCCATTTGGAGAGAAATCTTTAGCTCCCGGGCATCTCAGGGCAACTCCTCATGATAGTTGCCTTGAGTTTTTGGCTCTTGTCCGGAATGGTTGGCTACCACCTAGCACTGGCTATTGCAGATGTTTGTGCCAAAAACAAAAAAAAAAGAAGAGAAAATAAAAGAAGAAAAGAAGAAAAAAAAAGAAGAAAAAAGAAAAGAGTCAGACTCAAAGGATGTAAATGGCATTAAAGCTTCCATATTTATTACAAGAAAAGATACATTAGGGTTTGGGCATCTCAGGCCTCAATTTCCCCAACTCGATTACATAAGCTTTCAGCAGTTCTTCATCCTCACTCACAGACTCTGTTGCTCTCAGTGTAATGCTGGCCTTCCATGACGCTTTGATTGTCTTCACATTTCTTGTGTCACCCCCTGTGCCCAGCTCCATTTTCCTGATCAAAGGAAGGTTGGATAGCAGTGGGAACGAATGGCGAGGGAGGCCCATCTGAGTATGACACCGGTGCGTGTTGTAAAGGATGAATTCAGACGCGCCAACAAGCTGGAGCTCCATGTTAAGAGAAGACCTCGTGAGGAGCTCATATGGGAGTAAGCATGTCGGTGCACGAGTGAACATATACTCTTCAATGGTACTGAAGTGAGCCCGCCAGTCTTCACGTTTCTTCAGCCAGGGAACGCGATTTGCTATACTACCACTAGAGCCTAACACATTGACCATATGGTGAAGCGGGCTTTGTTGGAAGAGTCTTGAAGTAGACGACATTCCCTCACGATGGTTAAATTTGAAATGCAAGTCAGTCCAACAATTCAAAAGGAGTGCGCAACCAAAAGGAGGCTTACCCATACTGGAAGCCGTGAGTCCGCTATAGAGATAAGCAAGGATGGCAGGTCCCACTCTCTTTCCTTCCCAAATTCCACAGATGGCGCTTAGTTGATCTTCCTCCACTATGTTGTCAGTATAAGGGAATAGGAGAGCACCTGCTAAGCAGATGGTGAATCCCTTCATGAGCCCTTCAATGCGATCATCATCGCTTGTCAACCTTTCAAGAGCATTTATGACCCAATCTGCAAGTTTTTGCATATGGATTCCCTTCTGAGTCTGGATGTCCTTGATGGCTTCGGACGGCATGAAGCTTCTGAGCACCTCCTCGGAAGTCACCCTTCTTAGCATGCGCATAACCTTTACCTCGCCATTTCTCTGGAATTTCTTCACGCCCAGCAGAAGTTCTGCTTCTTCGAGAAGAATAGTTGCCTCGAAAGTGGGGAAAATGAACGTATGGGTTTGAGGGTGCCAAAGCTCTACCAGTGCACCCATAGCCGCCCAATCCATGTGAATCTCGTTGTAATGTTTGGCATGAGTTACGAGCTTTTGGAGATGCCACTTTCTGATGATGGCCCTCATACTGATTGAGATGTTCGAAGTGAGTTTCGACAGCCATGGTAACCTTGAAAACTTCCTCGGGCCAGGAAAGAGAGGATATGGCTGGAAATAGAAAAGTGGAGAAGGCGAAAATAAGCATAAGAAAGTCTTGCAGAAACACAAAAAAGAAATGTTAACTCACCATTCGAGACTGGATTCTCCCGCTAAGATGCCCCTCGAAGTCAGTAAGCCGCTTGCACTCGTTGTTGGACTTGCTTTTCTTCACGGGATTGGAAGACTGGCCTTCCATCTCGAACTTTGATCTCCTCCTAAGCTTCAACTTTCTTAGCTCGCCCTGGAATGCATTTTTTTAAGGCCAAGGGGGCGATACTTATAGTGAGGAAAGGAATCCAGGAACAGTGTTGCCAGTTTCGTTTTGTTGTGTGTGATAATTTGCTTGCATAGTTGTGATCTTGTTTTGTTATGTTAATTATCGAGTGGGGTACCACTGTCCCACCAATGTCCCACCAATGTACCACCTTGTCCCGCCTTGTCCCCCAATCATTCAATCATTGTGGTCCCCCCTTATCATGCATTGTATTGTATGATATTTACGCTATTAGAGCATGCCAAGGACCTTACGCCTTGGATGAATCCGGGATTTGAGTTCCCCTTCAACAAAAACAGTGATGATCCCGGAGGAGTTCAGGACGTACGGATAGGCCGTTAAATTGTGATAGAATGGGGACGATGGTTCCGTCCGATGAGTCGGTACGTGGATAAACGGGCCCCGGCTCAGTATCAGCCCATTGGATCGGTATCCTGACCCACTCTCCACAGCTTAGCAATATTATCCTTGGATAGTTTCTATTTTAGTTTATTTTATTTTTCTTTTAAACCCAGCATGCATTCATGTAGGACTTTGAGTTCATTGTGGAAAATCACTCACTTACTCTGATTGTGTGAGCTACTGTGCTTAATTGCTTAAATATGGGATATTCCATTCTGAGTCGAGTACTGAGTTTCCCCGAGGTTGCCTTCGGATGTTTCTCTGGATGAAACCATTGTTTGGATCTGTCTCCAATCATCTGTTTATTCCCCTCGGACCCACCTTGGTTGTAGCACGTCCACAATGGCTGGTAACCGCTCCCCAATGGTGAAACCTGAGGTTTACGACCCAGGTACTTCCACGCCGTGAAGTTGGTCCTTTTAGTTTGTTTGTGCCCCAGTGCACACAATGTCCTTCCTTGTTTACCATCCAAACAATCGTTGATTTCGGAGAACCTTTCTCAAGGTTGCTTCGTGAAACTCGGGAAAGATTCCCGTCTTGTGATGTTAGAAGCGTGTCTCATCACACCTTGGCATCGACTTTTTAGTCCACTCCATTTCATTTCAATACACTTCGTTTCATTCCATTACACGCCATTCCCCTACAAAATGGATGCCAAGGCGGGGCAGCTGTAGACACGCCATTTCTGACGTTACGATGAGTAAATCCCATGTTATACCGTAATGCCCTGAAGTGGCTTACATTTTCTTTTATTTGAGTGATTTTCGTAATTGTGGTTAAATTGTATTATTTTGTGAAAGGGAGAAAATTAATATATATATATATATATAAACAAAAGAGAAAATAAAATCCAAAAAAATGTGTGTGTATAATTATGTTTACATAAAAAAATGTGTAATTGATTTTCTTTGATAATAAATTTATTTTTGTAAATATATATAAGTGATTACTATATGTATAAAATAAATATATTAATTAAAAAGTAAAAAGATATGATAACTATAAAAATAAATAAATAATAATAAAACATAAATAAAACATAATAATATATTTATTATCCTTCCATCCTTTTCTCCCCCCTATTTTCTTCCCTCTCTCTCACGTAATCTCCTCCTCCCTGTTCCCACCCTCACTCTCACGTAACCTCTCTTCTCATCCGTTCCCACATCTATCTCTCTCACTTTGGATCCTTTCATTCAACCCCAACTCCATCGGAACCCCAAGACCTCCACACCCTCCCATGCATGCTCCCCACCGTCTCCCTCTCCCGTGTGTGAACCCATCCCACTCCTTCTCTCTTGTGTGAAACCCCCACTCTATTGCCACTGCCACCCCCACGTCCGCCCGTTGCCGCGACGCACCCGCCAGCCACCGGGCACCTCCCCTCCGCTAGCACCGTGAAGCCCCCCACGCAAATCACCCCAGCCGACCACGCCTCCACGACCTCACCGCCGCTGCACACCGCGACCAACTCCACGCCACCTGCACCATTCTCCCCCTGCATCTCCTCACCGCCACCGCCCGGTGTCCCGTCGTCCGTTTCCACCTCCACCTCCGGCCGCTCTTCCTCACCCCGTCGTCCACCCCGGCCGCGCCCCAGACGCAGCACCCTGCACCGACCACCTGCATGCATGCCCCCTCTCCGCACCGTCCGCCTGTGAGCCGCCCCGCCGGCCACCTCCGTCGTCTGTCGGCCACCCCCCGACGCCGTCGGCCACCTCCCTCACCGCCTCCACCGCTCGCCACCGCGGCGACCCCGTCCGTAGCGCCCCACCGCGGCCACTCCGTCGACCTCGTCTGCACCGGCCACTGCCCTCGCGAGACCCCCCCCTCTCCCTGCCTTTCTCTCCCTCTCCCGTTCTTTCTCTCCCTCCCTCTCTTCTCCCCGCCGTGACCGCCGCGGCGGTCGTCTTCTTCCTTCCTCCCCCCTCCACGGTCGTCCTCCCGTCTCTCTCTCGTTCTCTCTCTGCTCACTCCCCCCTCCGCCACTGCTCTCTCTCTCTTTCCCTCTCCCTCTCTCTGTCTCTCGTTCCCTCATCTCGCCGTCCCTCTCTTCCTCTCCCTCTCTCTCCTGTTTCCTCTCTCTCCCTCCCGATCTCCCTCTCTGCTTCTCTTTCTCTCTCCCTCTCTCTCTTCCCGCCGCACTCTCTCTCCCGTTTCTCTGCTCTCTCTCTCTCTCTCTCTCCCTCTCTCTCTCTCTCTCCCGCGTCCCCCTCTCTTCTCTCTTTCTCTCTCCTCTCGCACCCCCACCCTTTCCCTCTCTCTCTCTCTCTTCCTCTTTCCCTGTTTCGCTCTCTCTCCCCCTTTCTTTTTTTATTTTATCACCTCTCTCTCTTTCTCCCTCTCTCTCTCCTCCCTCACCGCCTCCCTCTCCCCCTCTCTCTTCCCCCTCTCGGTTCTCTCCCTCTCTCACTTTTTCTCCCTCTCACTCTCTCCCTCTCTCTTTCTCGATCTCCCCCTCTCTCCCACATTTTTTATTTATTTTTTTTATTTTTTTTAATCCTCTCTCACCCTCTCGATCTCTCTCTCTTTTTCATTTTTTTAATCATCTTCCCTCTCCATCTCTCTGCCTGTCTCTCGTCGCCCCCCTCTCTTCACCCCTTTTTTTTCTTTTTTATTCCTCCCCCTCATTCTCTCTCTCCATCTCCCTCTCCCATCTCTCTTTTTCTCTCTTCTCACCGCGCCCCCCTCTCTCTCTCTTCTCCCTCTCGATCTCTCCTTCACCGTCTTTTTCTCTTTTCTTGTTTTTTTTATTCCTCTTTCTCTCCCTCCCTTTCTCTCACTCTTTCCCTCTCTCTTTCTCTCACTCTCTCCCCTCTCCCCTCTCATCTCTCTGTTCTCTCGATCTCCTTTTCTCATTCCTTTTTTTAATAATTTTTTTAACCCCCTTCGTCATCACTCTCTCTTCTCTCCCTCTTTATTCTGTCCCCCTCCCTCTGTCTCTTTGTCCCGTCTCTCTCTCCCTCTTTCTTTCTATTCTTCATTATTATTGTTATTTTTTATTAATCTCTCATGTATATTATATTCACATATATATAGTACTGATATACATCTATTATATATATACTATTTATAGATTGTATTCATATACTATATATGAATAATATATATATTAAACATATAGTATTTATATAGTAGTTACCACTATGTATATATAGTTTTTATATATATATGACTTATATATATACACTATATGTATCTATCTCCTGTTTTGTTTCCTTATACATATACTGTATATATATATATATAATTAAAGTCGTAAAGAAAAATAAAAAAAAAGAGTTTTCTCTCTCCCTTTCTCGCCTTCTCTCTCAAATTCATGTTCTTTTATTTTGACCAACTTACATATGTGTTTATATATGTTTGTACTTACGCATACGTTAAATATTTTTAATATGGCTATGTAATATTTATATAAATATATTTATCATTCATATGTGTACGGTTGTGTGTGTGTGATTATGTTCGGCTTAATCAGCTTCCAAAGTTCTCTCTGAAGTCCTTCGGTCGTGCTGTGCTCGTGATGTTGAAGCCCTTCTCAAAGCTCGTCACTGGCCTCCCTCGATAAGCTTTTCTTCCCTCCCTTATTTTTATTTGCTCAGTTAATCATATTGCATGCATCATTTAACATATGTGCCATGCCTTTCTCTCCGAGAGGGCCTCCCTTGTGAGTGTCTTTGTATCTGCGCATTTCATCATGTCATTCTCCCACCCTTTTAGTTCTAAAGGGGTTTTAAAAACACCAACCAGGTACGTGTTCGCTTATGTTATTTACCGTTTTATTATCTAAGGACTGGTACTACACCCCCGTCATTCTCATTTAGTTGTTTTCTTCTCTGTTTGTTCCTTGTGTAGGGGTAACCAGTTATAAGGCCCTCTTCTTCGGCCTGTCGAAAGAAGAGGAAGAAGGAGTCCACGTCGTCCCCTTCCTAAGGCGAAAGCGATCAATCCACTCGGGACCCTCGGTCCCTGGCGATCACAACACTCCTAACGCGCGCTCCATTGTGACTATCTTTTGTTCTAATAACACCCGCAGAGAGTTACTTCCCGCAGCGGTTATCTTCTTTTGTCTCTGACCTCACCCGCGCGGAGGATTATTCCCCGCGGCGGTTTCTGTGATTTACTTTCTGTATATCTAACTCCTAATTGGTGCGGTGGGTCACCTCCCGCGACCGTTTCCATTTCAGCATTTTATTTTCTGCACTTTACTTTCTAATTCCTAACTATTTAATTTCAGCATTCCCCTATCATCGCTTTAAAACCCCGTGGAGATCAACATCTCGCGGCGGTTTATTTGATCCATTTTCCTTTCCTGTCACATATACTTATCTTATAGTAAAAACCCCTCAGAGGCCACAGTCTCGTGGTGGTTTATACTCATATATATATATATATATATATATGTATATTATTTATATTATTTATGTTACATTAAAGACCCCTCAGAGGCCACAGTCTCGTGGTGGTTTATACTTATATATATATATATTTATTTATTTATTATTTATATTTTTTATGTCGCATTAAAAACCCCGCAGAGACCACAGTCTCGTGGTGGTTTATATATATATATATACTTATACTTATTATTTATGTCACAATAAAAATCCCGCAGAGGCCAATGTCTCGTGGTGGTTTATATATATACTTATATATATTATTTATATCGCATTAAAAATCCCGTAAGGCCAATGTCTTGCGGTGGTTTCTAGATGTACATATATTAATTACTGCTCATATTGTAATATTGTTGTTAAAACCCCGCAAAGACCAATGTCTTGCGGAGGTGTGCCTTTATTCATATTGTTCTTGTAACTGTTCGGGGAGTGATATATCGTTACAATTTCTGAGTCTACGTGTCTTCCCGTCTGTCAAATTCTATCACGTAGAGTCCTAGGACTCGAATTCGGTATCTGAAAAGCTGCTCTCGGAACGGTGGGTTACGCCTACCGAGAAGGGGTTCAGTTTGCGTGAGAGGGTCTTCGGACCCCTATCTCCGCCATGTACCGGAGTTCGGTCAGTCAAAATTCTTTCTGTCTCCATTAGAGTGTCATCTGTAGATGTACTTGTCCACCATTCTTTCATATCCCCTATAGCGCGCGTTTCATTGTTTGTCCTCATTTCTTTCACCCTTTATCACTCAGAGAGGGAGAAATCCCATCTCTCTCTCTCAGTCCACCACGTGACGCGTTCACACCATCCCATTATTTTGTGATAATAATGGGGCAATCGCCTAGGTGAAGGAACCAAGATCTCACCAAAGGTCGAAGCATATTCTCAGGCGCTTCCACCTTATTTGGGAGATTGTTGATCGTGGAGATGTGGCGGTAGAGCGTGTACCGTAAGAAAATAACATAGCAGATCTACTAACTAAGTCTTTGACACAGATTGTATTTGAGCGCCATCGGGATAAGATGGGTCTCAAAGTTGTGGGTAATTGGCTGTAATTCAAGTGGGAGATTGTTAGTATTGGTGTGCTACAGGTCAATTTTGGGTCGGGTAGGCCCGATAGATGTACGATCTTGTTCATTATTAATAAAGTGATATTTAAGCGTAAATATGTGATTGTATATTACTTTACGATGTCCCAAGGATATGTGGTTGTAAAGTCAACTCGAGATGGTATCTCGATTATGAGACTGACTTTACATGGACACATACCTTAAACTGTTCCTGGTTGGAGGGTAATCACTCGGGGACTTTGATTACCTATTAAACCAGTACACATGATGTGTTAGGGACCAGTCTCATGGTCGCTGGTGCGGGACACCAACACAGGTGTATGTCCTTGGAGGCTGTACATGTGAGCGACGTCACGCGGTTCGGGGAAGCGGAGAGGACGCGGAGCGCGCGGGCTCCTTCTTTTTTGTTTGCTGCAACACAGAAATAAGAGAAAAGAGAAGGGGCCACCACGGGAGATTGCTCCGGTGGGGCGAGCGGGACAAATGTAATATAGCAAGATATGGGGGTTAAACGGCCATAGCGGGAAGTGACTCGCGGCGACCTCGGGGGGACGGGAATGGTGCAGAAATTAAATAACAAGAATTGAGACGGCCATTGGGGAAGTGACTCGCCGCGGCCTTGAGAATATGAGCAGATAAGAATATAACAGAATATAAGGAGAATATAAAGAGCGAGAATTTAAACGGCCATTGGGGAAGTGACTCGCCGCGGCCTCGAGAACATGAATAGATAAGAATATAATATATAAGAACGGGAATTTAAACGGCCATTGGGGAAGTGACTCGCCGCGGCCTCGAGAATATGAATAGATAAGAATATAACATATAAGAACGGGAATTTAAACGGCCATTGGGGAAGTGACTCGCCGCGGCCTCGAGAATATGAGCAGAATACAACAGAATATAAAGAGAGTATAAGAACGGAAATTTAAACGGCCATTGGGGAAGTGACTCGCCGCGGCCTCGAGAACAAGATGTGATAGCCAGGGGCCGAAAGACCCCAAAATAAAGAAAGTGATCGCTCCTACCTCAAGAGCGGGAGACGGCGGGTTGCTTCTTCCTCCCCCTTCGGCTGGCCGACGGAGAGGGCTTTCCTTGGATACCCTTGCAAAACAACGACAAACAAGTGACGAGTGGATTAGAAAGATGAAGGTGTAGTATTCAAATCCTTGCGATAAAAATAACGAAATGATGGCAAGACACACACCTGGTTGGTGTTGTCTTTTAAACCCCTCTCGGACTCGAGTAGGAGGAAAATGAGATGATGGATGCAAGAAGTATATAAGAAGAGGCGCCCTTATGAAGGGGGATAGATGATGCGAGATGATGAATGCAAAAGAACTAAGAAGAAAAGGAAAGGATTGGCTTATTGGATGTGCCGATGGTGAAATCCGGCGGAGCTCCGACAGCGTAAGGATGGCGTGGAAGCGCGGTGGATGAAGACGACCTTCCTCTCGCGAGCGTGGGCACCCGAGAAGCCGGCAGAACCTCCACCTATAAAAGACCCCACGGGTTAGAAAATGACTCCGGTAGCCTCTGGGCTCCGGCAGCCTATCGGATCTCTTCCAAGCTCTCTCAGAACTGAGGGGGGTGGGCCTCTATTTATAGGGCTCCGGAGGGTGGAGGCGTCCAGGACCCTGGACGCCTCCATCAGGGCCGAACTAATATTTTATTCTATTTTTATTAATTTTTTCAGAATATTTTTGTGGAGGCGTCCAAGGCCCCGGACGCCCCTAACAGGTCCACCGAACACCACCGACGGCCGCACGCGGTTTGACACAACGCGTGGTTTTGTGAGCGGCGCCTCGTGATTTTGAAATGGGCGCGTCCAGAGGGCTGGACGTCTCCATAATTTGGCTTTTTTCACACACGACAAACCGTCGTTCGGTGGGCGGCGCCCGTGAGGGAGTTGATGGAGGCGTCCAAGGGCCTGGACTCCTCCATTAATATATTATTTTTTATTTATTTTATCTTTTTATGCCAAAGCTGGTATTATATATTTTTTATGCTTATTTTTTTATGGAGGCGTCCAGGGGCCTGGACGCCTCCATTAATGTATAATTTTTATTTTGTTTTGTTTTTTTATGCCAACTGGCATATATATATATATATATATATATATATTATTTGTTTTATGGAGGCGTCCAGGGGCCTGGACGCCTCCATTAATATATTATTTTTTTTATTTGTGTTTTGGGTTTTGAAAAATAAAATTAAAAGAATGGGGGCGTCCAGGGGCGTGGACGCCCCCATTAAGACCCACCCGGGTCCTCTGTTCAAGCGTTGGCGGCCGCCCGGCAGACACCCTTCTTGGTTCCGGAACCTCCTGATGCGTCTGACTGGTGTTGATGCCGTCCGAATGCCGTGACGAGACGATTCTGGATGCCGAAAAGGGGGGAAGAAGACTCAAGAAAAGGAAGCACTCGAGCGATTCAAAATGCGTAAGCCGTTGCGGGGCGTTGTATAGTAATATGAGACTTTCTCGGGAGACGTCAGGAATGGCGTGTCTACAGCTGCCCCGCCTTGGCGTCTGCTTTGCAAGGGAGCGACACGTAGTGGAATGGTATCAAAGTGGGGTGAAATGAAGTGGGAGCGGAGTGATAAGTTGATGCCAAGGTGTGATTAGACACGCTTCTGACGTACTGTTTAGAATTTTTCCTGAAGTTTCAATGAGGCGACCTTGGAGGAAGTCTTTCAAGTCTTGACGGTTGCTTGGACGGAGATCAAATAAAGGAGGGTGAAATGTGCACTCAGGCACGAAAAATAAAGGAGACCAACTTCTCGGTGTGGAAGTACCTGGGTCATAAACCTGTAGGTTTCACCTTTGGGAGCGGTTACCAGCCAATGTGGAAGTGCTGTAGCCAAGGTGGGTCAACAAGGTAAAAAGGAATATCTGAGGGTCTGTCCAAACAAGGGTCTCCTTTTGGAAGAGCAACGTAGGGCCATTTCAAGGAAACTCAGTATTTCATTCGGAGTGGAATATCTCATATTTGTAGGAATTGAAGCACAACGGCCTTCGCAATCGAATCACTTGAATGATCTTCCGCAATAAATCAAAATCCTATATGAATGCATGTTGGGTTAAAATAAAAATTTAAAATAAACTAAAATAGAAAATAGCCAAGGATAATATTGTGAACTTGTTAAGAACGGGTCAGGATACCGATCCGGTGAGCCGACACTGGGCTGGGGCCCGTTTATCTGCGCACCAACTCACTGAATGGAACCGTCGTCCCCATGCTACCACAAGTTAACGGCCTATCCGTACAACCCAAATTCTTCCGGGATCATCACTGTTTTTGTTGAAGGGGAACTCAAATCCCAGATTTGTTCGGGTCGAAAGGTCCTTGACATGTTCTAGTAGCGTAGGTATCGTATACTATGATGCATGACATGGTGGGACCAACCATTGAAAGGTGGGACAGGAGACAGGACAAAGACGTCCGTTAGTAAAACCTGCACAGACTAGCAAAGGTTAGCAACATCAGAAAGTAGCAGAATCACAACAGAATCGCACCACAGTACAATGGAGATCCAGACAAAATCTTGACAATGACCACTGATGTGACATGTTCCGTCCTGTAGCGATCTTCCCTTCCTATAAGAACTCCCCTTAGGCTAGTTCATTCAAATGCACCAAGGTGGGTTTTGGAAGCTCAGGAGAGGAAAGAGAGGAAAATCTAGAGATTTTCAGGATGGAAGGAGAGTCTTCCCGCGTTATGAAGAGGAGCAGGCCTAGCAGCGAGATCAGGCGACTCTCCGACCTCGAGGGTCATTTGAGTGGGACGATCATGTCGCATATGGTAAGCTGATTCATTTCAAATTTCTCCGCGTGAACCTTCTTCTTACTACCTTCCTTTCTTCTTCTTTCTTTTCTCTTCCAGCCATATCCACTCTTCCCAGGCCCGAGGAAGTTTTCCAAACTGCCATGGCTTTCAAAGCTAACTTCCAACATCTCCATCGGCATGAGGGCCATACTCTCGAAGTGGCATCTGCAGGGGCTCCTTATTCACGCCAAACACTATGAGAAGATTCGTATGGACTGGGCGGCTATGGGCGCACTAGTGGAGATCTGGCATCCCCAGACCCACACTTTTATCTTCCCGACCTTCGAGGTGACCATCCTCCTCGAGGAGGTGGAACTTCTGCTCGGATTGAAGAAATTCAAGAGTGACGGGAAGGTGAAGGCTATGCGGATGCTGACACGGGGGACTTTCGAAAGCGTCCTTGGAAGCTTCATGCCGCCCGACGCAGTCAGAAAGGTCCGTACTCAAAAGGGGATCGATCTCCAAAAGCTTACGGAGTGGGTCATGGACGCCCTGAGAGGGTCACCAGACGATGACTATTTGGAGGGAATCATGAAGGGGTTCACCATTTGTCTAGCGGGTGCTCTCTTATTTCCTTATACCGACAACATGGTGGAGGAAGACCAACTGAGTGCTATCTGCGGGATCTGGCGTAGAAAGAGGGTGGGACCCGCTATCCTCGCCTACCTGTATAGTGGCCTTACTGCCTCGAGCATGGGTAAGCCTCCTTTTGGTTGCGCACTTGTCCTGAGTTGCTGGCTGGATTTGCATTTCAAGTTTGATCACCGTGAGGGAATGCCAACCGCTTCGAAGCTCTTCCAACAAAGCCCTCTTCATCACATAGCCGACGTGTTAGGGTTCGGTGGTACTGTAGTGAACCGCGTTCCGTGGCTGAAGAAACGTGAAGACTGGCGGTCTCACTTCCGCACCGTGACACAAGGCTTCTTTACTTGCGCACCGGCATGTTTGCTTTCGCTTGATCTCCTCATGAGGCCTTCCCCCGAAGTTGATCTTCAACTGATCGGCGCGACCGAATTTGTCCTTTATAACGCGCATCGATGCTGCCTCCAGGTCGGTATTCCACGTCATTCGTTCCCACTATCGACTGGCATCATTCCTTTGAAGAAGAGAGAGTTGGGTACTGAAGCGGATGCGAAGGAAGCGAAGGCCGTCAAAGCACCCTGGAAGACAAGTGTCGCGGGAAAGGCCTTAGCGCACGTGGGGGAAGAATGTGAGCTGTGGAGGGCTTATGTAACCGAACTGGGGAAGTTAAGGCCTAAGGCGCCTAAGCCCCTGATGTAGTTCATTCTGCTTTTCTGATGGAATAAAATCTGGCATTTGGCAGTTTTGGACCAGTTCCCTTAATTATTATTATCTTTTTTGTGGTTTTTCTTTTTCTTTGTATTTTTTCTTTTGTTTGGATTATATACATACTCTTATCTTTTTTACTTTTATTATATATATATATATTGAAATTTATTATGGGGGCGTCCAGGGGCCTGGACGCCCCTAATTTTTTATTTTTTATTTTTTAAGTTTTTTGTTTTGGGAGCGTCCAGGGGCCTGGACGCCCCAAATTTTTATTTATTATTTTTTTTTGTTTTTGTTTTGGGGGCGTCCAGGGTCCTGGATGCCCCAAATTTTTATTTATTATTTTTTTTGTTTTTTTTGTTTTGGGGTGGTCCAGGCGCCTCGACGCCCCTAATTTTTGAATTTTGAAGAAAAATAAAATAAAATAAAGGTGGGGGCGTCCAGTCGCCTGGACGCCCCAATCAGAGTGGTTTCTATATATATGGGGGGCCTCACCCCTTGCTCACTTGTACTGTTCATTTTGACGACCCCGTCACCCCAGACGACCCATTCTTAGTCCCAATGGAGCGAGGAGGATCGAGCCAGGGTCCAGAGAAGCGGAAACGACGGGCTCGTCGTCCGAGGAGGCTGAGGGATGATGCCGAGGAGGCCGCAGCAGAGGAGATTGCTGCGGAGGAGGGGATGGAGGTGCCTCTTCTGGCCGCGGAGGCCGCTGCGGGCGTTGGCGACGTGGGAGAGGACGATCACGACCTGGTAAGCCCTTCGGAACTCTCACTCTGTGGTTCAATAGGCTAAACGGACGGGCGAGAGGCTGTGAGAGAAGGCCGGGGAGTGAGGGAAAGGAGGCGTCCAGGGCCCTGGACGCCTCCACATTTCTTTTTTCTTTTTATTTATTTGTTTATTTACGTAAATAATAAAATAGGATTAAAAATAAGGAGGCGTCCAGGACCTGGGACGCCTCTATAAATATATATATTATTAATATATTTTTTTGTTTTGAGTTTTTCTATAAAGAAAATAAGGAAAATAGAGAGGAGGCGTCCAATGTACTGGACGCCTCCATAAAAATCCTAAAATGTTTTAAAGATAAGATAACATAAAATAAATAAGTAGAATATATAGTGTTATTGCTTAATATTATTCATGATGCTGATGTATTTTTTACTGGTTTTGTGGTGTGCAGGGTGTGATGAAAGGACAGATCAGCTGGTCCCTAGTGGTGGCAGCATACCGTGGGCTGCCGGACTTCCAGAGGGCGCGTGTGGACGCCATGGGCTTTGGAGCTTTCCTTAGGATCGAGCCCTTCCGGCTCGACCTTCCTCTTATCCAGACATTGAGGGAGCGGTGGCACGCGTCGAGCCGGGCATTTCTGATGCCCTGGGGGCACATGGTGCCGACACTAGAGGACGTGGCTCGGATCACTGGGTTACGAGTTGACGGAGAGGCGGTCAGCGGGGTCACCTACCCCGACTACCGAGAGAGTGCCCTGGACCTGCTGTGGTTAGAGACGAGCGTGACTGACAGGGACAGCAGGGTAGTCGGCCGAGTGGAGATCATGGAGGCGCTCGGATTCGTCGACCCGCGCCAGCGGGTCAGCGAGACTGGAGCGGAGTTTCTGGCACGACTGGAGGGAGATTCCCGTGCAGCTTTCACCCAAGACCCGAGCGAGCGGGAGCTGGTGGATCTAGACCTCCGGAGGTTTCTTTTCTTCTTCCTGGGCCGCCTTCTGCTGGGGACGAAGGGGGATGGCATCCACTGTCGCTTCCTCGGGATTCTGGCGGACCTTGACAGAGTGGGGCACTACGCTTGGGGGGCGGCTCTGCTTGCCCATTTGATTGCTGATCTCTCCCAGACTTCGGAGAAGGAGACGACAGTCAGTGGCTTCGCACCTTTTCTCCAGGTAAACATTTTATTTATGCATTCCCACAGTTAAATATGCAATTATTGTACTAATGATGTATGATGGATGCAGGTGTGGAGCTATTACTATTTTCCGATAGGGAGGGCTAGGCATGGGAACAGGAGGGCCGTGCCTCTGGCGCGGCGGTGGAGGCCGGTCGTGGTTGCAGCACCCCACGGCTACCAGCTGGCGTCACTTCGTCGGGAGCTGAGCGAGTATCCCGAGGCCATGGTATGATGCGTATGGTTTTTTGTATTTTCTTATGTGACTGAATGGCAACTAATATGATGTATGTATGATGATGTAGGTGGTGTGGAGACCCTACCTGGGCATGGGCGACGCTGGCCAGCCTTGGGTTGTAGTGGGTCTTCCTCGTTTCAGGTGGGACGTGTGGGTCCATTGCCTGAACGAGATCGAGCCGCTTCGGCTGAGGCTGGTTATGAGGACATTGGGGCTAGCCCAGGAGTGGGTTGATGTAGATGAGCCGGCCCGCATCGGGCAGAAGACTAAGGGGAAGGCAAAGATTGTGGACTGGCGCACGCGCTTCCCAGCACAGTACCAGGACTGGCAGCAGGGCGGGGTCCCAGTGGTGTCCTACGTACAGGACAGCACAGACTACATGAGACGGTACCGAGCTACGTACGGGGACCGCCTCTCCTTGGGTGGTATGGCAGGGGTAAGTGAAATGAAACTGCTTCACCCTTCTATATGTATATGCATGTGGCAATAACTTATGTGCAATGCAGGATGCTCGTGACAACATGATTGCCGACCTGCGGGCCCAGCTGGCAGACGCCAGGCGGCAGTTAGTGGCCATCCGACAGGAGTTGGAGATCCTGGTTAGTCCATGCAATGCATTTTTTGTGACCTAGATTTTTGATGCTTAGCCTTTGACTGACGTTTGCCCCGTGTTTCAGCGGGCCCACCAGACAGCGGCAGCCGGGACGGCTGGTGGAGCGGGTTCCAGCTCGCGGGGCCCTCCTCCGGAGGTTTCTGCCCTCCAGGAGCAGCTGGCGTATGCGGTGGCTCGGGCTGAGGAGGCCGAGCGTGACCGCGAGGCTCGAGTGAGTGCTTGCTTGGCCCTGACCCTCTTCTAGCTGCTTTCCTTCCATCACTGTTCTCTTATGGTGCATGCGTGCTTTGACAGGTGGCCGAGATTCGGGAGGCCCTGGCCCGTGCTGTGCGTGCTAAACAGGAGCGTGATGCCTGGGTGGCAGAGCGTGACGCCCGGATTGCGGAGCTAGAGGAGGAGCGGTGACGAGAGGCTGAGGAGCTTCCTCGCGACGTAGTGGATCTGCGGATCGCCCTCGAGCTGTCGAGGAGAGAGGCGATGAGGGAGAGAGAGGATAGGGAGAGGGATAGGGAGACCGTGGAGAGAGAGAGGGAGAGGGATAGGGAGATCATAGAGAAAGAAAGGGAGTACAGGATGGCAGAGCGATATCGAGATTGGGACGAGAGGAGAGCTCTGGTGGCCCAGGTGTCGGAGCTCCGGCTGAGTCTTGGCACGGCGGAGGGGAAACTTCGGGAGAGTGAGGAGCGGTATCAGAGGGCGAAGGAGCGCGGGGCGCGACTTCGTCAGTCCGGTTCCTTTTCTGTGGGTAGCTTTCTAGTTTCTTCGGCCGAGCAGCGTCGCCGCACCTTGGAGGCTGGAGTGCCACCGCAGGGCGAGGCGAGCACGGCTTCTCAGGGTTCACAGAGGTCGCGGAGGCCCCTAGGGATCTCCGGCAGAGGAGGGAGGAAGGAGATGACCAGGAGGGTGACGGTGAGAGTTAGAGAGTTGCTTGTACGTCACCCTTCTCACTGTATGATGTACTTTCGGCTATTATATAAATGGAAATGGCTTTTTGTGTTGTGTGTACTTTCTCTCTCCCACACTTTCTTTTTGCACTGAGTTGTCCCTTGAGGCACGCTCCGCGAGACCTTGCCCTGAACAGCGGGGAACTATGCTTTGCACGGGGGGATTTTGTTTCCTTTTCCCCCTTTTGGGGCGCGTCCAGGCGCGAGGACGCGTCTTAATCCTTGAATTCTAATTTAAAGCGACGGGTGGTCCTTTCTTCTCCCGTGCCTTACCCGCAAACGAGCCCGCCTTCCGCCGAAACTGCGCTTGCCCCTTTTTCGTCTTCCTCCTCTTTTGATCGATGGAGTTCGGTGGTCTGGACCACGGCGAAGGTGGAGAGGTACGCGGGACCCCTCGCCCAAGGAGGGACGCGCCAGAGCACGGAACGGCGTCTATGGAGGAGGAAGGGCCGCTTCGGGCCCCCGAGGGACCCGAGGGGCCCGATGTCGCGGAGGGAGGTGAACACGGTCTGGTAGGTGCTTGGTTTTTCCCCTCTTTGATCCATTTTGAGTTTTGAAGCAAGCCGGGAAAGGGTTCGGCGAGTGTTGCACTTAAATGATGGATGCGTCCTAGACAGGGGACGCGTTCTTTTTAACTGATGTGAGACCCCTTTCTTGGTGCAGGACATGGCGAGTACCCCGGGCCTGGCCGATGAGTGGGCGAGTGCGGACGAGCCGAGCCGCGTCAGGAGGGAGAGTCGCGGCAAGGCGAGGCTCGAGGACTGGCACGTACGTTTCCCTGGACAGCAAGGGAGTGTATTGGTGCAGGACAGCGCCGACTTCCTGCGGCGGCAGAGAGAGAGTTATGCGGGGCTTCCCCAAGCTGGGGACACGCGTGGGGTCGGCGGCTCGCGCGCCCAACTGTCAGAGGCTAGGCGGCAGCTGGCCGTCGCTCAACATGAGCTGTCGCTCCTGGTAAGTTACGTGCCGCACTTTTATCTTCAGATTTGGAGTTTCACTGACGGCCGTTGTTTATTTTTTTCCAGCGTGTCCAGCAGACAGCGACGGCGGGGATGATTGGTGGCGATCTTCCAGCTCCTCGGCCCCTTTTCTCGAGATTGCCTCCCTCCGGGAGCAACTTGCCGGTGCGGTGGCTCGGCGACCCGGGCGGAAGAGGAGCGTGATGCCTGGGTGGCGACTGTAGCGGAGCTGCGGCATCGTGGTGAGGAGAGACCTTCTCCAGACATCCTGGAGTTAAGGGTTCTTCTGCAGATGATGAGGAGAGAGGCAGAGAGAGAGAAAGCCGAGAGAAGGTCCGAGCGACAGCGGGATCAGACCGAGAGGAGGGCCTTGGAGGCCCAAGTGAGGGAGCTCCAGCTGGGCCTTCAGGCCGTCGTGCAGAGGCTAGGAGGGATGGAGACGCGCTACGAGAGAGCGCGAGAGTTCGGGGAGCGACTGCGCCAGTCTGGTCGCTTTGCCGCTAGTGGCTTCTTTGCCACGCCAGGGGAGGAGCAGCGAGTCACTGCTGCGGAGCAGGCGCCAAGAGGCGAGGCAGGTGCTGCTGTACGAGGATCCAGAGGCTTCTGAGGGACCCGCACCTCAGGGGAGAGGAGGGGAGCGCCCAGAGAGATGAGTGATGGTGAGGATCGGCGAGCTGGTGGACTCGCCTCCTCCTTATGTTTATGATGTTTTTGACAGCTTATGTAGAATTATGAAGGGAGTGATTTGATTTTCTGCTGCTCGTTTGTTCTCTTGTGCGTTCCTTCTTCCCTACACTTCTTCTCCTTTGCACTGTTCCCATGTGATGGGTCTGCCGAGACTCCGCCCTAAGCAGAGAATCGCGTCTTGTTGTGACCATTTTCCACGGGAATCTGCCGTCGAAGTCAATAATGACGGCCCTAGTTCCTTTTCCCGGATGTTGTGTCAAATTTTGCGGGCGTCCTCCAAAACATGATAGGGTATCCCTAGACAACATAGGGGCTAGTCGTCATATTCTTCGTCCAGTCAATCACCCTGTGCGAGCGGTGAAGTGACACACGGGACCGCATGGCAGGTGCCTCATTGCGAGGGCTATCATTAACAGGTGATGGAGGCAATCTTGGCCTGCACTCCTTCCATTTCTATAAATTCGTGTCCCTTTTATCCTCCCAGGTATATCGAGAGCTAACTCGAGGAGCACAAGTTCTCACGGGAGAGGAGGAGTTCAAAATTCGAGAGTTGGATGGAGGGCGAATCTTCCCACTCCTCGAAGAGAAGCAGGTCCAGTGGTAGTAGTTCCAGGAGGCTTTCGACCTCGAAGGGCACTTCAGCGAAAGGGCCCAATCACAACTCGTAAGCCAAGTTTTCTGCCCTTTTCTCATTCTTTTCTTCCTTTCTTTCTGACCAAACCTCCTCTCCATTCCCTGCATGCGTAGTGTGTGATGAAATCACAGATCTCATGGGAGTTGGTAGTGGCAGCATACCGAGGTCTCCCAGATTTTCAGAAGGCCAGGCTAGACGTGATGGGTTTTGGCACTTTCTTCGGATCGAGCCGATCCAGCTCGACCTGGTCCTGATCCAAGCCTTGTGTGAGAGATGGGACCCAGTGAGTCGGGCATTCCTGATGCCCTGGGGCCACATGGTGCCCAACCTAGAAGATGTGGTCCGAATTACGAGTCTCAAGGTGGATGGCGAGGCAGTGACCGGAGTCACTTACGCGGACTACCGAGAAGGTGTCCAGAAGTTACTGGGTTTAGACCTAGATGGTCGGAAAAATAGGTCGGTAGCTAGGGCGTCCCTCATGGATGCATTAGGGCTCACCGACACTCGTCGGCGGGATGACGAATCCTCAGAAGAGTTTATGGAAAGAATGGAAATAGGATGCCGTGCCGTGTACTGCACAGATTTCGGCAACTGGGAAAGATGCAACATAGATTTGAGGAGATTTCTCCTCTTCCTTTTGGGGAGATTGGTACTGAGCTCGAAAGGGGATGGTATCCAATGTCGCTTCCTGGAGCTGCTATCAGACCTTGAAAGAGTAGGGTACTATGCCTGGGGAGCCGCCATGCTGGCACACTTGTTTGCAGGCCTATTCCAAGAAACGGATCGTGAGATGACTGTGAGTGGTTTCACACCATTCATCCAGGTATTTTTTTGGTTTTGCTTGTTTTGTATTTTTTTTGTGTTTTTGCAAGGTACTGATGACCTGTGCCGAGCAGCTGTGGAGCTATTATTACCTCCCTATGGGGAGAGCTCGGCATTGGCGACCCGCGATGGTGCCGCTAGCCAGGCGGTGGGAACCCATCATGAGTGCGGCACCCCTAACCTACCAACTGATGGTGCTAAGGCGGGAGCTACAGGAGTTCCCTGCAGCGATGGTAAACTGGAGACCCTACTCAGACATGGTCGATGCCGACCAGCCGTGGGTTCTAGCAAGTCGTGCCCGGTTCGGACGGGAACTGTGGATGCACTGCCTGAATGAAATCGAGCCGCTTCGGCTACGATTAGTTATGAGGACTTTAGGACTGGCTCAAGAATGGGTGGATTCAGCTGTGCCACCTCGTGTCGGGAGAAAGACGCGGGGACCGGCGACCTGCATTGACTGGCGCGTGCGATTCCCCGAACAGTATGAGGACTGGCAACGGGGTGGCACGATTGTAGAATCACAGGCGTGGGATAGCGAGGACTACTTGCGTCTATATAGGACAAAGTACGCAGAGCGGTTCCAACCCCGGGGACTTGTGGAGGTAGGTTTCCCCTTTTTCTCTTCTCTTCTTTCTCCTTTTTTGGTTTTCTGGTGAAAAATGCTGACTCGTAAGGCTACAGGATGTCTGAGATGCCATGATAGCGAATTTACGAACTCGCTTGGCAGAGATGGAACAACAGTTGGGTAATGCCCGCGGAGCTACGAGCGCCTTGGTAGGTGTACAGTACGTTCCTAATTAAAACCCCAGATTCCAGATGTTGGCTGCTAATTCACGCGGTCGTAGCATGCCCAGATTGGCGCGGCTTCCCCAGCGATGGGAGTAGGTGGTGCCTCTTCCAGCTTGTGGATTCCCACCTCAGAACTTGACTTGCTTCATGAGCAACTTGCTCACGCCACGCAGCGTGCTGCGGAGGCAGAAGGGATGCTCTCTATACAGGTAAGAGTCTCAGTGTTGAGTTCTCCTTGTTTATGCCTTATCGTGTATCTGAGATGGTACACTCGGCAGGAAAAGGAGACGGAAGAAGCGCTTGCCAAGCTGCGCAGAAGGAGGCTAGGATAGCAGAACTGGAGAGGGAACTGCGGCGTCATCCTGATGACGACTCCTCTAGGGATGCTGTGGAACTGAGGATCACTCTCCAGTTGGAGAGGGAAGACCGCGAGAGAGAACGTGCAGAGAAGAAAGAGACGCAGAGAGAGAAAGAGCCAACAGATTGACTGAAAGGGAGGAACGAAGGGCCATGGAGGCCCAACTATTCGAACTCCGAATCAGCCTTGGTCTTGCTGAATAGTGGCTGAGAGATGGTGAGGAGCGCTACCGAAGAGCACGAGAGCGTGGCTTTCGTGTTGGTAGCTTCTCTGCTGCTTCCGTAGATCAACGCCGGGATGTGGGAATAGGAAGAGGAGTACAGAGCGGTAGGAGTACCGCTTTTCGTAGTTGGGTAGCACCTTTGAGAGCGTTTTGCCCGGAGAGTAGTGGGACGAGTAATGCGGAGAGAGAGGGCGGAACTTGATGTAATTTTTTTGGTTTTTGGAATAAAATACAAGGTTCGGTTCGTTTGTTTTTCACCTTTGCTTCTGTTGCCTGAATCCCTGCACATATCACTGAAACAAACAAATCAGAATTTCTGTTCTGACTTGGCCCCTTGCTCAATAAGCAAATGGTCACTGTGACTGTCCTTGATAACTGGTCAAGGGGCCAAGCCTTTATTTAAGGAAGGCGAGAGAAAGATATAGTGATGATAGATGCGACAGGCAAGCATACGAATGCAAGCAGTATTAAAAGCGAGATGCTACACGCAAATGCAATCATGCAAAATTGATTTGTTTTCTTTTTTATATTTGGCATTTTTTTGTTTTATCATAAAAAAGATTTTTTTACTTGCAAATATGTACATTTTCTCTTGTCTATTTTTTGTTACTTTTATCATTTCGATTTTTTTGTTGCTAACGCGTGGCAAGCACCCAAATGGCACCTAACCTACGGGAGACAGGGGTTTCTTACTAACCTCCCAGATATCCTAAGTGCAGATCTAGGTTGATTTGGGCCTCTAGACCCCTCGAATGATGATCCTGCCGGCTAAGACTTACCCTGATGACAATACCGTCATGTCATGCTTAGGCTCCCAGTCGCTTCCGACCACAGGGATTCACCCAAAAGGTGTTTGAGGTAAATGATTTGCCCGACTCGGGTCTGTTTCCTCACAACTCTAGATGGTATATGATGGACCACCCTGGAACCCTAACGACCAACCGCGCGACGTTGACCCGGAATCAGACGCCGTCGCACCCATAGGTGACGCGCTTGCATTGGCCTAAGCCCGAGGTTAAACAAGAAGACATCAAGGTGGTAAACAGGCGTCTTGACCAGCCAGAAACACGGAGACTCCTTCGCAGCGATAGCTTTTACTTTTCAAAGTAGGCAACCATATGTGTATATTAAAATAAGGTCGCAGACCCTGGGCAGTTTTCACCTTTCAGAAACTCCATCGAACCTTCATCTTTAGAGGAAGAAGGAAGAGCGTGGGGGATAAACCTCCTGAGAGGATCAGCAAAACCGTTAACCCGGCGAGCGAATAAGGGCTCATTAACTCTTTCTTTTCGGACAACTTCGGACCAAATCTCGAGCATTTACATTCCACGGCCCCTTTTGTGGATTCAGACTTTTACTTTGAGGGGTTCCGTTTATCGCAACAGGCACGGTCACGACCAGGCTTTTCTCTTGATTTTGATTTTGTATTTCTTTTTGTGAGGGAGATATAGTCGTTTGACGCTTGTGGGCTCCCTTTTTGTATGCCTGCGGGGACACTGCCCTCTTCTCGTGCTCTGATCGATGCTCGAGGAAATGGATCCTACTCTTACCTTTGGGGTTTGAGTTTTGGTTTCTCATGCTCAGCGTTTTAAGGGCGCCGACTGTCTCATTTGGTCGAAGAGAAAAGAATAAAGATTACAGCTTCCGGAGATCTTCTGGGTGACGCTCCACCGTAGGTGATGCTACCGACTTTTTTTTGAATAAAATATATAAGTAAGCACATGTTAGCTTCCTTCGAGCGAGCATAGGCCGACGTGGCCGGACAGGGATCTCCACGGTTCTGGCAAACCAAGACCCGGTGACTACCAAGCCTTAATGGGCCCTATCCTAACATGAAGGTTAGATGCAGGAACTTAACTACATGGTGACTGCCAGGCATCGGCATTTTGAATTTTCCATATTTTTAGTGGTTTTCGATATTTCTTTATTTTTGATGTTTTTATCTTTTCATCATTTTTTTGTTTGTGCTAAGGGTAATATTTCTTAAGATAAAGCCCATTCCAAGGGTGGGATAACTCGGTCCCTTCGGCGTTGACTAGCTTGTAGGCGTTGCCAGGGTACACGGCTTGAATTACAAATGGTCCTTCCCAATTGGGTTGGAGCTTAGAACGCGGACCTCCAGGTTTGACAAAAATTCTTTTTACGACCATCTCACCGACTTTGAATTTTCTCTCAACGACTTTCTTTTGGTAAAAGCGAGCGAGTCTATTTTGATATACACGCGCGTGTTCGGCAGCGGCCAGCCGTTTCTCATCCAAGAGTTCCAACTGGGCGAGGAGTGAATTACGACGATCGTCGAGGGGAAATTCCTCGTCCAATTGTATCCTGAGAGAAGGGATCAGAGTCTCGTACGGGACTACCGCTTCCATACCATAAGTAAGGGCAAATGGAGTCTGCCCGGTGGGGGTACGGATTGAAGTGCGATAGGCCCATAGAGCTTCGATAAGCTTTTCTGGCCAGTCTGAAAACTTACTAGACTCGCAGGTTTTTTTGATGATTTTGAGCAATGTTTTATTGGTGGCCTCCGCTTGGCCGTTACCTTGTGGGTAATAAGGCGATGAATGATGCAATGCAATTATGTACCTTTTGCAGAGATCCTGTAGGTCCTGAGAAATGAACTGTGGCCCATTGTCGGTGACGATCGTGCTTGGGACGCCGAATCTGGCGAGGATGTTCTTTATGACGAATTTGTAGACTGTTGACGCCTTGATTTCCGCGTAAGCTTCAGCTTCGGCCCATTTGGTGAAGTATTCCGTCGCAGTAAGGATGAAAGATTTCTGCTTGGTGAGGGAATTGGGATCACCTAGGGGACCAATGATGTCGAATGCCCACATGGAGAAAGGCCACGGGGAAGATATTGGATGAAGTGAGGAAGATGGTGAATGAATTTTATCGGCGTGAAGTTGACACTTGACACACCTACGGACATAGACAGCACAATCTTCTTCATAGTGGGCCAATAAAAGCCTTGGCGAATGATCTTCTTGGCGAGCATCTGACTATTCACGTGGCCACCGCACACAGCCCGAGTGCGTCTCCTCTACACATTTCCAAACCTCATCGTCACCAAGACATCTTAACAGAATACCAGTAAGGCTCCTCCTATAGAGTAGACCTCCAACCAATGTATATTTCTGAGCCACCCTTCTTATGGCTTTCTTGTCCTCTGTGGTGGCCCCTTCAGGATAAGACTGATCTTGGCAGTATTTGACAATTTCATAGAACCATGGTTTCTCTTCATCAGCCAGTTCTTCTTCGGCCTCTGCCAACATGATCTCCCTCTTCTCAAGGATATCTTCCTGCAGGATCTTTCTTGCTATCCTGTCTTTGATGTTTACGTAGGAAGCATCATCGATTGCAGGGGCGTGAAGTTTGTAGATGGAAATGGACTTAAACCATCTTCCTAGAGGGAACCTTATGGATGATGCCAACGAGGCGAGGGCATCGGCGAGAATATTCTGATGACGAGGGACATGAACAAAGATCAGTTTGGCGAACAGTTTGGCAAAGGCAGCAGTGAGTTCTTGGTATGGCTTGAGTTTGGGATCGCGAGTGCGATATTTAGTGAGCACCTGGCGAAGGATGAGTTGACTATCACCTACGACTCGCAACTCAGTGATACGAAAAGAATGAGCGAGTTCTAGGCCAGCTAGAAGAGCTTCATATTCGGCTATATTGTTGGTGACTGAAATTTGAGTTGGTATGCCAATGGGAATGTGAGGCCTTCAGGCGACAGGAGGGCGACGCCGATTCCTCTCCCTTGAGAATTCAGAGCTCCATCAAAATATAGCGTCCACATTGGCTCATCTGATTGGTTGACGGACATTAGTTCCTCATCTGGAAACTCTGATTGGACGGGATCGAACTTGGGAAGAGGATGGTGAGCGAGATGCTCGGCTATGACATAGCCTTTAATCGCCTTTTGCTGGATGTAGGTGATGTCGAACTGAGAGAGAAAACTTTGCCAGCGTGCTAGCCTATCGTAAGGACGGCTTTCTCCAGAAGGAATTTGATAGGATTCATTCGAGCAATCAAGTGGACCTCATGAGCCAAGAAGTAGTGCTTCAATTTCTGCACTACCCAAACGAGGGCAGCACAGGTTTTCTCCATGACGGTGTACTTCTGCTCACAGGGATTGAGAAGTTTGGACAAGTAATAGGTTGCCCGTTCCTTGCCTTCTTCATCAGCTTGTGCGAGGACGGCTCCCACGGAGTCATCCAAGACTGAGACGTAAAGGATCAGAGGTTTTTCTGGTTTGGGTGGAATGAGAACGGGTGGACTAGCCAGATATTCCTTCAACCCTTCAAAAGCTTTCTGACATTTAGAATTCCAGTGGAATTCTACTCCTGACTTGGTCAACTCGTAGAGAGGTCTACACCTTTGTGAATGTTGAGACACAAACCGACGAATAAACTGCAACCTCCCGATTAAACCTCGGACTTCCCTCAAATTCTTGGGAGGCGGCATATCCCTGATAGCCTTAGCTTTGTCGGGATCTATCTCGATCCCTCTTTTGCTCACAATGAACCCCAGCAATTTACCTGACGACACACCAAACACACACTTCTTCGGGTTCATTTTCAGTTGGAACTCCCTTGACCTCTGCAAGACCTTAGCCAAAACTTCTGGATGTTCCATCCTGGTCTTTGATTTTACCAATAAGTCATCCACATACACTTCCAGATATATGTGCATCATGTCATGAAATATGGCCATCATCGCCCTTTGGTAAGTAGCTCCAGCATTCTTTAATCCGAACGGCATGATCACGTAACAGTATGTTCCCCAAGGGGTAGTGAATGACGTCTTCTCCTGATCCTCTTCTGCCAAACGAATTTGATTATATCCTGAAAATCCATCCATGAATGAGAGGGTCTCGTAGCCTGCCGTGTTATCGATCAACACATCAATGTGAGGCAAGGGAAAATCATCCTTTGGACACGCGCGGTTAAGGTCCCGGAAGTCGATGCAAATCCTGACTTTCCCATCTTTCTTCATGACCGGGACAATGTTCGCCACCCATTGAGGATAAAGAACGACTCTAATGAACCTGGCTTTGTGGAGCTTATCGACCTCTTCTTTCATTTTCAAAGCCATTTGAGGGTGGAAACGCCTTAACCTTTGTTTTACCGAGACGGACCCTGGTTTTAGGGTTAAACGGTGTTCGACCAAGGTTGAATCCAGACCCGGCATATCCTCGTAGCTCCATGCAAACGTGTCCTTATATTTCTTGAGAACCTCAATTAATGCATCTTCTTCAGAGGGTGGTAGGTTGTCACTTATAAGGATGATCCTAGGGTCTTCCTCAGTTCCCAAGTTAACTTCTTTGGTAGATTCTTCTACGGCGGTTGACGGCTCGTCGAATCTCTTTATTCCACTAGCGTATGCGCCCGCCGCATCCTCATATTCTTCACCCTCATCTTCAGTGGGGCATTCTTCATCCGTGATCTCGTAGACTCCATACCCTTCATCAAATGCACAGTCGCCCTCACATTCTATTTTCGGTAGCCGGATGGGATTTTCTAGCAACTGGGGGATGGCAAGGAGGGCTTGACACCTGGCGGCTAAATCCAGAAGGAATCGACGAGGGATCTGCCTACCCTTGGATTTCTTCCTAGGTACTACCCTTGGCCTATCATTCCTACATTGACTGACAATATTTACAGAAGAAGAGGAAGACGAAGAGGATGGTGTAGAATGTACAGGAGAAGACCCCTCAGAGGAGGGGTAGAAAAGGTCGCTCATGGGACCTTGGACGGGTGGTCCGCAAGGCGGTACGCACCCGTGGGAGATGTAGGAGGTTTCCTCAACGAAGATGTGTTGTTGGGGAGTTTGAAAATTGACGTTTTTTTTTCGTTTTCATTTTTAATGACAAAGCAGTGAAAAGAGATTGGAGGACAGAGAAAAGTGGTTATGGCTAGAGGATTGTCAGGCTCATAGAGCAGATCATGGTTGAAGACCTGGCGCGGGTTGAAAAGCCCGCGTAGGTATGTAAACAGAGAAGGGGATCTGGGAAGATCATCAGACAATTGTCTGGCCCAAGAAGAAGATATCAGCAAAGGCTGAGACGAGTGGATGGAGAAGATGGCAGCTAATGAGCCGTTGACGGCAATGTTGAGGACGGATGAAGATCCGTCGATGACAGGGTCCTTCTGGCGAGGACGAGGATAGTTTGGAACCTTGGCAAGAGTGGTGATATTCTCTGATATTCCGGAGATCAATGGTGGTCCTTCAGGCTGCGAAGACGAGAACATCCTTTCCAGTGCAACGAAATGTCCCGTATGTCGAACCATTTGTTCCACTCGCATTCCGGATCTTTGATCTTGCCTCTTTTGGTGATCCTCAGACATTTTTCAGCCAAATATACAGCATGTGATCCCCCATATGCTTCTCGTGGGTAATCTCCCATCTGAACAATGGGCCCTCTGTTGAAGTGGTTTGATAGAGTCCATGTGAGGGACTTCCAATCCGCCCTGAACGGTCCTTTGAAGCCTAGGCCAAACCTACGGTTCGGCCTAATTTCCTTTGGCGGTTTGAGCATACCCTGTAATTGTGCGCCCAGACCTTTACCATGTTCATAGCCGATGTTCCTCATAATCTCTCAACCTTTGGAGTGAAAAGGGAGACATGATGTTGCGGTTGTCCTGACCGACTCCTTTGGTGCTAGTGGAACGTGAGATGAATCACGTACATCCAGTAGTGACAATATGGGCCGATGAGACGGCCAAACAGAGGGCAGAGAGGTGTTGATAGCATCCACTGTGTGAAGGACAGGTGTACTGACCACTTTAATAATTCTCCCATTGTAAGGAAACTTCATGCACTGATGGTTGGTGGAAGGCACAGCGTCCATGGCTTCGATGTAAGGGCGACCCAGTATAGCCTTGAATGTGGGGTCCATGTCGAGGACATGGAATTCCGTGGGAATTGACATGGGGCCTAGTTATGCCTTCAGAATAATCATCCTCTGCGGCGGCCTTTTGCTATTGTCATAGGCCGTGACCGTGATCGAGGAAGGTCTTATTTGTTCCTCGTCGATCCCACACAACTGAAGAGTGCTCATGGAGATCACATTTATGGACGCACCCGTGTCCACAAGACACGGGTTTATGGATACCCCATTGATTTTTATTGAAATGCACAATGCATATTTCTGAGCTTCCTTGGGAGCGAGCTCGTAGTTGTGGAACATGATGGCCGGTTGTGTGTCTGTTGGGGTCAGGACGGTCGAAATCTTCTCCACGGGGAGGTCTTCATTAACCATGACTCTTTGAAGGTACTCCATTAAGGCTGCCTGGTGGGATGTGGATCTTTGAAAAAGCTCCAGGATGGAGATCCGAGCAGGCGTCTTGTCCAAATGTTTTAATAGATCATACTGTGTTCCAGGGATAGCCCTTTCTGGTTGTTCTCCATCATCCTTCTCTGGCTGAGATTGCTCAAGATTCTGACTGTTGTGGGGGAAAACCCTGTGGAAAATCCTTCCACTCCGGAGCACCATTGCCTGCGGCTTTTGTACCTCTGTGGGGGTAGCAGTGGGTTTTAACAGAGGTTTGAGGGGTAGTGGTGGAGGAATGGTCGATGAAGCAGGGGTGATGACGGGAGCAGGGATTCTGATGAGGGGTTTGTTAGGTGGAGGCATGGTGAAGGTAGAGGGGATATCGCGCGGATTATGAAGGATAAGGGGTCTGGAAGGTGGAGGTGGAGACGAAGTAGAAGTGGGTAGGGCTTGAAGTGGGCAATGATTTTGACGTGGGCGATGAGTAATGAGTGGTTTTGAAGGCATTAGTGGTGATACGGTGGAGAAAGATGGGGTTATGTATGGTTGACGGATGATAAGGGGTTTAGAAGGCGTAGGGGTAAATGTGGTAGAGGTGGATGGTAAAGTGGGGGAGTGAGAGAAGATGAGAGGGTGTGAAGGCGTAGTGGAGAGTGTCGGTTGATAGGAGATCGGGGTACGGATGAGAGGGCGTAATGGTAGTGGAAATGGTGAAGGCGATACTGACGCGGGTTGATGAGAGAGAGGTGCTACCCGGGCAAGGCGAGGGGGTTGCATGACGATGGGGTTGGAGGAAGAAAGAATAGAGGTACTTTCCTGGTGCCACACCTGCTCTCTCCCGACTTCCGGGAAGGAGGAGATGGGGTTAACCTGATGATTGGGCTGTTGGTACTCCGGTAATGGATTCTGGATTATGCCCATGTCGGGCTGTTGTCGTGGGGCCTGCTGAGGCTGTTGTTGTTGTTGTGGTTGCTGCTGCTGCTGCTGTTGTAACTGCTGCTGTGGCCTATGAGGAGGTCTCCTAGCCTTAAGAGCGGCGACGTATCGTCTCATTTCATCCCAATCTATTTGATGTTCATCATTCATATCGTGGATGTAATCTTTGAAATGGAAGCAGTAATCTACTGTGTGTCCTGGCTGCCTGTGGTAGACGCAGTATTTGGAGGTATCAACATTTGGGGGCCACACGGGCCTTTCTCTGGGTAGGGCGAGTTGGTTTGATGCCATGAGGGCATTAAAAATATCTGCTAAGGTTTCTGGCAATGGTGGATAGTAGGCTCTCTTGGGACCGAGCGGCCTCCTTTGTTGCTGTTGGGGACCATAGTTCCCCGGGGGTGGAACTTGGTTGTACTGAAGCGGTGGTTGTTGTTGCTGAGGTTGTGGTTGTTGTTGCTGGGGTTGGCGTAATGGAGGCATATTATTCTGGGGCGGATTATTTTGGGGTGGAGGACGAAGAGGGAAAGGACCTGGTTGGAGGGGAAGTCGGGGCATTTATGGAGGCCTTGGGTTGACCGCATAGTTGGCATTGTTGACCGCACCCACTTGCTCATTTGTCACGACCCCTTCTGTGGCTCCGCCCGGGACACCAGCGCCTGTCTTTCTGACTACTTTGGGCTTCGGCGACTCAAACATGTTCATAATGGGGGAGTCTTTTAACTGGGTTTGGATGTATCGGGCCCTTTCATAGAGTTCCTCCATTGTAGTAAGTTTATTCATGGCCAGGACGTGTCTGAACTGTGGGGTTGCATTAGACACAATCATCTTCACTTGTTCGGGCTCGAAGAGGGTATCCCTTATTCTTTCCGCCAGAGACCTCCATCTATCAGCATAGCGGACAAAATCCTCATCGGGCTTCATCTTTTCGGCCACTAGGTCGGTAATAGAGAGTGAGGGACCGACCCTATCCCTATATTTCTGCAAGAACCTTCTCTGGACTATTTCAAAATTCTCGGCCTCGCGGGGCTCCAAGGAATAGAACCACTCAAGCGCGGGACCATTCAATGATCTCCGAAAGAGGTATGCCAGGGACCTCTGATCGTTTTGCCAATAGGAGGATTCATACATGAAATCCTTGAGGTGAATGAAGGGGTTGCCGGTACCATTGTATCTGCGGTACGTGGGCATTTCGGAGGGAGGAAGATGAATGACGGGAAGGATTGGCAAAGCAACCTCCGGGGTGGCTTTCACGTCCGCCATCCTTCTCAGATTTTGAAACTGTTCGTCCATACGATTGAACCTATTGAGGAGCGATTGGGCGAGCTCCTCTGGAGGTGAAGGTGGCACTTGCCACTGGGGGAGAAACTGTCTCCCGGAGACTTGAGGGGGGAACCCGGAATGAGAGGGAGCTGTCGGACCGCCGACAGTTGGCCCTGGCTGAAGCGGTGTGTGGGGAACAACGGGAGTTTGAGATTGTGACGGGAACTGGAATGAGGGTGGTTGTTGGCTCGCTTGTCCTTGAAGCGAGGGAGACTGGATGGCTTGTGCCAATGAAGGAGATGAATGGCCTGCACGGACTCTTGGAGAGGTGCGGTGGCCGGAGTTGATTCCTGGGGCGTGGGGCAAATAGATTTCCCTTTTAGAATGGCCTGGAAGGCCCGGAGCTATTCAGATGTAAGCTCCGTGTTGGCGAGGACGCCCAGTAAGGAAGAGATATCCTGTGGTGGGGACGTGTCCCCGGCAATAACCTGCACCTCATGCGAGGGCTCATGAGAAGGACCCGAGTCGATAGCATAGACTCGCGGGTCGGCTGACAAACCACGACTAGGGTGGTTTTCCTCAAAAGACTCGTGAGCCATGCTCACAGTTTTCTCAGAACGCAAAAACATACACTAGCAAGCAGGTAGCAGAGATTATCAAACAAGTGGATGCCTTTACGCCTTTTTTTGTGTTTTGATTTTGATGATTTTTTTCGTGTTTTTAGCGAGATCCAAAGTTCACACAAAATGGGGACCCTAGTTTATTTTTGTTTCACCGCCGTGTCAGCTAGGGTCTCTCGTCTCACCACGAATGAAATGACTAACTTCGGGGAACTTCAATGGTACAACCAGCCCAGTGAACGAAGAGGAGATTCTTCGATGTCGGGGACTTACGGAGGTCCCAGTGGAGGAGATTCTAGTCCGTTGAGAGGAATTCTCAAACGGAGAGTCCTTCCTTCACCGGGAAAGGGTGATCCTCAAAAAAATGAAAAAAGGATAGAAAAGAGGGATGGATGCATGCAATGAAATGCTGACAGAGATATGGAGTGGGAAAATAACAGAAATAACAGACATATAATAAACAAACAACCAATCAAAACTGGTAGTGCTGCCGTGAGCACAACGTGGGCGCGCGCGGGCGCCAAGGTGGAGAGGCACGGATGGTGCCGAACTTGCAAAGGTAGCCAAAAGGAAGCAGTAGAGGTCCCACCGTGATCGCCAATCTGTGAGCGACGTCACGCGGTTCGGGGAAGCGGAGAGGACGCGGAGCGCGCGGGCTCCTTCTTTTTTGTTTGCTGCAACACAGAAATAAGAGAAAAGAGAAGGGACCACCACGGGAGATTGCTCCGGTGGTGCGAGCGGGACAAATGTAATATAGCAAGATATGGGGGTTAAACGGCCATAGCGAGAAGTGACTCGCCGCGACCTCGGGGGGACGGGAATGGTGCAGAAATTAAATAACAAGAATTGAAACGACCATTGGGGAAGTGACTCGCCGCGGCCTCGAGAATATGAGCAGATAAGAATATAACAGAATATAAGGAGAATATAAAGAGCAGGAATTTAAACGGCCATTGGGGAAGTGACTCGCCGCGGCCTCGAGAACATGAATAGATAAGAATATAATATATAAGAACGGGAATTTAAACGGCCATTGGGGAAGTGACTCGCCGCGGCCTCGAGAATATGAATAGATAAGAATATAACATATAAGAACGGGAATTTAAACGGCCATTGGGGAAGTGACTCGCCGCGGCCTCGAGAATATGAGCAGAATACAACAGAATATAAAGAGAGTATAAGAACGGGAATTTAAACGGCCATTGGGGAAGTGACTCGCCGCGGCCTCGAGAACAAGATGTGATCGCCAGGGGCCGAAAGACCCCAAAATAAAGAAAGTGATCACGCCTACCTCAAGAGCGGGAGACGGCAGGTTGCTTCTTCCTCCCCCTTCGGCCGGCCGACGGAGAGGGCTTTCCTTGGGTACCCTTGCAAAATAACGATAAACAAGTGACGAGTGGATTAGAAAGATGAAGGTGTAGTATTCAAATCCTTGTGATAAAAATAACGAAATGATGGCAAGACACACACCTGGTTGGTGTTGTCTCTTAAACCCCTCTCGGACTCGAGTAGGAGGAAAATGAGATGATGGATGCAAGAAGTATATAAGAAGAGGCGCCCTTATGAAGGGGGATAGATGATGCGAGATGATGAATGCAAAAGAACTAAGAAGAAAAGGAAATAATTGGCTTATTGGATGTGCCGATGGTGAAATCCGACGGAGCTCCGGTAGCGTAGGGATGGCGTGGAAGCGCGGTGGATGAAGACGACCTTCCTCTCGCGAGCGTGGGCACCCGAGAAGCCGGCAGAACCTCCACCTACAAAAGACCCCACGGGTTAGAAAATGACTCCGGTAGCCTCTGGGCTCCGGCAGCCTATCGGATCTCTTCCAAGCTCTCTCAGAACTGAGGGGGGTGGGCCTCTATTTATAGGGCTCCGGAGGGTGGAGGCGTCCAGGACCCTGGACACCTCCATCAGGGCTGAACTAATATTTTATTCTATTTTTATTAATTTTTTCAAAATATTTTTGTGGAGGCATCCAGGGCCCCGGACACCCCTAACAGGTCCACCGAACACCACCGACGGCCGCACGCGGTTTGACACAACGCGTGGTTTTGTGAGCGGCGCATCGTGATTTTGAAATGGGCGCGTCCAGAGGGCTGGATGTCTCCATAATTTGGCTTTTTTCACACACGACAAATCGTCGTTCGGTGGGCAGCGCCCGTGAGGGAGTTGATGGAGGCGTCCAGGGGCCTGGACGCCTCCATTAATATATTATTTTTTTTATTTGTGTTTTGGGTTTTGAAAAATAAAATTAAAAGAATGGGGGCGTCCAGGGGCCTGGACGCCCCCATTAAGACCCACCCGGGTCCTCAGTTCAAGCGTTGGCGGCCGCCCGGCAGACACCCTTCTTGGTTCCGGAACCTCCTGATGCGTCTGACTGGTGTTGATGCCGTCCGAATGCCGTGACGAGACGATTCCGGATGCCGAAAAGGGGGGAAGAAGACTCAAGAAAAGGAAGCACTCGAGCGATTCAAAATGCGTAAGCCGTTGCGGGGCGTTGTATAGTAATATGAGACTTTCTCGGGAGACGTCAGGAATGGCGTGTCTACAGTACACTGAACTGATCCACTATTGGATCTTCAGATGGTTGATTATACCTAATGTCAACTGAAGATCCAACTGTCTCAGTAGCATCGTTGGTCCTTTGACCTGAGACATTGATCGAACTTACACGAGGACTGTGATGGTTTAATTACTTGGCTAAGTGACTTTAACCATAAGTCACGAATTACCGAGTCATTAACCATTTCAGGATACGTGTGAAGATCATCAATGGTCAAGAGGGGATCGCTCACTGTCGGATATATATCAGACAGTTAATGGGTCATGACATTGACGCTCCATTAAATCCCTGGCCAGGGTCGTGTGAGTTCATTTAGTACGAACGTCATACACTTTAAGGAGGTCATGGTCAAATGGCACGATCATGGGGTTTGACAGAAACCATACCCTCGATCGAACCAGACTCATAGAAGGAGCGAGGGATTATAGCGATGCGGTAACTGTAGACTTACAGGTACCAGACAGGGTGGTTTAAACCCGGTGTCCTCTAAGATCATGCGGATTTGCTTGACCCAACGTGATTAAAGGTTCGAAATAAATTAAACTATTATTCGGCTCTAGTAGAAGTGAATAATAAGTTTAATTTACTTCTAATTGAGAATTAGAAGTTAATGGGCCTTAAACTAGAGTGACTATGGGCTTAGAGGATCACACATAATGGATTCTTGGGCGACAGATTATTATTGTACAAATGTATATATTAATTCCCTTAAATTCCTTTTGGAAAGGAGTATAAAAAGGGGCTTAATACATATATATATAATAATAGAAAGGTCATATATACAATTTTGGTCCTTATGGACTCTTTTGAAAAGGTCCTAAATCTATATATATGCACCTATGAGAACTCCTCTTCTCCCTTGGCTTAATCAAGCACTAACAACAAGGAGGAGAGATTTTCTCTCCCCCCTTTCTCCCTCTTGCTCTCTCTCTAGAAGCCCTTTCTCTCTCTAGAAGGGGAAAGCTTGGAAAAGATCGTGTCGGGAGGATACCGTCGTTGCGCGAGGATCCGTGTGGATCTGTTCTAGAGGTCGTACTTCTGTGCAGCTCGGTGTTCACGAGATTCTGCATCAGGCACTACGGACAGCGTCGTTCCGCACAAGGTGAAATCTGCAACCCGTAGTTAGAGGTTGGGGTATTTTAATGCATCAATTAGAGTATGGTTCTAGGATTCTAACAAGTCGGGTTCGGATAAATAAATTTTTGTTATCCACTACGTTGCCCGAACAGTGTTGTGTGAAATCTTACAAATGGTGTGGTGTACATCACGCATGGGAGGGAGCCGTGAGGGCAAGTCTTCAGGGAAGATGTCTTGGAAGTCTCACAGGATTGTATGGACTTCAGGTGGGACTGAGACTTGGGACTCCTCGGGTGTGATGGAGATGACAACTGTAACGCCCCGGGTTTTTCAGATATTTTTCGGATCATTCTCGTGGGTCCCGGAGTGTGTTTTGTACTTTACGCGTGTTTTTCCCGAACGTGTCTTTAGAACTCTGTGCAGGGTGAATCGTCACGTTCTCCGACTCCAGGATAGTATCGGCGCGTTGGGCTCTTTTCGAGGATTGCGGAGGTAATTTTTTCATATTTTTTTGAATTTTTAATTTTTTTGAATTTTCTATAAATAACCCCCTCACCCCCCGTCTCTCTCCCCATTCTCTCTTTCTCACTCTCTCTCGTCTCTTTCTCTTCCCCTCTCCTACGGGCGGCAGGCGGAGGAGATCGGGGGTGAGGTGGCGACGACGTGGGGACGAGGAGCCTGAGGATAGATCGAGGATTGAGGCGTGGAGGCGCGTGGAAGCTCGGCCGTGAGTTCGTGTCCCGGCGGAGTTCCAACGGCGTTTTCTTCGCGGATCGACATCCACGGTGCGTCAAATCTTTGGTGGAGGTAAGGAGATAGACTCCCAGCTCGTGTACTTCCATTCCCGCGATTTTGGTAGGCCGTGGTGAGCCGAGCGGGCTTATTTGAGCATTTTGGGAAAAATACGTATTTTTGGGGAGTGAGCCGGATCTAGTATTTTAACCGTATTTTTGGGGTTTCAATGGGTCCTCTCGATGCTAGAGAGGTTCGGGACTAGTTTTCCCTTATTTTTCCCTTCACGTGGATGTGAACGGGGCACGGAATGGAATTTTCCCGAACTCGCCGTTTTTGGGTTTCCGGAATAGAGACGGTCCTTCCAGGAACCGCCATTAGGTGAGGCAGCCATCAGGGAGGCCGCCACTCACCCATCTTACCGTGTTTTGGGGTGCGGTCTTGCGATGGACCGCTAAGATTGGCATAGCGGTCCAAGCCAGACTATTTTTTGTGGCTGGTGGGCCCTGCGCCGGCAGCCACTTACCCCCCTTATGTCAGTTGACTTAGCGGTCGCGCGATAGATTGCCTGAAGAGCTTGGCGGCCTGGTGTGGACCGCCTGGCACCTTGAAGTAGAAAGGGCACGACCGTTTTCTGTTTTGGGGTCGTTTGAGGTCAGGAGGGGTAGCGGCCATGTGACTGACCATTAGGTGACACCCAACAGTCAGGGAATGGACCGCCATCCTTCTTGGCGGTCTGGGTGTGATAGCCTAGTTTTTGGGGGCGTCCGGGGCTATGCAGTCCTGGATGGACCGCTAAGCCAGGCTTTGCAGTCCTAGCCAGACCGCCAAGCTCTGTGATGGCCCAGGGAGGACCGACCCTTGGTTTTCGTGCTTGTCGTGCCCGTTTAGCGTCGTGTTGGTCTCCGGTCGACCCGGTTATGACCCAATGGTCGACCATCGGCCTCGTGAGTGTCCTGGACATCCCATGGGTTCCGTGACCGTGTTTCTGAGGTTTCTGGAGGTACCGTATTATCTTGATTAGCGTGCCCGTAGATGTAGAGGGTCCGACCGACCCTATGTGTGTGTTCCGAGCTTTTGTGTTACGCTTGATCGAGTCACCGTGTATCGGTGTGAGTGCGGTGTGGTTTCCCCAGCATGTCGTGGGTTTATCCGGAAGATGGTTCCCGAGTGGGCCATGTGTGTGGCCTTGGACTGCGAGTCCAGTCACCCAACTTGGGACTGGAGGTTTCTCATTTATCCCTGGGATGGGGAATCGACTTGGCGGCTTGTGAGTTGTCTTGGGAATCGTGCTTCTGTATCTTCTGCGTGGGCCATGTGTGTGACCTGTGGACTGTGAGTCCAATTACCCAGCCTGGGGCTGGAGGATTTCTAGGTTCCCTTTTGAGGGAATGGTCTCAGCAGTTGTGAACTACCTCATGAGTCATCGTGTCGAGGTTTCTGACCCTAGGGTTAGGGCAGATTGACGGCGTAGTGCCGTCCGGTGCAACGGTCTTGACCGCGAGTCTGGTGACTCAAGGACCATTGGGTTTAGTGAGTCTAGAGGACTATCCAGAGTCCAGTGGCTTGGCACCACTTGGTTCTTCTCTACTTTCACGCAGGTTACGTGCATGTTTCTCGGAGTTCTCCTCAGAGAGTGGTCACATCAGTGACTCCCCACTAGTCGTAGCCTTCCGATACGCATGTGGTCCCACAAGGGAGTGGTGGCGAGACTTTACTCGAGAGAGATGGCTTTAGGCTGGTTTCCGTAGGGCCTCCCACTGTGGCGGCTCGAGTCCGGGCCGGGAGGAAAACCAGCTAGAGGGCTTGACGTAGCGCAGTCAGCCAGTGTGTGCACACGTGGTCGGGAACTTCAGACGCGTGCTGACGAGCACGACCCCGACTAGACCCTTGTTTTGTGGTTACTTGTACGGTGTCTCTGTCTCCGCCTGGGACATTGTAGAGAGAGACACTTGAGGCTGTGGACTAAGTCGTCAGTGGACGCATCCGGCCTTGCTTCTGGTGGGCAGGTACTCCTGTCACGTGAGACGTGACTCTCATGTTTTCGGGTTTCATTTCCCGTCTGCGAGACGTGGTTTCCCTGACAGTTTCCGGGAGTGTTCCCAAGGTAGAGGTCTAGGGTTTTCGGTGAGCGTCACCGAGGGTTTTCCCTAGACGGTGTTAGGTCCACGACTGCGTGGTCGTGATTGTTTCTTCTGGCGGCGTAGCCAGAGGTTCTCCCGTTAGTTTAGTAGTCCCCCGACTATGAGATCGGGGCGTGTTTTTCCGGTACAGTAGGAGTAGCTGTAGTGCCAAGTTTTGACCAGCCACCGGTTCGTTGTTCCTACTGTAGTTATAGCTGCGTTCCTTTCCGCTACCGCCATTGTTCTCGGTTGGGATTTCACGGGACCCCTACTGAGCCAGTGACAGGAGGCTCACCCCTACTTTTCAGGTGCGGCGGTTCTTCCTCGAGGTTCGAGAGTGTTGTGCGGAGGATCTTAGTTGTCAGCTTGCCGGGCCGAGTGTTCACTTGATGTTGGGTACGTTCTCTATCTTAAACTGTACTTTTGTTGGACTGGACTCTATTGTAGTTATTTATTTATTTCTATTTATTGTTGAATTGTCCTGCTTTATTTCCTATTTCTTTGTACCTCCACACTCCTTTTAGCCCTTCTAAGCCTCCCAGCTCGTGGGCGGCGGGTCAGGATTCGAATGGTATCGAGTTCTTCTCGGTATCAGCTGGTATCAGAGCGTGGTTGTGGACGTACATGGTAATTCGAGATACTGTAGTGATCAGAGTCCATAAGGTTCAGTACACTCGGTAGCTGGCTTAGGGTTTTGTGTTTGTTTTTCCCATGATTTCTCGCTTGAGAGCTTGAGTGCGCGGCGTTGGCGCTGTGAAGGTGGTTGTTGTTCGCGGCTTTCGTGCCGGTGTGGGGCCCAAGGGAGGTGATAGAGAGATTTTTTTCCCGATGGGTGGTGACCTTGGTTGTGCAGCATTGGGCAGAGGTTGCCGGCGGGTGTGTTGCTGCGGTGCTGCGTTCGAGGAATTCGCAGCGAGGTCAGGTGGCTGGAGAGGACTGTTCGTGGTTTAGTGGCCATGAGCGTGCTCTGAAGGAGATATTATTGGTCTGACCACTCCAGCTTGAGGTTTAGCCAGCCCCTGAGGTGTTAAGGTTGTGGTTTAAGGTGGCAGAGTGGATGCTCTGATCGAGAGGCGCGCTCGTGTGAGCGGAGGATCTTCTCGGTGAGTTGCTGATTTTTGAGCTTGATGTCCCCGTCGTGCTCTGTGGCTTCAGAAATGACGTGTCGGTCCCGATTGTTTTGTGGATTTTGAGGTAGGAATGGGCGAAGTTGTCCCAGTAAGTTCTTGCTCCTGCGCTCTTGCGTGCGAATGGATTGTGTTCGCCCTGGATTTGGGTTGAGATGTGAAGGTTCCGCGGTGAGTTTCAGGACTCGAGGATGAGCGTTGGCGGTTGTCGATTATGGCTCGTGTTGCGGCTCTTAGCGTGGCATGTTGTAGTTCGAGGAATTACAGTGGTGATGCATCGAGAGATGCTGTGATTGTGGTCCGACGTGACACTCGCCGAGTGCGTCGAAGGTGCTGACCTGATAGAAGCAATGGTTTTCTCGGTGCTGGAAGGTGCTATTCCCAGCGTGCGTGAGGTTCAAGGTCAGGTCAAGTGTGGAGATTTTCTGTTAGTCGGAGGCGTGATTGGTTTCCCCTCTGGGTGGATGGATCGCATTTGGCTAAGGTTTGCCGCCTTGCATTGTGTGTTCGGATTGGTTGGCCTCCTCGTGCGTGCCATGAAGTCCGTGCGAGACACATCATGTGTTTTGGCAAGGTGGTTGTCTGTGAGAAGCGTTGCCCGTTCCCTGCTGCGTAAGGGTGCATTAGCACTGTCCCGGAAGGATGAGTGCCGACTGGGCAGTGTTCGTGAGAATTTATGGTTGGTGTTGTGATTCCCGATGTGTTGAGGGTCGGAGCTTGCGAAGTTGCAGAGGATTGTCGGGATGGTGGACCCCGAGTCGTTGTGGTTGGCCGTGCGTGTGGATCAGAGTGCGCGGATCGTAGCGTTGGTTGCTGCGGGTTGATCTCTGAGGAAGTGTGGAGCGGTGGAGGATTAGTTCCTCGATATGCGTTCTCTCTGGTTGTGTGAGACGTGTTGTTGCCGTGCCGTTGCTTGAGGTATTGTGGTTCATGGCACTGGTAGGGGGAGTATTGGGGAATATGTTGGCAAGTGCGCCGCAGGTGTACCCTATTCTTGTGTTGGAAGTTGTGTCCTCAGATGGGACCGTGATCTTGGGAAGTGATCTCTGACAGATTATGGGGTCCCCGTTGGTAGCTGTGAGTGGCTAGTGAGCCTAGATGCGTAATCGACCACGGTAAAATGTGTACCGCTTGGAGAAGGCCATGCTGGGTCGGGGTGTTTCATAATGATGTGGATGAGGACCCGGCGGTGAATTGAGTCAGCAAAGGTTGCTGACCCGTGTGCATTGGTCGTGGTGATGTCGAACAGGTTACTGTGGGGTCGGATGACACTTTCCTCCTCTAGAAATGTGTACCATGAATTGTTCCGGTAGTGTCCCATGGCTCTGTGGTAAGGGCAGAATCGGGATTGGCAGGTGTCCTCTTTGATTAATTGAGATAAGATTTGATGAGACAGGACGGAAGAGTGACGCATGTGGTTGGAGGTTTTTTGAGAGAGGTTGGCGTTGGAATGGTGATCCTTGGTCTGTGACCAGCATGGGGTGCTTCCCCTGTGAGTCTAAGTCGAGTGAGGTGAAGACCGAAGACACCATGATCTTGTCATGTGATTTCGCCGTACTCCCCTGAGAGGGTAGAGTTGGCATGGTGATAGGTCTGGATGTGGTATTGGTCTATGCGTGAGTCAGCGGATGGCCTGTCATGAGTTGGATCGTGCCCGTTAGGCCCATGGAGGTTTCCCGTTGACGAGTGTCGAGTGACCGGTGGATTGGTTCTTCTGGCAAGGACTGTGTTCCCTCGGTGAGCGAGTTGGTGGTAACAGTGCCGTGATTAGTTTTCAGGCTGCTGAGGTGATGCCAGCCTTGTGCTTCTGTGTTATTCTTGCTATGATGATCGATGTGTGTGCGGTGTGCAGTGTGCGGAGCGAGATGTTGCTCGTGATTATAATCTGGCTATATCCCTCAGGATAGGAGCTTTCGTGAGAATCGAGATTTTCTGTGTTGGGGCTCTGGCGGCGTTGTCAGTTGGTTAAGGCATTCTTCCCCTACATTCCCGCGTTTGTCCTGAATTTTGAGGATGAAATTTTCTTAAGGGAGGAGGGCTATAATGTCCCGAGTTTTTCGGATATTTTTCCGATCAATCTCGCGGGTCCCGAAGTGTGTTTTGTGCTTTACGCGTGTTTTTCCCTGATGTGTCTTTGGAACTCTGTGCAGGGTGAATCGTCACGTTCTCCGACTCCGGGATAGTATCGGCGCGTTGGGCTCTTCCCGAGGATCGCGGAGGTAATTTTTTCATTTTTTTTGAATTTCTTAAATTTTTGGTTTTTCTATAAATAACCCCCTCACCCCCCCCTCTCTCCCCATTCTCTCTTTTTCACTCTCTCTCGTCTCTTTCTCTTCCCCTCTCCTCCGGGCGGCAGACGAAGGTGATCGGGGGCGAGGTGGCGACGATGTGGGGGCGAGGAGCGTAAGGACTGGCCGAGGATCGAGGCGTGGAGGCGCGTGGAAGCTCGGCCGCGAGTTTGTGTCCCAGTAAAGTTCCAATGGCATTTTCTTCACAGATCGGCGTTCTCGGTGCATCAAATCTTCGGTGGAGGTAGGGAGATTGACCCCCAGCTTGTGTACTTCCATTCTTGCAATTTTGGTAGGTCGTGGTGAGCCGAGCGGGCTTATTTGAGCATTTTGGGAAAAATGCATATTTTTGGAGAGGGAACCAGATCTAGCGTTTTAACCGCGTTTTTGGGGTTCAATGGGTCCTCTTGGTGCTAGAGAGGTTGGGGACTAGTTTCCCCTTATTTTCCTTTTCACGTGGGCGTGAACGGGGAGTGGAATGGAGTTTTCCACCAAACTCGCCATTTTCGGGTTTCCGGAATAGAGACGGTCCTTCCAGGGACAGCCACTAGGCGAGGCGGCCGTCAGGGAGGCCGCCACTCATCCGTCTTACCGTGTTTTAGGGTGCGGTCTCGCGATGGACCACTAAGATTGGCGCAGCGGTCCAAGCCACACCGTTTTTCTTGGCTGGGCGGCCCTACGCCGGCCGCCACTTACCCCCCTTATGTCGGTTGACTTAGCGGTCGCGCGATAGACCGCCTGAAGAGCTTAGCGGCATGGTGTGGACCGCAGGCACCTTGAAGCAGACAGGGCATGACCGTTTTCTGTTTTGGGATCGTTTGAGGTCAGGAGGGGTAGCGGCCATGCAACTGACCGCTAGGTGACACCTAGCGGTCAGGCAATGGACCGCCATCCTTCTTGGCGGTCTGGGTATGACCGCCTGGTTTCTGGGGGCGTCCGGGGCTATGTGGTCCTGGCTGGACCACTAAGCCAGGCTTTGCGGTCCTAGCCAGACCGCCAAGCTCTGTGACGGCCCAAGGAGGACCGCCCCTTGGTTTTCATACTTGCCATGCCTGTTTAGCATCGTGTTGGTCTCCGGTCAACCCGTTTGTGACCCAGTGGTCGATCATCGGCCTCGTGAGTGTCCCGGACATCCATGGGTTCCGTGACCATGTTTCTGGGGTGTCTGGAGGTACCGTGTTATCTCGATTAGCATGCCCATAGATGTGAAGGGTCCGATCGACCCTGTGTGTGTGTTCTGGGCTTTTGTGTTACGCTTGATCGAGTCACCGTGTATCGGTGTGAGTGCGGTGGGATTTTCCCCGCATGTCGTGGGTTTATCCGGAAGATGGTTCCCCAGTGGGCCATGTGTGTGGCCTTGGACTGTGAGTCTGGTCACCCAGCTTGGGACTGGAGGTTTCTCGTTTATCCCTGGGATGGGGAATCGGCTTGGCAGCTTGTGAGTTGCCTTGGGAATCATGCTTCTGTATCTTCTACATGGGCCGTGTGTGTGGCCTATGGATTGTGAGTCTAATTACCCAGCCTGGGACTGGAGGATTTCTAGGTTCCCTTTTGAGGGAATGGTCTCAGCAGTTGTGAACTATCTCATGAGTCATCGTGCCGAGGTTTCTGACCCTAGGGTTAGGGCAGATTGACGGCGTAGTGCCGTCCGGTGCAACGGTCTTGACCCCGAGTCTGGTGACTCAAGGACCATTGGATTTAGTGAGTCTAGAGGACTATCCAGAGTCCAGTGGCTTGGCACCACTTGGTTCTTCTCGACTTTCGCACAGGTTACGTGCATGTTTCTCGGAGTTCTCTTCAGAGAGTGGTCACATCAGTGACTCCCCACTAGTTGTAGCCTTCCGATACGTGTGTGGTCCCACCAGGGAGTGGTGGCGAGGCTTTACTCGAGAGAGATGGCTTTAGGCTGGTTTCCGTAGGGCCTCCCACTGTGGCGGCTCGAGTCCGGGCCGGGAGGAAAACCAGCTAGAGGGCCTGACGTAGCGCAGTTAGTCAGTGTGTGTACACGTGGTCGGGAACTTCGGATGCGTGCTGACGAGCACGACCCCGACTAGACCCTTGTTCTGTGGTTACTTGTACGGTGTCTCTGTCTTCGCCTGGGGCGTTGCAGAGAGAGACACTTGAGGCTGTGGACTAAGTCATCAGTGGACGCATCCGGCCTTACTTCTGGTGGACAGGTACTCCTGTCACGTGAGACGTGACTCTCCTATTTTTGGGTTTCGTTTCCCGTCTGCGAGACGTGATTTCCCTGACAGTTTCCGGGAGTGTTCCCGAGGTAGAGGTCTAGGGTTTCCAGTGAGCGTCACCGAGGGTTTTCCCTAGACAGTGTTAGGTCCACGACTACAAGGTCGTGATTCTTTCTTCTGGCGGCGTAGCCAGAGGTTCTCCCGTTAGTTCGGTAGTCCCCCGACTGTGAGATCGGGGCGTGTTTTTCCGATACAGTAGGAGTAGCTATAGTGCCGAGTTTTGATCGGCCACCGGTTCGTTGTTCCTGCTATAGTTGTTGCTACGTTCATTTTCGCTATCGTCGTTATTCTGGGTTGGGGTTCCGCGGGACCCCTACTGAGCCAGTGACAGGACGCTCACCCCTACTTTTTAGGTGCGGCAGTTCTTCCTCAAGGTTCGAAAGTGCTGTGTGGAGGTTCTTAGTTGTCAGCTCGTCGGGCCGAGTGTTCACTCAGTGTTGGGTACGTTCTCTGTCTTAAACTGTACTTTTGTTGGACTGGACTCTGTTGTAGTTGTTTATTTATTTCTGTTAATTGTTGAACTATCCTACTTTATTTTTTATTTCTTTGTACCTTCACACTCCTTTTAGCCCTCCCGAGCCCTCCCGGCTCGTGGGCGGCGGGCCAAGATTCGAATGGTATCGGGTTCTTCTCGGTATCCAGATCTCGGGTCGTTACAATAACAGCCCAAACAGGGGCACCCTCAACAACCTCTCTGTTTAGCTCTCGGACACTTATGAAGTTAAGGCGCCTAACTAGGTTGTGACCAACCTTAGGGGCCTTACGAATGGGTGTGATAGGTGTAGGAGAATAGGGAATGAGAAGTTTCCCTTCATTGGGAGTGCGGAGACTCTCCTAAACCTTAGGGGTTTCAGTGGGGGTGGAGGTGGAACTCTTTCCCGGGATCACCTTTGGGGGTGCCGGATACAATTGAATCTTCTTACCATTGTGGGAGAAGGAACACTGATTGGATCAATCAAATGTAGTAACGTCCACATCATAGATCCAAGGTCGTCCTAAGATGATGCTCCCGACTTTCATAGGCACTACATCGCATAAAATCTTTCCTAGGTAGGACTGGAACTGAATGGGAATGACGCATGTAATGGTGATTGGGATAGAAATGTCATCAACCCAAGCCACGTTGTATGGCCTCGGATGAGGGTGCATAGGTAGACCTAGACGGGAGATAAAATCTAAAGAGACTGCATTGATACAGCTCCCGTTGTCAAAGATCACATTGCAGAGTTGGGATTTCACTATGATGTAGGTTTGGAAGATGGAGGTTCGACGCCAGTCGTCCTCCTGGGGGTGTGTTAAGATGCAGCGAACTATACCTAATCTTCCACGACTAGAGCTCTCTGCAATATCTCCGACCTGCATGTACTCGACATGCATGCCATCAAATCCTGCATCTAACTCCTCAAACTTGGCGATGAGGTCAGGATCGGCCACATATCTCTCAATGGATTCTTCTTCCTTAGGTGGAAGCTCCACAGGCTGGGGGTCAGCGATGACCAAGGCTCAGGTGGGACAGTTAGTGGCAACATGCCCTAGGTTATGGCACCTAAAGCAACGAATTCCCGAGATAGGGACTGGTTGGGAGGTGCTAGGGATGGCTCCCTTTTCCTTGTCATCCCTCCTATCAGTTGGCAGAGTGTACTCCAGTCTAGACACAGCAGCAAGTGCAGGTAAGGGGTTCCTTATGAAAGGAACAGTAGGGGCAACGGCCCGAAGTGGGGTAGCAATAGGGGCATATGAAGTGGAGGGGCCAGGCCTCTCAAGGTAGCGGACCATGGGATTTCGGGGTTCAGGTTGGCGGTAGGTGGAAACCCGAAGTGGGACCACCCTTTGAAACCGCTTAACATCTCGAGCAACCTGGTAGGCGTGCTCGAGGGTGTTAACCTCTCGCAAGAATAGTTCTCGCTGAATGCTCTCGTATAGGGCATCCCTAAATCGTGAGAGGGTGACAGAGGCATCCTCCACGACATGACTCCGAAGGAAGAATTCATCAAACTTGACGATGTATTCATCATCCAACTTCCCATCTTGGGTGAGTTTCTGCCATTGGTCTAAAAGACGTTGATGGTAGGATGGTGGCAGATACTTCTCCCTAAGTTTCTCTTTTATTTATTCCCATGTGCTAATGCACTCCTCTCGTCTCCTTGCTAGGAGATTCTCAACATTGCACTAGTAGGTCTTGGCTTGACCTAGGAGTTTTATTTTGGCAAACCTCACCCTTGTAGCAGGGGTCATGCGGTGATGCCAATCAAAGTATTGATCCATCCCGGTCTCCCAATCAAGGTATGTGGCGAGATTTAGGGACCCATCAAAATTAGGAGCGTCGATCTTGACGTTCCATAGGATGATCTCCTCATCGTCGTGGTCTCTCCCTCGAGGCGCATGATCATCTTGCTCTCTACCTTGAGGAGTCTAATTCTGGCGGGCTTGGTCTCTCTCTTCCCTAGGGTTGGCTACGGGATCGCCGCGGCTATTCACTTTTCCTTCCTCTCCCTTCAGTCGTTCCTCTAAAGCCTGGATCTTCTCATCTAGCTCTGCTCGTAATTGGCCTATGGATTCTTCAAATTGGGCCATAAGATTCTGCTCGAGCTGGGCTAACATAGCATTCATGCCCTCCTGATTCATGGGTGATTGTAAAGTTAAACTGCGCTCTAGACGGCCCGATGAATTCCTAGACCAAAGTGACATACACGAGCTCGGACCTAAATGATGCAATCTTGGGACCAAAAATTAGCAAGGTGTAGACTCAATTTATTGACTAATGTGCAAAGGGTCAATTCCTTTTGCGAAGGGACCGGTCAGGGAGAGTTGCTCGCCTGTGGGTGAAGTAGTTGTGGAACTACCTCCTGATAATTATGGTGTCCTAATGTGACAGTTCTAGGACTTAAGGATGGGATCATACAAGCTCTCTCTCTCTCCGTCCACATCGATGCATTCAGGAGACAGGCTGCATAGATAGGGCTCTCTCTCACTTCGTCGCGTGGCAATTGAAGAAGATACTTAATAAGCAAGTTTATGAGAGCACGCACATGACTAGATTGAAAAGTCTAGCTCTGACTGGAGATGAAGGCGAGTGGGGACGTGCGTGTCCGCACGGCGTCGACGAAGCTTGAGCGATTTATAAAAATTCACTCCACGTAGGGAGGGTGGTGCAATTATTACAAAATCGCTTAATTTAAAATTTTTCACGTAGGGAAAAAAATTAATTCAGACTTTCTACGCGCATGGAGACTTTCGGACACTCACACTCCGTAAATTACGGACTGTGTGTTGGTGACCGGGTGACTCGGGCGCCGGTCGAGCCGTCGTTGTGGACTCGGGTGCCACAATCAATAATTAAATCAAATGATATAGATATATATAATATTATATATATATATATATATATATATTTAACACTCCATTTTTTAATTTTTTATTTTTTTTAATTTCTCCCCGTCTCGCGTGTCTCACGCGGTTTGCGTAGAGTCAACAAAGGTGGCAGCAGGTGACCGACCACGCGCGGAGGGCAGGTGGCTGGTGGGCGCGACCGATGCGGGCGGGGCGGGTCGCGCACGGACGGCGTGGCACGCGGGCGCGGAGGCGGGCGCAGGTAGGCGCTCACGGGCGCGGGCGCACGGGCGGCAGCAGCCGCAGGCGGGTGCGGAGGCAGGCGCGGGCGGGCGCGGTCCCGGGTGCGGGTGGCCTGCGGGGTGCGGGCGAGCGTGACAGCAGCTGCGAGGGGCACAAAGGCAGGCACGGGCGGGCGCGGTGGGCTGGCGAGCCCAGGCAGGCGCGGGGCGCGACAGCGGGGGCGGGCGGCGAGCGATAGCGAGGGCAGGGAGGCGCCGGGGATGCGGCGGCTAGCGGCGGAGCAGATGGCGGTTGTGTCCAAAAAGAAGTTTGAACCGGGCACGTGCGGCGATGCCCTACCCGCGGATGCGATTTTTTTTTCCTTTCTCTCTCTCTTTCTCTCTCAACCGCTTCTCTGTGTTTTTTTTTCAGCCGAGAGAGAAAGAACCATTCTGTTCTTTATTTTCCTTTTTTTTGAAGCGAAGTCGATCACGCCGTGGGGGAGATCAACGCGGACGCTGGAGTTGAGGGAGACGCCGTTGCTAGGCTCTGATACCAAATTTGACGCGACGGCATCGTAGAAAGGATCGATGGCACTCCGAAGACGTGAAGAAGACGGGATAACTACTATCTCGCGCGGGCAATCTCTCTATCCTCACAAGGGAGATGGAGAGAAGGGAAGTAAGGAGAGGGAAACTCTTCTCACGTACAAGCTTCTTTTCATTCAATCTATGCATATGAAAACAACACACTAGCCCCCTTTATATAGGAAAGGCCATATTCCCCTAGGACAAAAATATCTCTAGTCTTTTCAACTAAAGACATTCATGTCCTAGCCTAATAAAATAAAATTAAGCCAACAACTTTTGGCTATTGACCAAATAAAATAAAAATACTTTGACTTGGTGGTTAATAATACAATACCACCATAATAAAATACTAACAAATAAAAATACATACTCAATACACACAAATACATAAAAGTACATATTCAGGAATACATACTCAGGACGCTGAGTCCTCAAGAAGCCGAGTCTCCAAGTCACAAGCTCGGTGGTGTCGGGTCGGTGCGGCATCGGCTTCGAGTGACTGGTCCGGTGGTGTCCCCACCAAATGCCCTTTGACTTGAGTGGACATAAATCCACATACATCAGAATGTATGAGTTTTAGCAACTCACCAACTCTCTCCCCATGTCCAGTAAATGGAGAGTTGATCATTTTTCCCATGAGACAAGATTCACAGGTTGTAAATGATTCATAATTAAATGGATCAATGTATCTATTTTTGCACAACATTTTCAATCTTTCCTCACTTATATGACCAAGTTTACAATGCCAATGGTATGCTTGATTCACATCATTCCTCTTCCTCTTAAGAGGTCTATCCACACACATAACATGAGTATCCACATATAGGAAGAACAAACTATTTATCAAGCTTCCACTGACAAACAATTCACCATTTAATAATAAAGAATAAGTTTTATTTCCAAAGCTTACAATAAATCCACATTTATTTAAGCATGAAATAGAAATAATATTGTTAATTATTGAAGGGACATAATAATAGGTTGTTAACTCTAATATGGCTCCTAATGAAAGCTTGAGGTTCACACTCCCGATCGCAAGTGCATCAACTCTTGCTCCATTTTCCAGTCGCAGGTTAACCTCTTCTTTGTTCAGTCACCTACTGCTTATCAGAACCTGCAAATCATTGTAGATGTGAGATGCACATCCATTATCTAATACCTATGATGTGGATCTATATGACAAGCTAAGGTCAATCATGAACATACTTGAATCTTCTGCTTTGATTTCTCCATAATGTACAACTTGCAGTTCCTCTTCCAGTGGCCATCCTTACAACAATGGAAGCATTGACCCTTGTCCTTGCTAGCCTCTTCTTTCTTGACAGCCTTTACATGTTTACCCTTCTTCTTTGCCTTGCCTTTCTTAAAGGCCTGTTGATTTTTTCTTAAAGGTCAATCATAGGACCTTTCCCATTATTCATGGTGCACTCAGCAGTCTTCAACATGTTTAGAAGCTCTGCCAGAGAGCATTCTATCTTGTTCATGTTGAAATTTATAATGAATTGGGAAAAGAACTAGGGAGAGATTGCAGAATTAAATCGACACAAAGATCCTTATTCATGTCAAACCCTAATTCTGCCAATCTTTCTATCCACTCAATCATTTTGAGAAATTGTGTCTACACAGATGTTCCCACAGACATTCTTGCCCCGAGCAGACCCTTAGATATCTCATATCTTTCTGTTTGATTTTGAGCTCCAAAAGAACTCCTCAAGGTGAAACAAAATGGATCTAGCATCCATCTTTTTATGCTGCCTCTGTAACTCATTACTCATTGAGGGAAGCATAGAACATTGGGCAAGGATGACATCATCTTTATGCTTCTCGTAAGTAATAATCTCTCCCTCTTCAGCATCATCGGCAGGAAGAGGAGGTACATGCCGATCAAGAATATAGGCTATCTTCTCAGCTGTGAGAATAATTCTCAAGTTCCTGAGCCAGTCACTATAGCTGGGACCAATAAGCCTGTTAGCATCAAGTATGCCACGTAACGGGTGGTTCGCCATTGAAGTCTACAAGAGAAGATTTGAAATAATAAGATAACATTACAGATATTTATTAAATAAAAATTAAGATATGGTCTTTAATCTTAATTTTATAACTCCCACTAATTTTTGACGAATTTACACAACCCCCATTATGTAAAGATGGGATACTCCAGTTGTATCATAATGGGATCAGAATCCCATTAACCTTATGGTAGTGGCATTGCGGCAGTAGCAGAACAAACCATCCCATACTTAATGGGTAAGCAACTCTTGCCAATTACAACTCATTGCAACTTCTTGTATATTCAGCTTCCAGAACACTTGTGACATTATGGTAGCACAACAAATCACAGAGTCTAATTAGGCTAGGCCCGTTATTATATTATGAGAGTGGGTTCAAGACATGACCCTTGTGACAGTACAACAATGTCATGCCGGTACCCATCCTAAGGTTCGGCCTAAGTCTTAGTCTAAGTCTCTGCCCCCTTGTTATGAGAGTCTTGTGGCAGCATAACAAACTCACACAGTTTAAGAACAGTTCACTTAGACTATAACAACGAAAAGCTACGTGGGTCATTCTTCATGTCTCACGTTTACAACCTAATATTGAGTCGAGGAAGATTTTTTTATTAAATTTTGGTCTCATCAATAGAGGTGCTACATACAAATAAAATTTTGGAGTATCGTATATACTCTAAATAAATATATGTAACTAGTAGCACATGCCACATATATCGTATATATGTAATAATTATCAATGGATGATCATAGACCTTTTAGCCCCTAAAACATATTACTAGAGCCAGTTGGTAATGCACACAATTATGGCAAATATAAAAGTCTTGGAGCATCCAATGCTCCCACTGGATGTGAAGTATCTCCCGATGTCCTTGTAGTCGGTCTCCTTTATCTCTATCTGCTTCTCATTATTACAAATAATATTTATAAGTAGGCACGTAGGCCTACTAATGTAAATCAGATAATAATAAGAAATCTTAAACCAGTCAAAGAGAGTACAACATAAGGGGGGAGATAGAATGTACAACCCGGATAAGAGAGAGAGAAGGAGACACGTAGGCCCCAATAATCACACCATATTAAAACCATTCACTATAACGATCATCATCACATGATTCCTAAGACCATGATCATCCATCCACATACCAAACACATCACATGCATCTAACATTAAATATCATATAATTACCATGAGATATAGCGATAATTTCAAAATATAATAATTAATTTTGAAATCGCTTGTTTTGAACATACAAATAAATAATTTAGTTCGATAAAATAAGTCCAAACATATTTAGACCATCACCGTTCACATTTACTACATGGACTCAACTATAATTTACATTTAATTAATTTCTTAAGAATGACATTCTTAAATTAATTAGCTTTAATTAATTAGATAATAAGAAATGCCTAAAACCATTTTAAAATTCCCATTAACTAATTAACTAGGGGCCAAATAATGAAAAATAAATTAATAAGTCACTAAAATAATTTTAGAACTCATTAAAATATTTTTCAAAAAATTCATGAGTATTTTTGGGATTTTTACGAATTTTAAACATTTTAAAACATTAAATCCCAAAAAATATAATGGGGGCCTTAATGGGTTGAGATCCGGCGTAGGCCATATCCGACCCGCCTACAACCCGCGGGGAGTCACCCCCTCCACCCGACATGTTATGATGGCTAGGGTTTTACCTTCCCACCGCCGCCGCCGTTGACCCCGGTGGCCAGCCCCTGGCTGAGGTCCGCCGCCTCCGTCAGCCCTTACCGGCCACTCCGGCACCATCGCCATCGCTGTCGGCCGCGCGGGTGAGAAGAAAAGACCGTGTTTGCTTGTGCCACCGGAGAACGCCGCCGTGACATCAACATCAACCTCTCCACGCCATCACACGTCGTCGTTCGCCGTGGAGGATCTTGTTGGACTTCCGCCAGGCACCAACCCTCCAGACCACCAGCAATTGAGGTTTGAAGCCCTAAAATGACACACGTTCTTTTCTTCTTCTCGATTTGCAATGAAGTACAAATAAAAAATAGAGAAGAATAAGAGCTAAGGTCGTGTAAGAAGCTTCTCCATAGTAGATGTCGGATCTAGAGGATGGGGAAGAGGCCTTGATGGAAGTAGACACATCCGGGAGTCCTCCTCTTGCACAAGAATGTCGTAGAAGTATAAGGAGGGAGAAGAACACTAGCCCATTGAAGCACACATGAATTTCTCTCTCACAAAGCCACCTCTTTATTTCTTCTCTTGTGGTTAGGGTTTAGAGACCCCATCTTTTTCTACTTATAGATGAGAGTCATCAATGGCAAACTTAGAGCTGTTGGAATAATGATGGAAACCCTAAATTCGAATCCGAAGCAAATCTAAAAACTTTCTAGAATTGTAGGTGGATGCCCACGACCATCAGGCCTTCGACCGCCCTGCCTGAACCTAATTTTTCTTAGGTTCTGGATTTGGCAGTTGACTTGACAGTCGACCGCCCCGTCTAGTTCTATCTTCCCGCCCTTCGTCATTTCAAACTTGTTTCCAATTTTAGCATTTTATTTTTGGATTCCAACCTGTCTAAAATAATAAAAGATTCTTTCAAATGATGTTAACATAATCTTACACAAATCAATCAAAGATACTTTACAGATAGTATTTACACAATCTAATCAATCAAATAAATAAATGATACTTTTCAAATGATTTTATTAATTAAATATGTTATATTTTCGTCATCCTCGAGATAGATCACAATCCAATAAATATTATTAATATAGATTATGGTCTAATAACTAATCGCCCATTAATTTAGCTACTATCTGTTGACACCCGTTTTATACCCAATAAGTCGGGTCATCTCCTTATTCATTCAATATGATGCTCCGAGTTGTTCACTCTTCATTGAATTCCTTTTAATCAGTTGAAGCCTATTTTCTGGGTCTCAATTCCTGGATTAGACCTGGTTCCTGGTGGCGCTTCGTTCAAAAGCTTGGCAATCCCTCCATTCTATTTTCTTGAAAATCAATGATAATAACGGTCTGGACTAGGCACGTCATTTCATAATAACGCATGAATCCTAGGCCGTTACTCTTTGAAGAGTCCCAAGACTTAGGGCCTCGTTGTCCTTTGATAATAACGGTCTACTCCCTAGCCGTTGTTTCCTTATGACGCCCTATGCCCTGGCCGTTACTTACTTGCAGAGTCCTATTGTTTAGATCTTCTTCCCGTCGATCTTATCCTTTGGATAGGGTTGAAAATGACGGTCATTCCTTGGAGCGTTATTTCCAAGTGGCGGTCTATCGTGCAACCGTTACTTCCTTCAGAGAGTCCTGACAGTTCAGGCCTTTTCTCTGCTACTCCGTGGACGAGATAGGGTTTTGGATTGGCATTATCTCCTTCAATTCTAATCCTCAGGACCTCTCGTTTGTTTCTTTGGACTCTTGTTGATATTATCCTCAAGGATTTGCTAAGGATTATCCTCCTTTCTTGGCTGATTTATCTTCAACTCGACCTGAGAGTTTGAGGGAGTCTATAAATAGAACCCTTGATTTCATGACCAAGGGAGGAAGATTTGATTCACGACGAAGTGCTGCCAAATTCAGGAGCCATCTACATCCAGGAGGAGCTGCTTCCCACGTCCATCTTCCAAGTCAAGGGAGTAATTTTGGGTTTTAGCTTGTCAAGATCATCATCTTTGCATGCTCAAGTTTCCCTTGGTTTTATCAATCAAAAGCATTGTCCCTCCTCTTCCTCCACGTTTTTCACTGTTGCTAAGCATACACATATCCTCCTAAACTTAAAAAACGCCCAGAGGGGTTAAAAAACCAACAACTCCCCGGTAATCCCCTCTCCTTTTGATGTTCTTAAGCTTTTTAAGGATTGATGCTATACTTATGTTGAGGGCTAATTGAGGTTGTGTTGTTTTGCTTTCTACATCCTTGGCAGGTTTTACAGGATCACTAGCACGAGGCCCAAGCCTTCTAGCCGGCTGGAAGGGTTGGAGTTCAAAGAATTCACATCTTTTCACTGCAGGTTATCTGACGGTCAGGTGCAGGAGCGTTATTTCCTTCTGGCGGTCTATCGCACGACCGTTACTTCCAAGCGACGCACAGGGTTTGGACCGTTATTTTCAAGTTGATCTGCAGGCTTTCCTTGGTTTTCTCTCCCGTGGGCGGGTGTTTCATCCACCTACTTCCAAGGTATATTCGAGTCTTTGACTCGTGTTTACTTTGGTGGCGATCACGACTTTCCTTAGTGTTGGGCACTAGCTGTCTTTTTCATCAAATCTCTTTATTCCCCTTGATTGTTCCACCCCTAGCGGTGTGTTTTTTATTTATCTTTGCTCCACGCCCCGGCGTGTGTTTTTGTTTTTCCCTTAGCGTAATTTGATTGAGATAGCATGCCCATGCTAGAGTTAGATTTGATTGCCTAGGTTCATGTTCACATGTGCATAGGTTGAGCTGATCTTTGGTAGTTTATTTATCATCTCGCCATATCATTTTTTCAAAACCCTCACAATCAACAAAAAAAGAAAGAAGATAAGAAGAGATAGGTAAACAAACAATCAACAGATAATTTTTTGGCGATCACGGTGGGACAGCTAGTGCCAATCGTGCTTCTGATTCCTGTTTAAACCTGCCATCACTGTTTGTTCAGTTGTCTTTTGATCCCTTTGTTTTCACCCCTCTTTCTGGTTTTCTGAATCATATGACGGCCCTGTCTCGGCGCGTTACAGTGTTCTGACGCGGGGACATCAGGCCGTCGCTTGTCTCTGTGGTGTGAGCTTTCACGGGTTTTCCTGTTACTTCAGTTTGTTTTTTTGGTTCCCTGGCTCATACGACGGTCTGGAACCCCTGCGTTACATTATTTATGGCGGTCTGGTCTCTGACCGTTATTTGGCTCTGACGCAGGGGCCTTCGTCCGTCACTCTCCTGGCAGGTACGCATCCGAGGTGCAGTTATTTCCGCAGTTTTTGGCTGAGATTTATTACTTGGGTGCTGCTTGATTTCTGCCATAATTCCATTCATATCTTCATATCATTATGTGCACCATTGTTTGCTAGATTCTAGGCTAGACTTTGCATGCACTCCGGTGCACATAGGGTCATCCATCTTTTCATATATTAGACTGCATTTTCCTACCTTGTTGTGAGGACCTCTCGTCTCCATATTCCTTGGGGCCGACTAGGAAATCACAGCAGGGACCTCCATAAGTCCCCGCGAGCCGTGGATTCCCACACGGACGCCGGGCCGGTTGTACCTTTCCCCCCTTGTGTCTAGGGTTGCATAAGTGAAGGAGTGGTCACACTTAAAGTCAAGCCAAGTCCATATCCACCTCCTATCAGGAACCCATTTGGAGAGAGCACATATCAATCAATTCACTAAAGTTCCAAAGGAGAAACCATAAAGAAACTTTGTTTGCATCATCTTAAGCAACTTGGTTGGCTTTTGAGTGTCTTCATTCCCTATCACTTATATCTTGTTTGAATCACCTAGGTGCGGTTGCTCATTGTGTGTTTGTTGTGTTTGTTGTTTTGCATTTATCAAGGTTGTCCGTTGCATGTGGAGTTGTTTTCGTTCGTCCGAATCATCTCCTCGAGTCGCTTCCTCCTTCACATTCTATTCCAATCCCCTCTTCGAATCTACCATGGCATCCTGCAATCCTCCTCGCTCCCAAGAGGATTCCCTTCCTCAAGGGCTCCTTGAGAACCCCCCGAGGGTTATTTCTTTCTCCGCTGGAGAGGGGACCGCCCCTCTCTCATCCTCCACTCCCATAGAAGGTGGTCAGGTCATCCCTTCTTTATCCGCTCCTTCCGCGGGCTCTGTCCTCCATATGATGGCCCAGTTGGATCCGACCCAACTCCAGGTCCTCTATCAGGCCATGCAAGGGTCCAATCCTCCTCCCTCCGCTACCGTCCAGGGGCACTCTAATTCTTCCATTATTGGGCCGTCTGTTCAGCCCACCCCGATTGAGCTCACCCCGGTCCAGCCCCGGACCATCACCTTTGCTGGCATGGAGATGGGTCAATCCTCCAATCCGACCCATCAATCTTTTGATAAGGGGAAATCGCCTATCCCCTCTCTTCCGATGGATTATCACCCCTCTGCTCTGGCGGCTCCACAGGTCCTCGTGGGCCCATCCGATTTCTTGCCCCAACAGCACGGGGTGGCCCAATTTCACTCCAATCCGGGTCTATCTCAGGCCCAGTATCCTTCTTACGGCCCCCCTAATTCCACTAGTTATCCTTCTGCTCCTTCCTATGGGCTCCCGCCCTCGGCAACCGCCATTCCTCCTGCTCACCAGATACAATCAACTCCCTTCACTGCCCCTGCTCCCTCTCGAGAGCAGGATTTGCTTAATAAGTGGGCCACCATGCAGCAACAACTTGATTTTCTTCAGAAGAAGGTGGGCCCACAATCCTTGGCTGATATTCCCGTCCCAAGCTTCCAGAACATCCGTTTCCCTCCGCAGTCTGAGCTCCCCAACTACCGTAAGTATGATGGGAACAGCAATCCCTTCATCCATGTGAGGGATTTTCTGTATGAATCGGCGCAGTTCCAATATGATGATCGCCTTATGGCGTACCTATTCCGCCGATCATTGGATGGCGTTGCTCTGGAATGGTTTTATTCTCTGCCCCTAGAAGAGGCCGAGAGCTTCAAAGTGGTCAAGGACAAGTTTATTCAGCGGTTTCAAGATCGGGTCGGCCCGGAATATTCATTCACAGACCTGGTGGCCGAGAAAATGAAGCCGGATGAGGAATTCGCAACTTATGCAGATAGATGGAGGCAGATGGCCGCCAGGGTGCCCGGCCATATTCCAGAGGAAGAAAAAGTTAAACTGCTAATTTCAAATGCTACGCCCACCTTCAAGAACATCCTGGCAATGAACGATATAGCCAATATGCATCAACTGTATAGCCGGGCGCGATTTATACAAACTCAGTTTAAGGACTCCCCTATCCATTCTCTTTTCGAAAACCAAAAGCCCAAGTACCATAAGAAACCACAGGGGCCGGTTACCGAAGGAGTCCAGACAAATGAGCAAGTACAAGCTGTTGCTTTTCCCTACCAAGCCGCACCATTCCGCTACAACCAAAGCCCCCGCAATCCGCAAAACTCCGCTCCGCAACACTTTCAAAACACTCCACAAAACCCTCCGCCTACCTTCACCATCCCGCAAAACACCTTCACCGCGCCACAACAACCACCACCATCACCGCAATACCATAACGTCCCTCCACCCGGCGGCTACAACAATAATAATCCCAACAGCAAGCGCCCGGCTCCCAGAAGAGCCCAGTATCCTCCATTGCCAGAGACACTTACAGACATATTCTCAGCACTCATGGCGGTAAATGCAATTCAACTTCCTCCAGAAAGGACTGTTTGGAACCCAGCTGTTGATCAAACTAAGTATTGCATGTTCCACCGGCAGCCGGGTCACACTATAGAAGGATGCTTTCACTTCCGAGATCTCGTGTACGACTTACACGAAGGACAGAGAATAGACTGGGCCGAGATGCATAGGGCCATTATGGAAATCAAAGAGAAGAGAAGGCAGCCGCAGGGGCAGCAAGTGCAGCAGCATCCAGCACCGCAGCCGCAGCAGCCGCCACAACAGCAGCCACCGCAGCAAGCACAAGATCTGGGCATCCATCAGAATCCGATGCCAAACCATCAACCCGCTCCTCCGCAACAGCCGCCAGCACCGGCACAAGTTAATGTAGTCCAACCACCGGCCTCCAACGCCGGGTGGTCATTTGATGATGATGGCGCCGCACCACAGGTCATGGCCTTCCACCACAAACCTTCCTTCATCCTCCCTACACAACCAACACCCTCTCCGCTCATCCCACCATTCACACCCGCTCCACCAAATCCGCTCACCATCCCGTCGTATCCTTCGCCAACCCCCATCACCGTCATCACACCACCATCCAATCCCGCACCTATCCTTACCCATCCATTCACCCTGCCTTCACCAGCATCCACGTCCATCACCACCCTACCACCCACCAATCCTTCACCTATCATCCGCGCATCCCCCATTAACTTCACCAACCCTCCGCTTTACCAAACTACCTCCCCCACGCCACCTATTCCACTCATTCGCCCCGCAGGGCCCATCATACTATCCCCCGATGCCGTGGCAAATTGTGCTCTAAGGAGCGGGAAGATGTTCCATCGGAACTACGCCACTACTAGCAATCCCCAGTCTTCCCAACCGGTGGCCGAGCAAGAGGAAGCTGAACCGTTACCGGGGACTCAATATGATTTACTGCATCATCTAGATCGGGTACCCGCCAAGATATCTGTGCTGGAGTTAATCAAGAGGTCCACTCTCCATCAAGATGCACTGAGGGATTTTTTGCAGAAGGTCATGGTTAGTGAAGACATGGCAGTCGACAGTCTACCAACGGCACTAGCAACTATCTCTAAAGGGCCGGCAATCACATTCTCTGAGACCGAGCTTGCACCTCCGGGGGCTCGGCAAATGCCGCTCTGCATAACAATTACTTTGAACAAAGTCGACGTTGAAGCAGCACTGGTCGACACTGGGGCCTCAATTAATGTCTGCCCCCTCAGCACTCTCCGAGCCTGCAATATATCTGAGGAGTTACTACGGCCTACCCCCACCACTATAGCAGCATACGACAACTCAAGGCGGGCATGTCACGGGGTAGTCACTATTCAGGCTGAGCTCGGGCCTCTTTCCATGGCTGTAGAATTCTATGTACTTGATATCGACCCTATGTTCAAGGCTATCTTGGGTCGTCCCTGGATCGACACACTTGGCGCCGTGCCCTCTACCGCGCACCAATGCATTAAATTCCCTTTTCAAGGGAGGGTCGTCAAAGTTCAAAGTTTATCCACGGTACAGTCAGTGAAGGCCATCTCTGAACAGATTCTTCCTACTCTCTGGCCAAGCAGCCGGCCCGTGCTATCAGTGCTAGACCTAAACTTTCCTTGGGCGTACACCACTCCTAAGCCCGTCACTACCCCGGTCAATATCAAGGCAAAGCCGCAGATTCGAGATTCAAAGGGGTGGAACATTATATTGAAACTGGGCTATCAACCGGGGAGAGGCCTCGGTGCACAGCTGCAAGGGATGACCAAGCCCATACCAAAAGGAAGGAAAATGGGCAGACGAGGTCTCGGTTACAAGGAGACAGCATTATCAATGATGGGTGACTCTGGGCCGCTTACCTGGGATTACCGTCAGCATTTTGTCAGAGGGCCCCCACAGCCGGGCACGTTAGCTGCGAAGCCAGTCCAGTCAGAAACCGACACGGTTTGTCCAGTCACCAGTCCACCCCCGTTGCCAAGGGGGCTAAATGACGATGTGATCGACTACAGCTGGGCCCTCCAGGGGCTGTTTTGTGAAAGAGGCAGCCAGAAGCCACAGAAGGTTCAGCTTATGCAATGGAGGCCGAAGAAGCAGCCTGGTGATGATTCAAAGAAAGAAGGGAGCTCGCTGATTGCTCTTTCTCTATCTCCCTCTCATTTTCAGTGCATGATCCAGCTGAAGGGGTTTGTACCCCGTCCTCCCCCGATTATGATTAATCCATCTTTCAGTGATCCATTCCAGATTCCAATCAATCCTCCTGCTTATGGGCCTCGCTGCCCCATTAATCTGCCTGCTTTCCCCATCCCTCCGTTTTTTAACTCTCAAATCCACGAGATGTGGGGTTCCTCCTCTTGTGATATTTTCTTCGATTGCATCTTTCCTGAGCTGTTCCCTATGCAGCTCCCGCCTCCTCCGTCATGCTGCGTGGTCTCCACTGATCTCCAAAAAAAAAACGTCAAATTTAAAATGGAGATTTCAGTGGAAGATTATGCTGTCCTGTCTCCATCCTCCTCGTCCCAGGGGCACGAGTCCCCTGCTCCTTCCCTTCCATTAAGCTTCCTCTCTCCTAGGTCAGAGTTAGGGTCTAGCGAGTCTAGAGAAGTAGAGTCAGTTAGGTCTAAAGAAGTAGGGTCTTGTTTTAGGTCGTTCAACCCTTCCCCTCCTGAGCCGCGCTCGCTTGCGCATCCTTCCCGATCTATTCCTGATAGGTTCTTGCAAGATCTAGCTCAGCGGTGTCATGCTCTTTTGAAGTGCCCAGAATTCGTCGCCACGGCGATTGCGATTGAAGATGAAGAGGAAATAGAAGGGGTGTGGAGCGATGACGGATTAGGCGTCTATGAAGTGCTGGATGAGAAAGATCCAATTGATGAAGACAGCGATGTAGAGGACACTGCCGACTTATATGCAAAGGGACTGAAGAGATTCGACCAGCCGTCGACGGCAGTGGATGAACCTACGAAGGAAATCAACTTGGGAACAGAAGAAGATCCAAGGCCCATCAATATTTCAGCTAATCTCCCTCCACAGGTAGAAGAGGATCTAATTAAGGTACTGAGGGAGTATAGCGATTCTTTCGCCTGGTCTTATGAGGACATGCCAGGTCTTGACCCCTCCTTAGTGGAACACCGACTCGTGCTTAAACCAGGGGCAACACCTGTTAAACAAAGGTCGAGAAGATTTCACCCCCACATGGCCTTGCGGATTAAGGAAGAGGTCGACAAACTTTACAAGGCCAAGTTCGTCAGAGTAGTTTTATATCCTCAGTGGGTGGCGAACATAGTCCCTGTCCTCAAGAAGGATGGAAAAGTGCGCATATGCATTGATTTCAGGGACCTTAACAAAGCATGTCCTAAAGATGATTTCCCGCTGCCTCATATAGACGTCCTTGTTGATAACACTGCCGGGTACGAAGCTCTATCGTTCATGGATGGGTACTCGGGCTATAATCAGATCCGTCTCGCTCCTGAAGATCAAGAGAAAACTTCCTTCACCACGCCCTGGGGCACATACTGCTATGTAGTTATGCCTTTTGGATTAAAGAACGCAGGCGCCACCTATCAAAGGGCGATGATGGCTATCTTCCACGACATGATGCACATCTATATGGAAGCTTACGTGGATGACATTCTGGTGAAGTCAAGATCAAAGGAAGAACACCCCTCTATTTTGGCTAAAGTGCTGCAGAGAGCCAGGGAGTACAAGCTAAAGATGAATCCGAAGAAGTGCGTATTCGGAGTCTCCTCGGGGAAGCTGCTAGGTTTCATAGTGAGCAAACGGGGGATCCAGATTGATCCTAACAAAGCACAGGCCGTCATGGATATGCCTCCGCCAAAGAACATTACGGAACTTCGAGGACTGATTGGTAGATTGCAATTCATTAGAAGATTCATATCCCAGCATTCTCAAAGGTGCCGTCCGTTTTATGAATTACTCAAGGCGGGGGTCAAGTTCGAATGGAATCAAGATTGTCAAAAGGCCTATGAGGACCTCAAAGAATATCTATCCAATCCCCCAGTTTTGCAACCTCCTGTCCCTGGGAAACCCCTGATCCTATACATCTCGGTCATTGAGGACTCCCTAGGGGCGGTTTTAGCACAAGTGGATGACGAAGGAAAAGAGCGGGCTGCGTACTATCTTTCTCGGTTGTTTAATCCAGCTGAATCCAGGTACACCGCTATGGAGAAGACTTGTGCCGCCTTAGTATGGGTAGTTCAGAAGCTTAAACATTACTTTCTCGCCCACCCAGTTAGGCTGATCTCTAGAATGGACCCGATCCGTTATCTCTTAGAAAAGCCCGTTCTTTCTAGTAGGTTAGCTCGCTGGCAGAGCTTCCTCTCTCAATTCGATATCACCTTTGTCGTTCAGAAGGCAGTCAAAGGATATGCCATCGCTGAGCATCTTGCACATCTCCCTATTCCTCACACCGACTCTATTCAGGACGATTTCCCTGATGAGCATCTCTCTGTCCTTTCTCAGCATCCCTTCTGGTCTCTGCACTTTGATGGTGCGCTTAACTCACAGGGCCAAGGGATCGGGGCTGTCTTGCTTACTCCAGAGGGAGTAACCATCCCCTTCGCTTATCAACTTCGATTTCCTGCTACCAACAACATCGCTGAGTATGAGGCTCTCCTGGCCGGCTTGAAGCACGCCTATCTCTTAGGCGCGCGTTATTTAAACATCATAGGAGACTCTCAGCTCGTCTTACGGCAAGTTCTGTCCACTTACCGTACCCGTGACCCCAAACTCAAGCCCTATCAAGATTTGGTCACGCTCATCGCTAAGCGATTCCGCAAGCTAATCTATATCCATACTCCCCGTTCTCTGAACATTCTGGCGGATGCATTGGCATCTCTGGCCTCCTCCTTATCCTTCCCTCTCAGTCGTAGTACTGAGACTGTCGTCGTCCAGAGGATGGACGCACCCTCTCTCCAGGATCCTTGGTTCACCAACCTTAGGAAGTCTGCAGAAGTGAGAGCTGAAAAGGAAGATCTCGAGGAGGTATCATTGGCAGAACTAGAGGAGATTTTGGATGAAGAAGAATTGCCTTGGTACCATGAAATCGAGTTATTTTGCAAAGAAGGGGCATTCCCAGAAGGGGCAAGAGCTGAGCAGCGCAAAGCAATAAGAAGAGCCGCCGCAAGGTACACTATCATTGCAGGAGAACTATACAGGCGCGCTACTAATGGAATGCTCATGAGATGCCTAGATGATGTGGAAGCTTGGAAAGTAGCGGAAGCAGCACATTCGAGCGAGTGTGGAGGTCATGTCAATGGCCAGGCTCTAGCAAAGAAGATCCTTAGGCAGGGCTACTATTGGCCCACTCTAGAGGAAGATTGCTCCCTCTATGTCCGGAGGTGCCTTAAATGCCAACTCCACGCTGATAAAATCCACTCTCCAGCTTCTTCTCTTCATCCTATGACCGCTCCTTGGCCATTCTCTATGTGGGCTTTCGACGTCGTCGGCCCACTCGGTGATCCTAATTCTCAGATCAAGCAGAAATCCTTCATTCTCACAGCAACTGAGTACTTCACCAAATGGGCCGAAGCCGAGGCGTACGCGGAGATCAAAGCTACAACGGTGTGCCGCTTTATCATGAAGAATATCATCTCGCGGTTCGGAGTGCCAAGCAGCATCATCACCGACAACGGACCCCAGTTCGTCTCCCAGGAGCTTAAAGACCTCTGTAAGAAGTTCAAAATTACATTGCATCATTCGTCACCATATTACCCTCAAGGCAACGGTCAAGCCGAAGCCACTAATAAAACTCTTCTTAAAATCATTAAGAAAACATGCGAAGCGCATAAATTTTCTGATTGGCCTGAAAGATTGGTGGAAGCTCTGTGGGCTTACCGCACCTCCGTCCGTACTCCTACGGGACAAACTCCCTATTCTCTAACCTACGGGATGGAGGCGGTGCTCCCATATGAGATCTTAATCCCTTCACTCAGAGTACAGCTCGATAAGGAACTTAATCTCGATGAACGTCGAGAGGCGTTGCTGGTCCAACTGGAACTCCTAGATGAGAAGAGGATGAATGCGGCCGATCACGTATCTGTTTATCAAAAGAGAGTTTCGCGTTATTTTCAAAAGAAGGTAATTGAACGAAAATTTTGCAAGGGTGAAATGGTTTTGAAACGCAAATTCATTCGGTCTGCAGGTCCTAGGTCTAAATTGCAACCTAACTGGGAAGGGCCGTTCGTAATAAAAGAAGCTTATCCAGGGAATGCTTATCGTTTAGTAAACGCGGAAGGTGAGGAGCTCTCTCACCCGTGGAATGGGTTGTATCTTAAGCGTTTCTTTCCTTAAAAATCTAAACCATGTGCTTTTCCGACAATAAGAACTGCCTCCCTATCTTTAAAAGAGAGTCTTGAGTAAGGCAAACACACACACTACACGACGCCCCTGGTCGGGTTCCTTGCTTAAAAAGACACCGTTTTTCCTCGGCCATGCTTTGGGGGAAAGTCAAAGTCCCTGTACGTTTCATTCTTCGGCTGCATCCAGGGGCAAGGAGTGAATAAGAAGGCGACAACCGATCCAAACTCCCTAACGAGAAGAGGTCTCAAATAGGGGCAAGTCCGTTATGACCTGACTCCACAAGAAAGAAAAGAAAAGAAAAGCAAAGGAGTGCTCTTTACCATGAAATCAAAAGCATCATCTCAAGGTCTGTGAATGAATTCTCAAAAGCTCCAAAAGAAAAAAAAATTAGGCATGACAAGAGTGGCAGTACAGTTCCCCGCGGGACGTTATGAGCCCGGTCGCATGCATGCCTAAGTGGACAAAGGTTCGATGACGGACATAAAAAGCCCCGGCACAACAGACCAAATCTCTAATAAGGTTGCACGGTGAGGGAATCAAGTTCTAAAAACTTCCATACCTGGCCTAAGCTTACCCCCCATGTTCTTTTTTTTCTTTTTAGGACTGAGACGAGTACCCTAGGTATGGCTTTGGTAAAAACACCGTCACGATGACCAGGTCTCAGCCAGGGGTTGTCACACTATTTGCACGCCGGTCTCGAGACTCAAGCTAAAACAAAGGAGGTCAAGTGTTGCTAGAGAGGCACTGGTTTTTCAAAACCCAAAAACATCAAATATTTCCACAATCCAAAAACAACAAATGTTTTCAAAATCCAAAAACATCGAATATGTTTTCAAAATCCAAAAACATCAAATATGTTTCAAAACCCAAAAACATCGAATATGTTTTCAAAATCCAAAAAATTATTAAATATTTCCAAAATCCAAAAACATCAAATATGTTTTCAAAATCCAAAAACAGATCGAATATTTCAAAAATCCAAACAAATCAAATATTTTCAAAAGTCAAAAGCATTCAATACTTACATCATCTGCATAACATGCATTGTTTTTTGTTTTCCGCCTATTTAATAAGGCTCCACCCCTTGACCAAATATCAAGAAACGGTCATTATCTAACTTGCTCCAAGGCAAGGGGTTGAGTCTAAGAACGGATCTAACTTGTCTCATATTTAAGTGTGTGCAGAATGCAGGGGCCAGTTCAAAAGCCAGAACTCACAGTTATGCAGGTTCAAGGCATGTAACGCATCAGTCTCGGGCCGCTACTTCCGTGTGACGGACCATTCCCGGACCGTTACTCTCCCTTTAGCTTGAGCCCTATTTCTTGCGACCATCAACATTGTGGCGGTCTGGGATAGGACCGTCTCTTCATTATGACGGACCCAATCCTCTCCGTCGCTTCCTTCAGAAATCAGGTCCTCCCTGCCTCCATTCTGACGGTCCATCGTAAGACCGTTGTTACCTTATAACGGCCCTTGGTACATCCGTTACTCCCCCCAGAAACTCTGATTATTCACATCAATCTAATCTTCCAAAGCACACAACTCAAGTTCTTTCAATTAAGGCAATCTCATCTCATTCAAGCAAGCTTAATAAAATATAATTCATGATAAACCAAGTTCTGAGTGGCAATCTCATAACATCTTTCATAAGCAAAAGAAAATCAAGGTACATTCAACTTCTTATCCGCAAGAGGGCGGATTCTTCTCAACTCTTTCAAGTAATCTCGGCGTGTTTCGTCATTCTCTTCAACTTCTGCTTGCCACGGACGCACCTTGCTGATCTCCCACATGGTCAGCGCGTTCCGGATCGCTCTTTCATCTTCCTCGGTCCCCATCTTCCTAGGTAGAAGGGGAGGGTAGTGTGATAGTGCAGAAACGCTGATTCGAGGTAATCCGATCTGAAGATAGCATCGGTGCGGGTTGTAGATCGCCATGGTAGTGTTCCCTACTAGCTGGAGGTCGAGGCCTTGGCGCCGCGGTATTTTAAGAAGAGCACTTCGGAGGACTCTTGGTCGCATGATGAACTTGTCCATTGGTAAAGTGTTGAAGAAGAGGCGCCATTCATCCCGAGTTTTCTTATCCGCTGTCTTGCATTCAACATGAGAAGAATGTCCAAAAGCCCCTCCAATGAAGAAGAGGGGGTGGTTCCCGAAGATCCGGCTCGCCGAAGTTATATCTTCCTTGGGAAGGAATTTGATTCTCACTCCTATCCAACACTCAAGGAGTATCATGGAACCGAACAAAGGCCCTCCAAGGCAAGCCGAGCTTAGTCCTTCATAGAGGTATGAGAGGACCGCTTGAGAAATAGACATACCCCGCCACAGTCCACTAATAATGCTAAGATTTTGGATATCTAAGAGGTGGTCGGTTGTGGAGAAAAGGAAGACCCCGCACAAGCAAACCGCCACCGCCTTGGCTATTGCTTCGTGTCTCTCCCACTTGTTTTTACAGTGAGACACTATCCATTGTGCCATAGGGATCAAGTGAATGTGGCGCGGGCTGATCATGGTCCGCACGTCCTTTGGGTTATGAATGAAGTCGCTTAAGATCAAGGACGGATCAATAGGTTCTATTGTATAGCAAACCCGATCCTCATCCCCCAACTTAGTCTTAGGAAGGGCTAGGTAGGTCTCTACCTCCTCCAATAGGATGGTTGCTTCAAAGGAGGGGAAGATGAAGGTATGAGTTTGTGGATGCCATAGTTCCACAAGGGCTGAAAGGCATGGCCAATCCAAAGACAATTTCTGGAAGTTTTTGCCTAGAACCAAGAGGGGTTGGAGGTGCCATGCTTTGAGGATTGATACCACCTCTAAAGGGAGTGCCTTTACCATGGGAGCCACCCACTTCAGGTTGGAGTAACACCTTGGGCCAGGAAGAGGCTTGAAGAAGAAAAGAAGAAGGAAAGTTACGAAGAAAATTAAAGTGCAGCAAAAAATCTGAACTTTGGATGAAGTCATGCAAGCTTACCACCCTTTGGACATTAGAGCTTAGATGCTTGGGGATCAAGGACAGCCGTTGAAGCTCCCCATGTTCCCTCCTTGCAGCCTTAGGGCCGGTGTAGATCTTCTCTTCCATAGCCGCCATCTCGAAGCACCTCTTCATCTTGATTTCTGCTTGTTAGGGAGAATTCTTCAACCCTAGAACAGAGGTTTTTTGCAAGCTGCGATTTTGGATAAGTTTCCCAAGTTGCTGGGGCTTTTTATTAACTTTGGAAGGATAAGATTGGAGTTGGGAGGCTTTATCTGAAATTTGGATAAGTTCTAGCAAGAGATTAAGTGGCTGAACCTCGGACTCTAAGCTCTCACGGCCGAATCCGTTTAGGAAACGACCCAGACTCTGACGGTCTGTCGTAGGGCCGTTACTTCACTCTGGCGCGCCTACCCTGGGCCGTCACTTTTTCTGTGGGTTGGGTTTTCCTTAGAACTTGTTCTGTGGCTGTTTACGGTCTGGTCTCAGACCGTCGCCTTTCAACGGACGAACCCTAATCCGTTATATCCTTCAAATCGCTCAAGTCTCTCTCTTCTGGGCTGAACGCCATGTAACGGTCAGGTTAGGACCGTCGTTTCGTTATGACGCGTCTCCTTCAGGCCGTCGCATTTTCTGAGAGTAGTTCTAAAACCATGTTCTGCCATGAACAACGGTCTGGTCTAGGACCGTTGTTTTCTTTTAACGCTCCTACCATGGGCCGCTATTTCCTCTGCAGCCCGGCTATCAGAATAAGATATTTCATGAATGACGGCCTAAGGTAGGCGCGTCGTTTGATTATGACGGTCCAAGACCAGACCGTCATTTCCTCTGCTACTAAATTCAGGCAGTTAGTCTATCCTTTGCCTAGACCTGGCGGTCTTTCACATCTGTACACCACACCTTCTCCACACAAGCATTCATTCACACATACACATCCATCATGCGTACTTTCAATCACTCATTCGTGCATATCCATTCATACATCCACATAAAAAAGTCAACAAAAATTTCATTTTCATAAAAAGGCATGTACAAGTGGTAAGAAAAGCATAAAAGTACATCATTCGGCCGGCTTATCCGTCGGGCCGCCCTCATCCTCTCCACCCTCGGGTTTCCTAGGTGGCGGTGCTATGGAAGCACTCTCCTCCTGCTGTCCTCTCTCTGCCCTCTCATTTCTCTGTTGGCCGGCGGAACTAACTAGAAATCCCCAACCGAGCCACTAGGGGCAGCACTCCTATGAGCCCCGCTCCGGGAAGAACTCCGCTCTGGTGCCCGGCCTAGCATCCGGACCGTCTGCTCCATTGTCTGCAGCCTGATCTTCAGTGTGAAGATCTGGCGTCGCGTCTCCCGTGCCTCGGTCCGGTAGCGATCAAGATCCGCGGTCCCAAGGCGAAGGTCCTTCACCTCGGCCTGCGCTCGTGCTAAATCTGCTCGAAGTCGCTCCATCTCCACATCGTCCACATGTCGAGGGGTCTCCGCTCTCAGTCGGGCTATCTCTGCCCGCACGAGCTCCGTCTCTGCTCGAGCTCGATCAGTCTCGGCCCGGCTCCTCTCCACCTCTGCCCTCGCCTGGGTGGCCTCCGCCACTGCCGCTGCCAGCTCTATCGCCTGTAGATTGCATTGCATTGCATATAGGTTAGTCATATAAATTTAGTTAGCATAAGCATAATCATAAAGCATGTAAGTATCTTACCCGCTCCGCGAGGGTGGCCTCCGCCTCCTCGGCCCGGGCAACCGCCCGAGCAAAGTCAGCATCTCGCCCAGCCCTGTCTCCCGCAGGCTGCGAGGACGACGATGGGGCATCCGGTCCTGCTCGTTGAGCTCCCTCTGCCCGCTGCATTGTCATAGCCAAAACATTAGCATCATGCATAATCATAGTCATATCATAAGCATTCAGAATCTCACTAGGAGCTCCAAAGCAGTCCGGTACTCATCCCGCTGCTGGATGGTAGAGTGGAGCAGTCCCTCTAACTCAGCTATCCGCCCCTCAGGATCGAGCTGCATGTAGAAAGCATGAGCCAGTATGTCACATCCGCATTTCATCATATAGAAAGAGTTTCTTAGTTTAGAATTGCATACCGGTCGTCGGGTACCTCGGTATACCCGGTCGCCGTAGTGTCGAGCAAAGGCCTTCAGGTAGGCCTCGTCGCTCTCCGCCCGCTCTTTCACAGCCCTGCCTCGCTGCCTCCAGTCGAGGACGTACTTCGCCTTCCGGGCATGCCAATCCACATTCCCACTAATACCTCTCGCCGACTTGCCTGGATGGTCGTCGGTGGGGCATGGAAAGGTCACCTCGGGCTGGTATAGTCCTCGGGTCCGCAAGATCAGCCTATAGTGCAGAGGCTCGATGATGTGGAGGCAGTGCAGCCAGACGTCTCGTCCCCGATATGATAGAGACGCCTCCACCCATGGCTGTCCTGTGTAACCCTCACCGCGGTAAGGGGTCCACCTCACCTACAGGCATTTAGATCCATTAGCATTCGCATAGCATGAACACATATAGGCATATAAAGCATTTAAAGCATTTAAGTTCTGGGCTCACCGATGTGTGTGGGTAGGAGTCCAGGTCCTCCTGGATCATCCGGGTCTGTCTCAAGACCGACCCCGTATCCCTCGCCACCGACCATCGCCTCGCGATCGGTATCAGGCCAGGATGGAGTAATGCGCCTCTCCCAATGCCCGGGAGGTACAAATAGCTCCAGATCTGCATTTAGGAATCAAGTCAGTTACATAAATCATCAATCATAGCATACATCATGGCATAGTAGAAAGCACTTAAGCGCATTTTTACCTGTAGGAAGGGCGAGAAGCCTCCCAGCATCGTCAGTCGGTCCGTGGTGCTCAACGAGTTGATCAGGAAGGCCAAGACCGCTGCTCCCCAGGCGTATTTCCTCACTCTGCTTAAATCCTCTATCAGCGGCAGCAGTCTGCAGCTGATGACATCCGCTCTGGTCGCAAACAGGAGCTTCCCGAACAACAGTATCAAGAAGCGCCTCATCACTCGATCCCCCTCCTCTCCTGCCTCTGCCGCCACACGAGGGCGCACCCGGTCTATCACTCTGCTTAGATGCTCCTCGGGCAGTTCTCCCACGGCAATCGCTGCCCCTCTCAGCCCCAAACTCTCCTGCAGCACCGATCTCGAGAGCTGGGATGAAGACTGGCCCGGCCTGATCAGGTCCAACCCCAGTAGCTGCTGCGCTATCTCCCGATAGTCGCCGTACGTCCATCCTGTCACTGCAGCGCCGTGGACTCTCAAGCCTGTAATCCTCGCCATGTCTTCTAGCGTGGGGATCATGTGGCCCCACGGGAAGATGAACGCCCTGCTAACCGGGTCCCACCTCTCATGCAATGCGTACAGCAACGGCGTATCCATCCGGATCACCTCGATGCTGAGCATCTCGGCGAAACCCATCTCTGCAAGTCTGTCTCTCTGGTAATCGGGCAGTGCCTGGTACACCGCCCGAATCTGCAGCCATGAGATCCTCGATCTCCTCTTTCCCTGCATTGCATATTAGAACACTAATTAGTCCATTTGCATCATATAGACATTGCATAAACATTAAATATCGAAAAGAAAAACAAAAATTTGAAAATTGAAAACCCTAAAAAAGAGTTTGGAACCCTGGCAGAAGTAACGGCCCTGGGATGGGGCGCTACTTGTCTCTGACGGCCTTATCTTGGAGCGTCAGAGAAGTGACGGTCGCAGGCGGGACCGTCACTTAGTCTGCCAGTAGGGAATTTCTCCCCTGCATCCCCATGACTTCCCACTTTGGCCAAATGGCCTACAAGTGTTCCTAGTGGGTTCATAGACCCATTCCTACCCTTATTCCCCACATGCATTCATAAATAAAAACATAAAAATCAAAAATTTAAAAATTAGGGCGGAGGGCCTACCTCATGGTCGAGGACCTTCCTCTTCTTCTTCTCTGGTTCCTTGGGCTCCTCTGCACCCAAGGAGGCTTCGGTTGGTTCTTCCACGACCGTGGGGACCTCCTCCTCTTCCCTTGGCTCCCTTCCCCTCGGTTCTTCCTCCACGGGCGGCGGGGTGGTCTCTCGTTCGAGCCGGCGGTGGAACCGCCTTATAGCCATCTTCTTTCCTCTCCCTCTCTTCTGAGGTGGTGGCTGCGGTGCCTCGTCACCGGCCATTGGACTGTGGAGATGGAGGTCGCCGGTGGGTTTTCTGGTTTGGCGTTTTGGTTGTTTGAGCATGAAATGAGACCGAACGGCCGTTCGGTTTATTTTTTTGAAAACTCAGGAGAAGTGACGGTCTATCGTTGGACCGTCACATCATCCTGACGCCCCCCTTTAAGGCCGTCGCTTGTGACAGGACTGTTTTATTGAAGAATATTAACCGACTCGGTGTTGACGGACTAGGCTTAATCCGTTATTTTCATGTGACGCTCCTGAGTCAGGCCGTTATATGCTTGCAAGTTTCTTGATGAATGAATGGTCAAAATTAATGTTTAAACTTATCTCCATCATAAAACATTTGATGAGACAATGGTTATGCCTTAACTATTATCATAACTATCTTATTGGCTAACCTATCTTTCATGAAAGGAACTATGAACAGAAGGCACGCTTCGCCGTCCGTCAAGCAGGTAAGTCAGGTATTGTATCTCGTTCCCCTATCCCTTAATGCATTACTATATGTTATCTATGATATATTATCTCGAGAACCGGCTGGTCATTCAGGTGTCCTGGGATCTGATGTTCCCCTTTAACAAAAATGATGATGATCTAAGTTCACATGAATAATCGTTGGATAGGCCGTTAGGTTGGAAAATTTGGGGACGATGGTTCTATCTTGCACGCCGTGGTTGCAGATAGTGTCTTGACTCTGGTTTCCCCAATCTAGCAATATTATTCTCGAGTATCTTGTTATTTTATCTTTCTTTACATTTGCTTTGAAGATTTGTTTTTCTTTAGCCCAGCATGCATCATACGCATTCTTTGAGCATTCATGAGCTTCATTTGTTCAAGAGGTCTCATTGACGGTGAACAGCTGTGTTCTTGATCCTGGATAAGGAGAATTATTCCACTCTGAATTTGAAGGTTTCCTTCGATTTGCTCGCTTGATCTGGTTGACTGAAGATTCCTGTCTGGAGTTTAGTCTCTTTCCTTTCCGTTGCCTCCGGCGGCCAGCCGTGTTTCCTTTCCTTAGTTAATTAAATCCTCCAGACTTGCATCCTTTGGTTAGCTATTTCCTTGTGATCAGTTTTGAAGTTTTTCCAGAAAATTCTTATCGCTTGTTGATGAAAACGGGTGTCGTTTACCTTAACGCCCTCTTTTTGATCCACTCCGCTTCATTTCCGCTTCATCTCCATGTTCCATTTCACTTTCGCTTCACTTCCGCTCGTTCCCCTGCAAAGAGGACGTTAAGGAGGGGCATCTGTTGACACCCGTTTTATACCCAATAAGTCGGGTCATCTCCTTATTCATTCAATATGATGCTCCGAGTTGTTCACTCTTCATTGAATTCCTTTTAATCAGTTGAAGCCTATTTTCTGGGTCTCAATTCCTGGATTAGACCTGGTTCCTGGTGGCGCTTCGTTCAAAAGCTTGGCAATCCCTCCATTCTATTTTCTTGAAAATCAATGATAATAACGGTCTGGACTAGGCGCGTCATTTCATAATAACGCATGAATCCTAGGCCGTTACTCTTTGAAGAGTCCCAAGACTTAGGGCCTCGTTGTCCTTTGATAATAACGGTCCACTACCTAGCCGTTGTTTCCTTATGACGCCCTATGCCCTGGCCGTTACTTACTTGCAGAGTCCTATTGATTAGATCTTCTTCCCGTCGATCTTATCCTTTGGATAGGGTTGAAAATGACGGTCATTCCTTGGAGCGTTATTTCCAAGTGGCGGTCTATCGTGCAACCGTTACTTCCTTCAGAGAGTCCTGACAGTTCAGGCCTTTTCTCTGCTACTCCGTGGACGAGATAGGGTTTTGGATTGGCATTATCTTCTTCAATTCTAATCCTCAGGACCTCTCGTTTGTTTCTTTGGACTCTTGTTGATATTATCCTCAAGGATTTGCTAAGGATTATCCTCCTTTCTTGGCTGATTTATCTTCAACTCGACCTGAGAGTTTGAGGGAGTCTATAAATAGAACCCTTGATTTCATGACTCAGGGGGAGGAAGATTTGATTCACGACGAAGTGCTGCCAAATTCAGGAGCCATCTACATCCAGGAGGAGCTGCTTCCCACGTCCATCTTCCAAGTCAAGGGAGTAATTTTGGGTTTTAGCTTGTCAAGATCATCTTTGCATGCTCAAGTTTCCCTTGGTTTTATCAATCAAAAGCATTGTCCCTCCTCTTCCTCCACGTTTTTTCACTGTTGCTAAGCATACACATATCCTCCTAAACTTAAAAAACGCCCAGAGGGGTTAAAAAACCAACAACTCCCCGGTAATCCCCTCTCCTTTTGATGTTCTTAAGCTTTTTAAGGATTGATGCTATACTTATGTTGAGGGCTAATTGAGGTTGTGTTGTTTTGCTTTCTACATCCTTGGCAGGTTTTACAGGATCACTAGCACGAGGCCCAAGCCTTTTAGCCGGCTGGAAGGGTTGGAGTTCAAAGAATTCACATCTTTTCACTGCAGGTTATCTGACGGTCAGGTGCAGGAGCGTTATTTCCTTCTGGCGGTCTATCGCACGACCGTTACTTCCAAGCGACGCACAGGGTTTGGACCGTTATTTTCAAGTTGATCTGCAGGCTTTCCTTGGTTTTCTCTCCCGTGGGCGGGTGTTTCATCCACCTACTTCCAAGGTATATTCGAGTCTTTGACTCGTGTTTACTTTGGTGGCGATCACGACTTTCCTTAGTGTTGGGCACTAGCTGTCTTTTTCATCAAATCTCTTTATTCCCCTTGATTGTTCCACCCTAGCGGTGTGTTTTTTTATTTATCTTTGCTCCACGCCCCGACGTGTGTTTTTGTTTTTCCCTTAGCGTAATTTGATTGAGATAGCATGCCCATGCTAGAGTTAGATTTGATTGCCTCGGTTCACGTTCACATGTGCATAGGTTGAGCTGATCTTTGGTAGTTTATTTATCATCTCGCCATATCATTTTTTTTCAAAACCCTCACAATCAACAAAAAAAGAAAGAAGATAAGAAGAGATAGGTAAACAAACAATCAACACTATCATAATGGATCAAGGCCTAGTAATTTAACACACAAAGGATGTTAATTATCATCTTAGTAAGTCACGATCCAATAATTAATCATGCATTCCATATTTTGTTATCATCGAACTAAATTATAATAGAAGATGAAATTTTCAAAAGAAGTTAGGCCAATTCCTGTGCATTTTTTTTCATTTTAATTATGTTGTTTGAAATGTTTGCACTCTAGCATTCTCACTCTTGGCTCGTTTGAAAACAAGCAAGGTCATCTTGAGTGGAAAGTGCACTTGCAACCCGCTGATGACATACCAACGCATCTAGTCACGTTCAATCTTTAGAGGGCTCAATCATATGTCATGTGTTGAGGCCGAATGTTCGACTTAGGAGACGCGGTAGTCCGGTGATGCAGGATTTTTTTCTTAGATCGACGTAAATTCGAGTGATATGTAGAACAGTCAAAAATGATAAACAAGTAGAGATGGGCCATTTTAATTTGCCCGAGATAATGGCCCGACCACTTTCAACTCATTTGAAATATCTGATATATTTTTTGAGAAAGATTTACTACACACTCAACTATTTACACACCTTAGGTGTGCAACTAGTTCTCTCTCTCTCTCTCTCTCTCTCTCTCTCTCTCTCTCTCTCTCTCTCTCTCTCTCTCTCTCTCTCAATATGATGAGGTGAGGGTTCACCTCTCCTATCCATCCATAAAGTCCAACCTCATATCAGACTGCCCAAAAAAATTAAAAGAAAATAAAGAAAATACAATTCTTTAATCTTTATTAGACCCATTTAATTTTTTAGGTCATTTATTATTTTTAAATTTTTTTGATCCGTCCAATGTGAGGTTGAATTGTACGGACAAATAGGTGAGGTGGGTCCCCACCTCACTATATTTTTTTTAAAAATAAAAAATTTGTTGTACACCCAAGATGTGTATGTAGAAACCCAAAATTTAAAAATGAGAAATAAAATTTTCAATTTGATTATGTAATTAAAATGAAATAATCAAATTTCATTTTTACTATATGAAATAAGCTAGTTTATTGAATTTACTTGAATTAACTAGAAGTAAATAGATATTAAATGCTTTAGACCTTAGATAAATCATAGTAAGTCCAATAAAAATCCATGTAATGGATTAGGTTTACAATTGGCCCATTGGATAATCCATAATGGGCTGAATTAATGGTTAAAGGATTCAATAAAGGATAAATAGCCTTAAATTCGTAACATGTGTTTAATATGATATTTAAGGGATTATAATAACCCAATTTCTAGAAGTTTGACTCAAAAATCGACCCTTACCTAACAGTCCACCTTGGACCAGCCGTTTTTACATTAGTTCACACCAAATGGAGGCTAGGTTAAGAGGAGAAATTAGAATTTTCTTCTAATTCGGAGTTGGAAAGTTTGGCATTGTTAGGCAAGGAATCTTGACAAATTTGGCCAAGTTTTGACTATAAATAGAAGCTCATTCGACCCTCAAATCATCCCTGGAGGTTAAGTATATACTGTTGCAAAGATTCGTGGAGATTTGAAGGAGGATTTGGAAGATCAAAGGGTTTTCTTATATTTGGGGATATTTCTTTAGATCCGACTAAAGGTAGGTGTCTCTCAGGCTAAACTTCAATTAAATCATGCCATCTTTTTCGTTTTTCTGTCCTCTTTCCATTGATAGCTCATTTATTAAATTCTGTTCTGAAATGAGTAAGTTATGGTCAATTTATTGAAGGGGTATTCCCGTTTTTTCATCAGGTCCAGAACGCGCCATACATCAGTAGCGCGTTCAGAACGCGCTGCCCCGATATTGCGCGTTCATACAGTGATTTTCCCGCCCCTCTGGGGACAAATATTTAAAAAAAATTATATTTTCAGAACGCGCTACCCAAGGGTAGCGCGATCTTCAAAGTCGCGCTAGCTTATGCTAGCGCGTTCACAAAAATTGGGTCAAACATTTTTTTTAAAAAAAATATATATATATACATAACTAGTTTTGTATCAACTCACAATTCAAGCCCACATCCTATGCCCCTTGGGTCCTGACCCAAGGGTGAGCTCTCCAACATATAAAGCTATGCAAGTTTTTGTAACTTCCAATGTGGGACTAAACTTAAGTCACTTTACAATAGGAACTATACCCTTTGAAAATTCACATTAATTGTACGTATTTAGTCACCAAAAGTAAGAAAAGGTAATATTAGCATGTTTTGAATTTTTACAGCATGTTAAAATTTTATTTTTGTAGAATGAAATTATTTTTACATGTAAAAATCTAATTTTCACCATATTAGTTTATACATACTAAAAATTGTTTCCAACATGTTAAAACTATTTCCAGCATGTTAAAAGTGACTTACAATATGATAAAATTATTTTATACATACTGAGATATAAAAATTATTTTCAGCATGTTAAAATCTATTTAAAGCTATTTTTGTGCATATAAAACTTAATTTCTTATTAAATAATTAGTAAATTGATGCATGAAAATTACTTCCAGCATGATAAAAATTCTTCTAGTATAGTAAAATTATTCCAACATGTTAAAATTATTTTTGGCATGTTCGAATTATTTTTAGTGTATTAAAACTATTTTTCAGCATGATAATTTTATTTTCCTATCAAATAATTAGCAAATAGATGGAGAAAAATAATTTTTAGCATGATAAAAATTATGTTGTTATCAGAAAATTTCTGTAATCAGCATGGTAAACTTATCTTATCATCTTATCAGTAAGTTGATTATTTTAGCATGTTAAGTATTAATTTTGGCATGTTAATAATTAATTTTCAGTATGTAAAAATTAAATCCAACATGAAAAATTTAATTTTATCATCTTACCAGTAAGGTAACATATGAAAATCATTCTCAGCATGTTAATATTATTTTCAGCAAGTTAGAATTATTTTCAACATAAAAAATTATTTTCATAATAAAATTCCGATTATTATAATAAATCACCGTTTTGGCTAACTAATACATTTTTAATGAACAAAACTTCATGTAAACATGTCTAAACTCTTGTAAATCAAATGCACATAAGATTAAACCATGGAATCAAATTAATTCTATTAAACTCTAATTACTTGATTTTCTTCCTACTTACCGTTCATTTTTGAACTCCACGACTTAATGTCGTTAAACATTATGCCTTAAATTGTTATCCACTTTTCTTGCAACTTCTGAAATTGTGTCAAATCTGTGCTTATTACAGACAGCATATTCTTGAAAATTCTTGGCCATATACATTAAAGTGGATGTCTAAACGTACTTGGGATCTTCGGATCCATATGACTCAATGCCTTGCATTAATGGGGCCCGGTCTGGTCCTGGGGGGAGCGTCCGAAAGTACTTGTGCCCATGGGAGTTGATTGACCAATGGTGTGACATTGCACCGAAGTGCATGATAGATTTACTTGATACGGCATTCCACTATTCGTACTTGTTTACTTGTTACTTGTTTACTTGAAAATTACATGAATTACTTGACTTGCGTGAAAATGGCCAATTACATGGAATTCTTTACTTGTTCAAAGTCATTACTTGGAAATTCATCTTGATATCATATCATCTCAATTACTTGGAAATTCTATTCATGTTTATATACTTCCCGATACAAGTTAAAAAATTGTTTAAATTGCTAACACTTAAAGATTGCCTGGTTCATAGAGATATAAAATCCTACTGAGCTTTTAGCTCACCCTACGTTTTGGTTAATTGTTGCAGGAAATGAAAATGAATAAGGGAATGGACAAGAGTGACAGAGTGTTTTCCTTTTTACCTAGGTTTATGTAGATCATTAGTGTTTTTACAAGAATGATGTACTTTGGGATTGGAAGTTTGTAATTGCCTTTATGGCTTATGAATTAGTGATGTAAACTTCATTTTGATGGAATAAAAGTATTATTTTCCCGTTCATTTCTGACTTTAGAAATAAAATTGTACATGCTCTGATCGACACGCTTGTTTACGACTCGTCGCGCCCTCGATATTCCGCGTCGGGGCGTGACAGTGTAAATGATGTGCAGTAAGCCAAACTCACATTTTTCAGCAATTTAATTGTGGATCAAATTTTATAGGCATATATCTCAAGTTAGAGTTAAAATATCTGATATATTTTTGAAGAAAGATTTACTACACACTCTAAGTTATTTACACACTTTAGGTGTGCAACTAGCTCTCTCAATATGATGAGATGAGGGTCCATCTCTCCTATCCATCCGTAAAGTCTAACTTCCCATCAGACTGTCCAAAAAATAAAAAGACAATAAAGAACATGCAATTCTTTGTTAGGCCCATTTTAATTTTTTAGATCATTTATTGTTTTTAATTTTTTTGGTCCGTCCAATATGGGGTTGAAATGTATGGACAAATAGGTGAGGTGGGTTCTCACCTCACTAAATTTTCAAAATAAAATAAAAAATATTGCTGTACACCCAAGGTGTGTAAATGATGTGCAATAAATCAAACTCACATTTTTTTCAACAATTTAATTGTGGACCAAAATGTATAGACATACATCTCAAGTTAGAGTTACCCTAATTTTTTATCAGACTATATAAGCATGGAGTTCAAGTTTGAGTCATTTTTTTCCTTTCTTTGCCTACACCACCGTGTGGTGCAATAGATAAAACTACCAAAAATAGTTTCAAATGAACTTATGTCATAAAACACCCCCTTCCTTTCTCTCTCTCTTTTTAAGATTGTGCATAATTAGACACTACAAGAAAAGTGAGATTAGTGATGAAAAAATCCTATCTCTAATCGACCTCTAATCTGTCACTAAAGACTTTAACGATGGATTCACGGTCGATTAATAATCGATCTAAATTAACAAGTAATTATCAATGACCAATATAAATTTCATCACTAATTTATCCTTGATTAGCGACGAAAATTAAACTTCACCGCTAATCGACCGCAGATTAACGATGCCTTTCTTGTAGTGGGATTTACATTGAGAATTAAACTAAATTGAGTGGTTCTAATTTAGTTTGTTTTTGTTTGAATTCATGCTCAATTCAGTTAAATTTGACAAGTTTATAAAAGTGACTAGAGATTAAAATCATATAAAAAATTAAATTTTTTACTATTGATAAAAGTGAATTGACAAAAATATCATTCTTGAAAATATATTAGAAGTCATATCATTATTTTTAACTAAATGTTGTAAAAATATCATCCAAATTAACTTCCGTTGACATGAATGCGAATACAAAGATTTGATTATTCCCACTATTGTGTCATTGAATGAGTAAAATATCTCTCTTACAACTCCAAAATTTCTCACCCTTATCACACAGAGAGAGAGAGAGAGAGAGAGAGAGAGAGAGAGAGAGAGAGAGAGAGAGAGAGAGAGAGAGAGAGAGAGAGAGAGAGAGAGAGAGAGATGCACTAAAGGGGACTTTCCCCTCGTGCAATCCATCGAGTGGAGGGGTGGGTTGCATATGGGGGGAGAGAGAAAGAAAGGTGGGACAGCTCTCTGTCTCATAGTGAGATAGAGAGAGAGACTGTGTGAGAGAGAAGGGGGTGAGAGAGAGAGAGGACGGATTGGGAGAAGAGAGAAACATATAGAGGGACGATAAAAGAGAGAGAGAGGGGGCCACGTTGGGAGAACAAGAGATAGAAGGGGGGAGTCAGAGAAAGAGAGGGGCATACCAATGGGGCAGAGAGGTCACTAATGGATTGGAACTCGGGGGGTGTTGCCTCTCCTCCTCGGATGTTTGCTAGAGAGAATAGTCGGCGACCCCCTTTTGTCTAAAGGGGGAGGCAGTTGCGAACGTGAGCATGGTGACGTTGCAGCAGAGGAGGAGCTCTCGACGCTCCTGCGACACACTCTCTCTCTCTCTCTCTCTCTCTCTCTCTCTCTCTCTCTCTCTCTCTCTCTCTCTCTCTCCCTCTCCCTAACACATCCCCCCACCTCTACCCCTTGAGTCCCCTCTCTCCCTCCCTCGATGCCCAACCCCTCTGACGAACTCTCCCCCTCCCCCCCCCCCCCACCACACACTCTCTTTCTCTCCCGTGCCACCTCCCAATCCCCGTGCACCCGTACCTCTCTCTCTAATGACTCATGTTACACCCTTCACCGCTTAATTGGGGGGGGGGTGACTTTTTAAAAATCAAATTGGGTTTTTGTTTGATGGTTGAAGATAAGATCCACGAGTCACATTAATTGCACGTCCAAATGAAAGTAATATTGTTCTATATCTCTTTCTACCAGATTTTTTTTTAAGATGTAGAAATTTTAAACCTTATTTTCAAGAGAATATGAAATAATTCTTTCCTTATAGGCAGAGGTGACCATATAGATCGAGTTGGGACAAATTTGAGTTAGACCCACCATAAAAAATGATCCGAACTTTGGGACAAATTTGAGTTAAATTTGATAACTCTAACCATACTCAAATGATTCACGGTCAAAATGACCCAACTCTAATGGATCCATCATTAAAAAATGATCCGAACTAATTTTTTTAAGGGTCCAACTGGGTTGTCGAATTAAGTTTTTACCAAATCTCTCGTAGGGAAGATATATCTAGATTTTTAGAGGAGAGATTCGATTTACGAGGATAGCGCACTATCGACCAACAAAAGGATTTGTAAGGATCTCCATGATTGCTGGTACACCTTTTTATGCATGCATTCGAGGTTGAATATTGTTGTTTGTTAGTTTCATTAGCACATATCTCACTTAAAACGTTCATATTCCCTGTTTTTTTTAACACGCAAGGCACGCTTCAATAACCATCGAAACTCATCATCATTTTTTGGATCATTTTTATTTGAAATGATGATTTTTGTGTCTGAATAAATAATTTTAGAAAATATTAAAGACCATTAACGTCATGCATCGTGACTTACACCCCCCCCCCTCCCAAAAAAACAGCAATCCTAATTCTTAACTTGTATTTTTTGCGCACCACTCATAAAAAGAAAACAGCGTATTATATTTTAAAATTTTTTACATATTAATCTCTACAAACTTAGTTAATTACCGATTAGTCTATCAAATATGACCATTGTCTTAAAAGTCCCTAAAATCGTTCCCGTTAAACATATTAGTCCATGTCGTTGTTGTGTCCACGTGATTTTGATGATGTCAAACACTATGAGTCATTATGAGTCCGAGTGTGAATGTCATCATGAGTCTAAGTGTGAATGTGGTTTTGATGAAGACTTATGTGTTGATGTTGCATTGATGCATTGTGACTATGATACATTGCCTTTTTATGTCATGATTGCTCCTATGATGATCTTATTATATATGGAAGATGTGTGTTGTATTCTGCTAGAACATGCTTTGAGGATAAATCAAAAGGTCATGAAGAGATAGACATTGCAGTCATGAATAAGAGATCAGTGAAGTTGAAGAGTTAACAGGTCGATGCATCAAGTGATGATGTGCAAATGCCTCGATGCATCAAGTGCTATATCGTTGGTCAGTTTGCTGCAATCATCTATGGCTTCAGAGGAAGGGAGATCTCGATCCCCAGGTGGTGAGTGACTGGGTGTTGCTCACCGGGTTCCCTCTGTGTCGTAGAGGAAGAGAGGACTGGTCCTCTGGTTTTGAGTAACTGGGTGTTACTCAAGTTTCCTCCTGATTCGATCAGAAGAAGAGAGGAGAGTGTTCCTCTAGGTCAAGCTGTTTGGCTGCATCTTGTCGCAAACTGAGTCTGCTTCTTGCAATTTGCAAGGTGAAGCCTTACTCGAATTTGAGTGAGGGATGGACGTAGGTCTGTGAGTAGCAGACCGAACCATTTAAAACATCGTGGTTTGCACTGTGCATTCTTTTCATATCTTATTTCCCCCTTTTGCAGGTTGGTCATGAGCTGAACTTCAAGCCTGATACAATGTAGTATTGTGGATGTTCGATTTCTGTGATTAGCAAAGTTCATGTCACCATATATATATATATATATATATATATATATATATATATATATATATTCAGCGAGGAAATGGGAACAGCGGCTTAAGCCATTAGGTGTAGGCGCTTTCCAGAGGCGCTTTCCAACGTTCTAGTTCTTCCTATTTGACCCGAAACCGATCGATCTAGCCATGAGCAGGTTGAAGAGAGCTCTAACAGGCCTTGGAGGACCGAACCCACGTATGTTCGTTCAAAGATAATGACTCCTTCAAGGCAAGCACAAGAGCTAGCACTCCACTCCTTTCTTTCCATCACTACATAGAGCAAAGGATGTAAGAAAAACTCTTTCCGGTTTAGGTTGCGTTAGCCTACCCCGTGTGGTAAGTATATATATATATATATATATATATCTCTCTCTCTGTGTGTGTGTGTGAGTGATACAATGTAGTATTGTGGATGTTCGATTTGTGTGACTATCAAAGTTCATGTCACCATATATATATATATATATATATATATATATATATATGTGTGTGTGTGTGTGTGTGTGTGTGTGTGTGTGTGTGTGAGTGTAGCTTGCACTCTTGCATAGTCATCTATAGTGTCGACGCGGTGTGCCTTCTGCTCTTGATCGACGCGGTGTGCCTTCTGCTCTTGATCTCTTGCAGTTTTTCAGCTACAGTTCATTTTAGGATTTCATTGTTCGAAAACTAAAATTGGGCTATAATCTTTAGCTGGATCCATTCACCCCCCCTCTAGATCCCTCCGTGCACCTATCTCCTTTCTATCAATTGGTATCAGAGCAGGCTCTGATCCATCAGATCCAACGATTTGCAGAGGATCCTGCTAGTTTTAGGTGCATTTCTGTTTGTGCTCAGTCTATTGCTTGAATTGTGTTTGAACTGCATCTATGGCTCATTCACCGATTTTCAATGGTTCTAATTTTGATTCCTGACTTAGTAGCATGCGCAGGTATGTTAGATCGATTGATCCTGACCTATGGAAGCTAATTTCACATGGTCCACACATATTACCTAAGGATAAATCTAAATGGACTGATAGTCATAGGTCTAAGAATGCTACTAATCTTAGAGCTCTAAATTTAATGCGGGCTGCTATTGATTCTAACTTACTCCCTTATTTCTCTGCATGCAGCACCGCTAAAGGAATACTGAAAAACCTGACAGTTGTCAATGGGAGAAGGCATGATAGATGCATGATGGCTGATGAAGGTGATCACATCAGTGATCAAAATGAGATTGAAGAAGAAGTAAGTAACCCTTTCGAAAACTATTCCATAGAAGACTGGGTGAATGCATATAGTGATTTACTTGAATCTCATGAACTGCTAAGAAAACAACACAAGATGTTGAAAAAGAAACTGAATGCTATCATGAATACATGCTTAGAGAATGATGATTTAGAAACTTACAAAATGGAAAATGAAAAACTGAGAAAACAATTGGAAGCCTTCGAAAACACTGAATCAGAATTCAATGCAATAAGATCTGAAATTAAAACTCTTAGGAATCACATTGCTGAAAATGAAGAAAAACTCAAAAGAGTTCAAGAAGAAAATAAACTAGTTTCTGAAAAGTTTATGGCAATTAAATCAGTTAATCAGGAACTTCAAAAAAACCTAAAAAAGTCTGAAACCCAACACAGACAAGAAGTCAATTCTGATGATCAGACCCTAATTGATGTGTTAATTCAAAATTCTGATCTAATCAAGGAAAATGAGAAGTTGAAGCCGTTGAATACTGCTATGTCTGAGAGGTTTTGTAACGACCCGAGAATCTGATTACCGGGAAGGCCCGATAACCCGAGACTCGTACCGCCACCCACGAGCCCGAAGACTCGGAAGGGTTAGAAGGATGGTGTGGAGACTACACAAGTATCCCAAATAATTATAGAAATTAAACAGTTTATATGATTAAGCATGAAATAAATTAACAATTTAATTAATACATGGTCCACAGGATATAACAAAACAACAACAATAGTCTAAAACTAGTACATAGATAAGAAAGAAAAGTACAGCTACATGGGGCATACCCCGGCTCTGACCTCTGGCACTAACGCTGGGCACCTGAACCACGTTGAGCCTCAGTCGCGCTCCTTTGAGGCCGCGCCTCGCCTGAAACACGGCGAAAATACGCAGGGAATGAGTCTCAGAACAAGACTCAGTAGGGATCACTCGAACCCTACCTCGCAAAATGGGAAACCACTACGCTAGCGGTTAAGCGAGTATCTCAGAAGTAACAACCCTGCAACTACAACACCGGTCTCGCGGCATGAAAACGGAGACACGCACCACGACAAAACAATCGGGACTCAACGGTCAATCTGACCAAAACCCGAAGGTCGAAGTCACAAGACTGACAGTCTATCACTCCCAACTCGACAGGAGTACCTCCCGCTAGAAGCACAGTCGGTAGCGTCCCCTGACGACTTACACCGCACCACAGGTGAACTGTCTGACGTGGTAGCGCCTACCAGAGGCACGGACACCGCACAAGTAACCACAAAGTAAGTGACTAGCTGGGGTCAAGCTCGTCAGCGTGTGTCCAACTGCCCCCAACCACGTGTGCACACACAGACCATACGTCCTAGGTCTGGCCTCTAACTGATTTTCCCCTTAGCCGGACTCTGGCTACAGACGTGGGGCCCGACAGAAACCAGTCTAAAAATCATCCTGAGGGTAGCCTCTCCACCACTCCCTGGTGGGACCACTCACGTGTAAGCAGGCTACGACTAGTGGAGGGTCACTGAAGGAGTAGACTCTCAAGTCAACGGAAAATAGCGTCCGCATTCGACGACGTACGGGGACCATCCCACATACCAGCACCGTCGCACGGTGACCACGGTCGGAGAAGAAACGGGACTGCAAACCACCCGGTGCAATCCAGAGCCTGGCGGTCCAACACTGGTGCGCCACAGGCTCTGACGGTCTATCGCTGGACCGTCACAGCTGTTTGACGGCCCAACACAGGCGTGTCAGACCATCGGTGTAAAAATGACATTGACGCGCCTGCCCTGGTGCGTCACATGCCCTGACGCACCCAACTCAGTGCATCACAAGGCGCGAGGAATCTAACTGTGACGTGTGCCGCTCGGTGCGTCACATACTGTAACGGACCTACCCTGGTGCATTACAGGTTGGGAACACGTCAGCTCTGATGCTCCCACACAGGGGCATTACAAGGCTCTAACGCGCCAGCCCTGGTGCGTCATAGTCCTTGACCCCCAACGGTCAAAACCCAACGGTCGAATGCCAACGGTCGAATCGTCACCTAACGGTCCTACCTGGGCGCGTCACAACGCCCTGGCAGTTTATCGTGGGACCGTCACACCCACGGACCACCCAGTTGGCCAAAATAGAACTGTGATGCACCCACCCTGGGGCGTCACAGGATGTGACGGTCACTGGAAGGACCATCACACCGTCCCGGTGATAAAACGGCGTGAAACGCCCAAGAACACTAACCACGCCCCCATGCCTCCATAGGAGAGGGGGAAAACAAGGGGGAAGCCCCCTAGGGACCCCTAGCATGCTTCTAAGCCATCAAAACGCCGAATCGTGGCCTAAAAACATAGATCGGGCGAACTCTCCCCAAATCATGGAAAACCCCAACCCGGCATGGAAACCCGCCTCTCGGCCTCCCCTCTGCCTACAAATCACGGGAAAGGAACGCGGGGAGTTAGGGAACGTCACCCTACCTCGATCTCACCTTGAGACGCACCGGATCGTCCACAAATCTCGAAGAACGATTTAGAACCCTCGTCCCTTCACGGTTCCCCACAAGCTTTACGCCGCCATGATCGCCTAGCCGTCGCCCACGCCGTCGCCCCGCGCCGTCTGTAGCCGGAGGGGACGTCGCCGCGTCGTCGTCGGTCAAATGGGAGAGAGAGAGAGGGGCGCTCACGGTGGGAAGAAGAAGGAAGGAGGAAGAAGAAGAAGAAGAAAGGTGGGGGGAGAGAGAAAAGGGAGGGTATTTATAGAAAATCTGGAAAATCTAGAAAATATCGAAAAATTAAAAATTATATTTTCGCGATCCTCAGAATGCACCGATTATAACGGTACCACTCTCACCTAGGTGAACGACCCAGTTCACCCGCAACGAGGTTCTGAAGGAATTGCTGAAACAGACACCGGAAATCGGAAAACACGCGCGAAAAAGTCGCGGACGCACTCCAGGCCTCCGAAACAGCTCCAGATCGCACCGATCCAAACACGAAAGATGTCTAAAATGAAATTTCGGACACAACAGAGCTGGACACTCTGAGAAAGCAGATCCGGGACCCAAAAAGAAGGATCCGAAGGGTCCGAGATATTACAGCCCTCCCCCCTTAAAGAAATTTCATCCTCGAAATTTAGAACAACCCAAGGGGAAAAGAAGAGGAAGACTCACTCAAACAGGTACGGGAACTGCTGACGCATCTTGTCCTCACGTTCCCAAGAAGCCTCACCACCAGAGTGCCGCTGCCACACCACCTTAACCAAGGGGATGACCTTGTTCCGTAGGCGCTGCTCTCGCCTATCCTCAACGCGGACGGGAAACTCTGGGAGAGAAAGATCTGGAGTCACCTCGGGCCAAACAGAATCCTCAAGCACATGAGAGTCATCGGGCATATACTTCCGCAACATCGAGACGTGGAACATGTCATGCACCGACGCCAACTCAGGAGGTAACTACAGCCGATAGGCTACCTCACCAATGCACTCCACAATAAGGAAAGGACCGACATAGCAGGGACTCAGCTTCCCACGCCGTCCAAAGCGCATCACCCCCTTCATCGGAGAAACTGTCAAGAACAGACGATCGCCAGCGGCGAAAGCAAGAGGCTGCCTCCTCCGGTCAGCATAGCTCTTATGCCGACTTTGGGCCGCCAGCATATTCTAACGAACCAGGTGCACGACATTCACACACTGCTGTACCAACTCCGGTCTCGTCAAAACACGCTCACCAACCTCAAACCAATCAAGTGGAGTCTGACACAGACGCCCATACAACGCCTCATAAGGACCCATGCCGATGCTCGAATGATAGCTGTTGTTGTAGACAAACTCCACCAACGGTAGGTGGTGAAACCAACTCCCTTGCCATTCCAGGCAACAGGATCTCAGCACATCCTCCAATGTCTGAATGGTCCTCTTTGACTGACCATCTGACTGAGGATGGTACGCCGAGCTAAATGCTAACTCTGTGCCAAGGGCTCGCTGGAAACTCCTCCAGAATCCAGAAGTGAAACGCGGATCTCGATCCGACACAATGGAAATGGGAATCCCATGCAACGGAACGATACGCTCCACATAAAGACGAGCCAACTTGGTCACGCTCTAGCTGACTTTGACCGGTAATAATCGAGCCACTTTCGTCAGCAGATCTACCAGCAACCAAATATTATCCTGTCCGCTCGGAGTCCTCAGCAATCCCACCATAAAATCCGTGGTCACGTGGTCCCATTTCCACGTGGGAACATCCAAGGGCTGAAGCACACCTCCTGGTCGCTGATGCTCCGCCTTCACCTGCTGACAGGTCAGGCACCTGGCCACGAACTCGGCCACATCTCTCTTCATGCCAGGCCACCAGAACTGCCTCCGCAAGTTCCGATACATCTTCGTCGCACCCGGGTGTACGGTGTACCTGCTCCTATGAGCCTCGCGCAACACCGCACGACGAACCCGCTCCTCGGTTGGGACGTACAGCCTGCCACGAAATCTCGCAGCACCATCCTTGCCGAGCTCCACATCAGCCATGGCCAAAATCCGGGGCAACCCAGGGTCTGCATGCTGAGCCTCTGTCACCTGACGACGGATAGCAGGGGTGACAGTCAGACTCGCGAGCACCGCTAACCCTGGCTCTCGGGGAATCTTGAGCCTGAAAGACACTTCGGGCACTTGTTCCCAACGCCTCCACTTCCTCAACATCAAAGCACTGACCGCGACCTTCCGACTCAAAGCATCGGCGATGACATTCATCCTACCCGGCTGATAAGACATGGTGAAGTCATAATCCTTCATATACTCCATCCAACGCCTCTGCCTGAGGTTAAGGTCCCTCTGAGTGAACACATACCTTAAACTCTGATGGTCAGTGAACATCTTGAACTTCTCACCGTACAGATAATGCCTCCAGATCTTCAGCGCGAAGATCATCGTCGTCAACTCCATGTCATGGGTAGGGTAGTTCTCCTCGTGGAGCTTCAGCTGCCGAGATACATATGCCACCACTCTACCATGCTGCATCAACACAGCACCCAGTCCAACCCCGGAAGTATCTGTACACACCACAAAACCTCCCGATCCAGAAGGTAAAACTAACACCAGAGCCGAGGTGAGCAATCTCTTCAGTTCCCTGAAACTCTGCTCACACCCATCAGTCCAGATGAAAGGCACATCCTTCCGCGTAAGTCTGGTCATCGGGGTCGTAATGCAAGAAAAATCCTAGATAAACCTTCGATAATAGCCCGCAAGCCCCAAGAAACTTCGGATCTCCGTCACAGACCTCGGCCTCGGCCACTGCATTACTACCTCGATCTTGGCGGGATCTACGAAAATACCATCACCAGAGATCACGTGCCCCAAAAAGTACACCTCACGAAGCCAGAACTCGCACTTACTGAGCTTCGCATACAACTGGTGATCTCGCAACGTCTGCAGTACCACACCCAAATGGAACGCGTGCTCCTCCGCAGACCGCGAATAAATAAGGATGTCATCCACAAATACGACCACAAACTGGTCCAGATAGGGACGAAACACCCTCTGCATCAAGTCCATGAAAGCTGCGGGGGCATTGGTGTGCCCAAACGGCATCACCAAGAACTCATAATGCCCGCACCTCATACTGAACGCAGTCTTCTCGACATCGGACTCGCGAATCCTCAGCTGATAGTAACCGGACCGTAAATCAATCTGTGAGAACACTCGAGCAGACTGAAGCTGGTCGAACAAATCACCAATCCGCAGCAACGGATACTTGTTCTTGATGGTCACTTCATTCAGCTGTCGGTAGTCAATGCACAACCTCAGACTACCATCCTTCTTCTTCACGAACAACACGGGCGCACCCCAAGGGGAAAAGCTAGGACGAATATACCCCTTGGCCAGCAACTTCTGCAACTGCGCCCTCAACTCTCTCAACTCAGCGGGGGCCATACGGTAGGGAGCCTTCGCCAAGGGTCCCGTACCAGGCACAATCTCGATAGCGAAATTGATCTCCCGTTGGGGAGGCAATCCAGGCAAATCCTCGGGAAAACATCGGGAAACTCGCACACCACCAGAATGTCCTCGACATCTGGACATGGCTGGTCTACCAAGACCACAGAAGCGAGAAAACTCTGACAATCGGAATCAAGCAAACGACGAGCTCGAATCGCAGAAATGAGGAAACGAGGAGAGGTGGAACGGATACCTTGGAAGTAGAAGGTCCGCCTGCTAGGATGCTGAAAGTAAACCCTCTTCATTCCACAATCCACCACCGCTCCATGGGCCTCGAGCCAATCCATGCCCAAAATCACATCATAATCCCGAAGCTGCAAAGCATACAACCTGCCTGGCATACTCCGCCCCTCGATCCAAATCGGAACCTTCTCGAAACAATACGGAGTGATCATGAAGTCACCAGACGGCAACTCCACCATCAGATCACAAGACATCTGAGATACCGGGTCCTCAACACTCAGCGTAAAATCCTCCAAAATAAATGAATGGGACGCGTCGAAATCAAACAAAACTCACGCCGCGCAACCCAAAATCATAATAGTACCTTCCACAAGCTACATCGACTCTGCCTCTGCCCTGGTCATGTGAGTAATCTGGCCTCGAGCCCTCTGCCTGCCCACACTCGCTGACCGTGGTAGTGGCGGAAACTGGCCCTGCTGCTGAAACTGCTGCTGTGGGTACTGCTGTTGCTGCTGAGGAAACTGGGGTGGCTGACGCGGCCGCTGTGGACAGTCACGTGCCATGTGTCCTGGCTGATAACACCTGAAATAGATCACCGGCACTGTACACTACCTGCCTGGATGCGACTCGCCACACCGGGAACACACCGAACAAGATCCACCGACTGACCCCTACCGTTGCAAATGTGCCGGCTGCTGAACACTACCCGAAGAAGCCTGCTGCTCACGGCCCTCCTTACGCTTCTTTGCAAAACCCTTCCTGAAGAACTTCTTCATCTTGACGTCGAAAGATGCAGATATTGTCGCTGATGCCGCCGGAGTCGAAGCTCCTGAACTACCATAAGGAAGCTGGAACGTGCTCTGCTGCTGGGTAGTCGTCTGCTGGCTGCGGCCTGACAAGGACTGCCCCTGGCTAATCGGTCCCCGTGTCCTCTGCATATCCATCTCCAAGGACGCCGCTACACGAGAAGTCGTCTCCAAATCAGTGGCAGCGTTCGCGATCAAATGGTGCCTCAACTCCTACCTCAAGCCTTGTATGAACTGAGCGGTCTTTACCCTCTCATGTTCCATGATATGAGGTGCATACCGACCCAGCTCAACAAATCGGGCCATGTACTGCAACACGGACATGTCGCTCTGAACCAGCTCCAAAAACTCACGCATCCTCTGCGTAGCAATATACTCCGGACAGTAGGCACGCTCGAAAGCACTGAGAAAGTCACTCCACGGAATCTGCTCAAGGGGACGTGACTGAAAGGACGTCTTCCACTCAGAAGACCACCACTCTCGAGCCGTACCCTGCAACTGGTTGTAGGCCAACATCACCTTGTCCTCCGCAGTACACCGCATGGACTAAACACCCGCTCCATCTCGTCGAGCCAACTCCGAGCCATATCAGAGTCTGGCTGACCGTCGTAGTAAGGTGGATGGAACTGCATGAAATCCCTCACTGCTCGGCCTGGCCCACCCCTGGTCGACGAGCCCTTACCAGCCTCTCCGCCGAACTGCTGCGACATAAGCTGGTACATGCCACGGAAGAAATCCTCGGCCCCTGGAAACCTCGCAGTATCCACTGCCTCGGTGGCCCCTGGTGGCACTCTACTCTGCTCCTCCTGCTCCTGCTGAACCTCCTGCTGGAACTCCTGAACCTCAGCCGACTGCCCATGCTGAGATCGAGTGTAACGACCCGAGAATCCGATTACCGGGAAGGCCCGATAACCCGAGACTCGCACCGCCACCCACGAGCCCGAAGACTCGGAAGGGTTAAAAGGATGGTGTGGAAACTACACAAGTATCGCAAGTAGTTACAGAAATTAAACAGTTATAATATTAAGCAGGAGATAAATTAACATTTTTCATGGTCCACAATAGAAATAACAACAGCAACAACAGTAGTCCACGACTAGTACAGTGACAAGAAAGAAAAGTACAGCTACACGGGGCATCCCCCGGCTCCGACCTCTGGCACTACCTCTGGGCACCCGCACCACGCTGCACTCCTGACGCGCTCCCCGAAGGTGGCGCCTCACCTGAAACACGGTGAAAACACGCAGGGAATGAGTCTCGGAACAAGACTCAGTAGGGATCACTCGAACCCTACCTCGTAAAACGAGAAATCACTACTCTAGCGGTAGGAAAGTGCCTCGGAAAGGAAAGCCCTGTACTCTACAGAACTAGACCCTATGGCACGCAAACCGACACACGTGCCACGATACGAGAAGACCGAAACTCAACGGTCGAACCGCCAAAATCTGAAGGTCGGAAACACACGACTGACAGTCTGTCACTCCGTACTCGACAGGAGTACCACCCACTAGAAGCACAGCCGGTAGCATCCCCTGACGTCTGACACCGCGCCGCAGGTGAACCGCCTGACGTGGTAGGTCCTACCCGAGGCGCAAACACCGTACAAGTAAACACAAACAAGTGACTAGCTAGGGTCACACCCGTCGACGTGGGTCCAACCGCCCCCAACCACGTGTGCACACACAGACCGCGCGTCCCTCGTCTGGCCCTCTGACCGGTTTTCCCCTCAACCGGACTCTGGCTGCAAGACGTGGGGCCCAACAGTAACCGGTCCACAAACCGTCTCTAAAGGTCGGCCCGTACACCACTCCCTGGTGCGACTAACACACGCGTACTAGTAGGCTACGACTAGTGGAGGGTCACTGAAGGAGTAGACTCTCAAACCAACGGAAAACGACATCCGAACCTGACGAAGTACGGGGGCCGTCCCACGTACCATCACCATCGCACGGTGACCGCAGTCAGAAGAAAACGGACACACTGCCCATGGCCAAACACATGACCAAGGCAACCGAAATCTCCGGACGCCCGAAGACACGGTCACGGAACTCCACGGGGTGCCCAGGACACACACACGGCCCAAGGGGAACACCCGACAACGGAAAAGATCGCGCTAGGGACACCTAGCGTGACAAGGAAGAACGCGCTAGGGTCCCCTAGCGCGACTTGGAAGATCGCGCTAGGACTCCCTAGCGCGACAGGGAAGATCGCGCTAGGGAACCCTAGCGCGACAAGGACCATCGCGCTAGGTCCTCCTAGCGCGACAAGGCTAATCGCGCTAGGACCCCATAGCGCGACACGAATCACCCTACTGTTCATCTTCTCCGATGAACGCGCCCCGTCGGGGCAGCGCGACACTCAAGAACGCGCTACTGGAGTATAGCGCGTTCTCAGTCCGCGCCCGAAAACGGTAGAAACGCCCAAAAATTCCAACCACGCCTCCATGTCTCCACAGGAGAGGGGGAAATCAAAGGGGAAGACCCCTGGGGACCCCTAGCATGATTCTAGGCCACCAAAACACGAATCCAAGCATCAAATCCATAGATCGGGCGAGCTCTCCCCAAATCATGGAAAAACCCCAAAATGCTCAAACGATCCCCTCTCGGCCTCCCCGCAGCCTACAAATCACGGGAATTGAATGGCAAGAGGCTAAGGCACGTCACCCTACCTCAATGGAGCGAATGCTCCGCCGAATCACCCTCAAACCATGAAGAACGCTTTTAGAAACCTCGCCTCCCCACGCTTCCCACGCTCGCCGCACACCCACGAGATCGCCTCGCCGTCGCCCACGCGTCCGCGCCGTCGCCCTGCCGCCGTCAACAGCCGGGGAGGGGTCCGCCGCGCCCGAATGGGAGAGAGAGGGAGAGGAGGGTGTCACGGTGGGGAAGAAACGGAGGAAGAAGAAGAAGAAGAAAGAGAAAGGAGAAAAGAAAAAGAAAAAGAATTAGGGCTATATAGAAAATCCGATTTTTCGAAAAAATACCAAAAAATAGAAAAATAAATTTTCGGAATCCTCGGAACGCATCGATCGCAACGGTACCACTCGTGCCCGGGTGAACCGCCCGGTTCGCCCGCAGCGAGCTTCCGAAGAAAAAGCCGAAACACACACCGGAAATCGGAAAACACACGCGGAAAAGCCGCGGAACGCCTCCGGGCCTCCGAAACGACTCCGGATCGCGCCGATCCGAACACGAAAGATGTTCGAAACGAAATTTCGGACACAACAGAGCCGGACGCTCCGAAAACTAGATCCGGGACCCACAAAGAAGGATCCGAAAGGTCTGGGATATTACAGCCCTCCCCCCTTAAGGAATTTCGTCCTCGAAATTGAGAACAACCAAAGGGAAAAGAAGAGGAAGACTCACTCAAACAGATACGGGAATTGCTGACGCATCTCGTCCTCACGTTCCCACGAAGCCTCACCACCAGAGTGTCGCTGCCACACGACCTTTACCAAGGGAATAACCTTATTCCGCAGGCGCTGCTCTCGCCTATCCTCCACGCGGATCGGAAACTCTGGGAGAGAAAGATCTGGAGTCACCTCAGGCCAAACGAAAAACTCGAGCACATGAGAGTCATCGGGCATATACTTTCGCAACATCGAGACGTGGAACACGTCATGCACCGATGCCAACTCGGGAGGTAGCTGCAACCGGTAAGCAACCTCACCGATGCGCTCCACAATCGCGAAAGGACCAATGTAGCGGGGACTCAGCTTCCCACGCCGTCCAAAACGCATCACCCCCTTCATCGGAGAAACTCTCAAGAACACATGATCGCCCACGGCGAACTCGAGAGGCTGCCGCCTACGGTCAGCATAGCTCTTCTGCCGACTCTGGGCCGCCAACATGGTCTGACGAACCAGATGCACAACATCCACACACTGCTGCACCAAATCCGGTCCCGTCAAAACACGCTCACCCACCTCAAACCAATCAAGCGGAGTCCTACACGGACGCCCATACAGAGCCTCATAGGGAGCCATACCAATGCTCGAATGATAGCTGTTGTTATAGGCAAACTCCACCAACGGTAGGTGATGAATCCAACTCCCCTGCCACTCCAGGCAGCAGGATCTCAGCATGTCCTCCAAAGTCTGAATGGTCCTCTCGGACTGACCATCTGACTGAGGATGATACGCCGAGCTAAACGCCAACTCCGTGCTAAGAGCTCGCTGGAAACTCCTCCAGAATCCAGAAGTGAAGCGCGGATCCCGATCCGACACGATCGAAATGGGAATCCCATGCAACGGAACGATCCGCTCCACATACAAACAAGCCAACTTAGGCACGCTCCAGTTGACCTTGACCGGTAGCAACCGAGTCACCTTCGTCAGCCGATCCACCAGCAACCAAATATTGTCCTGCCCACTCAGGGTCCTCGGCAATCCCACCACGAAGTCCGTGGTCACATGGTCCCACTTCCAAGCATGAACATCCAAGGGCTGGAGAGTACCTCCTGATCGCTGATGCTCTGCCTTCACCTGTTGACAGATCAGGCACCTGGCCACAAACTCTGCGACATCTCTCTTCATGCCAGGCCACCAGAACTGCCTCCACAAGTTCCGATACATCTTCGTCGCACCCGGGTGTACGGTGTACCTGCTCCCATGAGCCTCGCGCAACACCGCACGACGAATCTGCTCCTCGGCTGGGACGTACAATCTGCCACGAAATCTCGCAGCACCGTCCTCGCCGAGCTCCACGTCAGCCATCGCAAGAATCTGGGGCAACTCAGGGTCCGCATGCTGAGCCTCTGTCACCTGACGACGGATAGCAGGAGTGACAGTCAGACTCGCAAGCACTGCCAACCCTGGCTCCTGGGGAATCTTAAGCCTAAAAGATACCTCGGGCACTTGTTCCCAGAGCCTCCACTTCCTCAACATCAAGGCACTGACCTCAACCTTCCGACTCAAGGCATCGGTAACGACATTCATTCTGCCCGGCTGATAAGACAGGGTGAAGTCATAGTCCTTCATGAACTCCATCCAACGCCTTTGTCTGAGGTTCAGATCTCTCTGCGAGAACACATACCTCAAACTCTGATGGTCAGTGAATACCTCGAACTTCTCACCGTACAGATAATACCTCCAGATCTTCAGCACGAAGATCACCGCCGCCAACTCAAGGTCATGGGTAGGGTAGTTCTCCTCGTGGGATTTTAGCTGCCGAGATGCATAAGCCACCACTCTACCATGCTGCATCAAAACAGCACCTAGTCCAACGCTAGAAGCATCTGTACACACCACGAAACCTCCCGATCCAGAAGGCAAAACCAACACTGGAGCCGAGGTGAGTAATCTCTTCAGTTCCCTGAAGCTCTGCTCACACTCCTCGGACCAAACGAAAGGCACATCCTTCCGCGTGAGCCTAGTCATCGGGGTCGCAATGCGGGAAAAATCCTGGATAAACCGATGATAATAACCCGCAAGCCCCAAGAAACTCCGGATCTCCGTCACCGACCTCGGCCTCGGCCACTGCATTACTGTCTCGACCTTGGCGGGGTCCACGGAAATGCCATCACCAGAAATTACGTACCCCAGAAAGTGCACCTCGCTGAGCCAAAACTCGCACTTGCTGAGCTTCGCATACAACTGGTGATCTCGCAACGTCTGCAGCACCACACCCAAATGGTACGCATGCTCCTCGGCAGACTGCGAATAAACAAGGATGTCATCCACGAAAATGACCACGAACTGGTCCAAATATGGATGAAACACCCTCTGCATCCAGTCCATGAAGGCTGCAGGGGCATTGGTGAGCCCAAACGGCATCACCAGAAACTCATAATGCCCGTACCTCGTACTGAACGCAGTCTTCTCCACATCGGATTCACGAATCCTCAGCTGATAGTAACCGGACCGCAAATCAATCCGCGAGAACACTCGCGCAGACTGAAGTTGGTCGAACAAATCATCAATCCGCGGCAACGGATACTTGTTTTTAATGGTCACTTCATTCAGCTGCCGATAGTCAATGCACAACCGCAGACTACCGTCCTTCTTCTTCACAAACAACACGGGCGCACCCCAAGGGGAAAAACTAGGACGAATATACCCCTTGGCCAACAGCTCCTACAACTGCGCCCTCAGCTCCCTCAGCTCAGCGGGGGCCATACGGTAGGGAGCCTTCGCCAAAGGTCCCGTACCAGGTACAACCTCGATCACGAAATCGATCTCCCGCTGGGGAGGTAATCCAGGCAACTCCTCGGGAAAAACGTCGGGAAACTCGCACACCACCGCAATGTCCTCGACATCCAGCTCCATCTGGTCTGACACAACCACGGACGCGAGAAAACCCTGACAACCTGAATCAAGCAATCGACGGGCTCGAATAGCAGAGATAAGGAATCGAGAAGAGGCGGAACGGATACCTTGGAAATAGAAGGTCCTCTTGCTCGGATGCTGGAAGTAGACCCTCTTCATCCCACAATCCACCACCGCTCCATGAGTCTCGAGCCAGTCCATGCCTAGAATCACATCGTAATCCCGAAGCTGCAACGCATACAACCTGCCTGGCATACTCCGCCCATCGATCCAAACCGGAACCTGGTCGAAGTAATACGGAGTGATCATAAAGTCACCCGAAGGCAACTCCACGGCCAAATCACAGGACAACTGGGTCACCGGCTCCTCGATGCTCGACGCAAAATCCTCCGAAATAAACAAATGAGACGCGCCAGAATCAAATAAAATCTGAGCCGCACAACCCAAAATCTGAACGGTACCTTCCACGAGCTGCGACGCCACTGCCTCTGCCCTGGTCAAGTGCGTGATCTGGCCCCGAGCCCTCTGCCTGCCTCCCACACTAGCTGACCTGGGTAGCGGCGGATACTGTCCCTGCTGCTGCTGCTGCCTCTGCTGCTGGGGAACCTGCTGCTGTAGAGGAAACTGCTGCTGCGGCGGCCTCTGAGGACAGTCACGCGCCATATGCCCTGGCTGGTCACACCGAAAACAGACGATCGGCGCCGTGCACTGCCTGCCTGGGTGGGTACCACCACACCGTGGACAAGATCCTCGCGATCCACCCACTGATCCCTGACGCTGCAAAGGAATCGGCTGCTGTACACTGCCCGATGAAGCCTGCCCCTGATCCCTGGACTTCTTCTTGCCAAACCCCTTCTTGAAGAACTTTTTGACCTTCGAGCCGAAGGACGCATATCCTGTCACCGAAGCTGCCGATACCGGTACTCCTGAACCACCCGACGCATGCTGGAAGAAACCCTGCTGCTGGGTAGCCGACTGCTGGCTGCGACCTGACAAGGACTGCCCCTGGCTGATCGGTCCTCGAGTCCTCTGCATATTCATCTCCAGGGAAATCGCAACACGAGACGCTGTCTCTAGATCAGTGGCCCCGTTCACGATTAAATGGTGCCTCAGCTCCAGCCTCAAGCCTTGCACAAACTGCGCGGTCCTCACCCTCTCATGCTCCATGATGTGAGGTGCGTACCGACCCAGCTCGACAAATCGGGCCCTATACTGCAACACGGACATGTCACTCTGCACCAGCTCCAGAAACTCCCGCATTCGCTGCGTGGCAACAATATCTGGACAGTACGTACGCTCGAAAGCACTAACAAAGTCATCCCACTCGATCTGCTCAAGTGGACGAAGCTGAAAGGACGTCTTCCACTCGGAAGACCACCACCTCCGAGCCGTACCCAGCAACTGGTTGTAGGCCAACACCACTCTGTCCTCGGCAGCACTCTTCGCCGAACTGAACACCCGCTCCATCTCATCGAGCCAATCACGAGCCGCATCAGGGTCTGCCTGGCCGCTAAAGTAAGGTGGATGGAACTACATGAAGTCCCTCACCGCTCGGCCTGGCCCACCCCTGGCTGACGAGCCCTCACCTGCCTCTCCGCCGAACTGCTGAGACATGAGCTGATACATGCTACGGAAGAAATCCTCGGCCCCCGGAGCTCTCGCAGCATCCGCGGCCTCGGTAGCCCCCGGAACTCTGCTATGCTCCTCCTGGTCCCTCTGGACCCCCTGCTGGATCTCCTGACCTCCAGCCGACTGCCCCTGCTGAGAGCGAGAGCTCCTCCTCAGCGCCATACTCGCTCCTGAAGCACAAGACAGAAAACACGAAAACGGCAAGGTCAATAAAAACGCATGATGCCCAATGCCAGCGTCACCTGTACATCATCGTTGTGGACTAGTGGACCACTACAATTACCTATGATTCTCATGTAATTCCACAACCGCGCTCTGATACCAGCTGTAACGACCCGAGAATCCGATTACCGGGAAGGCCTGATAACCCGAGACTCGCACCGCCACCCACGAGCCCGAAGACTCGGAAGGGTTAAAAGGATGGTGTGGAAACTACACAAGTATCGCAAGTAGTTGCAGAAATTAAACAGTTATAATATTAAGCAGGAGATAAATTAACATTTTTCATGGTCCACAATAGAAATAACAACAGCAGCAACAGTAGTCCACGACTAGTACAGTGACAAGAAAGAAAAGTACAGCTACACGGGGCATCCCCCGGCTCCGACCTCTGGCACTACCTCTGGGCACCCGCACCATGCTGCACTCCTGACGCGCTCCCCGAAGGTGGCGCCTCACCTGAAACACGGTGAAAACACGCAGGGAATGAGTCTCGGAACAAAACTCAGTAGAAATCACTACTCTAGCGGTAGGAAAGTGCCTCGGAAAGGAAAGCCATGTACTCTACAGAACTAGACCCTATGGCACGCAAATCGACACACGTGCCACGGTACGAGAAGACCGAAACTCAACGGTCGAACCGCCAAAATCTGAAGGTCGGAAACACACGACTGACAGTCTGTCACTCCGTACTCGACAGGAGTACCACCCACTAGAAGCACAGCCGGTAGCGTCCCCTGACGTCTGACACCGCGCCGCAGGTGAACCGCCTGACGTGGTAGGTCCTACCCGAGGCGCAAACACCGTATAAGTAAACACAAACAAGTGACTAGCTGGGGTCACGCCCGTCGACGTGGGTCCAACCGCCCCCAACCACGTGTGCACACACAGACCGCGCGTCCCTCGTCTGGCCCTCGGACCGGTTTTCCCCTCAGCCGGACTCTGGCTGCAAGACGTGGGGCCCAACAGTAACCGGTCCACAAACCGTCTCTAAAGGTCGGCCCGTACACCACTCCCTGGTGCGACTAGCACACGCGTACTAGTAGGCTACGACTAGTGGAGGGTCACTGAAGGAGTAGACTCTCAAACCAACGGAAAACGACATCCGAACCTGACGAAGTACGAGGGCCGTCCCACGTACCATCACCATCGCACGGTGACCGCAGTCAGAAGAAAACGGACACACTGCCCATGGCTAAACACATGACCAAGGCAACCGAAATCTCCGGACGCCCGAAGACACGGTCACGGAACTCCACGGGGTGCCCAGGACACACACACGGCCCAAGGGGAACACCCGACAACGGAAAAGATCGCGCTAGGGACACCTAGCGTGACAAGGAAGAATGCGCTAGGGTCCCCTAGTGTGAGATCCGATTAAAAATTTTAAGGAATTTAGTGGGCATTTACACGATTTTACTTCTTTGGAGGTTTAAAGTGCAAAAGTGGGTTAAAAATCAAAAAAAAATAATAAGTTAACTTTTTAACCCATTCGATGGCCCCCCCTCTCTCCCACTTTCCCAATCCCCCCCCCCTTTTTCTCTTTTTCTCCCGTAGCGCAGGAGCATCTGTGGGCGAACCCGCGGACGACGAAGACCGGCCCCCCTCTCGCCTCTTTTGTCTTCGTGGCGCACGACGGCGGCTTCGCCGGCGACCGGGCATGGTGGTGGAGGCGCGGCGGCAACCTCCTTCCCCCTACACCGCGGGCCACCGCAAACGGCGACCCTCGCCCTCTTCCTCTTCTTCGTGGACGCGGTGATCGGGCGGCCACGATAGAGCACCGGCGGCCTCGCCGGTGAGCTGTGGAGGTGTAGACCACGGCGGCTTCGTCGGGATGAACCCACGGTGACATCGGTGACTTCCTCGCCCCCTCTCACAGCGTCCTCTCGTCGGATCGACACCCTCGGCTCGGTTTCAGTAAAGGGGGTGGTTTTCCTCGCATGCTAGAGCCGGGCAAAGATTAGCCGCGGCGGCCCTCGGCTCGCCCGCGGCCCTATCGGACATCCCCGTCACATTGGAGGTAGGGGGATCGTAGTCCTAACCCGTTAAACTGCTCTAAAAGCATGCCCATTGTCTTTATGTTTTCACAGCATGCCCATCGTCTTTATGTTTTAACAGCATGCCCATCGTCACTGAGTTATAGACGATAAATTGTGCTATTAAAATTGTGGAATCGCAGGGAACAGGTTAAACGAATCCCGTCGATTTTAGTCGACCGGGAGGGATTCCGGTTATGAATTCCGTGAATCCGGTTCTTCGGTAAGGACTGCGTTTAATTTATTTTAGAGTTTAAACAGTCCGCCATAAATCTTTCATTGACCCGAGCAGCTGACGATTAAACTGCGTAAATGAATGAGATTTGAATGGCAACAAGGAATTTCACGGCTAGTCCGTATAACGACGCGTAGCGGTTCGTGTTCGACCGCCTGTTTTGCAATTGCGCGCGATCGTTAAACCCTGCATGTAATATAGCATTTTCGCCATATTCAAGCCGTTTTATCGACTGAGGTGGCTTTCATTCAACCACCAATGCGCGTGACATTTTAATTCAAGCGAGTCTAATTAATTATGCGATCTGCACTGCATAATTGCCGTTTTAGCATATAGCCCATTCCATTGACTATGCATCTAATAATTGCATATTTGTTAGTTTAGCATAATCAATTATTTATGCAATTAGTTATGGAATAGTTGTTTTAACATGTTCAATTGGCATATTGAATTATTGAAAAATAGCCATCTTAGCATATTAAATCAATTATGCATTTATAGTCGCATGCTTGCCATTTTAGCAAATTCATGCATGTATAAATGAATAATTGCCATTTTAACATGATTCGACTAGCTATGCATCCAGTTTTGCATGTTTGAAATGTTTAATCGTTATCATGAATGATGGCATGTTTTGAGACCAATAGAGCTTTATTCTCTTTCCTAGTGATGGAACCACCAGTCGTAGCCCGACGACCTTTAGTGTTGATCCCACCCGGGAGAGGTGGCGGGGTAGTCCCGTGAGACGGTTTTTAAGCTAGTTCCGTGGGCCCCGGTCCAACCGTAGCGTCCTACGGAGGGGAATACTAGCTAGAGGGCTGGCTCTAGGCACGAGCCAGTGTGTGCACACGTGGTCAGAGACCTGGACAGACACTGACGAGTGTTGCTCTGACTAGTTACTTGTTTTGGTACTGTTACGCGTCTCGCTTGCTATGATTAGGCTTGCGTAGATGCTTGAGACGCAGTGTAAGCCGTCAGTGGACGCATCTGGTTTCTTCTTCTGGTGGACCTCCTCTCCTTTTCACTCTTGTCACTTGGAAATGATTGAGTTATTGTCTATTGGTAGATTTCGAATACTCGCATTTGAATTAAATTGGCATATTAGATAGCTGTTCATAAACTGTTTAGTTAGTTTTACAGCTTTTTCAATTGTCATCTATTTATGCCAATGCATGTTTTACTGCTTTCCTTTAGTTAGTTGCGAGTTAGAGGTCCTGTGAACCCTACTGAGTCTCTGCTGTGAGACTCACCCCTTCCTTTTACAGGTGAGGCGGAGCAACCAACTGCCGGATTCTCTCGCGCTTTCGGCGAAAAGCCTTAGAGCCAGCAGTGGTCTGTCAGTGGTCAGTCTGTTCTTTCTTCTTTTGGCCAGGCTTCGTCCCGTGTAGTTATTTATTTTTGGACCATTGTACAGTGTGGGACTTGTGATATATGAATCTGGACTACTTGTATAAATTTATCACTCTAATATATATGCAATTGCTTCCGTTTAAAGTTCAAATGAATGCTTTAATTAATATTGCGCGTGTAATTTCTATTCGTTATGCATCCCCTCGACAAACACTCACTAACCCTTACGGGGCCTCATCAGCCTCTTGGGTGGCTTCCCCGAGCTCTTGGTATCGGTAAATCGATGATATCGGGTTATCGGTATCTGGATCTCCTGGGTCGTCACAGTTGGTATCAGAGCGGTGTTGAGGAATTGTGTAAGGAATTAAAATTGCATTAGTCCAGAACAAGTCCATGTGAGTCTACTACTGCTGGCTTAGGATGTTTTCCGTGCCTATTGACGGATTTTGTTATTTTTCGTTGTTGTGTGCTTTTTAGATCAATATGCCGCCTCGTATGAGTCCTCGTGTTCCTAGGGAGGATAGTGGCACCTCCCGTCCTTCTGTCCTTATGCCAGCTCCAGCTCAAGATGATCGTCCTACTCCACTTGGAGATGATTTGCAGGGTGGCCCTGGCAGAGAGCCTTTGCTATCCTATTCACTAACTTCTGAAGGTCAAGCAGATCCTGAGGTAGTTAAGGCGTGGCTAGATGCCACCGAGCGCGTGTTCCGTTCAATGGAATGCCCGGAAGTAGGTAATGTGGTGCGGGCCACAATTCAACTGCAAAGAGTGCTGCCTTCTGTTCCATCTGATGTTCCTTCTTCTAGTGGTCCTTCTGTCTCGAAGAAATCCAAGACTAAGAAGTCTAAGAAGATGATCAGAAGGGCTAAGAAGCGGCCTGCCAAGCAGGCATCTTCAGGTACTGTTCGGCAAGTCATTCAACAGACTGCGACGAGTGTTCCCTTTTCTGTACCTACTGCCGGTGGTGAACCCTCGTTCAAGAAGATCAGGAACAAGTTCAAGAGATTCAGGGAGCGTAAGAAGTGGCTTGCCCAACAGGCATCTCTTGGCATTATTCAGCAGTCAACGCCTTCTTCTCAGCAATGTCAGGGACTTGTGGCGAGTCAACCGAGGCAGTGTTCAAGATGTGGTGGGAGCCACCCAGGCGTACCGTGTTCAATGCTGGTGGTTTGTTTCCGATGCGATCAACCGGGACATGTGGTTCGAGACTGTCCGCAGAGGCCGAAACCGGTGCAGTTTTCTTAACCACAATTGTCTCAATTTAGATCTCCTTCACCACCACAACCTCAACAACATTCCCCAGCTTCAGCCTCGTCTCAACAGCCTACTTCAGTCGACGGAAAGCAAAAGAGAAGGTCTAACTTGTGCTGAAGCCGTGGCATCGTATCTCGTGGAAGGTACGATTATACTTTATGGTTATGCAACTCATGTTCCATTATATCTAAGCGCTTCTCGTTCAATTGTTTCTGAAGACCTTATTGTTTGTATCGAGGAGCTGATATCTGAGTTGACATGTGAGTTGCTAGTTGATTTGTCTTCTGAAAATTTCATGTCTAGGTCTCTCTGCCTAGAAGAGACTCCTATTATGATTAATAATCGGCAGTTGCGAGCTAGATTATATGCAATGCGGCTGGTTGATTCTGATATTATTCTGGGCATAGGTTGGTTAAAAGAGTACAGAGCCGTGGTTGATTGCAGATCCAGAAAAGTCTACTTTCGACCACAGAGGAGACTAACATTCTATTTTCAAGATATTCGATCTCGTTCTTCTCGCTTGCTGATTTCTGCTATATGAGCCTGTAGATTGCTTAATGCAGGTTGTCAGGGATTCTTAGCTTCTGTGGTTGTTGTTGAGGCACCACAACAGGATATCAATGTCATTCCTGTGGTCTGTGAATTTCCTGATGTATTTCCTGATGAGTTGCCAAGCTTACCTCCTCAGCGAGAAATAGAGATGGTAATTGAATTAATTTCAGCTGCGGCACCTTTAGCATAGGAACCTTACCATGTGGCTCCAATCGAATTGAAAGAACTGCGAGCACATCTGTTAGGTTTATTAGGGGAAAAAGACTATCTTTGTCCCAGTTTTTCTCCTTGAAGACATTACTGCTACGATGTTCGCTTTAAGAGGAACGTTTCGATTGTTTTTTTGAATTTTTCTGAATCGGAGGATCGAATTTTTGGGAATTAGGAAAGTTCCTAATTTTTTTTCCCTTTTCTTTCCCTTCCTCTCTCCTCCCACTCATTCTCTCATGTGCCTTTTCTTTCTCTCGTTCTCCCTTCTCTCCCCTCTCTGCTCCGGCTGCAGACGGAGGAGATCTGTGGGCGAGGTGGTGATGACGCAGAGTTGGTCAGGCGCGTGACGGTACGAGAAGCGGAGTGTGATAAGCACGATTCCGATCGATGAATTCAAAACTGACGTTCGGGCTCGTGAGATGATTTTCGACGCGATTCAGTCGCTTTGGCGATGGTTTCATATCTTATTAGTTTCAATTGAACTCCGGCATGTTGGGCCATCATCCCCGCCAGTTTTACGGTGTCTGGTTGAGAATCAGAGTCGGTATAAGCCCGACTCTACCTATAACTCGTCTGGAGTCGATGTGACGAAACCGCCCGTTCTTAGCATTTTTAATGTCGTTTGGACCCCTTTCGGTCTGTGGAAGGAGATGCAAATGCTGTGGCTGATGCTCTGAGCATGAATGTGTAAATTAGTCATTTGCTAGTTAGCTTCCGAGGCAGGTTGTGTATTCCAACTGTTGATAGCTTGAGAAATACCTTTTCGTATGAAGGTCATAGATCCCGTTTTGCGCTTCGCCCTAATGCTACCAAGATGTATTAAAGTCTGGAAGGCAGTTCTGGTGGCCAGATTGGAGGATGTGGTTGAATTTATGTCTAAGTGTTTGACATGCCAATAGGTTAAAATCGAGCATCAAAAACATGGAGGAATTCTTCAACCTTTAGAAATTCCGACGTGGAAATGGCATCGTGCCACGATAGATTTTGTTGTGAATTTACCTCGGACTTCACAAGGCTTCGATGGTATCTGGCTATTAGTTGATCGACTGACAAAGACATCAAGATTATTGCCGATTAAAGTTGCCTGGAGTGTGCAGAGATTGGCCGAGCTTTATGTTGATAAGATTGTGCCATTGCATGGGATTTCAATAGCACTTGTGTCAGATTGTGACCCACGAGTTGCTTCCGGCTTCTGGCGCAGTTTCCGGAAAGCGTTGGGCACAGAGTTAGCATTCAGTTCATCGTATCATCCACAGTCAGATAGCCAGTCAGAAATGACTATTCAGACTTTAGAAGATATGCTGAGATCTTGTTGCCCTGACTGGCAGGGTTCGTGAAGTCAGCATTTGTCACTCGTTGAATTTGCATATATTAATAGTTTTCACTCCAGCATCAGCATGGCTCTGTATAAAGCTTTATATGGGCATCCTTGTCGTACACCTTTAAACTGGTTTGAGGCCGGTGACAGGTTATTGACAGGACCTGATATAGTTTAGCAATGTGCTGATGTGGTTCGCTTGATTAGGCAGAAAATGTTGACAGCTCAGTGTCGACAGAAAAGTTGTGCAAATCAGTGCAGGTGACCATTGCAGTTTAAGCATGGAGATATGGTGTTTGTGAAAATATCTCCTATGAAAGGCGTTATGAGATTTGGGAAGCGTGGAAAGCTTAGTCCTCGTTATGTTGGTCCGTTTCCTATTCTGGAACGAGTGGGCCAAGTGGCTTATCGTCTTCAATTGCCAGCGGCGATGCAAGCAATCCACGATGTTTTTCATATGTCCCAGTTGAGGAAGTATATTTCTGATGCATCTCACGTGCTTGATGACTCAGTTTGGCCTGAAGTGACTGCAGATTTATCCACACCAGAGTATCCGATCAGAATTGAAGATCATCGTGAGCATCGATTGAGAAATAAAGTAATTCCTCTGGTTAAGGTTGTCTGGCAGCGCCACTCTGGTAATGAAGCTACATGGGAACGTGAGGATGAAATGCGTCAGCAATTTCCTTTCTTGTTCGATTAAGGTATAAATTCCTTCAGTTCTCTCCTTGTCCTTCCTTTTAAATTTCGAGGACGAAATTTCTATTAGGAGGGAGGGACTGTGAGATCCGATTAAAAATTTTAAGGAATTTAGTGGGCATTTACACGATTTTACTTCTTTGGAGGTTTAAAGTGCAAAAGTGGGTTAAAAATCAAAAAAAAAATAATAAGTTAACTTTTTAACCCATTCGATGACCCCCTCTCTCTCCCACTTTCCCAATCCCCCCCCCTTTTTCTCTTTTTCTCCCGTGGCGCAGGAGCATCTGCGGGCGAACCCGCGGACGACGAAGACCGGCCCCCCTCTCGCCTCTTTTGTCTTCGTGGCACACGACGGCGGCTTCGCCGGCGACCGGGCATGGTGGTGGAGGCGCGGCGGCAACCTCCTTCCCCCTACACCGCGGGCCACCGCAAACGGCGACCCTCGCCCTCTTCCTCCTCTTCGTGGACGCGGTGATCGGGCGGCCACGATAGAGCACCGGCGGCCTCGCCGGTGAGCTGTGGAGGTGTAGACCACGGCGGCTTCGTCGGGATGAACCCACGGTGACATCGGCGACTTCCTCGCCCCCTCTCACAGCGTCCTCTCGTCGAATCGACACCCTCGGCTCGGTTTCAGTAAAGGGGGTGGTTTTCCTCGCATGCTAGAGCCGGGCAAAGATTAGCCGCGGCGGCCCTCGGCTCGCCCGCGGCCCTATCGGACATCCCCGTCACATTGGAGGTAGGGGGATCGTAGTCCTAACCCGTTAAACTGCTCTAAAAGCATGCCCATTGTCTTTATGTTTTCACAGCATGCCCATCGTCTTTATGTTTTAACAGCATGCCCATCGTCACTGAGTTATAGACGATAAATTGTGCTATTAAAATTGTGGAATCGCAGGGAACAGGTTAAACGAATCCCGTCGATTTTAGTCGACCGGGAGGGATTCCGCTTATGAATTCCGTGAATCCGGTTCTTCGGTAAGGACTGCGTTTAATTTATTTTAGAGTTTAAACAGTCCGCCATAAATCTTTCATTGACCCGAGCAGCTGACGATTAAACCGCGTAAATGAATGAGATTTGAATGGCAACAAGGAATTTCACGGCTAGTCCGTATAACGACGCGCAGCGGTTCGTGTTCGACCGCCTATTTTGCAATTGCGCGCGATCGTTAAACCCTGCATGTAATATAGCATTTTCGCCATATTCAAGCCGTTTTATCGACTGAGGTGGCTTTCATTCAACCACCAACGCGCGTGACATTTTAATTCAAGCGAGTCTAATTAATTATGCGATCTGCACTGCATAATTGCCGTTTTAGCATATAGCCCATTCCATTGACTATGCATCTAATAATTGCATATTTGTTAGTTTAGCATAATCAATTATTTATGCAATTAGTTATGGAATAGTTGTTTTAACATGTTCAATTGGCATATTGAATTATTGAAAAATAGCCATCTTAGCATATTAAATCAATTATGCATTTATAGTCGCATGCTTGCCATTTTAGCAAATTTATGCATGTATAAATGAATAATTGCCATTTTAACATGATTCGACTAGCTATGCATCCAGTTTTGCATGTTTGAAATGTTTAATCGTTATCATGAATGATGGCATGTTTTGAGACCAATAGAGCTTTATTCTCTTTCCTAGTGATGGAACCACCAGTCGTAGCCCGACGACCTTTAGTGTTGATCCCACCCAGGAGAGGTGGCGGGGTAGTCCCGTGAGACGGTTTTTAAGCTAGTTCCGTGGGCCCCGGTCCAACCGTAGCGTCCTACGGAGGGGAATACTAGCTAGAGGGCTGGCTCTAGGCACGAGCCAGTGTGTGCACACGTGGTCAGAGACCTGGACAGACACTGACGAGTGTTGCTCTGACTAGTTACTTATTTTGGTACTGTTACGCGTCTCGCTTGCTATGATTAGGCTTGCGTAGATGCTTGAGACGCAGTGTAAGCCGTCAGTGGACGCATCTGGTTTCTTCTTCTGGTGGACCTCCTCTCCTTTTCACTCTTGTCACTTGGAAATGATTGAGTTATTGTCTATTGGTAGATTTCGAATACTCGCATTTGAATTAAATTGGCATATTAGATAGCTGTTCATAAACTGTTTAGTTAGTTTTACAGCTTTTTCAATTGTCATTTATTTATGCCAATGCATGTTTTACTGCTTTCCTTTAGTTAGTTGCGAGTTAGAGGTCCTGTGAACCCTACCGAGTCTCTGCTGTGAGACTCACCCCTTCCTTTTACAGGTGAGGCGGAGCAACCAACTGCCGGATTCTCTCGCGCTTTCGGCGAAAAGCCTTAGAGCCAGCAGTGGTCTATCAATGGTCTGTCAGTGGTCAGTCTGTTCTTTCTTCTTTTGGCCGGGCTTCGTCCCGTGTAGTTATTTATTTTTGGACCATTGTACAGTGTGGGACTTGTGATATATGAATCTGGACTACTTGTATAAATTTACCACTCTGATATATATGCAATTGCTTCCGTTTAAAGTTCAAATGAATGCTTTAATTAATATTGCGCGTGTAATTTCTATTCGTTATGCATCCCCTCGACAAACACTCACTAACCCTTACGGGGCCTCATCAGCCTCTTGGGTGGCTTCCCCGAGCTCTTGGTATCGGTAAATCGATGATATCGGGTTATCGGTATCTGGATCTCCTGGGTCGTCACACCTAGCGCGACTTGGAAGATCACGCTAGGACTCCCTAGCGCGACAGGGAAGATCGCGCTAGGGAACCCTAGCGCGACAAGGACCATCGCGCTAGGTCCTCCTAGCGCGACAAGGCTAATCGCGCTAGGACCCCATAGCGCGACACGAACCGCCCTACTGTTCATCTTCTCCGATGAACGCGCCCCGTCGGGGCAGCGCGACACTCAAGAATGCGCTACTGGAGTATAGCGCGTTCTCAGTCCGCGCCCGAAAACGGTAGAAATGCCCAAAATTTCAACCACGCCCCCATGCCTCTACAGGAGAGGGGGAAATCAAAGGGGAAGACCCCTGGGGACCCCTAGCATGATTCTAGGCCACCAAAACACGAATCCAAGCATCAAATCCATAGATCGGGCGAGCTCTCCCCAAATCATGGAAAAACCCCAAAATGCTCAAACGATCCCCTCTCGGCCTCCCCGCGGCCTACAAATCACGGGAATTGAACGGCAAGAGGTTAAGGCACGTCACCCTACCTCAATGGAGCGAATGCTCCGTCGAATCGCCCACAAACCACGAAGAACGCTTTTAGAAACCTCGCCTCCCCACGCTTCCCACGCTCGCCGCACACCCACGAGATCGCCTCGCCGTCGCCCACGCGTCCGCGCCGTCGCCCTGCCGCCGTCAACAGCCGGGGAGGGGTCCGCCGCGCCCGAATGGGAGAGAGAGGGAGAGGAGGGCGTCACGGTGGGGAAGAAACGGAGGAAGAAGAAGAAGAAGAAAGAGAAAGGAGAAAAGAAAAAGAAAAAGAATTAGGGCTATATAGAAAATCCGATTTTTCGAAAAAATATCAAAAAATAGAAAAATACATTTCCGGAATCCTCGGAACGCACCGATCGCAACGGTACCACTCGTGCCCGGGTGAACCGCCCGGTTCGCCCGCAGCGAGCTTCCGAAGAAAAAGCCGAAACACACACCGGAAATCGGATAACACACGCGGAAAAGCCGCGGAACACCTCCGGGCCTCCGAAACGACTCCGGATCGCGCCGATCCGAACATGAAAGATGTCCGAAACGAAATTTCGGACACAACAGAGTCGGACGCTCCGAAAACCAGATCCGGGACCCATGAAGAAGGATCCGAAAGGTCCGGAATATTAGATCGAGTCCCTCGCCTCGGCGCCATGCTCGCTCCTGAAGCAAAAGATAGAAAACACGGAAACGGCAAGGTCAAGAAAACACACGATGCACGATGCCAGCGTCAACTGTAGCTGTGGACTAGTGGATCACTACAATTACCTATGATTCTCGTATAATCCCACAACCGCGCTCTGATACCAACTTTAACGACCCGAGAATCTGATTATCGGGAAGGCCCAATAACCCGAGACTCGTACCGCCACCCACGAGCCCAAAGACTCGGAAGGATTAGAAGGATGGTGTGGAGACTACACAATTATCACAAATAATTACAGAAATTAAACAGTTTATATGATTAAGAAGGAAATAAATTAACAATTTAATTAATACATGGTCCACAGGATATACCAAAATAACAACAGTAGTCCACAACTAGTACAGAGACAAGAAAGAAAAGTACAGCTACACGGGGCATACCCCGGCTCTGACCTTTAGCACTAACGTTGGGCACCTGAACCACGCTGAGCCTCAGTGGCGCTCCTCTGAGGCCGCGCCTCGCCTGAAACACGATGAAAACACGCAGGGAATGAGTCTCAGAACAAGACTTAGTAGGGATCACTCGAACCCTACCTCGCAAAACGGGAAACCACTACGCTAGCGGTTAAGCGAGTACCTCAGAAGTAACAGCCCTGCAACTACAACACCAGTCTCGCAGCATGAAAACCGAGACACGCACCACGGCAAAACAACTGGGACTCAACGGTCAACCTGACCAAAACCCGAAGGTCGAAGTCACAAGACTGACAGTCTGTCACTCCCGACTCGACATGAGTACCTCCCGCTAGAAGCACAGTCCGTAGCGTCCCCTGATGACTTACACCGCACTGCAGGTGAACTGCTTGACGTGGTAGTGCCTACCAGAGGCACGGACACCGCACAAGTAACCACAAAGCAAGTGACTAGCTGGGGTCACACTCGTCAGCGTGTGTCCAACTGTCCCCAACCACGTGTGCACACACAGACCATACGTCCTAGGTCTGGCCTCTAACTGATTTTCCCCTTAGCCGGACTCTGGCTACAGACGTGGGGCCCGACAGAAACCAGTCTAAAAATCATCCTGAGGGTAGCCTCTCCACCACTCCCTGGTGGGACCACTCACGTGTAAGCAGGCTACGACTAGTGGAGGGTCACTGAAGGAGTAGACTCTCAAGTCAACGGAAAATAGCGTCCGCATTCGACGACGTACGGGGACCATCCCACATACCAGCACCGTCGCACGGTGACCACGGTCGGAGAAGAAACGGGACTGCAAACCACACGGTGCAATCCAGAGCCTGGCGGTCCAACACTAGTGCGCCACAGGCTCTGACGGTCTATCGCTGGACTGTCACAGCCGTCTGACGGCCCAGCACATGCGCGTCAGACCATCGGTGCAAAAATGACTATGACGCGCCTGCCCTGGTGCGTCACATGCCCTGACGCACCCAACTCAGAGCGTCACAAGGTGCGAGGAATCTAACTATGACGTGTGCCGCTCGGTGCGTCACAGACTGTAACGGACCTACCCTGGTGCGTTACAGGTTGGGAACACGTTAGCTCTGATGCTCCCACACAGGGGCGTTACAAGGCTCTGACGCGCCAGCCCTGGTGCGTCACAGTCCTTGACCCCCAACGGTCAAAACCCAACGGTCGAATGCCAACGGTCGAATCGTCACCTGACGGTCCTACCTGGGCGCGTCACAACGCCCTGGCGGTCTATCGTGGGACCGTCACACCCACAGACCACCCAGTTGGCCAAAACAGAACTGTGACGCACCCACCCTGGGGTGTCACAGGATGTGACGGTCACTGGAAGGACCGTCACATTGTCTCGGCGGCAAAACGGTGTGAAACGCCCAAGAACACTAACCACGCCCCCATGCCTCCATAGGAGAGGGGAAAAATAAGGGGGAAGCCCCCTAGGGACCCCTAAAATGCTTCTAAGCCATCAAAATGCCGAATCGCGGCCTAAAAATATAGATCAGGCGAACTCTCCCCAAATCATGGAAAACCCCAACCCGGCATGGAAACCCGCCTCTCGGCCTCCCCTCGACCTACAAATCACGGGAAAGGAATGCGGGGAGCTTGGGAACGTCACCCTACCTCGATCTCACCTCGAGACGCGCCGGATCATCCACAAATCGCGAAGAACGCTTTAGAACCCTCCTCCCTTCACGGTTCTCCACAAGCTTTACGCCGCCACGATCGCCTCGCCGTCGCCCAGGCCGTCACGCCGTCACCCCGCGCCGTCTGCAGCCGGAGGGGACGTCGCCGCGTCGTCGTCGGTCGAATGGGAGAGAGAGAGAGGGGCGCTCACGGTGGGAAGAAGAAGGAAGGAGGAAGAAGAAGAAGAAAGGTGGGGGGAGAGAGAAAAGAGAGGGTATTTATAGAAAATCTGAAAAATCCAAAAAATATTGAAAAATTAAAAATTATATTTTCGTGATCCTGAGAACGCACCGATTGTAACGCTACCACTCTCGCCTAGGTGAACGACCCGGTTCACCTGTAACGAGGTTCCGAAGGAATTGCTGAAACACACACCGGAAATCGAAAAACACGCGCGGAAAAGCCGCGGACGCACTCCGGGCCTCCAAAATAGCTTCGGATCGCGCCGATCCGAACACGAAAGATGTCCGAAACGAAATTTTGAACACAACGGAGCTGGACACTCCGAGAAAGCAGATCCGAGACCTAAAAAGAAGGATCCGAATGGTCTGGAATATTATAGGTTTCTTGTACTAGAAAGAGGAAAGTCTGTCTACACAGTCTGAAAGATTACAAAATCTGGAAAAACAAATTAAGGACTACAAATCTGAAAATAAAGTTTTAAAAATTCAAGTTGCTGAATTTGAAGAGGAGACCCTTAACTCAGAATTGCTGATTGCCTCTTTAGAAAATGAGATTTAGGACTTGAAAAATTCATTGTCAAAATTTGTAAGTGGCCAAGAAAATTTGGATAAACTACTTTGTCAAAGCATCCAATGTAGCCACCACCTCAAAGGTTAAACAGCCCACTGTCAAGAGAATTCAGAAACAAACGAAAAAAGTGATAAAGAATGATAACTTACAGAAAAAGATAAGAAACATTCATGCTAGAACTGTGCATGTTGTACACAACTCAAACACACACACACATGCACACAAAAAAGTAATGTCATGTCATTATTGTCATAAGATTGGTCATTTAATACATGAGTGTAGATTGATGGAACAAGATGATCTGAATGCAAGTGCAATGCATTGTAGGAAATCTCATGTTAGAAATCATGCATTTCAGAAAAATAAAATTCACTTTTTTTGCTCTGGCAAGATAGACCACATTGCTGCACATTGCTGGTTTGCCCAGGGAAGAAATGTTCATTCTAAATCTGCTAATTTCCCTGCCAAGAAAAATATTTTTGATAGAAATGAGTTTGGTCCGAGACATAAGCACATTGTATGCTTCTATTGTGGAAAGCATGGCCATACAGTCAAGGACTGTTGGCATGTGAAGGGAAAGAGAGTTTCCTATGATAGATATGATAATAGGTTTGGTTATGGTCAGAAATTCCATGTTCATGCCAACATGCATAAGAAGAACATAAAACCTGTTGTCTTATATTATTACTGCGGGCAGGTTGGGCATTCTATGAACAATTGCTCTTTAATGATGTTTGATGATATGAAAGTCCAAAGGTCGTGGAAAGCACCCATTAAAGGTGCTACTAACCATGTAGGACCCAAGAATTCTTGGGTACCTAAAAATGAAAAATGAAGAATTATTTTGCAGGTGTGCCTTGGAACTAAATAATAAAAGGGGTCCAATAAGTCAAGGCACCTGAGTACGGTAAAACCCCAATTCTGCACTTTACAGGTTTAGCTATTTGAGTTTTCAATAATCTTCTTCAGATAGATATATATCATGCTTGATTTGTTAGTTAAAATCTAGTGCATTCATGCTTACATCTGAATTTGACAATCTGCATTGTTTCTCATAAGTGTATGCTGAATTATTGGTGCATATATTAGGCTGAGAATGAATTGAATGTCATATTTTGAAAATCTGAACTGCATGTGTTTGATTCTTGCATATGTCAACTGCATTTATCTGACATTTGTATATGTCATGATGCATATCTTACACAATCACTGAAACTCTGTTGCATACATTGTTCATCTGCATACATATGTGCTTGATAAACTATCATCAAAAATTGAGATGCACATAGGACTGCATAAGCACTACATTATCTTGCATGACCTCTATGGTATATAAATGGTGAGTTACTGAAGGGCAGATGTGATCTGTCTTGAAGTTCTTACTATGTGTGAGGTGATTTTTAGACCAAGTCCTCTGCCTAGTACCATAGGGCAAATTGCACATAGAGCAGTCTAATTGTTCATGAACATAACTCTTTAAACTCCCTACATAGTTTTCATTGCATATGTTGCATTCAAGTCTAATCATATATTGCATATAGATAGGAGGAGTTAGACAAGGCTACATTGTGTTCATTGCATGTGTAAGCAATTGTCCCATGCATACACTGATTTTAGAACTGATTGCATATCATTCATATTCATGTTGAAAATTTAAAAAGATTGCTTGATATGAATGCACTCACATGGTATCATTCTGGAATTTGTTCATGTGCTGAAAGGTTGCGCATATGCTCAATTAGGTCTGATCTTTGTCTGCACACATTTGATCCTTACAAATGTCATCTCTTGATTCAGATATATCTTGATTGCTAGCTCATGCATACATACAGGGGGAGCATATGTCATGGATTGTTTGTTTGACTGAACAAATTGCTTATCCATCTTAAAATTTCACTCACTGTTTATTTCGGTCGACCAAATTTTTTTTTTGGTCAACCGATGTCCACATCTTCAGTTTGAACTTCTCTCATGGGTGTGTTCTCATTTGCTTGATGGTTCATGATGTCCAGGTCGACCCTATGATAAAACAGGTTGACCTAGCTGTGTAGAAAACAATTCTGTCATTCTATCTTCAGCTATTTTGTGAACATTTCAAAGTCGAATCCTCCTTCAACTGAGGTCGACTCTTCATTCAAGTTTTATCTAAATTCCATTCATATTTGTTCTGAAATCACTTGAGTGCATCATTTTCATGACTCTAGAAATTATTGTCCGTTGCTCATGCTTTTGCTGAGGGGCAGCTTCATTTGAAAAATTACTGAGTTGTCTTGTAACAACTAGACAGTATATGAAAAGGCATAGCTGGAAAGATAGGTCAGGCCTATCTGGAAAGTTGTCCCTTGCGTGAGAAGATCCTTGGATCCAACCTCCGCCTAGTACTGATCTCAGTTGTGGGTTGATTTCTAGCTTGCTTTGTGATTCACATTCCTTGCTGACATCTGTGATTGATATTTTTATCGCTGCATCCTTGAGCTGGTCTGACTGAAATCATTGCAAATCTGTTGTATCTTGAACATACATGTCAAATTCTCAGCTAAATGTCTTCAAAAGGCTATCATACCAGCTGTATATCCATTGTTACACATCTCCTTGAAAATCTTTGTCAAACTTGACATTCATCCTGCTGCACTCTAAACAAATCTTCTTGAACCTAATCATACTATTGCTTGCTCTTGAAGGTCATCATCTTGTGTTGAACCTGACTGATCTTAAACTTCCTTGTTTTGAAATTTAGGAAGATTTCAATCAGCGTACCTTGATCATAAATCTGAAAACCATACTAATAAGGAATCTTCTATTATACGGAATTATGAATGTCTAAAAGACTCAGTTGGTTTAAGTTTAATGTATTCATTGAGTTTGGTTATGAATGTCTTGAAAATATCTGAGTCAACGTTAATAAACTTTAACCAGCTACTTCATGTTGAGTCATGTAAAATCTTCTGAAATCTTAAAATGTTGAAATCATGATTTTCTTTGGTTGAAATACATGAAGTCAGTATTGTCTTTAAACATCCGAATGCTCTAAAAAGTTCCTAAAGGTAAATTTATGTCAAAGTAATGACAATGGCTACCGAGAAACTATGTCTAAAATAGACTGTGTCATGAAGTGCCATAGTTATCTCTGCTAGAAAATCATTGTAAAATCAGATAAAAGTATAGCAGAGCAATGACATGGTATGGTGAGTAACTGGGTCACTTCACCTAAGACGTGTTGTGCCTCATGACAAAAGCTACACTACTATTATCTCTGTTCAATTTAAAGCATGACAGTTAGTCATATCAAGTGCTTAAGGATACTGGCGTCTAAACAACGTGTATCCTCTGGTTACAAGGTATGTGCTAAACTCAATTGCTCCTGAATTTCTGAATGAAAATTGTTGTTTGAACAAAAGAAAAATATGAAGAAACCCTGGACTAAATCAATTGATCTTCATGTTTGTTTAACTTCAATACTGCTGAGTGTAACTCCTAAAAGAATCTTTGAAATTGAGTGAGTAAGAGGAAAGAAGGTTAAACAAGACTGTCATATGAGGACTTGGTTCATTTTTATTAAATTTTAATTTCAGATATGAGTATACAACTTTATTGACAAACTGTGTATATATCATATTTAAACCATGTTGTTCAATAAAGATTCATTCATAAGCCTTTATAATGGAAGAGTCTGAAATATCTGGTTCCTTAGATTTATGAAATTGGTACCTCATTGAAAACCTTCTTGAATTAATTAATCATCTGGAACTTCAGTTGAAAATCCTTATGCTTAGTTTCAATTGTCTGCTGAATTTCTTGAATCAAAATGCTCATGTCATCTGTTCAATTTTACTACACTTTCAATTCTATATCAGATTCTGTTAACTGATGTAATCTCACATGACATGTACTTGTGCATGATTGTCCCTGTGTTTTTGTTGATATACTTCCATTCCAATCCCTCTGCTCTGTCAAAGGGGAAGATTGCCTCATTAGCATCAATTGGTATCAAAAGGGGGAAAATGATCTGCATCATCAGCCCGATGTTCTTTCTTTTTGATGACGTCAAAGGGGGATAATAGTTTTATTTGAGTCTGAGTCTGCATCATGATGATTGCATGATGTTGTGTGACTCTTATGACTCATAGTGTTGTCATCATCAAAAAGGGGGAGATTGTTGTGTCCCTGTGATTTTGATTATGTCAAACACTATGAGTCATTATGAGTCTGAGTGTGAATGTCATCATGAGTCTAAGTGTGAATGTTGTTTTGATGAAGACTTATGTGTTGATGTTGCATTGATGCACTGTGACTATGATATATTGCCTTTTTGATGTCATGATTGCTCCTATGATGATCTTATTATATATGGAAGATGTGTGTTGTATTCTGCTAGAATAGGCTCTGAGGATAAATCAAAAAGTCATGAAGAGATAGACACTGCAGTCATGAATAAGAGATCAGTGAAGCTGAAGAGTTAACAGGTCGACGCATCAAGTGATGTTGTGCAAATGCCTCGATGCATCAAGTGCTATACCGTTAGTCAATTTGCTGCAATCATCGGCCGCGTCGATGCAGCAGAACAGAGAAGCTGGATTACATACTTGAAAGAAGAGGATAGGTCGATGCAATGGCACAACTAAAGGTCATCAGGTCGATGCAACTCAGTTCTACAAGACCAACAGGTCGATGCTAAAAGGATCTTGAGCCAGGATAGGTCGACGCAACCAAGAGCCGCGTCGACGCACCGAGGCTTCTCATGAGATCAGGTCAAAGCAGCTGCCACGAATGTATGGGGAGACAGGTCGATGCAACAAGCTACTGCGTCGATGCACTGAGGCTGGCACCAGCCGTTGTGTCTACAAGTTCAAAGTATCCAGGAGTTTTGCACCAACATATAAAACTCATCATGTCAATGCAACAAAGTTAACTGGGTGACTCAGGTCGAGGCATTAGAGCAATTCATAGCCAAAAAGGGCTGAGTACTCATTATCAGGTCGATGCAGCAGTTCGTCCATTGCTTGGACAGGTCGGTGCAGAAGCTCAAATCTTCTGCCTAAATAGAGATAGGTCGATGCATCTTGCTTCTACACATGCATAAGGTCGATGCAGTAGAAGTAGTTAATGTCTCCAGTGAGATTACAGTCTACACCTGCATGCAGGCATATCCTAATCAAGCTAGATGAAACTAGATGTTATCTTACAAGCTGGATTAGCCCATGTTCAGTGGCCCATGCACATATGAGCCCAATTCAATGAAGAAGAGGAATTGTTTGATGAAATGCTTTTGAGAGCAAAGCCTTAATGCGTCAACGCCACAGCTCACTGCATCAACCTCACCATCAGAAGATCATGTCTTTTAGGCTATCATTAAGAGAAACTCAAGGGATCCAGCAACCAAGTCCTATGATTAGCAGCAGCAACAAGATCGTACAACCAATGGCAGTTCAACAAAGCAGCAATAGTGGCTCAAGATGAAAAGGTCAACAGACCTTTAGCAGCTTAAGGCACGTGACTGGGATTATGATATCATGTGAGCTCGATCCCAGGAAGAATAGGCGAGTGACATGTGGTCCTAAGAATAGCAGGTGAGTGGCACGTGAACCCAAGTGAGCAATGATGGGCACGGATCCGAGGTTTGATGTCAGAAATATTCTTCTTTCTCCTACTACATGGACAAATGAGAAATAAAAGGTAAAGAATCATTCTTATCCCAAGTGGCTCCGGAGGCCCTGTTTTGTATATAAAAAGGGGCTTTCATCCCTCGAGCTAAGAATAGGCGCAAAAGAGAAAGGGGACTGTCCAGGAAAAGAAAAAGAGTAATCATCTGAGAAGAAAAAGGAGAGCCAGTGAGTGAGCAGAATAGAAGAAAAGAGAGAGAAAGAGAGAAGAGCTAAGAAGAGGATCGAGAGAAGAGGAGAGAGTTCGAGTCAGAGCAGTCGATCTCGATTGAAGATCTGTGTTCATCAGTTCTTGGATTAGATCCAGAACTGTCCTTGATCCTGCGAGAGCTACATATGCTTTTGAGTTTTATTTGTTTCATTTTCCTTGTTCATTTATTTGTTTTCGTTTTCCACCTTGTTCTTCCGAATCCCTGATTGGGGATCTGGTGTTCCCTCTGAGTGTTTCAAAGGAAGGGAGAGTTATCTCCTGTGTTCCTTCTGAGAGATCAGAAGAAGGGAGGTGTTCCTCCGATTGTCCCCTCTGTGGCTTCAGAGGAAGGGAGATCTCGATCTCCAGGTGATGAGTGACTGGGTGTTGCTCTTGCTCACCAGGTTCCCTCTATGTCGTAGAGGAAGAGAGGGCTGGTCCTCTGGTTTTGAGTAACTGGGTGTTACTCAAGTTTCCTTCTGATTCGATCAGAAGAAGAGAGGAGAGTGTTCCTCTGGGTCATGCTGTTTGGCAGCATCTTATCGCAGACTGAGTCTGCTTCTTGTAATTTGCAAGGTGAAGCCTCACTCGGATTTGAGTGAGGGATGGACGTAGGTATGTGAGTAGCAGACTGAACCATCTAAAACATCGTGTTCATCGTGGTTTGCTCTATGCGTTCTTTCTATATCTTCTTTCCCCCTTTCGCAGGTTGGTCATGAGCTGAAGTACTTCAAGCCTGATACAGTGTAGTATTGTGGATGTTCGATTTGTGTGACTGGCAAAGTTCATGTCACCACACACACACACACACACACACACACACACACACACACACACACACACACACACACACACACATATATATATATATATATATATATATACGGGTTAAGGTGAGTGTAGCTTGCACTCTTGCATAGTCATCTACAACGTCGACGCAGTGAGCCTTCTGCTCTTGATCTCTTGCAGTTTTTCAACTATAGTTCATTTTAGGATTTCATTGTTCGAAAACTAAAATTGGGCTATAATCTTTAGTTGGATTCATTCACCCCCCTCTGGATCCCTCCGTGCACCTATTTCCTTTCTATCAACCGTTTCTTCCTGTCGATGAAATTAAACCCAACCTAGATTAAGTTGACCATAGTTTGCGAAAAAACCAAAATAGCCCTTGGTTAGTTACCTCGATGACGTCTCCCCCTTTCTCCTCTTTGCGAAGCAACGAGCTCGTGTAGAGGAGGGCAAGGGTTTCGATGACCGAACCCATCTACACCGGCGGCCACCACAAACGAGAGTAGAGGTGGTATGAGTGCACATTTGAAAGATTGAACTCTTGATTGTCGACTCCTTCTTTCAAGTTCGACGCAATTGAGAGGAGCAGGTCGAGGGCACGGAGAACGGTGCTCCGTCGAGCAATCGGTCACAAACTCATGATTTGTTTAAGCATGGTAAGAATTTATTGGGGAGATCGACGGTTGGGTCTCCTTGAACCAACTGTGAAGGGCGAATCGTGGTCTAGGCAAGGGTTTCAGTTTGAGTGTTGAGCGTTGGGAGTTTTTATGGCTAGAGCTTCGGACGAATCGTGGACAGAAGGAGTGTTGAGCATTATTTGATGTGTATTTATAGTTTGTTCATTTTTTGGGTTAAGAAGATCCTATTGCGTTCAGTTGATGTTGTGTGGTAGTCAGTGGGCTACCCTGCCAACATGTTGCTGATGTTGTTGATGCCTGTAGGGGCCTCCAAATCAATTAATTTGTTGATAAATGTTATTCCATTGATGCATATAAAGCCACATATGCAAAATCCACACAACCTTTGCCAGACAAGAACATGTGGGAGACTGTGGATTGTATTGAGGTGCTTCCTCCTCGCTACCAAAGACCCCGAGGTCGCCCTCGAAAGAAGAGGATTAGATATTCTGATGAAAATGAAAAGGCAACAAGGAGATGCCATAAATGCACCAGATGTGGTCAATGAGGCCACCATAAAACTACTTGCAAAGAACCCCTCCTAGGACCTCAACCTGTAGTTACACATGTTGGAGTAGGTTCCACAAGTGTGACCTGGAAGTAAGTTTGTATTACAATTAAGGATTGTATTTGCTCTATTTGCTCTGTGCATAATATTGGTATTTCTATTGTAGGCAAGTCCCACAAAGACCACCCAAGTTCGTAAATGTTAGCGATAGGGTTGGCTAGACTCAAACTAGAGGGGGTGGTGAAGGTGCACAGGTGGCATCTTCAGTTGGGGCAGGTACTATAACTTAGTCATGATATGAAAATCACTAGAAAATATGTATGCCTTTGGCAGGTCAAATCTGCCATAGGGGTAGGAGAGGTACCACCTGGGGGAGAAGTACCAGCAGGGCCAGTAAGACTAAAAGAAATACCAGGGGGAGAGATAACATAACACACATTAATTCTCAAATATGAGAATTTAGTGTCATGAACTACACTAATTTTATTACAATTATAACCCATGTAGGTCACACAATTGTAATGGAGACAAGGGGTTTCACAAGCACTAGCGGTGTAGATATTCGTGTGCACACAGTGATAAACATGGACAGTCAAGCATCCATCAACTTTGACATATAGTCCTCCATGTTCAACTTCCAACAACCTCTAACAAATTGTGAGTTTCAAATCTGAATGCTAATGTCATGAACATGTCTTTGGATGCTCATGAACATTCTTCTTTTAGACCATTTTTCGGTCGATGTTCAAAAGGTGTCGTGAAAGATTCTGTTATTTCAAATATCTAACACCCCCTCTTTAGCACATGTACAGGCCTCTGGTCATGAAGAATGATATAGTTGACTGAGTGAGAAATACTGTTGAAGATGTTGTTGCTATTGATGTAGTTGCTCTTGATGGGATTGTTGATGAGACTTTGTCGCATGTCTAACAATTGCTCTTTTTTGTACACATTTGTGATGGTAAAATTGGAGAATGGTATAATCATTTGTAAAAAAGTTTCCTATCAAAACTGATTTTTGAATGTTTAGATTTTGTTGGTGATCATAAGGAATCTCAATTGGAGTTTAGCAGTGGTATATGCTTGTGCAATAATTGAATGTATTCCATTACTATTTAAATGTGTATGCATCTGGTTTGGTTGATAAATCCTGAAAGAATTTAGGACGATAGTGCATAGTTCTACCGAAGATCAGCTTATATGGTATTTTTCTGTAGCTGAGATGCAAGTGTCAAGGACCCTCTGCAAAATGTCGATAGATCTGAGACATGTTGACAGTCTCTTTTGAAAATCGTGGATAGGATGTGTTTCATGATTGCTACGTTGAGTTTTAAGATAAGTATGTGATATTGATTTGTACACTTTAGGCTATGAAATGTGAACATTCTGATTTGTTTGGAGACTCGAGCTTAATTTATACATTCTTGTTATGATGCATGGACAAGGTATTTTCTGACCCACAAATTAAGAGGTGTTGTTTGATTTTATTGTAAGATTGCCTCTTAATTTGCTTTTGAAAAAAATATTCGAACATAAAATTAGAGTAAAAAAATACTAATTTATCAATGTAAACAGAGAGGGTACAATAGAGGAGCATATAAGACTAACGATGATAAGATGTCATTACATTCCACTAACGATGATAATATGTCCGATATAGGACTCAGATTACATCCCTCTTAAACCATATTCACTTGAACAAACAAATCACAAGGAGTACAAATATGACAAAACATAACAGTAATTTTAGGTTTCTCAATTGCATCTTCATCCTTTCTAACTTCTTTGTCGTGCATTCTTCCATAGCCTTCAATGGATATTTGACATACACAATGTTATAGGTGGCATCGTCAACTCACTCAAAGAAACCCAATCCCCGCCAGTATTCACATACGAACAACAATAGAAGCGTTTGCCTTTCGACCTCTCATGATTTGAAACGTAAACCTGACATTTACCCCTTCTACAATTGCATTCCATCGGCGGTAGGCGACATGAGAAGGTAGCACCTCGAGACAAGTGCATTCCACTTGCATTTGATGACTATATATGACATGGGCAAATTATTAATCACATGTCGTGTATGAATAATCCAACAAAAGAAAAGACATACCATTTCAGACATGGGGAGGATGTGAGGGGCCAATGATCTCATGCTGGGTGTGATGGTAAGGGAGATGGCTAAGTTCCGACAAGAGAGATGGTGTCGGTGGGCGTGCCAGTGCTCTACGCTGAACGTCCTAGCTGAGAATGATGTGAGGGGGTCAAACCGGAGGGGGCACAATGGGTGGATCGTCGGAGGCACAAACGGTGGGTGCACTGCGTCACAACCAGTGTTGGACTGCACTGATCATCGGAGGAGAGGAGCCGCATTGCACTTCTCGTCAGAGCTAGGGATGATGTTCGATGGACCGACCAGTGGGGGCCTGCCGTCCCGACCTCAGGATGATGTCTTCCGAGGGAGTGGGCGGTTGGTGGATGGCCGGTGCGTGAGGCGATTGCGGATGGGGGGAAGAGGTTTAAGGGTTCACCATCGTTTTTTAACGGAGAGGGTGAGGGTGAAGACGAGAGTAGTTTAAGGATTTCACTTAATTTTTAGTGGGAGGATGAAATATTCCATCGAATATTCAATTTTTTAACATCCTCTAATCACGTGAATTTTTAGTAAGAGTTAGATGATTTTAGAGACTTTAAAGATAATAACTTAGATTCGAGAGACTAATCAATAATTAGTTAAATTTACATGAATTAATATGCAAAACCCCTATATTTTATTATGACTCATAATCATACAAGAGCACCAACTTTCGGGTGGTGACCAACTTTCGGGTGGCGGAAGTCGTAAGAACCACGGCAGGTGGCGATGCCCGGGGGCCACCGGGCCGACCATCCGACGCTAGGGCGCAAAGCCAAGAGTCCGAGTTTAGCTGACCCCTCCGTGCGGAGGCCGCCGTGACCTCGGTGTATGTCCAACGGGGATGGCTCAGCAGACAATGACGATAATGACGTCACCGTATCAAGGGCTGCCCAACAAAAACGCTCGAGTCCAGATGACCCACTCGGAAGGCGCATGTGGCCTTCTGAAATTTGTTTCCATATAACGGAGGACGGCGAGACGTCTCCCTCTCCCTCCGCGAAGGGTCGGGGTTGCGTCGGCGGAGCCGGTGGGCAGCTCGAAGGGAAAGAAGAGGAGCACAGGTTAGGTAGCAGAGATCGAGCTCGGCGATTCCGTGCTCCGCAATCCAGATCGCTCTCAAGTCCCCTTCTTGGAAGCCTTTCGATCAGGGAACCCTAACTTTGTTCCCGGTGGGAGCTCTTGTTCCTCTGATCATTAGGCGTCGCGGTGGGAGCTAGCGGAGGAAGGAAGCACAGATGGTTTTCTACTTCAAGGCCCGGCCGGAGGCCGGGGATTACACCATCTACATGGGGGTGGACAAGCACGAGAACGAGGAGCTCATCAAGTACGGGTTCCCGGAGGATATCTGGTAATGACTCCGAGTATATTCTTGTTTCGAGATCTCGTCTTTTAGGTTTCTTTTTCTGTTTATGGGTTTCTGGAAGGGCATCTGATGACCACTCTGAATAGTTTGTTATGTTATGATCTCGTTTTCTGGGCTCTTTTTCTGTTTCTGGGTTGCGGGGGGTTTCGAGTGTGATTTGTCGTGCTTGCCGCTCTTACTTCTTGATTAAAATAGGCATCTTTGTAAGAGCCTTTTTTAAAATAAATAAATTATCCATGTCTGTATGTTGAATGCGGCGGTGAATGTTCTCAAGTTATTACTTCAATCTATCTGTATGGACATGTATGGGCTTCCATGTTGCTGTTGAGCCCCGTTAATCTATTTACTCATTTTTTTCTTGTTCTGTTTTTTTGCAATTTTTGATAATTTTGAATAAGATTCGTTTTCCACGGATTATATACTTATATTGCATATCAACTCCTGACATGGAACTTAGCTGTATTTGTAGAGAATCTCGTTTTGTGCCCCTTGCGTAGTTTCACCCCCTTTTACGATGATGAATAGTGTAGGAGTCTTTATTCAGCTCAGGATGCTTCCTGACATCTTTTTACACCATTTCATTTTCTGTGGCATAACTTCTTATCTTCATTGATATGTCGACGTCATACTTCTGCTGTGTGTGCCGATATGCATGCACCAACTCTTTCTCAATTATTTCCCATTCCACGCAGAGCGATTTTGTGTGTTTTTTTTTTATGAACATTAAGTGGTTGTATGCTACTATGCGTATATTCCAGCGTCTGACTGAGTTCGTTTAATTCCCATTGCAGGTTTCATGTGGACAAGATGTCCTCAGCCCATGTTTATCTGAGATTGAACAAAGGTCAGACAATTGATGATATAAGTGAAGGATTGCTGGAGGACTGTGTGCAGCTTGTCAAAGCCAATTCAATCCAAGGCAATGCCTAGATGCAATTTCTTTTCCCCCTTGGGGCCACTCTTTGTCTTGACAGCTTATCCATGTTTGACGATTCACACATGATCTTTTTTTGCGTTAACCCAGATTATTTTGGTTGTCTTATAGACTGAAGGGAATTTCATTATATATTAGATTAGTAAAAATTCTGGCACCTCATCAACCTGTGGTACACTTGGTGGCCACTTTCTTTTCCTTTCTAAAAGAATGTTTCCCAACCATGACAAAGATATCAAGTATACCAGATGTTTGCCACATTTTTTTTGGTTGCCACATTTGATTGTCACTCGTTATGGGCATGCCATATGAAAAACAGAAAAAGTGTAAATTGTTTTACTCTTTGTCATTATTTTTTACATGTCCTAGTTAAGTCTAGTTTTGCCCATGAGGGTGCATCGTACAAGAGAAAAATCTGCATCTATCTATAATCTATATCATAATGAAGAAAGATTTCATTAGGCAACAGATAAGCCGTCCCCGTCATCCATTCACATGTGCAATGTTTGTAAACCCGTTTATCATAAAAAAATTATATAAGAATGCCTCTTTGTTTGTGTAGTGGCCTCGTCGGGTACGAGGAGAGGGCTACCTGTAGGAAATGACTACTCGGCCATGGGGTGTATTTATGCTGGTGTGGAGCCACCATGGCACGGGGCTACCACTGTGTTGGGGATGGAATGAACTGGATTATCCCATATCGAAAAGTGAGAAAAAAATTATTGGGCTATATGTACGACTTGAATCCATATCTTGCGAGATATCTTTTGGGGACAAGACCGTGTGGATTTGGCTCAAAGTGGATAATATCTCACAAAGGTTGGATCAAGTTATGACAGTATGGTATCATAGCAAGATCCACACAATATGATATGGGCTAGTTCGGGGATGAACCAAGTCGAAGCTGGTATTCTTCTAGTGATCAAGTCATGAGCTAGGCTAGATGAGAGGGTTACTTGCAGGAAAGGGCTACTTGGCTGTAGGGTGTGTGCATGTTGGTGCGGAGCCACCATGGTGTGGAGTTTTCATTGTGTATGAGGGCAGGGGCAAGAATGAATTGGATTAGGATTGGAAAGTGGGAGCAAGTTATTTGGCTATATATGTTGGTTTTAGATCCATAATCTATGAGGTGCCTTTTGGAGACAAAACCATGCACGGACTTGGTCTCAAGTAGACAATACCCCTCACAAGAATTGGATCTGGTTGTGACAGTCTGCATGTGTACAATGAAAGCTTCATAAGCTATCTGGATATGTAGAAATTTTCTCAAGTGCTTCACTTGCCATGAACTAGACTATGTAGCATTTGCGTAGAATGATTTTATTTATAGAGACAGTTTTAATAATTTTAGCATGGATTTTAACAAGTGAAAAGTAGCGAATGTTGTGTATGTGATCAACACTAGACAGAAGAAATTTTCATGTTTGCTTTAATGGATCTTCAGTTGTATATTTGTTGATGAATTAAGCCTTACAATTTACACTCTGTTTCAGTTCTTATGCACTAGACAAAATAAAAGGCGAAAAATGCTGCAAATTGGTCATGTGCACTAAAAAAATAATGAAGTTGTCTATTGTTAAATTAATATCTGTTCTCTTTTTGTCAAGAAATTAAGCTTATATAGTTTATTCTCTGGTTGTAATCTTTCTCTTGATATCTCTGATTTTCTTATTTGTACTGTGTTTGAAAAGATTCCTCTGTATTGTGTTTTTGTCGCCGTCTTTTTCTTATGTTAGTTCATCCATATTTGTGTTCTCCATGGCCTCTGTTTATTATGTCCAGGTTGATGCTTTGTCAGTTTGTTAGATCAGTAACCTAAGTCTGCCTTTAGTTTTTATTTGCTTCCCGAGTTTGGTGTAATTGGGATTGTGGTGGGAAGTTTGTTCTCAAGTCCCATCTCCTACCCTTTTAATCTTATTAATTGATGATGCTCTTTTCACTTTCACAAAAGTGCGGGTAATTTTGATTCCCACATATTCTTTTGTACTCCAATATTTTTGTTCTGTTCTCCATGATTGAAGTACAGACTTTGCCTTTCTTTTTGGTTGGCAGGCAACAAGGTTAACAACATCGATGTAGTTTATACTCCATGGTACAACTTAAAGAAGACTCCTTCTATGGATGTTGGACAAGTTGGCTTTCATAATCCTAAGATGGTGTGTGATCTATAATATTTTGTGCTTTCTGTATTATGCTAGAATATGGAAAGATTTGCAGTGTATAGATTACAAAATATAAATGCTTCACATTAATGGATTTATTTTCTTTATTTGTGAAGATGCTTCAGTTTTAGAATCACTTGTTCATACAAGAGTTTTCACTATCTGCATGGTTTTGTATGTCTTATTAGTCAGGTGCTGATCCTGATTCGGTGGAGCAAATCCACCGTTTTGAGGGGTGTGGGGAATGCAATTACCTATCAATAAGAAGCAGACACATATAGCGGGGTCTGTTCAAGATTATGGGTGCCCAGAACCTTGGATGAAATTCTCATACCCACCAAAGAAAGGAAGAAATTGAGAGAAAAGTAGAGTGGGATTTTTTCTAGGCTTTGTTACTTGGATTTGTTGGAATATTATTGGGTTGGTTGGGGTGGCTGCTGCTGCTCTGTTATCAGCTGATGTTGCATCTGAGCATGTTTAGATGGCATTGATTGTGAGGGCTGATGGCTGCAGTTGGCTGCAACTGTTTGTGGCGACCTGTAACTGGTGTCACACAAGCAAACACGACCTGAGGATGTAAAGAAAGCTTCAGTTGGCAGCTCATGTGCTGATTGAAGAGGGACTATGGCGTCAATGGCAGAGGTGACAAGGGTGCACCGTGGAGGGGGTTAGGGCCTTTGGGAGCTTTATAAGATGATGAATTTAAATAAGCCTCCCATTTCTGGTATTCTTATTACAACTCCTTTTAAAATTTGCTTATCTGATAAATAAGGGGGCATTAAATTTCATTCATCCACACTTTCGAAAGTGAAAAGAAAGGCAAAGGAAAATTGATCGCTTAGAATCTGTTTTGCTTCCTTTCTCAATCTTGTTCCCACTTCATTTTTTTTGAGTGGTTGATACCACTATTGTATTAAATGTAAAAAATGATGTACAATTATACTTAATAAGCTCCCAAAAAACTCCATAGTGTGACCCACACTATCCTCTCCTCCCCAAACAAAACAGAAAGTGAAGAGTTATGGGAGTTCACATTACAAAGAAACTTCGCCCACTCTCTCGCTCTGTCGCATATAAACAAAACCACACTTTCCACCGCTCTGGCTTCCCTCCTGAAGGTCCTGTTGTTTCTTTCCCCCTATAAGGTCCATAGAGTAGCATAGAGAATCATCCACCAGACAATTTTGTCTCCTCAAGTTCAGCTATGCCCCATTTCCCAATAAGGTGGTGCACCTTTCTCTGGCGACTAAGAGCGCACTGTGTCCTTCTAGCAAGCTCCTCCCACACCCCCTATAAGCAATTGCAACCTAAAAAAATGTGGGCAAAGGCTTCATCCTCTTATCCACATAGGCAGTAAGTCGAAGATATGCCCTGAATAAATGGAAGCAGTCTATCCCTGATGGCCTGATGGGTAGCCTCCCATGAGAAATTCTCTAGGTGAGGAGCTTCACCTTCAGCTGTCCCCCCCCCCCCCAAATTTTGAAGGGCATGATATTGCCAATCTAACCATTCACAATAATAACAAATTTTACTTAATAAACATTTATTGTCAAATATATTAGTGTCAAACATAGTACAACAATACTTGACATCAATATCTAAAATAAATGCTCTCTTTATTGGCTAGCAAAGTGACTCTTGGATAACATAAACTAAGATGTCCCTCCTTTTATATCTCATCCTGCATCTCATTTATCTTTCCTTCTGCATGTGATTTTTTTTGCAACAAGATTTATGAGCTTGACAAGCCCTGTAGGATTCAAAATCTCTCCAGTTTACGTGATTAATGTAATTGATATAATATTTGACAAATACTTATCCGCTGGTATAGAATAGCGAGAATAACATTTCAAAGAACTTCAAGGCTAATATCAATGGTAAGTCAATAAGAATGTAACGATGATCAATGAGAAGGCTATTGAACAATATGTAATCAATACATTTAGATATAAGGAAGAGCAAGATAGTAATGTCTATTCATTATAAAGATGACAAGCAATAATCAAGGAACGTCTAACAAATCAAATCGAGATAAGTGATGCATTGTCTACAACGTTCAGAACTCTCTCATAGAAACCTTTGATCAAGAACTCACAGAGGAATAATCTATGGCGACACCCCAAGATCAAGAGACTCCTAGGGAGAAGTCCCTAGCGAAAAGTTCTATAAAAGGCCTCCAAGTGGGAAATCCCAAGCGAGACGTTCTGCCAAGTGATCATTAAACCCCTGCAAGTACACATACTTGTTGGGGTGTTTCTATCTGAGACTAGATCGAGCCCCATGGCATTGGCATTGAAAAGTCATAGGCCTTAAAAGGTCTTAAACAATCATATTGTGCTAGACTAAATAACAAGTACAAATCAAATTAATGGGTTCAAAAGAGAAATCATAATTTCAATGGATTACTAGCAATATTGTACATTTTGTTCTTTATGAATGACAACAAGGTAATAGGCACAAGGATTATTTATGGTGTAGTTTCATTTTTCAACCTCAATATATTTTTTATTTTTAGTTTTATTAATTAGAACAGATTCAATATTATGCAAACATCTTTAATTTTATGAGTTTACACATTTAGTATTATCTTAATTCTTTAGAACAAATGCTAACCATATTGGAATTAAATGCCAATTATAAACTTGCTAGTAATTCTCATTTGACCTTATTATTGTTCTACTATTATATGTATATTTCTCTTATCAACAATATAAATAGATTGAGAGCAATATTAATCAAGGTCACCACCATAATTATCACAATGACTAAACTTGTAAATAATATCTAGTAAGACAAACTATAGTTTATTTAGCAAGGAAAATTTCATGGAATAATTAATATGCATTAATTTATGAGGACATTATAATGAGGAGTGTAAATATATATATGTTAAAAAAAGATTTATCTTATCGTTGAATGGGTATGCTGCTTACTTGCTATAACAATTTCATGTGATGGAGATACAATTTTTTCAAAGTTTAGGGAGAAAAATCCTACCTCAATAATGACGATTCTTTCTCTAGTGATACGAAATCCAAACTCAATAAGAATTCAAATGGTGCATAGTAATAATAATATCAAGTTCTTGTGTAGTACACGACCTTTGAGACCACGTAGAAATATATATATATTTTTTGCTAAACCCCTCTTGGCTACGAGTAAGAGTCTCTCTTTCTCTCTCTCTCTCTCTCTCTTAACCATTCTCTCCCTTTCTCTCTCTCTCACTCACACATATACACACTATTTCCTCAAATTCTTTGTGACAAGAGGGAATCTCATTTTTGCTTTTATAGGTAGGGGGAAGAAGGGTGTTACCTCTTTTCTTTAATTGTTATTTAATAAGTAGGTTAGATTTGAGGAGAGGAACACTCCTTATGTATACCCGTTGTGACGTTTGCATGAATGAAAAAAAAACACTTAGGAGACAATGCCCATTAATTCGTAGAGTTTCAAAACATTGCCTTCAAGTTTTTTAATAACACAATATCCTTTTTAATTTTTACGTAAGGTGTATGTCGGCAATTTCTTTGTAAAGAGAGAAATAAAAAATTTTAAGTCTAACTCTTTTAATTTAATAATTTTAATAATTAACAATGCTAATTTAAATATTTATTTTGTTTTTTTAATGGGTTATTACATCAGTGGACTCCTGAGCCGTCAAATATGAGGGACAAAGTAGTGGCACATCCCTCCATCGGAGATAAAAGTGTAAATTGACCTTACTGAGAAGGTGCCCGGCCGGGCCCGGCAACATCCCTCCACCTCCATATCTAGGGCTGTCAATGGGCCGGGCCCGGGCCTGGCTTAGGTCGGCCCGGCCCGGGCCCGACTTATCAATATTAAAGCCCGAGCCCGGCCCGGGCCTGAGTTATGTCGGGCCGGGCCTGATACTATTAAAAATTTGTAAAGCTTGACTAAGGCCCGGCCCGGCCCGACAACTTAAATAAAAAATAAAAATAATGAAAAATAATACATTTAATAATATAAAACTTTTAATCTCACTAAATTAACTAAAGTTTTGATATTAATTACATAATTTGTATGAAAATAGAGTTTTAAATTATCTAATTAACTATACTAATATAATTTTAACTAAGTAGTTTTTAAAATTTAAAGGAAGGAAAAAAAAAGAGAACTGGCCGGGCCGGCCCGCGGGCTGAACTTAAAGCCCGAGCCCGGCCCGTGGGCTTAATCGGGCCGGGCTTTTAGGCCCAGCTAAGAGCCCACAGGCCGGAAAAGGCCTTGCGGCTTGACCCGAAATCGGGCCCAAGTCCGTGGGCCTGTTGGGTCGGCCCGGCCTATTGACAGCCCTATCCATATCTACTCGTCCTCTCTATCTACCTGTATAGCATAATTCAAGAGTAAACGAAGGAGGTCCGAGTCCATCTCCTCAAGCCTGAGATTTCTCTTGAATCTCTTGAATGTTGGTTCCCAAGTACCTCTTGACAGTTGGGAATCAAAAGCCTGAGGCGCCGACCCTAGTGGAGCTACTGAAACTGCAAAAAGTCTCGGGTAGGATGCCTCCAGGGTGAAGTTGTTGCACCATTTGTCACTTCCAAAATAGGCACTTGTCACCTTTTCCCAGACAGCTATAGACGGTAGAAGTGATAATATCTTTGCAAGTCAAGATGTCACGTCAAATGGGAGAGATGTGAATCTTGTTCCCACTACATGTCATGATTGAAGTATCATTGTCTCGATATTTTGTGTACACATGCTGGAAATGCTTTGGTCAATGTCTTATAGAAGTGCTTTGGTCAATGTTTTATAGAAGATAGCCCATAAGTTTAATAATGCTGTTACTCCATTCCTTCATCAGTTGGTTACATGTGTTGATGTAGTCCATGATTAGGAGACACTATTGGTTTTGCTTTTATCATATAATTTGTAAAGGAATTGTAGGGAGGTCTAGGCATTTCCATTAACGACGAGTAAAGAATTTATATTAAAAAGATGAAGCATGGTTTATTGGTCTACATGTGGAGAAATATGTCCTCTATTTTTTCTTTGAATCAACTCGATTTTTTGAGAAAGTTTGTCCATTGCTTGTATTTTTGAGAAAAGATGAGGCGAGCTATAGGAAATCAGGGACTCCAATAGGAAATGGGAGAGCCCAAGCAGCTTCTGTTAAATTGTTGTTGCAAATGGGGAACCTTTGTTGTTAACATAGGACTCTCTCTCTCTCTCCAACTCTGGAGAGAGAAGCTTGGAGGATTTTGAGGGGGGAGATGCGGCGAGGAGGTGCATTGAAGGTTGCCTTCTGTGCGAACTGGATACCTCTTGGAGGTTGGATCCCCGGTAGCCATCGGCACCCGAAGGGGCGGGGGAATCAGTTCATGGGTGTCTATTGGAGGCATGTGTGTTTCGATGCGGGAAGACAGGTCACCTGCAGCGTTCTTGCAAATCCCCGGGGGAAGGGAGATGGTCAACAGGGTCAGGAGGTGGCAGGGGATCCTGTCGCTCTTATGCGGAGGTCCTCAAGAGCACTCCAATAGGAGGTGGGACAGAGGGAACGAGAAGGGGATGCATTGTGCTAGACCCATAGCTAGTGGATCTCCTATAGTTTTTTTTTTGAAAGTGGATAGTACTACCAAATATATAAAAGAAAAAAAGAGAATTTACAAATATGAAGGGAGTCCTCTCACTAATCTTCCAAATAGAAAAGTTGGCAGACAACCTTCTATCCTGGGAACAAAACAAAAGAGAGAATCAACACAACCCCCCTAACATAGACGAGAAGACTGTCACGTTCTGCCACAAAACTACACTGTGTACTCAACCCTATCCCAAAGCCCACAAAACCACCTTACACCCCACAAAACTCTCCCGAGGGCTTTAAACACTCGCCCCCGTAAGACATAACCGCCCGCCCTCCTCCTCTACCAAAGCAAAGTATCCTCCACTACTATCTACCTTCCTCTATCCTATTTGTTTTTTCTCTTCTACTGGCCTTCTCTGTCTTATCTTTCCTTGCTATATCCGTTTGTCATCATCGCTGGATTCTGCAGAAGACTGACCTCACATCTTTGTCAACCACTTCAGTCTTCACACCAATTAGACTCGCCACCTCCATTGCCCGAGACCCCATATACCTTTCCACATTAGCTATAATCTCTTTGACCTCCTCCTTGTCGAGGCTCCCCTCTCCGTCCACTTCCTGATAGGCATTCTCGACTTGGGGGACCTTATGTAGGTGTAGCTCCAATGGCTCTCTAGATGTGTTGGTGGCTCCGGTGGAGGGGAGGGTGTCTGTGGAGTTAGTCAAGGTCATGCTGGATGGTGGACGTGATAGGGAGGGGGTGGGTGGTTTCCCAAGTGAACAGAGGGGGGCTTCCTTGCTGTCGGCCTTACTATAGAAGCTACTAACTAGTAGTGAAGGTTGTATTCGTTCTGGCCGAAGGGATCGCGGAGGGGCATGTATCAGAACACTAGGGAATGTCGGGTCTGGCTGGTAGGGGTCCTACTTGTTCTCTGTGACGAGATCAGAGTGTCGTTACTCGCCAGCTATTTTGGTGTTGTGGAGCCAGGGTCGGTTCGCCTTGTGTCGGTGGCCTGGTGGGGGAGTTGAACATGTTGGAAGCGGAAGTCCAGGTCAATAGTGCAAGAGACATCCCAGTAGTGATCGTTGTAGATGTCGGTGGCTACTGATTCCCAATCTGAGTACAAGCCCAACTGATGCTACGCAACAGGAGGTCCGGGGCATCCGAGGAAGAAGACAGGTATGGAGTTGGGGTACATGGAGAACAACCCTGTAGATGCGAGATGAACATTTTTGGTGTCTCAAGAGGTATTGCCCCCGCCACGCCGGAGGACGGCTAGGGTTTTGTCCTTGTAAAAGAGCCCTCTTGGGTTAAGAGGTGAAGACCTTCTTTATAAGCACTCGGTTGCTTTCTCAACATCCGATGTGGGATTAATCCTGTGACCCTAGGTCCACTACACAAGCCCCCCCTTGAGAAGGCAAGCGAGTGCGAGCTCAGGGTTCTCACAGACGGCGCCACTTTGTAGATGCGAGATGAACCTTTTTGGTGCCCCCAAGAGGTATTGTCCCCGCCACGCCGGAGGACGGCTAGGGTTTTGTCATTGTAAAAGGGCCCTCTTGGGTTAAGAGGTGAAGACTTTCTTTATAAGCACTCGGTTGCTTTCTCAACATCCAATGTGGGATTAATCCTGTGACCCTAGGTCCACTACAAACCCGTATCCTACTCCATTTTTAATTCAAATTTGACGTTGAATCAAGTCGGTTGAGCTTCTTATTTTGGGTCGGACAATGGGCCGAAGGAGATGATGGGTCCAACAACACTAATGGACCCGCCTCGACTTGTATCCAGTCCGATAGGCGTGCGTTTGGGTAGTAGTTCGGGTCCTATTACGACCCGTGACTTACATGCATCCGGTAGTGACAGCTGTAACAGGTTCGACAGACGAGGTACTATTGGTCATTTGCACCCGATAGCCACACCGACGCCAACCCTACTACAACGTTGCTCTGGATCGTTCTCAAGTCGTCAGCGACTGCCTGACTGGCCTCCTTGTGGCAGGACGAGCCAACCTCTCCCAATGTTGGCATGGATGTCGGAGACTTGATCTCTTGTGACAACGCCACGGTGGCAACAATAGGGCTCATCGTGAAGCGGGTAGCATAGTTGTCAAGGCGACAAGGCAACCCAAGGCGTTCACGGGGTCTCTAAGCGCTTTGACGACAAGGCGCCCTCTTAGGTGACGCCTAGGCAACACTTCGAACACTAATTAAAAAAATCTAAAAAATATATCTTCCAATATATAAATCAAGCATAAAATATGTGAAAAATTACAGAAAATTTCAAAAATTTAAATTACATGAAGAAATTGCCATAATTAAATTATATGACAATTATAGAAAATTAAATTGTATAAAAAATTACAAAAATTTTAGAAGTAAATGCAAAAGATTCAAAAGTAAATGTAAAAAATTCAGAAAATTACAAAAGAACATAATAACATCAAGAAAATTACAAAAAATAAAGAGTTAAACGTACGTAACCGAGTCGGATCCATTTCGGACGGGTCATGGTCGGCCGGTCTTGGTGCCTAGCCCGCCTTGGCGACCGCCTAGCTCGCCTTTTCCACTGTCAACAAGGCGCTAGACCGCCTGGCCATTTCAAAGGTGCCTAGGCGCCCGCCTTGACAAGTATGGCGGGTAGTGGTCGCCCATGTGGCCGAGGGCAATGTGGTTGCTGCTTGTGTGTGTGGGGGCCTCTTGGGAAAGGGGGGTGTCCGAAGACGTCCCCATTGGGTCGCATCTGGTCACGAGGTTCCCCGGGCCGATCAACGACACTGTTCTTGCACGCTAGCATTCGATGGGTGAAGTTTGTTCTGACTGCTAGTGTTGGCCGCCGTCGATGACTCCCCTCAGCCGGTCAGCTTGTTCCGGTAGGCCCAGTAGCAGCAGGGGTTGTATTCGTCGACAACGGGAGCATCTTAGGAGGTTCATCAGGACCATGGCCGGTCTGCGATAGGTGATCATGGGTACCCCTCGGTTGTACTGGCAGCCAGTTAGTCGGGTTGGACTATGGAAGGCCACTTTGGGGAGGCGTCCGACTGTGCAGGGCACTCTGAGGAGGGGTTTGACCGCCTAAGACACTGCCATACACAAGCCGAAGGGACGAAGCAGGCCCAACATCGTTGGACTATGCCTCTCGGTATAGTGCTCGGCCCTCCAGAGCCTTCTAGCTAGCAGCCCAGCAACCCTTGCGCCTCAGGGAGTTCCAGCAGGATGGGGACAACAGGGAAGCAGTGGGGGAGGAGCTGCCATTTGAGGGGGGGGTGTCGTCCCAGAGACACCCGGGGAGGCCAAGGTGTTGGGGGAAAGTCAGTATCAAGGGGGGGGGGTCGGACAAAAAGACATGGTCTGGGCAAGGAGGAGGTGGAGTTGGTCGGGGTGGTCAAAAGGATGACAGAGGCACAAGTCATGGAGCTGGCGGACAAGGTGGGCATTTCCTTTGTGGGATTGGAGAGGGACCTGAAAGGAGTATTTACCAAAGTCCAGAAGAGGTGGCTAACAACATGGCAAGGGAAGTTGGGGTGGGGGTTGGGGGGAGGGAATCGCAAAGCAGCGGGGAAAGGGCCAGGGAGGAAGGTGAGGAGCGGAGGGGAGAGCTAGAGGAGGAAGGAGGTGGGAGTATATCCCTGTCTACATGAGGATTGTCTTGTAAAATGTGAGGGAGATTTGCAGAGGTGAGAAGAGGTGGGTGGTGAAGGAGGTAGTCAGAAGATGCAAGATCGACATCCTCTGCTTGTTAGAATCCAAATGTGAGGGAGATATGGAGTCTACTATGAGGGAGTTCTCGACAGAGGAAGGTTTTGGGGGTATTATGGTTCTTTGGAATCAGTTCGAGGTGGAAGAGATGGAGCTACACAGAAAGATTAGTCAAGGGGCTATTTCTCTCCATTTTCGCAAGGTGAGGGGCAACTTTTCTTTGGATTTCTCAAGGGTTTATGGCCCTCAAGACAAAGAATAGAAGAGGCTTTTTTGGGAATAGTTGCTCTTGTACCATCACACCTTAGGTCGGCCTTGGTGTGTGTGCGGTGACTTCAATGTAGTTGTTGCTCCATAGTAGAGGACAGATGATCACTCTCTCTCTCGAGGGGACATGGACAATGCCATTGAGTTCTTACATGAGGCTGCACTGATCAACATCAGAATGTCAAATGCTTAGTTTACTTGGTTGAATATGAGGGCAGACCCCACTTGGTCAAGGTTGGATAGATTTTTTGTTTCTGTTGATTGGGAGGATCACTATCCCCATATGCAAGTGTCCCTTGGCTAATCTTAGACCACAAACCTAATTTGCTGAAGACTAGTCATTGGCATGCGGGAAGGCAGAACTTCAGGTTGGAAAGGTACTAGTTTAGAGAGGTTGATTTTATGGACATTGCATGGAACGTCTATAGACGCGAATGGTCAGTTATGGCCAGACTAGTGGGTAAACTAAAGTATGTGGCACAAGTATTGAAGGAGTGGGGTGCTGGAAAAACTCTCTTAGGTAACGTTGCAAAAGATAGAATTCTTCCACAGATCGAGGGACTAGATAGGCTGGAGGAGTTAGGGATGTTGGAAGAAGAAGATAGAAGGCTCATGGTTACACTAAAAGCAGAATTTGATGAGATCCTTATAAGGGAGAAAATTTATTGGAAGCAAAGATCAAGAGAGAAATGAGTTAAGAAAGGAGACAAGACACTTCCTATTTTCAGCGAGTTGCTTTTTTAAGGAGGAGGTTCAATTGCATTTCTTGCATTAAAGTGGCTAGCAGCTCTTTAATAGGGACGAGAACATCAGGATGCGGGTTAGAAACTTCTACTCTAAGCTCTTCACTGAGGATGATATACCAAGATCGGTGATAGCTGATGGACTCCTACCTTGTCTCTCCTCAGAGGAAAGGGAGGTTTTCTCTCCTCCCTTCACGGAGGAGATTCATAAGGCGGTCTTCTCTCTTGCAAGTGACAGGGCTCTAGGGCGAGATGACTTCCCTCTAGCCTTCTTCTAGAAATGTTGAACAATCATCAACAACGACTTCATGCATGCAGTATGGGAGTTCCAGGAGGGTAGGGCACACTTGAAGGATATCAACAACGCCCTTTTGGTCTTCATCCCCAAGAGACAAGATGCCCAATGCATTTTGGATTTCAGACCCAACAACCTTTTGCTGTTGGTTATGAGGCTAGACACAATGGTTGATAGGTTGATTAGTGGATTCCAAGGGACCTTATCAAGGGGAGGCACATCTAGGAAAATTTCATGGTGACACATAAATGTTTATATGCTATGAAGATTTCAGATGAAGAAATGGGTGATCTTGAAGCTGGATTTTGAGAAAGCCTATGATCGTGCTGACAGTGCTTGTTTGATATCCTTGCGAAGATGGGATTTGACGATAGACGGATCAGATGGATTCGGGCTTGTGTTGCATTGGCCTCATTTGCAATCTTAGTTAATGGGCAGCCCTCCTTTTCCTTTCATAGTGGCATAGAGCTTCGGCAAGGAGACCCCATGTTCCCCCTTTTGTTTGTCTTGGTAGCACATATAGTGAACAAGATGTGGTTGAAGGTTGAGGCCCTAAGGTTGATCAAATGATTCCAGGTCAGATCAGGTGGTGTCTGTATTACCCACCTGTAGTATGCTGATGATATCATCCTATTTCTAGTTGAGGATGAAAATTAACTGTCCGTTGTCACGTTGATGCTGGAATTGTTGGAGGAAGTTAGTGGACTTAAGGTGAACTTCTATAAGAGCTTTCTAATGGGAGTGAATATGGAAGGGCCCTTAGGAGAGTAGCTTTCATCCGAGGGTGCCGGATAGGAGAGTTTCCTTTCTCTTATTTGGGTCTGCCGTATCTTGAAGAAGACGGTCTCCAAGAAGCTAGAGGTTATTCAAACAAGATTCTTTTGGCATGGCAACGAAGATAGGTGCATAGGCTGGCACGATGTTTCTTTGGGTAGAGTGTGTAAGAGCAAGGATATGAGAGGAGTTGTGCAGGTGGCTATGAAAATTGGAGACTAATGCGAGTAGTCTTTGGCTATAAGTCATCAGTCAGAGATATTATGACAAATTTAGGCATTGGGATTTGTACCCCGCCTCTCAACATAATCTTTCTCCTATCTTGAGAGGTGTTTTGCAGTGTAGAGATATCATCTCCATTAGTGTCTGGGTCCGACTAGGTAGCAGTTTGAAGTGCTGATTTTGGAAGGATAGATGATGTGGTACTCTTCCTGGAGGAAGTTTTCCCTTAGCTCTTTGCAGTTGCAGCTACACTTTTGGCATTGGTCTCCCAGAGTTTTGATCCAGAACTCTCAGGGGGGAACGTAGACTCCCTCTTTTAGGAGGAAATTAGGCCAAAGGAGACAAATCGGCTATAGTATCTCCTCCTCCTCCTCCTTGACCACACTCTTCACATAGATAGAGTTGATCAGTGGTGGTGGAGGTGGGAGAAAGAGGGGGGCTTCTCAATCAGATTAGCATATACCTTCATCTCTGATGGAGGAGTGCACCAACACTTTGCATCATAGGTCTGGATGCCCAAGAGTCCCTTGAAAGCGAAGCTCATGATCTGGAGGTAGGGCTGTCAATGAGTCGGGCTTGGGCCGGGTTTAGGTCGACCCGGCCCGAGCCCGACTTATCAATATTAAAGCCCGAGCCCGGCCCGGGCCCGAGTTATATCGGGCCGGGCCGGGTCAGGTCGGGTCCGACACTATTAAAAAATTATAAAGCCCGACTAAGGCCCGGCCCGACAACTTAAATAAAAAATAATATATTTAATAATATAAAACTTATAATCTCACTAAATTAATTAGAGTTTTGATATTAATTACATAATTTGTGTGAAAATAGAGTTTTACAATTTCTAATTAAGTAAAATAACATAATTTTAATTAAGTAGTTTTTAAAATTTGAAGATAGAAAAAAAAAGAACGGGTCGGGCCGGCCCGCAGGTCGAACTCAAAGCCCGAGCCCGACCCGTGGGCCTAGTCGGGCTGGACTTTTAGGCCCAACTAAGGGCCCACGGGCCGAAAAAAGTCTTGCGGCCCGGCCCGAAATCGGGCCAGGCCCGCGGGCCTATCTGGGCCAGCCTGACCCATTGACAGCCTTATCTAGAGGATCTCGCATGGGTGACCGTCCACTTGTGATAGACTTGCGCCTTTCCTGTAGGATATATCCATTCGCTACTACTTGTGTGGGGATGAGGAAGAGATATTGGACCACCTCTTCACCGGTTGCTCTTACTCTCAGGTGATATGGACTAAGCTCGCCGGCATGATTGAATGTGCTATTGGCTCCCTGATTAGAGTGGTAGGCCTTATTAGACACTAGATAGGAAGTGGGCCCTTAAGGGTCACAGAGTTATTTGGTGGCTCCTCCTCCTCCACGCCATCCTTGGGGCCTTATGGGGAGAAGAACAGAATCTTCAGAAGAGAAGCAAGAGCAATGGATAGAGTTGTCTCTTTCATTTGTGAGAAAGTTAGAGAGTGGGCTGAACATCTATGTAAAAGTCGATTCACACAACTCCTCTGTTTTTCTTTTGTTGGGGCGTTAGGGTGGATCACACTGCCTTGGTGCGTATTTTGATTGTGTAGGGAGCTTTTGGGAGCACATTGACTATACTTGCACATCAATTCTTTTACATTTAATACAATGGCGGGACCATCCAATTTCAAAGAAAAAAGGGAACCGTTGTTGTTTGATCATTGTTTCTGCTTTTCTTCCCACTGCCCAGACTTGGAACCCAATAAATTCATACTATGATGACAGTTTAACAGGGTGGATTGTACCACTCTTTCGGTGCACATGTTGGTTTAGTATATTTCTCACAAGCCTGATTCCATGTGGATCTTGAATGAAGTCTTTGACGTAACTTTAAATCATCAACTATTTTACCATTTGATACGGCATGGAATGATGGAAATGGAATGAAGTTTTATATCATGCTATCCATTTCTATCTTAGGTCCTTACCCTGTCAGGCACATTGGTGCCCTATTTTGAATGCATAAAGGTTACACTTCTGCCTTTCATTTGCCTTTGGGAACAATGTGAAGCTCATGTTTAAGCATGATGGAAAACTCTGTTTCATCATAACCTTCTATTTTCCCTTCAAAGTTAATAAATTTGGGAATTATGTGACCTGCCTGTTCTCCTGGAAGTGAACACACATTGGGACTTTGAGGTAGGCTCAGAAGATAGAGGTTAAATGGTGCCTAAATTTGTTTGTTTCACTGTGGTAGGGGACATTTGGACATGCTTTATGGTAGCTAATATTGATTGCATGACAAGTAGCCACGTGGTAATTGCATGCAATAGAAGTACAAAGCTGAGCCAATAATTACCTAATCACCACTGATCTGAAACATGGGTTTGGTGTTATGCACGAGAACATCTCTTATGGTAGTATTTGGGTATCTTATTCTGGTACATTAAATTGTTGTATGACTCAGTTCATTGAATTATTTACTGAGTCTGTTTCTTTTAGACACATGATATCTTACATTTTTCCCTGGAGATAACGAATCTTAAAATGGCTTGATCTTTATTTTGTTACTGTTTTGGGGGGAAATAGATGGTACCTCATTGTATTAAAGAAAAAAATTAAGGAATTTAGAAGTATGTTTGATCTCTCTTTTGTTACTTGATATACTTGTTCTATTTGTGACAAAATTTGAATTCTCATCATCTTGCACCACTGATCAAATCAAGGATTGCAGACCCAGACTGAGTCCTTGGATCGGCCATGGCCGATCCCGATCCAATTTCAGCTGGATCAGTCAATTCACATGGACTCAGGCTGATCCTGGATTGGCCTGATTAAAAAATAACAAAAATTCAAGAAAAATTCAGGAAAATAAAAATAGGAAAATTCATAGAAAAGTTCTAGACATGTATTTAGACAAAAAGATGATTTAGAATACTATGTATCATGCACTTACATCATAAAGAGCAGTAAAGATGATTAAAACACTAGTAGTTAACTTTCCACAATAATTGAAGATGTTGTATTAAGGCCTGGGAGCTGCGGGCAGTGTTGAAGGAGTGTGTGGCGCCTGATGTACCTTTGACCTTCCCTTGCATCGCAGATCGAGTGATTTGGGTTGATTTGATCTTTAAAAAAAACAAAACAAAAAGCAAAGTAGCCCAGATCAGACCGAATGGCTGTAGATTGGTTGATCTGGGCGATTCCTGCCCAATTCTGCCCCTTCTGGGCCGATTCTGGCCGAATTCTACAGAATCCAGCATGTACCCCCCCCCCCCCCCAATTTGATTGCGACCCGGTGATGCTGAGTCAAATCGGCTAGTCCCTGTCTGGATCGGCTGGTTCTGCAATTTACAGGTCAAATTCAGTCTTCCAACCTTCTTTCTTGTGAATGATCTCTGGTGTGGAGGTATCAGGAGGGAGGATAAGATGCACTGCTGCTTGTCCAGCACATGATGTTTCCTCATTGCACATCCTTTTTACTCTTTTGAGGATTCTAGAATCTAGATGGACAACTTCAGTGTTAATGTTGGTTGTTCAGAGTTTCCAGGCCAATTTCCCCTTGGTTGGCAACAGAATAATCCTGCTGCATTCCTCCTTTCTTTGTGGTTGTATATTCTTCATGGACATTAGAAGCTCATTTTATCTCTCCAGTGGCGGCTGCCCAAGCTGGCCTTTCATTGCTCGTGTAATTATTAGCTGAATTTCTTCCCCCTATTTTTTTTTTATGATCAATACGCAGATCTATGAAATAGCTTGGATTGTAGTATGACAATCTCACCAGTGGTCCTGCTCCCTTCCTTACCCGTTTCCTCCAATCACATCAGCAGTCTTGTGAGCAGGGAGGGCAGTGGAGACTGGAGAGGAGGCAGACAACAGTGAAGAATGGAAAGGGGAAGAGGGAAAAGAGAGATTGAGATTCTGTGCCAGATGGAGGCAGAAGCAGGTGGTAGTAAGAAGAGGAGGCCCCTGGGTGTTTTTGTGGGGTGGGCTTGTGGGTATGCTCGGTTGTCAGTATTGGGTTCCGAGGAGGATAGTGGGAACAACAGAAGAGTGGCCCATTCTCTACAATAAAAGGTAGGTGAAGGGAGAGAGAAGGTGGTATGGACTGTGATGAGTCCAAGGTTGATTTCTTCTCAATTGGTCCCCCATGATTATCAGGTGTGTGGTCACCCTTCGGGTCTTCTCCTCTTTCTTACCAATTTTGAACCCTTGACCTCTTGAAAGTTAACAGCCTTCACCAACTGGATTACAAGGAGGTTGGTGGCCACCCTTCAGGTCTTCTGTGGTTTCCTCTCCACCTACTGGCATTCGTCATATGGTCATCCGCCATCTATATCCTTTCTTTCTGTACCCCTAGCGAATCCTCTGTGGTAATATAAAAAAGAAAAAAGAAAATGGATTTTTGCCCTGGGTGGTGGGGAGGGAGGGGAACTTATGCAATGATCTATACCACCTCTTATTTTTTTTGAGAACAACTGTAGAACTGCTGGTTCTGTGCTTCTAGCTACAAAGAATCAACCTCATGCCTTATAAGATAGATCGTGCCAATTTCAATATATAGGTATCACATATGGATGCTATTAATATAGAATGAAGATAACTTTTCACTTTTTTGAAGGTGTCTACTGTCGAGTTCCTATCTACAGAGCATTTGTATGTTTTTGCAGATATGATGCTGACAATTGAGTAAAAAGACCAAATTTGTTGAGCTGAAATTTAGGGCAAATGCATCTCTATGCAGCACAAGCATACTTCCTTGTGAATGCATTCATTCCTAACACCCTGTGGCTTTTCCAGGAAGTTGCATCTCCAGTGCGGAGTTTTTTGATCTGCATTTTAATGTTTTGAAAATTGAGAAATCATGATCTCATTTGCAGCTTTTCTCTACACATTGATGCTTTTCTTAATCATGGACTATTATATGGCTTGTGTTTGCAACCCTAAATGGTTGTGATCCTTCTTTAGGTTCGCACCGTGAGAGTAGAAAAGCGAATAAATGAAATAGTGAACAGGCTGAATAAGACAAAAGTTGAAAGGAAACCTGACTTGAAAGGTAATGCACCTATGTCAACACCTGCTTTGGAGAGGTTTTGTCATCATCTTGTGGTTGCTGTTGTCTGATTTCCTGAATTGTGTCTCAAATTTAGCTCAGCAAATCAATTGGATTTTTCAAAACAATTTCTATTACACCGTCAATAGGAATAAAGCTTGCTCTTTAGTTCTAAAAGTTTCGTATAAGCTTATTAGCTTGGGTAGTCATATCACATGGTACATAAGTAACACTTGAATCCTTTCTACACAAGCTTTAGGAAAATATGATTGTTTAATTATTCAAGCCTGGTTGCCAGCGATAACGATGCTTTGATTTCATGCTTCTTATAGTTGTGCATGCTAACATGGACATTGCTAAGAAAGTCAGAATGTAATTGCTTCCTAGTTAGAACTGAACCTGGAAGGATGGAGGATTTACTAGGAGTAGGGACCCTCACTTTAGCATTCAAATCTCTTGTCAATTTAGTGCATGTTACCGAAAAGTTTTGTTTGGGCTTTGCCGTGAGACTCTGCGTGCAAAATTCCCCTCCCCTAGTCTATGTTGTATCCTGTTTTAGCAATTTGGAATGCGTAGGCCTTGTTTCTTTCCATACTTGACATGTTTGTCATACATTTGCATGTGTATATATTAAGTATTTTTCATTTTGCAGCTGAGCGAGAATCTGTCAATGCTGCAGAGAGAGCAGAAAGAAAGCTTCAATTAAGAGACAAGGTAGCTCCAATGACGTGGCTGGTGGAGACAACCGCTTGTCGTCAACAGAAACATGTTTTAGACACTAGAATCCAAAAACTTGGCATGGGGTACCATTTGTATACTCATGTCTATACATGCACGTGAGGGGGGGGGGAATTAGACGGGGCACATATTAGCAAAATCAGCGATCTAAACTACTAATTTAGGCAGAATATTAAAGCTACAATATTAAATCAAACAATGGACGCTTCCAAAACTAAAACTACAATATTGAAGCAAAAAATGGACGCTTCTCATATAATCTATGTACGACACAGTCGATTAGTCTCACATGGGACATAATCTGAAATCTCTGTGTTGCACTTTTGAGTGCGTCTCACACGAGCACCTTGTATTGCTTGGTGTGGCCCCCCGATGCTAGGGCAAGTCACCTTTTATTTGTTTATGCTTCTAAATAAGTAAGCTAGTTAAGCTTTTTGGGGAAAAAAACAAACAATAATGCCAGTTCTTGAGTAGTTCATATGCATAGATTAGGTTCACATTCATTTAGTTGCTCCATTAATTCAGTGTATCTGGGTATTTCTGCTGGCCATCCTCCATCAAACAGTTCCAGAAAATAGGAAATGACCCCCTGAAGATGCGTAGTGCTAAACTATGGGTCTCCAACTATGGGCGCCATCAGAAGTGCTTGGCAAACAGAAAGCTGACTGTGTCATTACAGAATGAATTTTCTGTCTCTGTAATCAATAAGTTTTCATGAATCTTATTCTCTATATGCAAACTTTTCCTGGTAAAATTAGCTGATGGTCTTGCAGAAACGGCGAGAGGAAATGGAAAAGCTAGAAAAGGAGAGACAGGCGGAGATTCGAAGCTACAAGGGTCTCATGGTTTCAGAGAAGATGACTTCTAACAAACAGATTGCTTCCACCACCAAGTCCCTGCAGGAGCTAGAGGAAGACTTTATGTGAGCTATATATATATACCTACGGAGACTCTTTGGGACGCTGCTGCTGCTTCCAGGGGTTTTCTGCTGATCGTTGCTTCAAGCTCAAAACTGTGATCAAACTTCAGAGTTCAGAGAGCTCAAACTTCCGACTCCACGATGCGCTGCAGGCCCATTGATCTTTCACAAGGCTTGGATCTGACAGAATTGGAACAAAATTTAAACTATGTTTCTGGTTTATGTGGCAGGATAGAAGAACGATGAGACAAGAAGTCTATTGTTTGCTATATTCAGATTACATTCGTATCTTGGTGTGCGCACCTTCCAAAGAAACAAAACAAAAAAAAAGAGAGAAGAAAAGTTGGTATCTCGGTCTGCTAGTCCCATGATTTTCCTTCTTGACTCAATATTTCTGTCTGTGATGTTATCGGACCCAATTTCCAGGCGAAATCATATACTTACAGTAGCGTTGTAGCAAACACACGAGCATGGCTGTTTAGTTTTTTCATGTTGACGATCCCAAAGAGGCATATGATTTTTAGTTTGCTTATGGTTGGTGTGCAATTTGAAAAGCACGTCTGCTACTGAATGGCGTTACCTGATATTAAGCATGCTATCTTATGATCTGAGCTTTGAGTACTCGGGGAATTAAACCTGACCATATTTTGAATGAATTGAACAGTCGGTCGGAATCTAATCTATAGTGTTGCTTGGGGTGCTTAATGGCCCCGGGTAGTTTCTTCGTGCCTTGGTGGGATGAAATGATTTAGGATCAGAGTTACACAGCCTACATTTGGAATGTTGTTAGAAAAACTCGGAGAATCTCTTTCGGTTCTTGTTAGAATCTTTAATCAAATGTTCCAATCAAATACACTCCTTACAAGTTTATTTATAAAATCATTTCTTTTAATTGTTTTTAATAATCTTCTTATATCAATATAGTGCCAAATATGTTCCCTCAGTTAAAACTCAATTAAAGGTTCAAAGAACATTTCATTTGCGTCCTTACAATTGAATTTTTAGACAATTGTCCTTGTATGGAGGTTTTTTGACTAGCATAGTACGTCAAAGAGAAAGAGAGAAAAATAGAGAGTCAGATGGATAGATGCAGAGAGAAAGAGTTTAGGAGAGATTAGGGGTATTTTTCTAACCTTTTCACATTCATCTCAAGAAACTTAATCAAAAGAGAAAAAAAACGCATGCCCCACTGTTTGTGTCTATCTCATGAAAGTGAGAACAGAGGCCCAGGGGTAACTATGGCCAGAAGTTCTTCGATGAGCCAAAGGAAGTTTCATCGATAGCATCTTCTCAGTAGAAACACAGTTTCAGCAGCCTCCCCCTGTCACCATTAACCTGCATGGACATTCAAATAACTTCATGCAGCTGCAAAACCATGTTTTCTCAATGAGTTTATCTACGGCACCGCTGGAACATAGATTTCTATGTTTTCCTACCCCTTCACCTGGACGCCATCACTCAAATGATTTTGCTTGTATGTGGCATCATGTCTCTCCAACTAGTTTAAAAAAAAACACGAACAAGGAACTTCATTTATTTGTGTCACCATGTTTTTTTCCAAATAAAAAGAGAGAGAGAGAGAGAGAGAGAGAGAGAGAAACAAGCGGCTCCATTTGTCTGTGGCATCATGTTTCTCCAATTAGTTAAGGGAAAAAAAATTGTAACCTCATTTTTTTGTTGACACATGTTTTCCCAATTATGAAGAAAGCAAGAAGAGGTAATAACTTCATTAATCTATGCCATCTTCAATGCTCCCACATTACTTGAGAAAGAAACCCTCAACAGGTAGCTTCATCTATCTGTCTACTTCAACGTCATGCTTCCCATATTAATTGCAAAAAAACCATGAACACTCTTAACACTACTTCCCATATTACTGACATTGTTCCTTCATTCGTATGTAGTATCATCTCTTTTCAGTTATGTTGCTGAAGAAACCGAAAACCTATGAGGCATCATCTTCTAAAAATTAGTTGAATGAAATGGAAACTTGAATGAGTCAAAACATACCTCAAGAAGCATCACCCACTTCTACTCTCGCCATTTCCCTAATGAAAATGAAAAATGCGAATAAATCGTAATGTACTTGACGAGAAGCATCTCCTTCCTAGTTCTTGGCCCCCAACTCTTCACTCCTCATTCATTCCTGCCCTTGCAAGTGAAGAAGCTCCACACACATAGACTTTGACAAGAACATCTTAATCCTGGCATCCTACTTCCACTCCCACCTCTTCATTCCTCTTGCTCTTGCCATTATCACCTGATGTAAAATGGTGACCATTGATTGGATTTTGAGGCAGTTCAAACATTTCTTCATTCCTCTTATGCTTGCCTGAGGAATGGACCGAGATTCTCTGTCCAAGGCTTTGGTTCATGTGAAGTTCCAAGACCCCATCACCTCACCTCCTCCTTCATTAGATGCAACTATGCACACCATCTGGGCTCTAAACCTCCCAACAGTAATTGGTAGTCATCCCCCCATTGTAGATAGGAATTCTCGCACCTCAAAAGGTGTAACAATGAGTTGTAATTGCTAGGAGTGGAAGGAGATGAAGAAATATGAAGAACTACTTCAAAGTAATGAGAATGCTATGATCCCGTACCTTGCAAAAGGAGGGAGATGACGGGGCCTTCACTTCTTCCTCTCCAGCCAGCTAGAGAGCGAAGGCCTCTCCTTGTTCATGTCCTTTTAATGCCTCCGAAATAGAAGCAAAAGACGAAGCAATTAGATCAAGAGAATAGTGCAGTATTTGCCCTAAAATGTGAGCAAAATTAATCATGCAAGTGAAGAACGAACCTTGGGGTGGTTCTACACCCCTTGATAAAGGGAAAAATTAGGTTTGGATTGAGTGAAATGACTTTGAAAATGTGCAAGAATATTTGAAAGCCATGATGTATGAGAACTTACTATATACATGAAGAAGTGGAAGAAAGAAAGGGAGAGGGGTGCTCCCTATTGAAGTTCTCCACAAGAAGGACCTTCACTAGTTGAAGAGTCCATGGATGTTCTAGTAGACTTTTCCCACAAAATCCAAGAGAGCTTTGTATGGAAGAGGGGCCATGGGAGTCTATCTATAACCTTTAGGGTTAAATTCACATAGGAGATTAGATAGGCTTAGAACTCTAAAGAAGCTTAGGAAAAGTAGGCCAACTCCAAATCCTAACACTGCTAACAATGTCTAGAAACATCTAGGGACACTTTTGGAAGCTTTGGGCGCAAGAAAATAAGATTAGAGTCCCAGTTGGAGGGACACAATGTGAAGAAATCCAAATTCGGGTGGAACTCGAAAAAAACCCTGATAATGTGACAATCAATGCCATCACCAAACGCTTAAATGTGACAACTCGACATCACAATTAAGAATTTTGAAAATTTATGAAAAATGGTTGAAAATCAGGAATTGCGACATCTCGACTTGATGCAAAACGTTTAAATGCGATAGACCCACATGTCTCAAATCAATCTAAAGGCAGATATCACATGAACTCAATAAGGATGATTAATTTGGGCATTAACATAGAAAATAGAAAAAATGACTATACTTGTAGGATAGAAATGAGTGTTCATAGATTGCCCCTCCTTGCTACCCGTTTTGCAAGGTAATGGAACATATATGAAGCATAATGGTTGCGAAGTGACAACGAAGCGGAAATGAAGTGAAGTGAATTGATAAATGGGTAGCAAGATAAAGAGACACCATTCTGACAAACGTATGATACGAGTCATCTAGAGAACCCCCAAACTTATCTTCCAACCAAGAATGCAAGAATGATCAAGCTCGGAGGAAAACTAATTAACTAACTAAAGATAATGATCAACTCCCTGAAGAGTACCCTACTCAAGTTGGTTGCAAGTTTCGTGACATTAGAGCTAAGTATAAGGTCACCCATAAGCTATCACGAAAGTGATGCTAAGGCATGGATCAAAAGGAAGGAATAAGGATGAATGAGGAGGAAGACTCCAACCAAAAGCATGCTGACAAACTAGATTAAAAGAACAGTCCAAGATGAACATTTTGACTCAACATGGAATCGATTTTTCTATTAATTAGTTGAGTGCAGATCAATCATCACTAGAGAGCATATGAAGAATCAATGCAAAGCATGAAGCTCAAAGCCCTACATGATATATACTGGGCTAGAAATCATAAAACAAATACAAATAAAACTTAAAATAGAAAATATTCAAAGATAATAATATTGCTAAGACAAACAAGCAATGAGTCAAGAAAACTATCTTGCAAATTGGTTAACCTAAGACATCAAATCTAGAAGGTAGACTTCATCGTCTCCATATTCATTCCTACGGGCCTATCTGATAATTAGGATTGTGCACAATTTTCACATGTGGAATTAAATTCAAAGGTATATGTGCACATTTGTTGCTATTTAAGTAGCATGCGCATTGTTAATTCTGCGAATTTAGGTTTATCAGATGATTTAGAGTTCGGGTATTGGACATTTCCTCGTCGACCATAGTCGGTGTTTATTTACATCAGTGTAAAGTTTGAATATCCTTGATTAACTGTCAAAGACACCTTTTCGACCTCTGTAATATCTGCTGTGATATTGAGAGTTTTATCTAGTGAACTCGATCGAAAGGATCGTTCGTTAGAGATGCACGTCTGCAGGAGAAAATCAAATATTTCATTCATTTTTGGGGATGTTTGCTATTTCAAACCCGTTTTAGGTTCATTTACGATTTCAAATTCTTTGTGTTTATTTGAGACTTCAAACCCTTTTTGGATTATTTGAGATTTCGAACCCTTTATAGGTTTATTTCCAATGTAAAACTCTTTCTAGGTTTATTTGAGATTTTGAACTCTTTCTGAGTTTATTTACAATTTTTCCTTGAGTAGGGATTTGCTCACAATTTCTGGAAAGGTTTTGGGGTGTTTGTGTAATTTTAGACGGACCAAGGGTATTTTGTAACATCTAGATTGAAGAAAGGTTTTTGTGTAATTTGGTATAAGGCACAAGTGCCTCCTTGGTGGAGGCACACCGGGCAAAACCACTTAGGAGATTTCTTTTCCACCTTGAGCTCTCATGGGCTGCGATCCATCTTCATGTGTCCATTAGCGCACCACTGGAGATTGACTTGCCCGGTCAGGTCGCAGGGGCCAAGGGGACAACACCCCTTGCGGGGGGTTTCTGGGGGGACTCCGCCCCCAAAAGAAAAATTATAATATGATATCCTTGATTGAGGACCTTTATGTAAGCAAAATCTCCTCAAACCTTACAAGCCTTAGAAAGAAAGACTCCAATATTCAAACTCCTTGCACAGGGTGCTCCTCCGGGTTGTTTTCTTCTTTTTTCTTTTTTTTTTGAATGAGGAACCCTAGGGGGTTTTCATAGACAAGGAATAGGGAAGGGGATACTCAGACCTGGTGGAAGCCATGGAGGGGACACCCGGACTGGGTGCATCCCTTGGAGGGGCCACCAGGACTAGGTGCACCCCCTTTTGTTTTTTTGTAGGTTTCAACATGCACCTAGGCAATCACTATTTTTATTATAGGGGAACTCAGATCCTAGAACAGAACCAGAATTAGCTAGTCCTTGAGGGCATGTTTATTTTTCGAATGGGATACCTTGTTCGACCCCCGACGGTCGAACAAGGTGCCCGCCCCCGGGTAAGCGGCTTGTGTGTGAGGGGGGAGTGTGGGCCCCTCACATTCCTCTCTCATCGGATGAGAAATCCGTCGACGCTATTCAGTTATCAAATCGGCCCTGAGAGAACATAATAAGTACCATATAGTAATGCGAATGCAATGAATGCAAAGACACAAAATAATAGAATACAATTCATTTGATAGATGTATCATGAATAATTTAGAAATAAACATTAAACAACATCAAATAGTAGCTAGATGAAACAACAAAATCGCGACATGGATCTATGTCGCCAAATGGATAGCTCGAGCCATCACTAGTCAATAACGTGTATGAAACCCAGACTTCGATCCGAATCAGACCCGAAGTTCGACGAACCTCAGTGTCACACCCCTATTCTGACTTGTTTAAGGCCAATTTAGGAATGCAACCAAGCTCCTTTAGTGCCTATAAATAGGTCCCTAGACCTCTAAACTCGTCATTCAAACCCATGGAGCCCCAATATGCTCACTTCTTCCACTTAGGCCTCCTAAAGATGTGTAATCAAGACAAGAGGTTAAGGACCAAAGGAGATGCCTAAGAGAGCTTAAACAAGCTCTCGAGAGCTCAGGAAAGTCACGAAGGTGCAGAACCATATCAGTGCCGAGAGAGAACAAGGTATTCCACCAAAACTCCAACTTTATTCTTCTTCTTAATGGGAAAATAATGATGCAAATGATCCACACAACCTCCCTCTTTCCTTCTATTATTATTTCAGCTATCACTAGGATATAGGAGATACACCAAAATCTCATGAGTTTCTATACTAGTGTCTAGTTTCAACTGTGATATGAGGGTGTACATAAGAGAATGAAAAATAGAGCAAATAGTGTGCATAGCCCGAAACCATGATAAACTCCATTATCATTGGCTGAGCATCACCTTTCTCATAGAGCTTAGGCATCCCCAAACACATACATTACCCATCCCATCACCAATACGCACTTGATCGACACCATAGTAAGGAACAAGATTGCCTAGCTAAAGAATGTCTAGGGTAAGGTGATGAGATGCGTTGGAGTTGGGATACCAAGTGGATTAAGAGAAGATATGTGGAGCGCTAGCAAAATAAGCAGAAGGGGGAGGTTGGGGGGTGGGGGGGACCATGGAGATACCGTAGAGCCGTCATATCGTTTGGAGCAATGTTCTGTAGAGTGACCAAAGAAATGGCATATTTTGCACTGAGTGGTACAACTATCGTGCCCACCAGAGGGAGCTGGCCATCCGCAGTTGTGGCCTCAACCAGAGTTGCCACGACCACAATTGTTAGAGAATAGTTGTGCACGCGTAGGGTTATTGCGAGGTTGAGTGGAGCGTTGAGCGATGTTGACTATGGGAAAAATGGGATTAGAGGACAGTGAAGCGTGTTGCTGCAGCCACAGTTCTTAAGAAATAAGCATGATATAAAGGTCTTCAAGTGAGAAATCATCAACTAGTGGTGATGGTGGGAATGAAGGATTCAAAAGATGGTCCAAGGCCTGAAAGAAGATGCATGATGATGGCGGGTGTGGAGAGAGGATTACCGATGGCTTGGAGAGCATCGACCAACAATTTAACATGTTGAAAGTATTACATGAACGACGACGTTCCTCGCTTGATGGTTTGGAGTTGAGTATCTAGCTGAAGGGAGTGCGCCATGGAGTGAGCGGCGAAGGCTCGGGCGAGTGATTCCCACAGTTCATGAGATGTGTTGAGGCTGATTATGAGAGGAAGAACAAACTCGGTGATGAAGGATATGAACCAGCTAAGTATCAGCTGGTCCTTTTGAATCCACACATCATAATCTGGGTTGTGGGTGGGGGTTTCATCAGGGGAGGATAGAGGGTCTTTGGGTGGACATGGCTCAGAGCCATCAACTATCCCTAGAAGGCACTGGCTGTGAAGGAGCGAAAGAAGCTGGCCACGCCAGATAAGGAAGTTGTCGGCGGTGAGCTTCAAGGGATGATGAAAGAAGTTGGTGGTGGGGTTGGAGGAGGTCGCGGACACAAAGGGGGTGGTGAGAGATGATGAGGTAGTAGATGAGGTGGCCATGGTGGAGGGTGGGAAATGGAAAAGAGAGAAAGAAGGAGGTTGCAGTGGCAGGATCAGAGTGGTGGCGATGAGCCTATATGCTCTGATACAATGTGAAAAGACCTAAACACAAAGATCAAGTTGGAGAACAAATGCACCTACTTCCTCAGGATCGCAAGGTATATATATATATGCATTTGTTATTGTGTTACTAATATTACAATAGGAAGATCTCTTGTGGTACTGTGACTCTCACCATATACAGGGGCATAACAACATAAGTCCTTCTGGCGTTACAACAAGTGGAGGTTAACTCTAGAGGCCTAGGAGAAGTCCCAATCCAAAGAGTCCATAACTTGGAACAAACCTCCAGGATAATAACCCAAGAAACAACCCGAGATAACAGAAATCATCCCTGTTCTCCAATTGCTTTGTTCTCCGCACATGAAGAATCCTTGCGCAGTGCTAACTCCGCGAATGGTTGATTATTGGGCTTGGGATTTGCATCTTCATTGTATGGTCCATCGCTAATAGATTGCATGGTCACATGTCATGAATAAAAGGAGGATAAGGATTCTTCAGTTATCTATTTATGTGGGTAGGTGTTGATCTAATCTCGCACCATTGCGATGCAGTCATCTTGTCAGCGTGTGTCCTCTACTAGGAGCCACCTCCATGCGAGGGGGAGGATGTCAGGCCCGATTAGGGTAGCCCGTCCCAGTGGTATGTAGTTATATCTCCATATCTACATAAGAGGGAACAAACATGTTAGTCATCATGAGCATAAGGGAAGAAATCAAATAAATTAACTGATTTAAGTTATAAGGCATACCTGAAGGAATAGAGCAAACCCACGCATGGTTGTCTCCTTTGTGAGACACCCAGATAGCGAAAGAGGAATGTCACTACTAGTCTCCATGCATATTCCCCCACCTTGTCCTGCTCCTTAAGTAGGGGCAAGAAGCGGAGAGTCACCATGTTGCTAGTAAAGGAGAATAACAGCTGCAAGAAAAAAAATACCAAGAATCTCCCTTTGGCCTTAGCCCCACATCCAATCTCCTCTGAGCCATCGCCATGAGGCATCCAAAAGGCACCTCATCAGTCTCCCCGCTTCCTCACTAGCTCATCCTGAGCCCTATCACCCCTTTCTATTTTTTCATGTGTCAAGGGTTATTTTCATATAACATGGGTAAGCAACAGTCTTATCTGTCACATAATCGCTCGTCAGCAGCGGGGGAGGATTTTCTTCCTTACTCCCACTTGGACTCATACTGGGGTTCATTAGAACCCTTCTCCCATTGTCGTCATCGCCACCTTGGTAGCCAGTCATATCCATTAGGCAGAGGGAGTGCAAATGAGTAATAGAAGAGGAGATCACTATGATGATCATCAGAGGGTGATTATGGGGGAGTCCCTGGAGGTGAGAGAAGAAGTTGAAATCAAATAAGAGGGAATTGAATAGAGAAGAATAAAGGGTTTGTTTTGTCAATTCAAAATTAAGCAGAAATGCCTCACATGAGTGTGTGGTTTTTATGTGTTTCATGTCACTTCAAGGTGTCACAATTCAGTTTTGAGTGCATTACTTTTTTTTGTCGCTATTCATCGTTAAGCGGTGTTGATAGTTGTCGGATAACATGGTTTTTGCAGAACTTCTAGAATTTTCATTGATTCGTGAATAATTTTGAGGATCACAATCAATTAAGGCCCTTGATTTATAGCAATTTGATCACTGGAGGGCCTGAGTTTTTGATGTTCAGTGAGATAAGACTACCTCTATTGAGTGCTTTCATGTACATTTGAGGAGAGAAGGAGCATACAATATTTCCACTGTGTCAATGCCATTTGGACATCTTGTTCATCCTCATGAGTGTCTAACTTCCTCACCTTGATAGGTTGTAGATGCAATATTATTGGGAGCTAATGCCTAGGCTTACCTACCTAGAGGTAGCATCTTAGAGGATTGTAGAGAACAAGAGCTCAATCACTTGAGTTAGAGGCCCATCTATGGCACAAATAGGGCCTTTATGCTGACTCCCTATATCAAGGCTGGCACAAAGGTGAACTTTTCTACTAGAGTGGTGTTGAGATATTTTATCCAGTCTTCTTATGACACCAACACATAGGTGTGGTTCTCCACACCTTTTCCTAGTCCTACATATCCGCACACATGTGACAGTTTGACGGTGCGTAAAGTTGCTGCTTGCTGTCATCGAGGTTGGATTAGGGATGAACCTAATATGGACTCCCAACCAGCACTCTAGGGCAATCATAGAGTCAAACAAAGGAACCGCTTGTGATTACATATGATAGTCTGAGGTATAGGTAGGCTAGAATTGCATGGAAAATTGTGTAGCCTCACCACAAGTCTGCTTTAATGTTTAGGTTTTTATATTCAAGGTAGTTCTCCTTTGATGGACATAGAGTGGCTCCATAAATGTAAATGGTGAAGGCTTGGTGATTTCTAATGTGGATACACTTCCTTACTCTAAGGCATTCAAACTCTATGATGATAATGCATGTACATTGACTCCATCTAGGGTTCTAAAAGGCATTAGAACTTGTAAATCATAGGTTATTTTATGAAGAATAGCAAATAGGTTCTATTGTGTTCACAGTGTGGGATATGACTCCTTTATTTCCTCTACTTCTCATCCTCTTCGTTTGAATGGTATTTTACATGTTCCCTCTATTTTAAAAAGCCTCTTGTCTGTAAGTCAATTTACTAGAGATCATAATGTAGTCTTTGAATTTCATCCTGACGTTGTTTTGGTTAAGGATTGTGCTATGGGGAAGGCCCTTCTCAACGTGCGTCTCAATAATGGGCTCTATCAGCTTCAACTTCCATGTCCAGGTTCTCCTCCTAGGGCGTTCATTGGCAAGCGAGCATCATCATTAGTTTGCATGAGTACTTGGGTCATCCGATGATGTGCATAGTATTAGAAGTCGTGTCTAAGCATGGTCTTCCTTAGATCGAGTCAGAGTCATGTTTGTTCTGCTTGCCAACAAGCAAAGAGTCATCGGTTTCCATTAGCTATTTCTACTAGATGTTCAAATAAACCTTTGGAGTTAGTCTTTTCAGATGTGCGGTGGATGGCCTCTGTGTCATCCTCTTTGGGTCATTGGTTTTATGTAATCTTTGTGGATGATTATAGTAAATTCACTTGGTTATTTCATCTCTTTCGCAAATTTGATGTGTTGGATGCGCTTATTCGTTTTCAACGTCATGTGGAACACTACTTTAATTTTAAAATCAAAGCCTTCCATTCCAACTAGGGTGGAGAGTATCATTCTCTATCTTGATACCTTCAGGAATAGGGGATATCACACCAGCTTTGTTGCCCACATACACCGGAGCAAAATGGCACCGTGGAATGTACACATCGCCACATTGTGGAGCCCGCCCTTGTGTTGCTCGCGGCTTCTTTGGTACCACTGAGCGATTTGGTTGAGGCTGTGACCATTTCTGTCTATCTTATTAATCGACTACCTTCATCAGGTCTTGGTCACCGCTCACCCTTAGAGCGACTATTTGGCATTGCCCCAGACTACCTCTTCCTTAGAGTTTTCGGCTATGCATGCTACCCTTGGCTATGTCCATATTTCACTACCAAATTCAATTTTCGCTCCCAACTATGTGTTTCCTTGGGCTATAATGCTAATCAACATGGTATTGGTGCTTGCACCCAAAGGCAAGAGGGATATACATCTCACCCCATGTAATTTTTGACGAGGGAAGGTTCCCCTTCATTGAAGGGGCTATCAACCCAAGCCCTTTCACTCTCTATTTGGTTGTGTCCTACCAGATGTAGGCATTCTTGGAGTGGGATTGCCGTCCACCAGCCTTCTTGCCCCTCTGCCGTCTGCATATGTTCCTATAGCACTAGCGTGGACATCATCCTCTGTTGCAGCAGCCGACCGACAACTAGCCTGTGCACGAGTTTCTAGTGTGGGGGAGAGTCTATCCTCTTAGTTCTCCACTACCGTGCCTAATCCTCGACAACGGGCTATCCAAGCCATCTATGATGTTGAGCCAATGGTGTCGCCGTCATCTTTAACTGAGCCTCTGACGTCTCCCACTGAGGGTGTGGGCTCCCTGTCATCATCTCCAATGACCTACCGGGGTTCTTCAGCCAGTTGGGCACACATCGAGACCACTGTGCCTCTGTCTACCCCTACCTCACCGACCATGGGGCCCTACCATTGTCAATGGTTTCTCTTTCCTTGGGGCCATTTACAAGCAGTGTAGGCTCCCTGCCATCCTCCCCTATGACGCCTTCCTCTTCCCCAACTGGCGGCGTTCCATCTAGGATCTTAGTGGCTTTGCAGGCTCATGTTCTGTCGCCAATAGGGGCTCCGACATCGCCAGCCTCCCCTTCTTTGGCAGACACCCTGGAGATTGCGCCTCCATCTCGCAGTCACCCCATGGTGACTCAGAGTATGGCGGCATGTGCCATGTCTGCCTCTTATCATCGTCTACCGGTGGCTCTGCTGTCTGGAGTTGACAAGCGCGTCGAGCCCTCTTGCTACATGTAGGTTGCCAAGTCCCTTGCTGGGCATATTGTAATGGGGGCAGAGTTTGATGCTCTGCTCCAGAATGGTACTTGATTGTTGGTCCCACTCACACCCTCCATGAATGTCATTGGGTGCAAGTGGGTGTTCAAGCTCAACATGATCCCCAATGGCTCCATCAACTAGCGCAAGGCACGTTTAGTGGCTAAAGGTTTTCGCCAACAACCAGGGATTGATTTCACAAAACCATTAGCTTGGTCGTAAAGATCACTACTATTCGTGTCATTCTTGCTCTTGCCATTTCTTCTGGTTGGTTGGTATGTCAGCTTGATGTTAGCAATGCTTTTCTTCACGGTGTTCTTGATGAGATAATGTTTATGGAGCAACCCTAGCCTTTGTTCATTCCCAATTCCCTTCGTATGTCTATCAGCTACACAGATCTCTTATGGGTTGAAACAAGCGGCCCGCGCCTGGTTTCAACATCTTAGCTCGCATATATTGGCCTTGGGATTTCATGGTTCAGCCACAGACACTTCTCTTTTCTTTCTTCCGCCTACTGGCCTTGTCATATTTCTCCTTGTCTATGTGGATGATATTCTCGTTATGGGAAATCAGCCCACGGTGATTGCCTCTGTTATTGAGTCTCTTCTATAACGACCCGAGATCCGAGTACCGGAAAGGAACCAGCATGACTCGAACCTCGGCCCGCCACTCACGAGCCCGAAGACTCGGAAGGGTTAAAGGATGGTGTAAGGGTACATGAGAAGTTAACATAACTGCAGAGATAGCACAATAATCTAAAAATAATGTAGGAATTAAGATAAATAATCACTAACCAGCTGCTAGGTCTAAAGTATCTCATGTCCAATATAAGTACAGTCAACAGAAAGGAAAGTACAAGTACACGGGGCATACCCCAGCTCTGGCAACTGGTGACTAACTCTGGCTACTGGAACCACGCTGAAACTCCGCCGCGTCTCTCGACGACCCTGCCTCACCTGAAAACACAGGGGTGAGCCTCATTTCATAGGCTCAGTAAGGATCCCGTAGACCCCCGCCTCGCACGAGAGAAACAAGACAGCAAGGAGCGAACGAGCACGAAAGGTAACACTACCTGGCGGGAGTACGGCAGTAGCAGCAAGCAATAATAAATAAACGGGAAAGCTCTCTACAACTAACCGTACAGAACCAACCGCGAACCGACGGGAAACCAAGTCCGTACTTGCCAGGAGACAGGAGCATCACCCACAAGAAGTAAAGCCGGATGCGTCCCCTGACATCTTACACCGCGCCTCAGTGTCTCCCTACGACGCCCCAGGCGGAGGCTGAGACACACAACAAATACCACGAACAAGGACTAGCTGAGGTCACCCTCGTCAGCGAGGGTCTGACTGCCCCCAACCACGCGTGCACACACAGACCATGCGCTCTAGGTCAGGCCCTCTAGCTGGTTCTTCCCCCTAGCCCAGACGCATGCTACAAAGACGAGGGGCCCTACGGTAACCAGCCTAAAAATCGTCTCTCCGGGTCACGCTCTCCACCACTCCCAAGTGGGTCCGCACACGCGTGCGCAGGAAAGCTACGTCTAGTGGACGGGTCACTGGAGGTAAGACTCAGACTCACGAAAACCACCGAACGGAAAGAAATGAGGTGGCGGTCCACCTGGGACTGCCCTCAGCCTGGCGGTCCTCCCTGGATTGCAAAACAGGCCTAGCGGTCTCCCTGAGACCACCAGGCTCAATCAAGCGGTCAAGCCATGACCGCAAGGTGGGTGAGCCACAGAGGGACAAACAGTCTATCGCCAGACCGCTACCCCAACCAAACGGTCCTCATCGGACCGCAAGACACAAAGAAATGGTCATGCCCTGACCGCAACCCTGCACGTGACTCCCAACGGTCGAAAACACGCACCCCGAGGGTGCTCTGACCAAACGGGGCAAACGGTCATGGGTTGGCCGCTACCCAATGGGTAGCGGTCAGTCGCGTGACCGCTTACCAGGCCTAGCGGTCCCCTGGGAGCCGCTAAGCTCAACCGACATAATAAAACGCCTAGCGGTCTCCCGAGGACCGCCAAAGGGGCCCTAGCGGTCACTGGAAGGACCGCAACCCCAACCCGAACACGAAAACGGCGGGAACGACCCAAAAACCCATTCCACGCCCCGATCATCCCCCGATGATGGGGAAATAAAGAAAAATTCATCCCCAACCCTCCTAGCATGATTCTACACCCATAGATCGGTCAAAAATCCCAAGAAATAAGAGATCCGGCGCTCAAACCCCAAATATGCGATTTCCCTTCCCGACATGAAACAATCCCCTCTCGACCTCCCCACAACCTAGAAATCACGGGGAAAGTGGAAAAGGAGGTAAGGATCCGTCCCCCTACCTCAAAGAAGCTCGAAATCTGTCGGATTGCCGCCGATCTCCAAATCTTGGCCGAACACAACTCTACTCCCCACGCCACGAGAATGGCACCGTCTCAATCACCTTGTCGCCGCCGCTGTCACCGCGCCGCCACCTTGGTCCGTAGACCTTCACCGGAGGAGGAAAGGGTGCCGCGAGGTCGGACGGGGAAGAAGCTTGCAACGGTCGGCCGGCTCACGGGGGAGGAAAGAAAGAAGAAGAAGAAAGAAGAAGGAAAAGAAAAAGAAAAATCAGAAAATACGAAAAATATGAAAAATTAGAAAAAATCATTTCCTCGATTCTCGAAACACACTCGACGCACTGTTACCATCACGGAGTAGGAGAACACAACGGTTTATCCTACACAGGGTTCCGAAGACTCGTCAGGGAAAAACATGCGTAAACCACCAAACACGCTCTGAGACCCCCGAAAGTGACTCGAAACTCACAAATTCAAATCCGAAAAATATCTGAAAAATCTGATACATTACATCTTCAGTCTAAATTTACTATTCGTGATATGGGGTCTGCTCACTTCTTTCTTGGCATACAAATCCTTCCACATAGTCAAGGGTACGCTAAGTATGTGGTTGATCTTTGACGCCAAGGTAAGATGGACAAGCAAAACCAATCTCCACACCTATGGCCATAGGGTCTCAGTCTGGATCGAGTACCACTTCTTCATCTCATCTACGACTGACCCCACTCTATATCATAGTGTGGTTGGCACTCTACAATATGTGACTCTCACTCACCCGAACGTTGCCTTTGCTGTCAATCGAGCTTGTCAGTTTATGCATTCCCCCATAGAAGAAGATTGGTCATCTGTCAAACGAATCTTGCGCTATCTCAAAGGTACAGTTGATCATGGTCTTCTCTACTATCGTGATTCTCCCCATGATCTCCATGCCTTTTGTTATGTGGATTTGGTCGGTTGTCCTGTGGACCATTGTTCCATGAGTGACTATGTTGTTTTCTTTGGTTGAAATATTATCTCTTGTAGTGCTAAGAAGTAATCCACGGTGGCCCGTTCTATTACGGAGGCTGAGTACAAGGTGACTGCTAATGCCACAATGGAAATTATATGGCTTGTATCTCTTCTTAAAGAGATTGGGTTCCTATCAAGTCTGTGCCGCAATTGTGGTGTGATAATATTGGAGCCACTTAGTGGCAAATCTAGTCTTTTATGCCAACACAAAGCATGTAGAGATAGATTATCACTTTGATGGGAATCAACACCGGCACTAACTTTTTAGTTTGCATTTGTGTCCTTTTTTTGTATTTATATCCTTGGGAAAACATGTTTGCAATTGTAAGGCTTTATAAACCACTTTGTTAGTCTTAGAAGTCTTTGGGTTTCTTTGCAAAAGGCTATGTAAGCCCTGCATGACCCTCCACCCCTTCCTCATTGGTCCAAGTGGCATCTTGGGGTCCATGTGGGGGCTGGTCAAATATCATAGGTGGCTTCTAGAAGATTGACCATTCAAGGGGACAAATGTTAAAAATAGTCCAAGATGCCCCCCTTAAGTCAAGGGGGACGCCCTCCCCTTTAATATAGATTAATCTTATTTGTATTTTATTTAATGTGGCCATTTGACCACATGGGAGAACAATGTTGAATACCCCATTTGCCCTCCCCAAAATCTAGATCTAGGGATAGATTTAGTCTTTTTTACTTTTCTATAAATCCCTTGTATTTTCTATTGTGATAGAATTAATGATGAAAAATTTGTGAAATTACCGAGAGCAAAGAAGGGTGCGCCCTCTCCTCTCTTCCCTCTCCCCCTTGCAGATGGATTTCTGCCATTCTTCTGAGGTGTGATGCCTCCCTTCCAACTCCCTTCCCGAGTGTGAAGCTCAGCGCCGCCGCCACCATCGAGCCGCCATCGCGCCGCCACCGCCATCGCCGGAGTTCTGTCTAAATCAGGATAGAACCTCAAAACCAAAATTTTATCCTTTTCTCCTATTGTCTGATCGAACCCAAACTTTGATAGTTTGCTCTCCCTGTCTCCCCTAATCTCCAGTTTACATTTCGTGTCATTTGGCCTTCGTTTGATATTTTTCCCGTATTTTTGTTCTTCCCCTCAGTAATCTGCTAGTTTGCAGATTTGCGGGATAGTGTTCTCTTGTCGTATTTTTCCCACCCCTTTAGCCCTTTCCAGAAAATCCCAAAAAATTACCAAGTGTTCCTCACGTACCCCCCCCCTTTCACTATAATTTTTATGGAGTCTAGATATTTCATTTTCCCTTCGATAAAAATTCAGTTTCAGGCAGCTCCCTTTCTGTCCTGATAGTCTGTAACCAGATCCACAGAAAAACTCGTAGTTTGTAGAGATTCCCATTTCTAATCCCTTCTCTAGATCGATGGGAAAAAATATATGTTGTAAATATTTGCGTCCTCTTTCCAACGGCACCAATCACGTCTCGATCCGCCTCCGGATCTGAGAGCAATAATTTTTTCCGCCGGGTCGCGCAAATCTATTCTGTGAACAGACCTGTAGAAGCATCAGCAAGTTAAATCTTGCAACAATATCAAATCTCAATTTCAGGAACCGCCACTTCAGGGAGTCGACTAGGGACGTCCCGCCATCGTCCCAGCCAAGTGCCGCCTTCAAAAGATCTCAAGAGGACGACGTCCCTTTGGAGGCCATTGCTTGCTGTCCGGCGAGCAGAACCGAGTCGAGCTGAGTTGGAATAGTGCCGAGTCGGACCAGCAGCCCTTCTTCGGACTGAACACCCTTCCGGCTTGCTACCCGTCAACCCAAGATCGGTCCTCCCGGGCCCACTTGTAGCCCTTTACCTCCCTGCGTGGAGTGGGCAACATAATTCACTGCTGTAACTAAATTTTTACCATTGTACCGGGAGTTACCGTACTTGGCCGGGAAGTCTTCCCCACTCCCGGAGCGTGGAGGTACACGCCACCCTCCTCGTAGGTAATTTACTTATCTCGTATATGTTTATATGCCGCTGCGAGTGATAGGTTCCTAGCTCGATATATTGATATATCGCCGCTGCGAGAGAGAGAGAGTGAGACCCATCCCGTGACCCGATCCGGGCACGAGAGAGAGCCGACCACCCTAACTCACTGCCGGTTTCTCAACCGCACACGTCCGTACGCTTCCCTCGTTAAGGGACGATCGCGAGCTTGCCTAGAGTCCAAGATCGCATATCAACTTGGAGTCGAGTCCGTTGTCCGTCCCGCATCACACTTTGTCTGGGAACATGTTGCTGTTGGGGCTTTGAGGGTTTCTTATGTTTCTACAAATGATCAACTAGCGGGTATCTCCACCAAACCATTATCCTCCTCCAAATTTCACCCTTTGTGCTCCAAACTCAATGTTATCTCCATCCTGTTGGGCTTGTGGGGGAGTATTAGTGATGGCTCATCCAACGAAGATGCAAAGCCCAAGCCCAGTAATCAATCATTCGTGGAGTCAGCACTGTGCAGGGATTCTTCACGTGCGGAGGACAGAGCAAATGGAGACCAGGGATGATTTCTGTTATCTCTCGGGGTGTTTCTTGGGTTATTATCCCGGAGGTTTGTTCCAGGTCGGGGACTCTTTGGATTGGGACTTGTCCCAGGAATCTAGAGGTTTGTTCCAGGTTTCTTGGGTATATATACATCTATCTATCTATACTATGTACTATAAGAGAATCTAACCACAGCCAACGAAGTTCCTGTTCTCCATACCGGTATCAGACAGACTCCAACGAAGTTAATGTATGAATGGATCGGATCTCGAGTCCGCTTTTCATTCGCCTGACATCAGATGTCGAGTGGGTCTAGAAGGATGTTTAATTGCTTATCTTAAATGGTAACAGCAACCGATAAACGAGCTTTATTCCAGGTCCAAATTTATATGAAATTGCTCACAATTTCATATAGCATATGATAATGGGGTTGTTAATAGATAAATGGGCACATTTAGACCTGCTCTTAACGGATCTGCATGCATGCAGCGCAATTTGTGGCTTGCGTAAAGGGAGATAAATGTTTTGGGATTTAATGTTATCTGCGAAAGTATGTCAAAAGCAACCGTGACAAAATGGGTATCTAGATGCAGCAACAAGCCCGTTTGAACTCCATAAGTTTGAGTTCGGATGTATCTGTTTATTCTAAAAACGGGCCCATTAATTTTCTGTGGAAACTTTCAAGTAAATGGACGCTCTCTTAACTCTGCTTTGTTTGGGGTTTATCCCATAATTATTCACTTTTTAGTCTAAGTTTAAGTCCTTTTGATTCGGCGGGACCAAATTTTAGTAATCCACTTAAAAATGACTTAACATAACTTAAGTCATATTAACTCATCCCACCTCTACAGGTGGGATAGTTTAATCCTATACCATGTCAAAGTAAAATATGAGATTGTTTAAGTTACTTAAATTTAACCGGATCACCTTTAATCTCTAAACAAAGCGGAGCTTAGAGTCTCTTAAAACTTAAGAATCAAGTGAATGAGGAGACCCCAACCAGACCCATTCACACCTCTGCATCAAACATTTTTATGGAATTTGATTGTGCTTTTAAGTATATTTATTGTAATGTGATCATATATTAGATGCAAAACGCGGCCACTTTATCATTTATCCAAAAAAAATTTGTAGGGTTCAATAAGAATGAAAGTGTTATGTGTCTTGGGTGTGAGTGTACCCATACCTGGCCTATTTGTATATAGTCGATTTCCTTCGATTCGAAGCCACCCAATATTGTGCTCCATCTGACCCATGGGTGGGACAACCCTAAGATTTTTAAACGATCAATTTGAGAAGGAATTTTGTTGTTTGAAACGTGGAGTGACAATGTGTTAAGGTCAATATGCTTGTCAGATTTTGATGGATTTTTAGAAAATAATAGACCCATATACAGCTGGGCACCATTAATACAATTACAAGATTTTTTTATAGATATTTTTTTTTTCAACAAAGAAGAGATAATCAAGTTCGAACTCAAAATCTCTTCGAATAAAAAACGACGACCAACCAACTGCGTTAGAAAACTGATTTAATTACAAAATTCTTAAGCTGGAAGAATGAGCGGAGGTTTCTTTATCGGAGGTTTCTTTATACGAATATATCAGATGTGATTGTTATCTAGCAAATAACATGGCCAAACCTCCTTCAAAGCTCCAAGTTTCATATAGGGATGTAAAGAATGTGATTGCTCTTGGCAGCCATTTCAAAATGATCACGCGCGTATTGATGTGTATATATATATGTATATATATATATATAATACCAGTGACATGGATATACGATTTTTCAGGATACATATAGAGTAGAACATGCAAGATTTTAAGAGTGTACGTATAATTATTACTTAGTTAATTATTTAGAGGGTTACATAAAAGCAAATGAGTTAGTTATTGATTAGATAGTCAAATAAAGACAAAATAACTTTTTTTAACTCTCTTAATTTACCTAAGATCGACTAATTAAGGTAAGCAAATTAAAGGTAGATGAGAGTACTATGGGACAACAAATGAAAACATTGGTTAGGTTCTTCGATGAATAAGTGGGCTAACTAAAACCTTCAGTTGTTTGGGATGCGAGCCTCAGTGATGTCAAGATCATGTCATTACATGCTGCGTTGTTTGGTATATATATATATATATATATATATATATATATATATATATATATATATATGCTCCAGATGTGATCACAGTGTTACACAAATTTTCATCCTTCTCAATAGGGAAAGAGAATTATAAAGTCTGTGGGGGAATATATATCCCTTGCAAGAGATGATCCTACAAATTAACTAAGTAAGTACGTAATTATCACGTAACTTGCTATTTAGAAATTCCTTAGGAGCAAAAGAATATTGATTGATTTTTATTCCAGAATATTTGAAGCGACGTCAACATGGACAATCATTTCCAGGCATTGAGCCTGGTTATAATATTTGATTCATGCATCAATAAATAGATTATGTGGGTGCATGTAACCCTCCTCGCGTGCATAGCAGTGGTCGTACTGGGATTTTCTGGTGGGGGGGGGGGGAGGGGAGAAATCTGTCACCTGGGTATTGGGTAGTGGGCGTAGTAGAGTGCGGTCGAGAGAATTGACAATCAAATCGGAACCAGACTTAAAAGTTAAACATTGTCATTGAACCGACGAAAAAGAACCGATATATTCTCTTATAGTATATAGTATGGATATAGATATATATATTTAAGGAGACATTAATTACCGGGATGAAATATGCGGACCAGAGAATGTGAGTGCGTAAACATCGATAAGATCAGGCTCCTTGGCGTCAAGCATCGAGAGACAAATTACGTCAAAAATTCGATCGACAAATAAAAATGTAGGAGAGGAATATTAATAGGAAGTCGAGAATTGATTAATTAATGTCCATTTAATGAGATTTATAAGGGATCGATGGCTGTGGTTGGAGCACAGGCCGCCACGCGCGCTCCTCCACTTTCTGTCCGTCACCTGGTCCGAGCAATATTCGAGCAGCTCCCCCCTCGGTGGATCGGCGACGCCGGACACCCCCAAAATAGCCAGCCGGCCAGTCTTAATTTTAATTCCATGCGACCAAACCCCACCCACCGAAGTAGTGAATAAAGATTTAACTCAAGCAACCAACAAGAAACGGGTAGTAATTAATACATTGACCACTCGCGAGAATAATCTTCTTCAATTCTGTATTTCATCGGTCAAGCAGAACCTCAATTCTATATTTCATCAGTCAACCAGAACCTGAGCTGGAAGATAAATTATTATCTTTGGATAAAGAGCTGGATGATAATTAAAGAAATAGCCGAGGTGTGAAACCTCGAAGGAGTGCTTGAGGTCTTATAATAGTCCCATATCGCTTAGCAACTAAAAGCTTGTCTACCTTATATATCTCTCATGTCGAGGCGAGATGTGTCTTTAGAGATATTTGATAAAATTGTATCTAATTTTATTTAGAAGCTTGTTCTTTAATTACACGAACTTCAGATGCACGAGAAAATGTAACTTATTACCTATCAACTGGCTTCACAGAACATGGCATCACCCTTGAGAGACAAAAGAATTAGGCGGTTTAAACTTTGCTCACCCTAAGTTTAAGCTTTGCCGAAGACTTAGACTCTCTAAATGCACATAAATTCATGATAAGACCTACGATAATAATGATGAATCAACTAACAAGAAACTTTATCCCCGTATAATTCAGCATGTGACATAATGAAAACATATCTGTAACATATACCATAAGAGAGTTGTAGGCGTTTTTTTTAAAACACTTTATTTGTTAGTTCACTGGTTGATCATGTGATCTCATCACTTGTCATTCATAAGAAGTTCTGAATTATTAATTCGATCTACTAAGTAAAATATAATGCATGTACAAATGTTGGATCATACTAAATTTTGAATACTTTACATATTATTGTTGTAATTTATGTTGACCAATAAGCTGGGACTACAATTAGAATGTCATCGGGGCTTAGCGATTATACTTCGTTGTTGTCTAAATCTTTATTATTTTACATAAAAAATTTTAATATAAATTCACGCGCGAAACACGTTCCTTTGACTAATATATAGGATCTTTGTGTTTAGATATTTTCACACGATCTGATGTGAACTTTGACTTGTGCAGGTGGTGTGGAGACCTCGTGTGTGAGAGGCAGACGAAGGTCAACCATGGGTGGCAGCTGACTGGCCTCATTTTGGTGCGGAGATCTGGCTCCACTGCCTCGATGCTATCGAGTCACTACATCTATAGTTAGGTCCACGAGGTGATGACTGGGACCCACCTAGGCAGTGGCACCCCTCTCAATGATTAACAGGTTAACCTGGGTCAACCGAAGCTCTTGAGCATGGCACAGACAGTAGAGACTGGAGAGAACTAAAGGGCGTGCTTACAGCTGAAGGACTAGAAGCATGGCGGTAGGGATGCAGTAGCGAGGGCAAGGGAGGCTGTGGCTGGTCTTCGGTCATAGAGATTAAACCCTTCTTTGATATAGGGATAGTTAAAATAATAGTCATCACTCGTGAGTTAATTTATCTCGAAATTTAATCTTATTTATTTTAATAGAGAATGAATTATCAATATGTGGACAACGGAGATTAACTCCTTTTTTTTTATTCCACTTATTTTAACTGTATCGAAGGATATAGAGTGAGCTAACTCTATAAAATGACTTAAATATCCCTCCTATCCCAATCTTATTATCTTTTTTTTACATTCAAAATTTACATAAATCTAATTTCTAATCTTTATGTTTAAATCTTCCTTGTTGTTAATAAACTATTTATAAATCTAACGTTATATATTTTAACTTATTTTTTATATGTGAGTGAATATAAAAGAACTATTTCTAATCTTGTTTTTAGATGTTAACCCAAGGATAACAACAAATTGGGGGCTAACAAACGAGGGATTAACACCTCACCACCGTAACAAAGTTAAAACCCTCGACCCCCATGCCCTATCCCTGCCCGCTTGCCAGTGTGATCCTTACCGTCGCCAACCACGCGTAAGTATTTAAACGTTCATATGTCTTTTTTTTTACATTTCACATATAATTATGAAAACATTTATATGCATTATTATTATTTTTACATTTCACATGTAATTATGTTGTCATGGGGAAAATATCTGCTCATAATTATTAATAAAATTAATAACTATACACAAATTTTCTTTAAAATAAATAGCCGTACACGAACTTTCTTTCAAATAAATAGCTGTATGCAAATTCAAATAAATAACTGTACACAGACTAACATATCAATACATATTATTAATAAAATTTATAGTTGTATGTAAACTTTTTAAATAAATAGGTATACACGAATTTTTCGTCAAATGTATAGCTGTACGCAAAGTCTCATTCAAATAAATACATGTACACAAATTTTCCGTTAAATAAATAGCTGTACCCAAAGTTTCATTCAAAGAAATAACCAAACACAAACTTCAGTTCAAATAAATATTCGTACACACGATTTATATGCTTTGTTTAAAGGCTAAAGTTACTAGACTATTTGCATGCTTACATGCTCGAGAGAGCAATCACCTTGTAAAAAATGGCTCCCCATGTTTTAACAGGTCTGATAAAAGTCATGCAAAAATCATACAAAAGGATGCTATCCCATGTCTAGAGGTGACAAACACTTCACTCCCTTCAAATTATCTGCCAGTATATGTCAATATTCATAGAACAAGTATGAACATCTCAAGCGCCGTTCACACCGTCGCCGATCTGAAGCAACGTAACATCAATGTCATCTCCATCCTCCACTTCAAACGGACAAAGAAAACATAATGAACTCATAGTGACGAGTCCACGGAGAAGTGGCCCTGGACTTGTAATAAATACTCATGGCTCGCAGCCAATGTAAGCAGACATGCATGAGAAATATCAATGCCTATAATTTAACTTCATTGGCTCACAAGGCCCTACCATTTCCGAGAAATTTGGATAGACCCATTAACTTCAGATGTTTATTCAACCTTCTTTGATTAGGCAACACGTAAAAATGTATAATCTATGCTGCTATCTCGAGCAGGACATCTCGAACCAAAGTAGCACAAAGATATTAAAAATTGGACAACCATGCTTACCAGAGGATAATGTGCACATTCATACTCAAATTAATGTTAGTAGTTGGGGCACATCTCAGAGAGGTGTGAATAGTTGTATCAAAAAAAATACAACGTATAAAAGTTTAAACGTTGGAACGCAACAGAAATAAAAATTTAGAAAAATGCAAGCAACGGCGGTTCAATTTGTCCTCCTTGACATAGTTACGTTTAGTCCCTTTACAACTTACAAATACTTTCACTAACCTTTTCAACCAAAGTTACATCCGCTAATTAATTCTCCATGGCCTAACTCCCCCGTTGTTCTCACGGTCACAGCAAACCAACAATCACAAAAGTGGCTTAATTTTTTCAGTAGTTTCACACATGTTAACTTTCCAGAAGTTAGTCATCCAGTTGATTTTCATGGTATCAGCAGATCAACTTAACACACTCAATGTTGGTTATCCCAGAGCAACTAGTGCTCTACACACTGTTAGTTAGATAGATTTAAGGTTTCACAGTTGCACTCCTTGAACAACAGATGGCGAAAATTGCAATGCGCCAAGAAAAAAAAATTAAATGACCAACAGGTTGAGGAGGAAGATAGTAGGAATGTTATAGATTTACATATTCCACCTCTTTAATGCTTCCCGATATGAGAGACTTCTGAGATGATGTTTTCAGTCTGATGAAGTCTCCCCTTGACTGGAATGCACAAGAAGCTTATGCTCTATGATCACTTTGTTTGCTGGAAGATGCCTGAAGATGATTAATCACTCTCCTCAATGGATTTGGTTGAGTTATTCTTGAACTCCAAGTTATTTATTGCTCTAGACTTTATTATATCCGTTAGATACATTACCTTCAATGGTCGGATCCCAGCCACAACGTTTGACAAATCTGATTGGATGTTAAGCTTCCACCAGCTTTGTGACTGTACACATGTCATTCTCAAAGTCATAGGTGAATCGGATCTTCTACTGTCAGAGATATGTTTGTTTGTCCTATTTCTTCTTTTATTCAACATACTCCCTAACTGTCATCGTCTATATGTCTGAAATAATGTTAAAAGTATCTCCTATGCAGGAGCAGAGACAAATTAAACACATTCAAAATACATGCGCAAGTGTGAGTAACATATGCAAAAATAATGTGGATTTCACATATAAAATTATATCTCACGGTATTGGATAGTGCACAAGAATATTATATAATATATTTTATACTCTCGGAGAATGGAAAAGTATTCCAACGGATCGTGTACATTTAATGTGGACATATTGTTAAGTTGACCATTCAATGCCGTAACATATGTGATTTTACTAGAAAAAAGGTGTTAGTAAGATTTTTAAAAAATAGGTATATAGTTTGCCTTTATATGCACGATACTGTAGAGTTTAACTGTTATGTAGGCGTTTCACTATATAATTTGTTGTTCAGCACAATCAACGGATATATATATATATATATATATATATATATATATATATATATATATATATATATATATATATATATATATATATATATGACTAGATCAAAAGAATTAGATATATTGTCTATTTAAAAGAAAGATTAGAGTAAAGCAATGCGGTTTTGCCTCTTGGCTAGAGTAGACGAAATATCGTATATCTAGTTGTCTACACATTCTATGTTTGCCTTTTACATTAGACGAAACATTGTTTATCTTTAGTCTTACCATTTTCTTAGATAGATGAAGTGTCGTCTATCATTTCGTCTATCGTAAAGTCCTTAGATGAGATATCGTCTATTGCTTCAACTTTTCTGAATTAGACGAAGTTTCATCTATCGTAATTTTTTTCGTTTGCCGTTTAGACGAAGTATCACATATCAACTCTTGCGTCATCTATCCTTTCTATCTTAGACGATATATCGTCTAATGTTCCATTAGACAAAGCATCGCTATGGCTGGTTTTTCTTTTTAGACAAATTATCGTTGGTCCGCTTTCTCTTAGATGATCATCGTCTAACCTTTCTTTTATTTTGTTTATGTTAAATGATGTATTGTCTAACCTAGAGACTGAGACGGAATATTGTCTATCTACTTTCACTTAGACGATATATCGTCTATCCTTCCATTTACTCTAGAGACTTTAGACATAATATGGTTTAAGTCATTAATCTATCGGTCATTCAGACGATATGTTTTCTGATCTTGCTATGTTATTTCAGATTTAAATTATATTTTGGCTAAGCGTACGGGAGACCTGTGATAAGTTAAATATGTAAATATACTTAGTCATATTTTCGTGAAAAATTGAGATATATTTATTTTATTATAAATTTAAAATAATTAATTAATTTGTGGGGAAAACATTTTCCCAACAATTAAGATGAACAAGGAAGTTTACAAATCTGCAATGCTTGTACCCCTTTTCCAAACTTTACTCCACCACCTCAAACGGTGACAGTGGCCAGTGGGTTGTCAAAAGCCAGCTGTGAAAAAGCACCACCTCCACCAAATCTGCTCATGCTTTTAGTATCTGTCAGAAAGACACCAACACTAAAGAACCTGTCAGTTAATCGTTGAACACAGGGTCAATATGACTAAATATGGTGTTCCTCATTTGAAGAGTACAAAAAATGCCTCAATTGGAATGTAGAGCAAAAAAAACAACATAAATAGGTGGGAATATTTTGGACGACGAATGGAAGGCATCTTGTCAAACAACAGAAACCAGGAGATCGAGGATGCTGGCCACCCACACCACACTGGAGAGCCGGCAGCGGAGGAGAGTGTCCGCCAACTGGAGAGCCAGGTGATCTCGTCACCTCGACATCAGATGACCCGTTGATGTCCATGTTGAAATATTTAGGTATAATCCCGTATTAGTTAAATAAGTTATAATTCATGTGTTTATGACTATGGACCTGTGTTATCTCCACATTGCGATTACATGGATTCAACATTCCAAACACACGTGCAACTAGAAGCAGAAAATTGCTAAGGAGTGACATTAATTGTAGACCAGCATGCCCCCACTTGTAGCACAGCACCATCGACATCGGCGGCACTACCGGCATGATCAGTAGCTCCGGATGACGAGCTCGGTGGAGACGGGCGAGAGCAACAGGGTAGAGTGTGGTTCCCCCTCCCCCTCGTGATGTAATAACCCCCTGCATGCATACAAGCGATCGATGTGCCCCTAATGTAACCCAAACAGTTGGATTGTGTATTTATGATATGATTTTGTTTACATGAAATGACCAGATCAGATCATGAATGATTGGGTGGGAATGAGGGATGTGAGAATATGTCTGAGAACGATCGAGTGTAAGTGAATAGATAGGACAATGATTGTAACAAATCGGCAAAATCGAAGGATCAAGAAAAAGCTCAAGAAAGAGAAGGCCCAGCAAATAAACCTCAATCTAGTGAACCTCACTCCTACCAATAGATCTGTTTTAGTACCTTGTCCAAAATAAGCAAACCACCTTGACCCCGGCCTTGGCCGGGGTCAAGTGACTAAGCATTATCAAATAGGCTGAAAAAAGTGACATGAAGGAAATGTGTGCAACATGGAAGGATGTAAATGCAAATAGGAAATAAAAGATGTGAACATGCAAAGATGCAAGTCATGCAACATGCAAATGCATTTTTTTTTATCTTGATGGTTATTTTTTTTTCACATACTCATTTTTTATGAGTTTAAATTTTGTTGACTTTTATGGGGTTTTGAAATTTCTTTTGTTTATTTTTTGGGTTTAGAGTTTTGGAATATCTGATTTGGGGGGGGGGGCATTTGAAAATATCTAATTCTTTCCAGCCTTTTTTCTTACTTTGAAAATTGACCGAAACCCAACATGTCCTTTCAAAATAAAAAACGTATGAGCAGGAGGATACTCACACTCTACCCTGTCAGTGCAGCACATGGCCCAATCTGACCTAAAGATCTAGAGTTCTCGTTCCCTTCCCTTTCGAAAAGAACTCCCTTAGGGGTGACGTGTACGAAGGGTAATGAGCCCACAATAAGCTCTGCCCCTTTTGGAGGTGTAGCCATCAGCAAATTCATCACGCATTGAGGTAGAAAGGAAGAAAACAGGGGAAAGTCTTAGCAGGGAGATTAATTAAGTGGGTAGGAATCAACTCCTGCCCCGCCCCACAACTCCTTAAAGACTCAGTTTGATTTTGAGACATGGGATTTATTTGACTTTGATTCTTAACCCTTTTTATTTATTTTGAGGGCGCACATATACGTACAACTGAGCTCACGACGTCCAATAGAGAACTATACCGTCACTCTTGTCATGCCCCTTAATCTTGGTTGCCATTTTGACTTTTATTTTGGTTCAACATTACTTTTTATGCCTTTGGCTTTTGATGGGATCCCATTTGGTACTCCTTTTATTTTGAACCTCCTTTCGTCATAGAAGAGTCGACTTGGTTACCTATCATGCTTCCCTCTCTCATATTCCTTAGCCAAATAGAAGAAGATATGGGCAGAGATCCCCCTCCTCTTGTTGTAACTTAGGCAACTACATGCTTCTGGGAGCATCGTTCAACCATAGACTATTTATTGTGACAATGTGTGCAGTGTCCCCCCGAAGGTAACCCTTCTTGACTGGGGAGGAAATTTCAAACTCTGAATACGAAGTCATCCTAGACTACATGCCACACGGACACAACTTGACCTAACGATAGAAACATTTAAGGTACAACCCATTTCCATAGATGAAAATGTTAGACCCCTTCAACATCAACTAGGGAATAAGCATTGCCCGGATTGACTTCCTTAACAATGAATGGGCCCTCTTAATTGGCTTGTAGTTTGCACATAGGGCCTCCTACTTTGTTAAAAATTCTTTTTAGGACCATGTCACCACTTTAAATTTACACCCAATGACCCTCTTTTCATAAAATCTTGTGCGTCTATTCTGATAGACACGCACATACTTAGCAACCATCAATCTCTTCTCATCCAAGTGTTTTAGTTAGATAAGTAACGCCTCTCGACGTTCGTCAAGATTAAGTTTCTTATCTAACTACACTCTTAGAGAGGGAATCAAAATCTCATATGAGAGTATTGCCTCTATACCATAGGTAACAAAATAGGGAATTTGTCGAATAGGTGTGCGGATAGAGGTCTAAGCCTACAAAGCTTCAACCAATTTCTTAGGCCAAGCAGTAAATTTATGAGATCCATAATTTCTTTTTACAATTTTAATGAGTCTTATTAGTGGCTTCAGCTTGACTATTGCCTTGTAGGTAATAAGATGATTGTTAATGATGATTGTTGATAATAATTTACTAGTGTTAATAACAAATTTCAAGGGAAAATTTTAAGTTACTTTATTGCCAATGGTGATTGTTCATGATGAAAGGTTGAACAATTAAGAAGAGATTTTGAGTTTAATTATTATTAATGATGTTAGTTAAAAAGTGAATAATTGATTGAAGTCTATAATTATTGCTAAGCATGTTCTTAAATGGGGAAAATTAATAAGAAATTCATTATTACCAATGGTCAACATCTCAAAAAATAGATTGATAATGAACAATTTTAAGATATAAAAGTTAATTAGAAGTTACATTATCACCGATCATAATTAAAGAGTCTTATTACTATTAATGATGATAAGATAAAATTATAAATTTAACAATATTGATAATCATGAGTAGTATAAATAAACATATTAACAAACCACACCAGTAAGAAAGGAATACTTTTAAAATAATAATATCATTTGCACTAAATATTATTACAAATCAAGGAAAACGTCTTAAGCAATACCTTCATTTGTCCCAATCATAATTATTAAAAAATTAATTCAATAATATTTCCATTAATAGTCACCAAGATCATCAATTAAAAATATTTCAATTCATTATTAGTGGTAACCATGATTATTAATGCTAATTAAGTATCATACCTAAGTTTAAGATTTAAAAAATTTACCCAAATCATCTTAATCCCAATCAAACGGAGAATAATACCGTATCTTGTAACCCATGATAAGATAAGAAGGGCAAAATAATCTATTTCTAATATTTATTCTAGTTCGTATCCCTATTTTTTACCAAATGAATAATAGAGATACTAATATACTTATCTCATCGCATATCAAACGCATATAAGAATAAGAATAAAGATAAATTAATTTAGAACTACTTACACCTATTCTCGTCAGAATTTATCTCGATACCAAATGAGAAGGGTCCACTTAATTCAACGTCCACAAATTAAGGGGGCTGCCAAAAATAGTCCCAATCCTCACAGAAGAGTCCCCCAAAACAGGAGAGGGAGCCCAAAGCATGTCTGTTCCCACAAAGCTCCTCCCACCATTGCATGTTTCCAGGGCACTTCCCACACCCTTTGCCGTGGAACGGGAACGGAAGTCGCCACCCAAAACGGAACGCACAAAAATCACCCCCCCCCTCCTTCCCACCCGCACACAGACATGGAGATCCCCAAACGTATCCCCTCTCCCTAAAAAAGACTCCTTTTCTATATTATTCTCCTTCCACACGCACCCAGCCACCTCTCTCTCTCTCTCTCTCGATCGACATGCACCCCACGTCCCGGTAGTTGGGTCAATATCCTTTTAGAAAACTAAGTAAAACCACACACACATTTGAAGAGAGAGAGAGAGAGAGAGAGAGAGAGAGAAAAAGAAGAGGAGGAAGAAGAAAAAGAAAGGGAGAGGGAACAACAAAGAAACCACTAAGGAGGGAGGCCTGTCATGCGAAGGCATCCCCTCCTCCCCTTGGTGCAATTCACCATGCAGAGGAGGGAAAGAGAAGACAGGAAACAGATTCCCCAGCAGTCGCCGATGATAGACGCATAGATTTTGGCCTGTGGAGAGAGCAAGCAGACCAGAATCCTCGCTCGGTGCTACCTGTTGCCCATTTGCAGACGACTTCCACGACCCTGACATGAGTCCGGGCTTCTCCGCGGCCACCGCCGGCCTGCCGCCTGTGGCGCACTGAGGAGGAGGAGGAGGAGGAGGAGGCGGCTGTGTGCGTGATGGTCCGGTTCCTCCGGCGGGGGCACAGCCTGGACAGACTGCTGCACGGCAGAAAACTCATGTTGGAGATCCCCGGGCGTCAGGCGCGGAGCCTCGTCATGGAGGCCCCGGAGGCCGACGACAAGCTGCTCTTCCGGAGCCAGGGGTCCCGGACGCCGAAGGCCCACCCCCTCGAGACCCAGCGGGTCGGCTCGGCCCTCGACCGGGTGGAGCCCAAGTCCCGGCTGTCCAAGGATGGAGCCACCGCTGTTGCTAAAGACAAGTTGCCTTCTGGTAAGCCACCAACACAGAAATGCTAATTCTATTTCTACCACCCTTAATTTTATCTACTTCAATTCTAGAATATATACACATATATATCAGTACGGATATTCCTAATATTAATTTTCTTTGGGGGGGATGAAATGATTTTAATTAAGGAAACTTTGTTTTTCCATCGTTTTGTTTTGGTATGCATGGAGATAAACTTCACATTCTGCTCATGTCCGTACGTATGCTTAATTAATTGACAATTGTGCTTGGGTGGTCTTCCAAATTTAAGATTCTGATCTTCTGATCTGTTCATGTTTCTCTCTCTCTCTCTCTCTCTCTCTCTATGTATATATATGTACTGGGTGCTGTTTCAGATGTTGAGATGATGAAGGAGAGGTTTGCCAAGCTGCTGCTGGGTGAAGACATGTCCGGTGGTGGCAAGGGAGTGTCGTCTGCTTTAGCTTTGTCCAACGCCATCACTAATCTTGCAGGTTGATTTTTCTCAGAATATTAAACATATCCATCCTTTGTCTATCGATCCCTTGTTTTTGTTTTTTCCTTCCTGTTCCTTTTTTCTGTGTGTAGGTTTCAATAATTAAGGTAGTGTCATCTCTGGATGGGGATGGTTGTAAATCTTGATCAGTTGTTCACTTCAATTTTTTTCTGCAGTTGAATTAGGCTACAAATTAAGTGAAATATCATATTTCAGAATGAAAAGGGGAAAAAAGTGTGGAGGCAGCACATTGATATATAGTTAAAACATTCCATGATAGAGAAGAATGTCCAATCCACATCAGACATCGGTGACCTGATCTATCCATTAATTCTCTGTGAATTTTAAAATTCCCTGTAAAAATTCAACCGGAACGTGCATGCAGTTCCTTCTTTCCAACTCTTTAGTTTAATCTTAACTGCAATGATGAATATATATGCACATTTCACACGATCGATAATTCCAAGTTAACTTATAATGAGAATTTTCCTTTCTTTTTCATGTGGAATAATTTGATCCAGCATCTGTGTTTGGTGAGCAATGGCGGCTAGAGCCCATGTCTTCTGAGAGGAAAGCAAGGTGGAGGAAGGAAATCGAGTGGCTCTTGTCGGTCACAGACCACATCGTAGAGTTTGTCCCTTCACAGCAAAAATCCAGCGATGGATCATCCATGGAGGTAACGAAGAAATGGATCTTCTCATCCTTCTAAATATTCCTCACTGGTCTAGATGATGATGACAGTGTTATTAACAATTAATGCCACTTAATTTATTTGCATGCATCAGAATAGCTAGCTAGCTAGCTAGGGTTTATTTCCCAAGAATCCCAACTAATTATCTTTCTCTTCTGCAGATCATGGTCACCCGTCAAAGGACTGACCTCCACATGAACATCCCCGCACTGCGCAAACTTGATTGCATGCTCATTGTAAGAACTTCTACGTACCATCACATGTTTATGCACGAGGGTTAGCTGTTTGTTCTGATGTGAAACATGATAATATTGTTGAATCCATAAAATTGCGGTGTTGAGATACACAGGCCCATGATCATAAGTACATGAACCACAGCTCATTTAATTAATACGGGACTATTGTCAAGGGGGACTATGTCTAAATATTCTAACACTCTCCCTCACGGCCAAGATGGGCCGTGGACATTAATCGGGTGGAGGTGACAAGAGGAGTTGGGCTAAGACCATGCTCTGATATCATGTTGAATCCACAAAATCGCGGTGTTGAGATACACATGCCTAGGGTCATAAACACATGAACCACAACTCATTTAATTAATACGGGACTATTGCCCAAGGAAGATTATGTCCAAATATTCCAACAAATATGCCGTAAAATATCGTATTTTCATGACAGATGAAATATGATATTTTGCGGTGTTTTACATCAAACAAAACGACTATACAAAGGAATTGAGCGCACGGCTTGACGTGGTAGTCTTACCACGTACCTCCGGTCCCTAATCCCCCCCTTTAATTAGGGGTCGGAGGTCCCCAGTTTGATCTCGGGTTCTCCCTCCCCGATAAAAACAAGTGCTTAATAGCCAAAAAAAAAAGAAGAAGAAAAAGACTGTAGAAAGGGATTAAAAGGAAGAAGGAATAGAAAAACAAATTAATGTGAGAGGTGATGAATTCTTCCAGAACGATCGATCTAGAATTAATGATCCTTCTCTTGCCCTCCTTAATTAACAGGACTACCTAGATAACTTTAAAGACCAGAATGAGTTCTGGTATGTGTCCAGAGACGAAGACGAAGGTGAGAAGGGGAATTCCCAGAGGAAGGACGACAAGTGGTGGCTGCCCAGGGTGAAGGTCCCTCCAAATGGTCTGTCTGATGTTTCCAGGAAATGGCTGCAGTTTCAGAAGGAGTCCGTCAACCAAGTGTTGAAGGCAGCCATGGCCATCAACGCTCAGGTCCTGTCTGAGATGGAGATCCCTGAAAACTACATCGAGTCCCTGCCCAAGGTATATACATATGGTCAAACATTGATTTGGAATGATCTAATTTGTTTAAACATATATTGATTTGTCAAGTATTCTTGATCTTGATCACGTATTTACAGAATCAAAATTTAAAGTCTATTCTTCTCCACAAAACACACACACACACATATATATGTATATGAATTATGCAGCTATATACGTGCAACAACCACTGTACTGATCAGGAAGTCATGCAAGTTACGTGGCTAGAAATTTGTGTGTGTTTTTTTTGTTTAACACCTGTAGATCTCTTCTTTGGAAGCAGAATGGGAGGGCGAGCCTGGGAGACTCCATCTACAAGAGCATCACGGTGGAGTCGTTCGACCCGGAGCAGTTCCTGTCCACCCTCGACCTGTCGACGGAGCACAAGATCCTGGACGTGAAGAACCGGATCGAGGCGTCCATCGTGATCTGGAAGAGGAAGATGCAGACCAAGGACAGCAAGTCCTCCTGGGGCTCCGCCGTGAGCCTGGAGAAGCGGGAGCTCTTCGAGGAGAGGGTGGAGACCATACTCGTCATGCTCAAACAGCGGTTCCCCGGCCTCCCCCAGTCCGTCCTCGACATCAGCAAGATCCAGTACAACGGGGTATAAGCAAATTAATTAACCCCCCCATCCCCCCCCCTCTCTCTCTCTCTCTCTTTGCATCTGTCTAAAATCACCTCTGTCAATCATTTAACCATATCAAACATGTGTACGTACGTAGTAATTAATTTAGTGCATGTTTAAATTTTTATTAATGCATGCATGCATGCATGCATGCATCTCAATTAAGTTGGCACAAGGTATATACTCATGCATTATTGACACTAACGGATAGCATGCACGCTGGTGTTCTTAAAAAAGGATGTTGGGCAGTCGGTCCTGGAGAGCTACTCCCGGATCCTGGAGAGCCTGGCCTTCACGGTGATGTCCCGCATTGAAGACGTCCTCTACGCCGACTCACTGGCCCAGGACCCAGCCCTCGCCGAGTCGACGACCCGGCAGCCCACGCCGCCTGACCCAGAGCCATCCCCGGAGCCGGCCAAGTTCCCCAACGCCGAGGAGGAGATAGAGAAGCTGACCGCCCTGGACACGCCGACATCCATGACCCTGTCAGACTTCATGGGTTGGCATCTGGACCAGGAAGCCGAGTCAACCGAGTTGAGTAAGAAGGACCCGGCAGATGACTCGGAGGAGGTGCCGAGTTCTGAGGATGGGAAACTCGCTGGCGAGGCCGCCAAAGTTGCGGCCGTCAAGAAGTTCTCCTACACAGAGAGCCTCGTGGGCATGAGAAGCCCAACTTCACGGCATTAATTAAGGAGGAGCTGATCTCCACAGCAATGGGAACTACAAGTAACTGGTGAGACCAGTCAATTAATTTACACGTACCTCGGTGGCAATTAATATTGTGGACCATTTTCTCCACAGTACTAATTGGGAGCAAGAAATTAATTGATGTGATCATTAGCTAGATCCCTGGTTCTGCTGTGCATGGTTTCAAGTGCTGTTTTGTATATTGTTGTCGTAGTCTTGTAGCCATATATATACTCTTCTCATTTCCCCCCTTTCTCGGTATACCTTGCCATGTAAGGTAGACAAGTGCAGGGAGAAAGTTGTGGAGGGCTAGTGCCCAGCATTTTTTCCTGGTCCATTTCGTTTTGGACTCGTGATGGTGTGGAATTGTTGTCAAAGGAGATAACCCTAGTATATACTCTCACCAGAAGATACTGATGTGTTCATGCTTATGTAATTAGAAGATGCATGGGTCATTGAAGATTTCAAAATTTTCCTCTAGTTTAATTATGAAGGTGGGAGCACACCAGTCAAAACAGCGGGGTATGTGATAACTACGACGACAACAACAACAACGGGTGAAAAAACTGTACTGCCATTCTAGAGAAAAGTTATTAACTTTCATCCAATCCACTCACTCGAATCCTAATCAAAGCTATTGAGGTTTAATCTCACATTGGATAATCTGTGGTCGTCTCTCTCTTTATCTATTGAGGATTCTCTCAACTCTCAATACCTCAATTTTGGGTTAGAGTGCAGGACTTTAACAAAACTAACATGGGAGAAAAATTAAAACTAATTAAGACTCCTCAATTACAAACTATTGTGTCCACACAGATGTCACCAAGTTTTACAAGCTCTCCTGATCAAGTGCGAAGAACTCAAATCTAGCTGAACGCTTTTACTTTGCAGATCATTATGTTCCATTAGATGTAGATATTTCTTAACCACCATGAATTTTCCGCACCTATTCAAACAATTCTAGACTCGGAACAAACATCATGAAAATAATTCCGCATCTCCAAATTGCATGGCGTCACAAGAAGGCAAATACATCTAACAATCTTCAAACGACTGTGACAAGAAGTATCAAGCAAACATATATGCCTTCTGGTGGCCCAAAGTTTTGATTAACCCAGGAGGGGGGTGAATTGAGGTTTTTTTTTAAATTAATACACAATCAATAGAAATTAATTAACCAATAAAAAAGGAGATGACAGACAATCGCACAACGAGGCACAAGATTTATAGTGGTTCGGTACAGCCACGGGCTAGCCTACATCGATCCACTCCCCAAGACCTCCTTGGGTGCTCCACTATATTAGAAATGAATCTCGCTAGCCATGCACGCACACAGGTGCTTGAGCATGCAAGCACCCCCACACACACTGCTCAATGAAGAGGAACCACACACAAACACATACACACATGCAATATAAATAGAACAAATAAGAATGAAAAGCCAATCACAAACATGCAAAGACCTGCAATTGATAGCATGCTGAATCCCCCTTTTGCAATAGAAGATTGATGGAGCTTCAAAGGGGATGATCTCTTTCAAGATGTGCCAGTGAGAGGCCCTTGGATCTGGGGTCATCCTTCAATCTGCTAGGGTTTCGTAGCCGGCCCAAATCCTCCTCAAAGTCCTCTATTTATTGTCCCAAGGCCCCCTATCCGTTGAAGATCAACAGAGAAAGTATATCCTAATAGGTGGTGTCGACACTATCAGGGTGATGTCGACACCCATATCGACACCGGCCTCGACACCAATAATTCTCTTACTGGAAGGGCCAAGTGGTATCGACACCTGTATCAGCACCTATAACAATAACACCATTAAACTAGGCTTGGCTTCTTGGGTGGTGTTGACACCCTAAGTGCAGAGCATCAAGATCCACTTAAAAATGATCAACATATGCACATCCATTCTTAAGAAAATCATATTACTAAATAATAGAGATTTATTATCATCAAAATTAATGTTGAATTGTAATAATCTCCAACTTTTTGATGATATGCTAGACTCTTTAAACAATAAGCATGAAAGTTCATGAATGTATATCAATCAAATTAGCAATGGAGGCCCAAACATCAATGGCACAATTTAAACTATGCAAACAACAAAATTAGCAATTGAGGTCCAAATGCCAATAGCACAAGTAAACTATGCACCAATATCATAAACCCTACGTCAATAAAGCATGAGTAAAGCATAAGTCACTAGCCACCACACAACAAAGCATCCATGAAGCATAAGTCACTAAGCACGACTAAACCCACATAAGTTACTTCTCCCCCTTTTGGCATCAATCACAAAAGGGAAAGGGGAAAGAACGCCTCTATGAGCCAATAAAGTTAGTTTAAGAGAAAAATGGAACATATAATCTACTAGGGTGGAGATAGCTTAAACATAACAAGTGTCATAGGATAGAAAAGGAGATGCAAGGCCAAGCATCCACCCCCAAGCTAGCCAGAGAGATGATCAGAATGCAAGATATATAGGCAGGTAAGCTCATCAATTCATGCTCTAGCATGCAATACACAATGAAAGGTTAAATTGCTCTTCCATCAATGGTAACATATGTGAGCCCAGTCAAAGCTCCCAAAACATTGCAGTAAATCCAAACCCTTGCGTTTACCAAAATCGACACCCCAAGGATGGTGTGGACACCACAAGGAGTGTGTACATGTCTTTAAGGGTAATTAGTAAGAAATGAATGTTTTGAAAATTATGGCAGCTAGTACTGTTATAAGCTATTTCAATCCATCCATGATCCGGAATTAATTATGTGAATAAGCATGAGTAGAGCATGCAAGAAACACATCAATTGACATTGCACAAGGCAAGTTCACGCCGGCTTGTAGTAAACCGATCCTCGATCAAGGGTATAGTACAAATGTCCGCCAATTGTTTATCACTACCAGTCTACCAGTGAAATTTAATTCAATATTATCTTTTTGAGCATGATCTATCAACAAGTGATGCCGATGGTTCTAGAATGTTGAATTGGATTCTTCCGAGAGATTCATTACACTTGTGTTATCGCATAAAATTGAAGCCTTAGAAAAATCACATCCATAATCCATTAATTGATGTTTTATTGGAGTAACAATCAAATCAAAATCACATTCTCATGGATGCCATAAATCAAGTGTAGGTGTATGTGCAAGATATCTAAATATTCTTTTAAGCTTAATTAAGTGTGATTCTCTAGTATCCATTTGAAATCTAACATATAATCTAGCACTAAACAAAAAATATCAGGTCTATTTGCATTTAAATGCAAAAGAGAGACGATCATATCCCTGTATAATTTTATATCTATTTTTTTTTACTATTTCCATTCATGTCCAACTTAATTAGTGAAAGTAGACATTGGTGTAGAAAATGGTTTACCCTTGCCAAGTCCAAACAACTTGAGCATCTCTTGTTTGTACTCACTTTAATTTTAAAACATAGTATTTTTGCATTGCTTGATTTGTAATATGAGGAAGTAGTTCAATTCTCTCGTTAACTCATCTCAAACTCTCCCTAAGTACATATCTGGGGAAATCTCTTGACATGTATCGCTAATTACATATCATTGCCTTTATGCTTAATAATTAATGAGGCTGTGTCTCACCACTCCCCTACAAAAGCCTTTAAATACATAACAAAACAACTAAAGTCCCTCGTACGAACACGAGGGACTTGCTTTAAACAATAAAGAGCCTTTTTAAGTTTGAAAGCATGATTAGAAAATTTCTAATTTTCAAAATTGAACGATTGTTTCACATAGAGTTTTTTTGATAAAATTATTTAAGAAATCACTTTTTACATCTATTTGATACAACGTGTAATTTCTATAGCTTGTAAAAGTCAATAATAATCTAATAACTTCTAATCTAATAACTTGAGCAAAAATTTCATCAAAATTGATGCATTCATCTTAACAATAGTCTTAAGAAACTAATCACGCCGTATTCTTTACTACCCCATCCATCTCGTTCAATTTTTTTAGAAAATTCATTTAGTTTCAATGACTGAGTGGTCCTCGAAACACAATACCAAAGTCTAAACCTCGTTCTGCTCAAATAATTGGTTAAGTTACTTATGCCATCCAATGTTCATCAAGAAGGGTTTCAATGATTGATTTAAGTTCAATATAAGAAATAAAAGCAAACATACCAAGATTAGGTTTAAAAGAATATCGTGTACGCCTACCTTCAGTAGCTTCACCTATAATGTTACCCTTGGGGTGACTTTTCATAATTTTCCATTCCTTCTTGACCAACCCTTTGGGAGTTTATGGAATGACTTGCAAGTCTTCAATGGGAACATTATGCTCATATTTACACATCTTGGTTGAGAGATCATCAAGCTCTTCTTTCTAAGGAATAGTAAGATCTTCCATGCATTTCTCGATCTTCTCTACGTACATCCTCATCATCATCAATAGTATTCCTTCTCACAAAGGGGTTACCTTTATCAAAGACAATATGTATACTTTCAACTACTAAAGTCTTTTTATCAGACACTCTATATACTTTGGACTCTATATGCTTTAGACTCTAAATATAGTCAAGAAATATACATTCATCGCTTCTTGCTGCAAACTTACCTAAATGATCTTTCCTGTTATTAAGAATAAAGTATTTACGTCCGAATGGCCTCAAATGTGAGATATTTAGCTTCTTACCATTGAAGAGTTCCTAAGGAGTTTTTTTCAAAATAAGTCTAATCCAGGAACGGTTAGTAACATTTATAACATTTGCCCAAAAATAAGAAGGTAAATCATTCTCATAAAGCATGGTCCTTGCCATGTCAACTAAAATCCTATTCTTTCTTTTCACCACTCTATTTTGTTGTGAGTGTTCTAAGAGCTATGAAATTATTGCCAAAGTCATTTTCCTTAAAAAATAAAGGAAATAAAAGATTTTCAAATTACTTACTCTGATCACTTCGAATCATGGTGATTGTATATCCTTTTATATTTTTAACCTTCTTGCAAAACTTAGTAGATTATATTAGAGCATCATTGTTATGTGATAAAAAAACTCATGTAATTCTAGAAAAATCATCTACTATAAACCATAACTTTTACCTCCTAAGCTGATCGTTCTAGTTGGACCAAACAAATCTAAGAGGAGCAATTAAAGAGGTCTATATTAAGAGACAATATTTTTAGATTTAAATGATACTTTAGTTTACTTACCTTTGGCATATGCATCGTATGCCTTATCAAACTCAAATTTTCTTTCAAGTAATGTTTCTTGCACCGCTCGACGGTGCAAAAGTTTTTATTTTTCTTAAAAAAAATGAGTGGGGCCCAAAGTGTAACGACCCGAGAATCCGATTACCGGGAAGGCCCGATAACCCGAGACTCGCACCGCCGCCCACGAGCCGGGAGGGCTCGGAAGGGCTAAAAGGAGTGTGGAGGCACAAAGAAATAGAAAATAAAGCATGACAAAATAACAATTAACAGAAATAAATAAACAACTACAACAGAGTCCAGTCCGACAGAAAGTACAGTCTAAAGCAGTAAAGCGTACCACGTGCCAAGTGAACACTCGGCCCGGCAAGCTGGCAACTGAGAACCTCCGCTCCGCACCCTCGAACCTCGAGGAAGAACCGCCACACCTGAAAAGCAGGGAATGAGTCTCCAAAACAGAGACTCAGCAGGGATCCCGCGGAACCCCAACCGGAAACGACGGCGGTAGCGGAAAGGAGAGCTACAACTACAGCAGGAACAGCAAACCGGTGGCCGGTCAAAAATTCGGCACTACAGCTACTCCTACTGTACCGGAAGGTACACCTCGATCTCGCAGACGAAGCTACCAAACCACGCTAGTACCGCCTACCGAAGTAACAACACACGGCAACCACGCCGTAGAGGCCTGTCCCCCGGACAGCCAACCTGGACACGCTGTCCAAGGTGCAACCCCGACCATCCGATCGCGGGTACCGCACCACAAGACGCCACCTCGGTAAAGCCACCAGCACTAGTCTCACGGCGCGAAAACCAACACACGCGTCACGGTGAAACAACCGAAAACTCAACGGTCAACACGACCGAAAACTCGAAGGTCAAAGTCACAGAAACTGACAGTCTGTCACTCCCAACTCGACAGGAGTACCACCCACTAGAAGCACAGCCGGTAGCGTCCCCTGACGTCTTACACCGCACCGCAGGTGAACCGCCTGACGTGGTAGGTCCTACCCGAGGCGCGAACACCGTACAAGTAACCACAAACAAGTAACTAGCTGGGGTCACGCCCATCGACGTGGGTCCAACCGCCCCCAACCACGTGTGCACACACAGAGCTTGCATCACTAGGTCTGGTCCTCTGACCGGTTTTCCCCCGTAGCCGGACTCTGGCTACCGACGAGGGGCCTACGGTAACCGGTCCACAAACCGTCTCAAAGGTGAATGCCCGTACACCACTCCCAGGTGAGACCAGCACCTCGTACTGGTGGGCTACGACTAGTGGAGGGTCACTGAAGGAGTAGACTCTCAAGTCAACGGAAAACAACGTCCGAATCCGACGACGTACGGGGACCACCCCACGCACCGGCCCCGTCGCACGGTGACCATAGTCGGAGAAGAAACAGGACTCACAGTCCACGGCCACGCACGCACCATGCGCTAGAGTCGAGAAAACTCAAGTGGCACTAAGCCACTAGACTCTGGACAGTCCTCTAAACGCACTACAGTCAACGGTCCTTGAGTTACAAGACTCGGGGTCAAGACCGTTGCACGCAACAGCACAAGGCCATCAATCTAGTCCAATCTCTAGGTCTAAAACCACGGTAGCACGAGTACCGAGACAACACACGAGTCGCCAAGACCACTCCCTCGGGAAGGGAACGCAAGGGACTAAGGCCACTCACACGGGCCACACGAAAAACACAGAAGCACGATTCCCAAGGCAGCACGCAAGCCGCCACGATGATTTCCCATCTTGAAGCAAGCGGGAAACCTCCAGCCCCAGGCCGGACAACTGGACTCACAGTCCAAGGCCAAACACATGGCCCACACGGGAATCGCCTTCCAAAGGAACCCACGATATGCGGGGGAGACCCCACCGCACACACACCGACACACGGTGACTCGATCAAGCGTAACACGAAAGCCCGGAATACATGGGGTCACCCGGACCCACCACACCGATGGGCACGCTGAATCGAGGTAACACGGTCCCTCCCGACACCCCAAAAATAAGGACACAGAACCCATGGGGTGTCCAGGATACTCACAAGGCCGGAGGTCGACCACTGGGTCCCAACCGGGTCGACCGGAGACCAACACAATGCGAACGGACGCTAAAAGGTCACCCGGACCCTTAAGCGCACGGGCACGTAAAACGAGGTAAACGGAACCTCCAGACACCCCAAAACACGGTCACGGAACTCCACTGGGTGTCCAAGGCACACACGGCCCAAGGGGAGCACGATCAGCCGCAGACCGCCCGCCCCGGGCAGCCCGGCTGGTCCCTCCAAGAACGCGCTACACGTGCATAGCGCGTTCAGCCAGAACGCGCTATACGTGCCTAGCGCGTTCAACACGAACGCGCTTCATGACCATAGCGCGACCAGGCCAGGTCGCGCTATGATCCTATAGCGCGACAACCAGAACGCGTTGGGGCCGTAAGGCGCGACCCAAACCGCCTTACTGTTCATCTTCTCCGATGAACGCGCCCTGTCGGGGCAGCGCGACCTTCAAGAACGCGCTACCCAAGGCTAGCGCGTTCTCAGTCCGTGCCCGAAAACGGTGGAAACCGCGGGAAAAGCTGTGCCACGCCCCGTTCACCCCCAGGTGAAGGGGAAACAAAAGGGGAAACCTTCCCCAAGCCCCTAGGCATGCATCTAAACCCTTGGATCGCCCAAAAACACCATAAAACGGGAGATCCGGCTCACACCCCAAAAATATGCATTTTGCCCAAAACGCCCCGTTTAGCCCGCTCGGCTCACCACGGCCTACGAAACTCGCGAGAAAGGAAGTACACGGGCTGAGGGTCCATCACCCTACCTCCACAGAAGATTACGCGCACCGTGGACGCCGATCCACGAAGAAAACGCCGTTGAAGCCTCGCCGTTCCACGAACTCTCGGCCGAGCTTCCACGCGCCTCCACCGCCTCGATCCTCATCCATCCTCGCCCGTGCCTCGCCCGCGCCGTCCCCGCCTCGCCCATGCTCCGCCCCGTCGGCCGCCGGAGAGAGAGGGAGAGAGGAGAGAGCGTGAGAAGAGAGAGGGAGAGAAATGAGAAATGAGAGGGGGAGAGAGAGAAAAAGCTATTTATAGGAAAATCCAGAAAATCGAAAAAATCCAGAAAATAGAAATTTACACCCTCGCGATCCTCGGAGCGCACCGATCGCAACGGTACCACTCGCGCCCAGGTGAACGGCCTGGTTCACCCGCAACGAGCTTCCGAAGGGAAAGCCGAAACCCACGCCGGGAATCAGAAAACACACGAGGAAAAAGCCGCGGAACGCCTCCGGACCTCCGAAACGACTCCGGATCGCGCCGATCCGAACACGAAAGATGTCCGAAACGAAATTTCGGACACAACAGAGTCGGACACTCCAAGAAACCAGATCCGGGACCCATGAACGAGGATCCAAAAAACCCGGGGCATTATAGCCCTCCCCCTTAAAGGAATTTCGTCCTCGAAATTCACGACCAATCACGAAGTCCCAGGGGAAGAACACTGAATCAACTGACACGCTGTCAGAGCCCCAACACAGAAATCTCGATTCTCACGAAAACACGGATCCTGAGGGACACCGCCAGACTTACAATCACAAGCAACACCTCGCTCCTCGCGCCGAGCACACAGGCCAACAGAGCAGGCATATAGCAAAGGACACAGTCCGACATCACCTCAGACAACGCGAGAATCCACCATGGCGCCGCAGCCACGATCTCGCTCACCGAGGAATCACAACCCTCGACACGAGCAACAGCTACCGATCCAACCTATGGTCGGCTGACAAATTGCACAACAGCTTCGCAGCCAGCTGACAGATCGCATACCCTCCTCAAGGGAGAAACCAAAACAGAGCCTCCACCAGCTCAAGCAGTCATCTCAGCAGACTGCAACCAGCTCATCGGCTCAACACCAAGAAACACCCCACACGTGGCAAGCCGAAAGCCGGACACAACACTGTGCCAACTCTTGTCAGAAGACAAACTTCGACAAAGCCCAGATCCCGTCCGGGAAGGCACATCACAAAAACGACCACCAGAGGTCTCGCTGGCACACGGCTCTCGCCACGCTCGAGCCCCAACAACCAGCATCTTGTCTGTGAAAAGACCACACGCCGACGGTCACCAACCGCTCGCTCAGGTTCTTCCTTCTTTCCTGGTCCTCCACCGGGTCCAAAGGAAATATTCCAAACCTCAGCAAGCCATCCGTCGACTCACACACAGACTGATGCCGCATCTCGAGCAGCACTCCTCTTGGACACCGCATCCGAGCTCGAACATCGCTCCAACTCGACCCTCTCGGGGAGCACGACGAAACCAAATGACGGATCCTGGTGTCTTCAATCATCACCTCACTGGACTCAGACTCACAGGGGAATTACCCCATGCTGGTCACCAAACCAGGGATAACCATGCGACACCAATGTCCTATCAGGGACCACCAAGCCGACGCCAACCTCACGGGAGGCCTTCGCCCTAAGGCGTCACTCCTCCATCTAGTCTCATCAAATCCTTCGATCAATCCAAGTGGACACCCGCCAATCCCGATTCTGCCCTTACCACAGAGCCACGGGACACCACCTGAACAGTGCTCACGGCGACCTGGTCGCCGACACCACGACCAAAGCACTTTGGGTCCCCGATCGATTATACATCTCACCGCCACAATTCGACAAGACCGTAAAGCCAACAGACGCTGCTGTGGTCGGTCACACGGTTAGGCTCACCAGCCACTCACAGCCGCCAACCGGGACCCATAGTCTGCCAGAGACCACATCCTCAAAGCACGATCTCAACCGAGGACAAGATTGGGAACACAAGTCAGACACCAAGCCACCGACTCTAACCAACACGTCCTCGACCTCCGTCAGGCGACATCCTCAACAACCTCATCCAGGTCCAATACCGACGCCTGACACGGCTTCCAACACAGGAACAGGGTACTCATGCGACACACTAGCCAGCACATTCCCCAACACTCCATCCTGCCAGTGCCAACAACTATGACTTCTCAGGCAACGGCACGGCAACAACACGTTTCACACCGAGGAACCAATCCTCCGATGCTCAACGCAAACTCAGGAATCCGCCCGTAGCAACCAACGCTACGATCCTGAACCAGTGGGTTACAAGCCCACCACGCTCCCGCTGCGCACTCAGATTCGCGCGCACAGCCGAGAAAGCAAACATCGCCCAACCAGCACTCGTCCCTCCGGAAAAGCGCCAGCACACCCTCACACAACAAGGGAATGGGCACGACTTCTCACAGGCAACCACCTTGCCAAGACAAGGAGCACGTCTCGCACGGACTTCATGGCATACAAGGCCAACCAATCCGAACACGCAATGCAAGACGACGAACCTTAGCCGAACGCAATCTCTCCAACCAAAGGAGAAACCAGCGCACTTTCGACCAACGGATGAACTCCACGCTCAACCTGACCTCAAACCTCGCGCATGCCGGAAACAACACCATCCAGCACCAAGGAAAACCATCGCTTCCATCAGGTCAGCGCCTCCGACACACTCGACGAGTGTCACGTCGGACCACAATCACAGCATCTCTCGATGCACCACCGCTGCAATCCCTCGAACTGCAACACGGCATGCCAAGAGCCGCAACACGAGCCATAACAACAACCGTCGACGGTCATCCTCGAGTCCCGAAACTCACCGCGGAACCTTCACATCTCAAGCCAACTCCAAGGCGAACACAACCCAATCGCACACAAGAGCGCAGGAGCAAGACTTACTGGGACACCACAACCCAATCCTACCTCGAAATCCGTAAAACAACCGGGACCGACACGTCATTTCTGACGCCACAGAGCACGACAAGATCATCAGGCTCGACGAAACAGCCGCTCACCGAGAAGATATTCCGCTCACCCGCACTTCTCGATCAGAACACCTCAGGGGCTGGACAAACCTCAAGCTGGAGTGGCCAAAACCGACAGCAGCTCCCTCAGAGCGCGCTCACGGCCACTTAACCACGAACAGTCCTCTCCAGCCACCTGACCACGCCGCAGGTTCCTCGAACGCAGCACCGCGAGCTCACGCCTGCCAGCAACCTCTGCCCAACGCAGCACAACCAGGGCCACCACCGATGAGGGAGAAGGCTCTCAACCTCAATCCTTAGACCCCATGCTGGCACGAAAGTCGCGGACAGCAACCACCTTCACAGCGCCGCACAGCGCACTCAAGCTCTCAAGCGAGAAACTAGGCGGAAAGCGAACACAAAACCATAAGCCAGCTGCCGACTGTACTGGACCTTATGGACTCTGATCATTGTAATATTTCGAATTCCTATGTACGTCCACAACCACCGCTCTGATACCAACTGTAACGACCCGAGAATCCGATTACCGGGAAGGCCCGATAACCCGAGACTCGCACCGCCGCCCACGAGCCGGGAGGGCTCGGAAGGGCTAAAAGGAGTGTGGAGGCACAAAGAAATAGAAAATAAAGCAGGACAAAACAACAATTAACAGAAATAAATAAACAACTACAACAGAGTCCAGTCCGACAGAAAGTACAGTCTAAAGTAGTAAAGCGTACCACGTGCCAAGTGAACACTCGGCCCGGCAAGCTGGCAACTGAGAACCTCCGCTCCGCACCCTCGAACCTCGAGGAAGAACCGCCACACCTGAAAAGCAGGGAATGAGTCTCCAAAACAGAGACTCAGCAGGGATCCCGCGGAACCCCAACCGGAAACGACGGCGGTAGCGGAAAGGAGAGTTACAACTACAGCAGGAACAGCAAACCAGTGGCCGGTCAAAAACTCGGCACTACAGCTACTCCTACTGCCAGAAGGCAGACCTCGATCACGCAGTCGAAGCTACCAAACCACGCTAGTACCGCCTACCGAAGTAACAACACACGGCAACCACGCCGTAGAGGCCTGTCCCCCGGACAGCCAACCTGGACACGCTGTCCAAGGTGCAACCCCGACCATCCGATCGCGGGTACCGCACAACAAGACCCAACCTCGGTAAAGCCACTAGCACTAGTCTCACGGCGCGAAAACCAACACACGCGTCACGGTGAAACAACCGAAAACTCAACGGTCGACACGACCGAAAACCCGAAGGTCAAAGTCACAGAAACTGACAGTCTGTCACTCCCAACTCGACAGGAGTACCACTCACTAGAAGCACAGCCGGTAGCGTCCCCTGACGTCTTACACCGCACCGCAGGTGAACCGCCTGACGTGGTAGGTCCTACCCGAGGCGCGAACACCGTACAAGTAACCACAAACAAGTAACTAGCTGGGGTCACGCCCGTCGACGTGGGTCCAACCGCCCCCAACCACGTGTGCACACACAGACCTTGCGTCACTAGGTTTGGTCCTCTGACCGGTTTTCCCCCGTAGCCGGACTCTGGCTACCGACGAGGGGCCTACGATAACCGGTCCACAAACCGTCTCAAAGGTGAATGCCCGTACACCACTCCCAGGTGAGACCAGCACCTCGTACTGGTGGGCTACGACTAGTGGAGGGTCACTGAAGGAGTAGACTCTCAAGTCAACGGAAAACAACGTCCGAATCCGACGACGTACGGGGACCACCCCACGTACCGGCCCCGTCGCACGGTGACCACAGTCGGAGAAGAAACGGGACTCACAGTCCACGGCCACGCACGCACCGTGCGCTAGAGTCGAGAAAACTCAAGTGGCACTAAGCCACTAGACTCTGGACAGTCCTCTAAACGCACTACAGTCAACGGTCCTTGAGTCACAAGACTCGGGGTCAAGACCGTTGCACGCAACAGCACAAGGCCATCAATCTAGTCCAATCTCTAGGTCTAAAACCACGGTAGCACGAGTACCGAGACAACACACGAGTCGTCAAGACCACTCCCTCGGGAAGGGAACGCAAGGGACTAAGGCCACTCACACGGGCCACACGAAAATAACACAGAAGCACGATTCCCAAGGCAGCACGCAAGCCGCCACGATGATTTCCCATCTTGAAGCAAGCGGGAAACCTCCAGCCCCAGGCCGGACAACTGGACTCACTGTCCAAGGCCAAACACATGGCCCACACGGGAATCGCCTTCCAAAGGAACCCACGATATGCGGGGGAGACCCCACCGCACACACACCGACACACGGTGACTCGATCAAGCGTAACACGAAAGCCCGGAATACATGGGGTCACCCGGACCCACCACAACGATGGGCACGCGGATCGAGGTAACACGGTCCCTCCCGACACCCCAAAAATAAGGACACGGAACCCATGGGGTGTCCAGGATACTCACAAGGCCGGAGGTCGACCACTGGGTCCCAACCGGGTCGACCGGAGACCAACACAATGCGAACGGACGCTAAAAGGTCACCCGGACCCTTAAGCGCACGGGCACGTAAAACGAGGTAAACGGAACCTCCAGACACCCCAAAACACGGTCACGGAACTCCACTGGGTGTCCAAGGCACACACGGCCCAAGGTGAGCACGATCAGCCGCAGACCGCCCGCCCCGGGCAGCCCGGCTGGTCCCTCCAAGAACGCGCTACACGTGCATAGCGCGTTCAGCCAGAACGCGCTATACGTGCCTAGCGCGTTCAACACGAACGCGCTTCATGACCATAGCGCGACCAGGCCAGGTCGCGCTATGATCCTATAGCGCGACAACCAGAACGCGCTGGGGCCGTAAGGCGCGACCCAAACTGCCTTACTGTTCATCTTCTCCGATGAACTCGCCATGTCGGGGCAGCGCGACCTTCAAGAACGCGCTACCCAGGGCTAGCGCGTTCTCAGTCCGTGCCCGAAAACGGTGGAAACCGCGGGAAAAGCCATGCCACGCCCCGTTTCCGGGAAAACCCAGGTGAAGGGGAAACAAAAGGGGAAACCTTCCCCAAGCCCCTAGGCATGCATCTAAACCCCTGGATCGCCCAAAAACACCATAAAACGGGAGATTCGGCTCACACCCCAAAAACATGCATTTTGCCCAAAACGCCCCGTTTAGCCCGCTCGGCTCACCACGGCCTACGAAACTCGCGGGAAAGGAAGTACACGGGCTGAGGGTCCATCACCCTACCTCCACCGAAGATTACGCGCACCGTGGACGCCGATCCACGAAGAAAACGCCGTTGAAGCCTCGCCGTTCCACGAACTCACGGCCGAGCTTCCACGCACCTCCACCGCCTCGATCCTCATCCATCCTCGCCCGTGCCTCGCCCGCGCCGTCCCCGCCTCGCCCATGCTCCGCCCCGTCGGCCGCCGGAGAGAGAGGGAGAGAGGAGAGAGCGTGAGAAGAGAGAGGGAGAGAAATGAGAAATGAGAGGGGGAGAGAGAGAAAAAGCTATTTATAGGAAAATCCGAAAAATCGAAAAAATCCAAAAAAATAGAAAATTACACCATCGTGATCCTCGGAGCGCACCGATCGCAACAGTACCACTCGAGCCCAGGTGAACGGCCTGGTTCACCCGCAACGAGGTTCCGAAGGGAAAGCCGAAACCCACGCCGGGAATCGGAAAACACACGAGGAAAAAGCCGCGGAACGCCTCCGGGCCTCCGAAACGACTCCGGATCGCGCCGATCCGAACACGAAAGATGTCCGAAACGAAATTTCGGACACAACGGAGTCGGACACTCCAAGAAACCAGATCCGGGACCCACGAACGAGGATCCGAAAAACCTGGGACATTACACAAAGTCTCCTATCTTTATGTTGGGCTCAAGTCTCAAAGATTTTTTACCTTACACCCAAGGAAAAAAACCTCTTGTGAACGGTGCAATTTTTAAAATTGTACTATTCATAGGGTTTTTATGTTCTTTTCTCTTCCCTTGTGGAGCAAGTAAGAGGAGACTTGAGCCCCACTCCAAGATAAGGAACCTTGGGCCCCACTTTAAATTTTTTTTAAAAAAATGCACCGCCGAGGGGTGCAGGAAGCATTACTCTTTCCTTTTAGGCAAACTAGAGACCAAGTCATATCTTGGACAAGATGTCCACGCTAGATGATGGGAATCAATACCGAGCACTAACATTTTATTTTTGTATTTGTATCCTTTTTGTTTACATTTATATCCTTGGGTTAATTGGGTTGCAATTGTAAGGTATTATAAGCCAATTTGTTAGTCTTTAGGAATCTTTGGGTTTCTATATAAAATGCCAGTAGGTCCAGCAGGGTCCCCCACCCTCTTTCCCATTGGTCCACCTAGGATCATGGGCCATGTGGGGCTGGTTCAAAGTCTAAGATTGGACTTGGACCAAGGAGACAAGAAGGAGGAGAATTCAAAATTCTCCTCCCATTTTCAAAGGGGCGCCCCCCCTTTAATATTGTTTATTCATGTTGTATTTTTTTATTTTGGTCATTTGACCACATGGGGGATTAATTATCCCATACCTTATTTGCCCCTCTCTAACCGTAGATCTGAGGGTAGTTTATGTCTTTTTTTCATTTCTATATAACCTATGTATTTTGTGAATTCCATAGCAATTAATGAAGAAAATCTCATTTTTTTACTCAAGAGCCAAGGGCGTAGCCCCCTCTCTCCTCTCTTCCCCTTGGAGCTATGAAAGCTCAAATTTTCAGAGGTGTGAAGCCTCCCCATCACCCCCTCTCTGAGTGAGAAGCTCAGCACCGCCGCCGCCATCGAGCCGCCATCGCACCACCACCGCCGCCTCATCGGAATTCTATCCACCCCTAGACAAAAGCTTGAAGCCGGATTTTTGTCTCCCAATCAGGAGATCTGTTTGACCTCAAATTTTGAGAGTTTGTTCTTCCTGTCATCCCCCATCCCCAGTTCAAATTTCGTGTCATTTCGCCTTCATTTAGTATTTTTCCAGTAATTAATTTTTCCCCCCAGTAATCTGTCAGTTTGCAGATCTGCGGGACAGTGTCTTGTTGTTGTATTTTTCCCGCCCCCTTAGCCTTCTCTAAAAATTCCCAAAAAAATCATACGTGTTCCTCACATCCTCCTCTTCCACCCATAATTTTCCCAGAGTCTAGATCCATCGTTTTTATTTCAGTCAAAATTCAGTCTCAGGCAGATCCTGCTCTGTCCTGATTGTCTGTAATCCGAGCCAGCAGAAATACCTAGGGAACAATCATTTTCATTTCTAATCCGTCTACTGGATGGATATGAAATAATTATATGTTGTAGCCCTTCGATCCTCTATCCAACAGCGTCGATCTCGCCTCGATCCGACACCGGATCTGGGCGAAACAATTCTTTTCGCCGGGTCGCGCAAACATGTTCCGTAAACAGGCCAGCAAAGGCAGCAGCAAGTTAATTCTTGCAAAATTACTTCAGCGTCGATTCAGCCGCCACCGATCTCGGGGAACGAAGAGGAGTCTTCCACCGACGTCCCAACCAGCCGCCGTGATCAGAAGGTGACCGGAAGCCGCCGTCCCACAAGTCGAGTTCGATTGCTGTCCAGCGAGTTGGAACAGTACCGAGTCGGACTAGCATCCCGCCTCCGATCCGAGAGCCCTTCCGGCTTGCTGCATGTCAACCCGAGACCGCTACTCTTGGACCCCACTGTAGCCCTTTACCTCCCTGCGTGGAGTGGGCATAGAAATTCACTTCTGTAATTAATTACATTTACTGTACTGGGAGTTACGATCTTGGCCGGGGTCGTCTTCCCCACGCCAGGAGCGTGGAGGTACGTTTCCGCTCCTTCGTTGATGCATTTGCTTATCTCGTATATTTTTGGAATACCGCTGCATGAGCGATTGTTAGAATATTAGATAGTTCAAATTTCATAGCCGCTACGAGCGAGTGAGTGGAACCCGTCCCGTGACTCGATCCGAGCACGCGAAAAAGCCGATACCCGAGACTCATTGCCGGTTTCTCAACCGCGCACATCCGCACGTTTCCCTCGCTTAGGCACGTCCGTGAGCTAGAGTCCCAGGTTCGCGTCCCGTCCCGCATCAAATTGGTATCAGAGCTAAGTTCAGTCTAGGGTAGTCCGTTAGTCGGTCCAAGGTGTCGCATTACATTCCTATACCCGGTATATCAAAAGGTGTTCCCGGAATGATAGGTTACGCCTATCGGGAAGGTAGCACACTTGCGTGAGTGCGATCTTCGGATCAAACCTCCGCCATATACCGGATACTGGTTGAGTCTAGATTTGTAGTCGAGTCTGTATTCCAACTTTACATTGTTGTTTAGGGTCGTGTCTAGTGTCTTGTCACCAAGTGTCGATATGGCCATCCTATAGCTCCCCGTGTCCCATGGATCCCCAAAAGCCCACGTCGTATGAATGGTGGCGACACACCCAAGTATGGGAACCCAACCCTTCCACCTACGTATGCCCGAAGTCCCGGACTTCTATGGCTCCAAAGTCTCGAGCGACTACCTAAAGTGGGAAGCCTCTATGGACAACTACTTTGAGTGTTACATTATGTCCGATGCCATGGAAGTTGATTTTGCCACAAAGCGGCTTTTTCACGAAGCCGCCGAAAAATGGAGAGACATAGAATGTTTGAGGGAAAATAGGAGGTAATGGCCTATAGAGTCCTGGCGTGAGATGAAGGGCGAGCTTAGAAGGGTCTACCTACCCGGCCCAGTCACCTCCAACCGACCCCACCCAGTCACCTCCAACCAAGTGGGTCATAGTCGGAGGCAAAGAGCCCCGTACGTAGATGAGCCTAGACCCAAGACTAGGCCAATTGAACATGAGAAAACCCACCATGATGCCCCTAGTCCAAACCGCACCTTAGACGACCTCGTGCAAATATTTATGGACCGGATGGATAGGAGGGATAGGATATTGGCACGACTCCTGCCCGAGCCTAAGGAGGTAGTAGCCGGTAGTCTGAACCCGGTGCTGTCTACGGAGTCCCCAATTTCATGCGGGATGGGACGCGAACCTGGGACTCTAGCTCGCGGACGTCCCTATGCGAGGGAAACGCGTGGATCTGTGCGGTTGAGAAATCGGTAATGAGTCTCGGGTATTGGCTTTTCCGCGTGATCGGATCGAGTCACGGGACGGGTTACACTCACTCTGTAACGCCCCAGGTTTTTTTGGATTATTTATCGGGTCAGGATCTGTGAGTTTCGGATCGTTTTGCGGTTCCCGGATTGAGTTTTTCGGTTTACGCGTGTTTTTATCTGTCGGAACTATGGAACGCCGTGCAAGGTGCACCGGTGCGTTCTCCGACTCCGGGACGGTACCACTGAGTTATGCGTTTTTCGAGGATCGTGGGGAGCATTTTTCCCAATTTTTGGTATTTTCTGGATTTTCTGAATTTTTCAATATAAACCCGCCCACCCCTCTCTCTCCTCTCATTTCTCACTCTCTCCCTCTCTCTCTTCTCCCACGCTCTCCTCTCACTCTCTCTTCTCCGGCGATCGACGGACCGAGGCGGGGGCGAGGCGGGGCAACGTCGGCGAGCAGGACGGCGAGGATGGGACGAGGATCGAGGGACGGGGGTGCGGTGAAGCCGGTTCGCGAGCGTGGGGCACCGGCGGGGTTTCGTGGGCATTTCTTCGTGGATCGGCATCCACGGCGCGTCGAATCTTCAGTGGAGGTAGGGGGATGGTTCCCTAACCCGCGTACTTCAATTCCCGCGAGTTTTGTAGGCCGTGGTGAGCTGTGCGAGGCGTATTGCTTGCTTTGGGGAAAATCATGTTTTTAGGGCGTGGGACGATTTCGCCCGATCGAGCGAGGTTTCTCATTTTTTTCTTCCTCCATTTTTGGGTTTTGGGGTCAGGGGATTGATCCCCTATGTATTCCCCTTCGCCTGGAGGTGAATGGGGCATGGAACCAAACCCACGACTGGGTTCGGTCCGCCCGTGGTGAACGCAAGGGGCGGCCAGCCTTTTGGCCGCCCAGCCCTGGTCTGGGCGGCTAGCACCCTAGCCGCCCAGGGGGGGAGGGCGACTAGGACCCTGGCCGCCCTCCTGGGAGATTTGGGCCTGGGCGGCCATCGCCCTGGCCGCCCAACCTAGGTGACCCCGAGTCGTCTCGTCCGTGTTCTCTTCGCCCGAGGTGTCCGTGGGTGGTACGGATGTGTGGGCAAGGTGTCCGGGTGGTTCTCCATGATTCCGAGAGTTCCGTCTTATCTCGAGTTGTGTACTCGTGTGTTTTAAGGGTCCAGGTGACCCTCTTGCTTTTCGGTTGCGTCGTGTTGACCCCTGGTCAACCCGGTTGTGACTCGGTGGTCGACCTTCGGTCTCGTGGATGTCCCGGACACCCCGTGGGTTCTGTCTCCGTGTTTTGGGGTGTTTGGAGGTGTCGTGATACCTCGAATAGCATCCCCGTGGGTTTGGTGGGTCCGGGCGACCCCTTGTGTTCCGAGCTCTCGTGTTCTCGCTAGGATGAGTCGCCGTGTGTCGGCATGTGTGCGGTGGGTTATTCCCGCATGTCATGGGTTTCTCCGGAAGGTGATTTCTGAGTGGGCCATGTGTGTGGTCTTGGACTGTGGGTCTAGTCAACCAACCTGGGGCTGGGGGTTTTCCGTGTGTCCCTTGGACAAGGGATTAGCTCGGCAGCTTGTGAGCTACCTCGGTATTCGTGCTACCGTGATTTTACACCTAGGGATTAGGCCAGATTAACGGTGTTGTGCCGTTGTGTGCGACGGTCTTGACCCTGAGTCTGGTGACTCAAGGACCGTTGAGTTCAGTAGGTCTAGTGGACTATCCAGAGTCTGGTGACATCGTGCCGCCTGTTAGTCCGTGTTACTTGTGGTGGGTGCGTGAGTGACTTTCCGTGTTCACGTTGAGTGACCTGCCACTAGTCGTAGCCTTCTTATGGCACGTGGTGCTGACCCACCCGGGAGTGGTGGAGCGGCTTACCCAAGAGAGACGATTTTTAGACTGGTTACCATAGGGCCCCCACGCGCAGTCGAGTCCGGGCTTCGGGGGAAGAACCAGCTAGAGGATCTGACCTAGGGCGCATGGTCTATGTGTGTACATTGGGTTGGGGACGTCGGACCTGCGCTGACGAGCGTGAGCCCAGCTTGTCCTTGTTTTGTGTTCCTGGTTATTAGTACGGTGTCTCAGTCTCTGCCTGGGGCGTGGTAGCGGGACACCTGAGGCTGTGAAATAAGTCATCAGTGGACGCATCTGGCCTTGCTTCTGGTGGGCAGTGCTCCCGTCACGTGACGTGAGTTTCTCATGAGTCAAGTTTCGCTTCACGTCTGCTAGACGTGGCTTAGCGTGCAGTTTTCAGGTGTGTGCCCGATGTAGAGGTCTAGGGTTCCGGTGAGCATCACCGAGGGTTTTCCCTGGGCCGTGTTCGGTTCACGACAGCGGGTGTTGTGATGGTCTCCTGGCAACGTAGCCAGAGGTTTTCTCGTTAGCTCGGTGGTCATTTTCCTAGTAGCGTGGCTAGGGCGGTTCGTGTCAGGTGGTCCCCCGATCATGGAATCGGGATGTCAGGTGCGTGACTGGGTTGTCCCCCGACGGGAGACCGAGTCGTGTTTTCTAGTACAGTAGGAGTAGCTGTAGGGCTAAGATTTTACCGGCCACCGTAGTTACTGTTCTTGTTGTTGTTGTCATTCTTGTAGTTACTGCTTTCCGTGCCGCCATTGTTTCTCAGTTAGGGGTCTGCGGGATCCCTACTGAGCCAGTGACAAGAGGCTCACCCCCGATTTTCAGGTGCGGAGGCTCTTCCTCAGAGTTCGAGGACGTCACATGGAGGTTCTTAGTTGCCAACTCGCCGGGCCGAGTGTTCACTTGGCATGTGATACGTTTTATTGCTTTATACTGTACTTTCTGTTGGACTAGACTCTGTTGTAGCTAGTTGTTTAAATCTGTTGTCCTCAGTGTTATCATAATCGGACCGGACCGGCCGGTCGGACCGGTTCGACCGTGAACCGGTCCGATTAGGCAGGTCAAATGGCAAAAAATCGTCCGAACCACCCGAACCGCGGTTCGACCGTTGAACTGGTTCGGGCTGGTTCGACCCTATTCCCCAGCAAAAAAAAATAAAAAAAATGGTTCGGTACCCACCCCCGTCAACTCAACTCAACTCAGGCACGGCACAAATAAATAAATAAATAAATTATTTACTTATATTCGATCAAGTCATTTAATTCGACACACAACTCAAGCCCACATCCTATGCCCCTTGGGTCCTGACCCAAGGGTGAGCTCTCCAACATATAAAGCCAAGTAAGTCTTTCTAACTTCCAATATGGGACTAAACATAAAGGCTCTATTTCTAACATATAAATGAAGATATTTGAATCAACATAAAGGCTCTATTTCCAACAAGTAGTTACAAGGTATTCTCTATATACATGTATGTTTATTTATTTTGATCATTATATCTTATTTGAGTTATTTCTTATTGTATTAGGTTATAGAATCGGGTCGGACCATATATCAATATTATAATGACATCACGGTTCAAACCGGTTCGAACCGAACCAGCTCATTGTCCGGTTCAGGTACCAATCCGGTTCTGATAACATTGGTTGTCCTGCTTTATTTTCTATTTCTATGTACACCACACCTATCCTTTAGCCCTTCCGAGCCCTCCCGCTCGTGGGCGGCGGTTCGGGATTCGAATGGTATCGGGTTCCTTTCCCGGTATCCGGATCTCGGGTCGTCACAGTTGGCATCAGAGCTATGGTTGTGGTGTGTACATGGGAATTCGAGATATTGCAGTGATCAGAGTCCATAAGGTCCAGTACAGTCGACAGCTGGCATAAGGTTTTGCATTCATTTTTCTGCTTGGTTTCTCGCGTAAGAGCTTGAGTGTGCGGCGTTGGCGCTGTGAAGGTGGTTGTTGTTTTTCGTTGGAGTGCCGGCGTGGGGCCCGAGAATTGAGGTCGAGAGCTTTCTCCCTCATTGATGGTGGCCCCGATTGTGCTGCGTTGGGCAGAGGTTGCTGGCAGGCATGAGTTCGCGGTGCTGCATTCAAGGAATGTTGCAGCGAGGTCAGGCGGCTGGCGAGGATTGTTCGTGGTTAAGTGGCTGTGAGTGTGCTCTGGGGGAGCTGTTATAGAGTTTGCCACTCCAGCTTGAGATTTATCCAGCCCCTGAGGTGTCGAGATTGTGGTTTGAGGTGACAAAGCGGGCGCTCTGGTCGAGAATTGTGCTCGGATGAGCGGAGGATCTTTTTGGTGAGGTGCTGATTGTTGAGCCGGCGTTTTGGCGTGTTATTGGTTTCGAGGTCAGAGGCAGGCGTAAGTGAGGAGCGTGTGGCTGTCTATGAGAAGCGTTTCCCATTCCCTGGTGTGTAAGGGGGGTGTTGGCGCTGCTCCGGAAGGATGCGTGCCAGTTGGGCGGTGTTCGTGAGAATTTGCGGTTGGTGTTGTGGTTTCTGAGGTGTTGTGGATCGGAGCTTGCGGAGTCGCAGAGGATTGTTGAGATGGTGGATCCCGAGTTGTCGTTGTGGTTGGCTGTGCGTGTGGATCAGGGTGCGCGGATCGTAGCGTTAGATGCTACGGGCGGATTTCTTGAGGATATGTAGAGTGGCAGAGGATTGGTTCCTCGGTATGTGTTGTCTCGAGTTGTGTGAGACGTGTTACTACCGTGCCGTTGCTCAAGGCATTGTGGTTCATGGCACTGGCAGGTGTTGAGTTGGGGGAATATGTTGGCGAGTGCACCGCATAAGTACCCTGTTCGTGCGTTGGAAGTTGTGTTCTCGGATGAGATTGGGTTTTTGGAGAAGTGATCTCTGGCAGATTGTGGGTCCCGGCTGGTTGAGTGGTCGACCACGATGAGATGCGTGTTGTCTAGGGACCCATGTGCATTGGTCGTGGCGTCGTAGACCAGGATGTTGTGGTGGCAGATGTCGCTTGTCGGTTTTGGAGTGTGTGACGTGGATCGTAAGAGGTTGTGTGTCCCGTGGCTCTGTGGTGAGAGCGGAACCAGGATTGGCGGGCGTCCATCGGCAGTAGTCGAGATAAGTTGTGATTGGATAGCTTTGGATGGTGCCTGTGTGTGGTGGTCTCTGAAGAGACGTTGGCGTGGAATGGTGGTCCCTGGTCTGTGACCAGCGAGGGAGGATTCCCCTGTAAGTCTGAGTCTAGTGACATGAGGACCGAGGAGAGATCCTGCCATGTAGTTTTGCCGTGCTCCCCTGAGAGGGTAGAGTTGGCGTAAGGTTCAAGATCGGATGCGGTGTCCGAGTGAGGTTTTGGTTGAGATGCGGTGTTGAGATGCGGTGTTGGTCAGCGGATGGCCTGTTGTGATTTGGATCATGCCTACTAGGCCGGTGAAGGTTTCCCGTTGAGGAATGTCTGGTGACCAGTGGATGGTCTTTCACAGACAGAAGATGCTGGTTGTTGGGGCTCGGGAATGGCGTGAGCTGTGTGCCAGCGAGGCCGTGAGCAGCTGATTAAGAGGTGTGCCTTTTCCCGGATTGGATCTAGGGATTTGCGAGGAGTATTGTCTTCTGGCGGAGTTGGCTATGTTGTTGAGAGTGTTCGGCCTGCCAGGTGCGAGCTGGTGGAAGCTCAGTGATGGTTGTCCCCGGTGTAGGGTGTGAGATCGGTCAGCGGGTTGTGAAGCTAGTGTTTGGTTGGTCTGCCAAGCATGGGTGTTGACCGGTGGTTCAGTTTACGTGGCGAGAAGTGTGTTTTCTCGGTGAGCGTGGTGGTGTCTGCGGTACCGTGAGTGGTTTTCGTGTAACTGAGGTGATGCCAGACTTGTGCTTTTGTGTTATGCTTGCTCTGATAATCGATGTGTGCAGTGTGCGAAGCGAGGCGGTGGTTATGATTATGGTCTGGCTGTATCCCTCATGATTGGTGCTTTCGTGAGAATCCAGGTTTTCTGTGCTGGGGCTCTGACAATGTTGTCAGTTGGTTAAGGTATTCTTCCCCTGTGACTTGATGTTAGTCCTGAATTTCGAGGACAAAATTTCTTTAAGGGGGAGGGCTGTAACGCCCCAGGTTTTTCGGATTATTTATCGGGCCAGGATCCGTGGGTTTCAGATCGTTTTGCGGTTCCCGGATTGAGTTTTCCGGTTTACACGTATTTTTGTCTATCGGACCTACGGAATACAGTGCATGGTGCACTGGTGCGTTGTCCGACTCCGGGACGGTACCACTGAGTTGTGCATTTTTCGAGGATCGTGGGGAGCATTTTTTTTTCCAATTTTTGGTATTTTTTGGATTTTTCAGATTTTCCTATATAAACCCTCCCACCCTTCTCTCTCCTCTCATTTCTCACTCTCTCCCTCTCTCTCTTCTCCCACGCTCTCCTCTCACTCTCTCCTCTCCGGCGGCCGACAGACCGAGGCGGGGGCGAGGCGGGGCAACGCCGGCGAGCAGGACGGCGAGGATGGGACGAGGATCGAGGGACGGGGGTGCGGTGAAGCCGGTTCGCGAGCGTGGGGCACCGGCGGGGTTTCGTGGGCGTTTCTTCGTGGATCGGCATCCACGGCGCGTCGAATCTTCGGTGGAGGTAGGGGGATGGTTCCATAACCCGCGTACTTCAATTCCCGGGAGTTTTGTAGGCCGTGGTGAGCCGAGCGAGCGTATTGCTTGTTTTGGGGAAAATCATGTTTTTAGGGCGTGGGACGGTTTCGCCCGATCGAGTGAGGTTTCTCGCCTTTTCTTCCTCCATTTTTGGGTTTTGGGGTCAGGGGATTGATCCCCTATGTTTTCCCCTTCGCCTGGAGGCGAATGGGGCGTGGAACCGAACCCATGGCTGGGTTCGGTCCGCCCACGGTGAACGTAGGGGGCGGCCAGCCTTTTGGTTGGCCGCCCAACCCTGGTCTGGGCGGCCAGCACCCTGGCCACCCAGGGGGGGGGGGGGCGACCAGGACCTTGGCCGCCCTCCTGGGAGGTTTGGGCCTGGGCGGCCATCACCCTGGCCGCCCAGCCCTATGGGCAGCCAGGTATGTGGCCGCCCAGCCCAGGTGACCCCGAGTCATCTCATCCGTGTTCTCTTCGCCCGAGGTGTCCGTGGGTGGTACGGATGTGTGGGCAAGGTGTCCAGGTGGTTCTCCGTGATTTCGAGAGTTCTGTGTTATCTCGAGTTGTGTACTAGTGTGTTTTATGCATTTCGGTTGCGTCGTGTTGACCCCCGGTCGACCCTGTTGTGACCCAGTGGTCGACCTTCGGTCTCGTGGATGTCCCGGACACCCCGTGGGTTCTGTGCCCGCGTTTTGGGGTGTCTGGAGGTGCCATGTTACCTCGAATAGCGTCCCTGTGGGTTTGGTGGGTCTGGGCGACCGCTTGTGTTCCGAGCTCTCGTGTTCTCGCTAGGATGAGTCGCCGTGTGTCGGCATGTGTGCGGTGAGTTATTCCCGCATGTCGTGGGTTTCTCCGGAAGGTGGTTTCCGAGTGGCCCATGTGTGTGGCCTTGGACTGTGGGTCTAGTCAACCAGTCTGGGGTTGGGGGTTTTCCGTGTATCCCTTGGACAAGGGATTAACCCGGTGGCTTGTGAGCTACCTCGGTATTTATGCTACCGTGATTTTGACCTAGGGATTAGGCCAGATTAACGGTGCTGTACCGTTATGTGCGACGGTCTTGACCCCGAGTCTGGTGACTCAAGGACCGTTGGGTTCAGTATGTCTAGTGGACTATCCAGAGTCTGGTGGCATCGTGCCGCCTGTTACTCCGTGTTACTCATGATGGGTGCGTGAGTGACTTTCCGTGTTCACGTTGAGTGACCTGCCACTAGTCGTAGCCTTCTTACGGCACGCGGTGCTGACCCACCCGGGAGTGGTGGAGTGGCTTACCCAAGAGAGACGATTTTTAGGCTGGTTACCGTAGGGCCCCCACGCGCAGTCGAGTCCGGGCTTCGGGGGAAGAACCAGTTAGAGGATCTGACCTAGGGCGCATGGTCTGTGTGTGCACACTGGGTTGGGGACGTCGAACCCGCACTGACGAGCGTGACCCCAGTTTGTCCTTATTTTGTGTTCCTGGTTACTAGTACGGTGTCTCAGTCTCCGCCTGGGGCGTGGTAGCGGGACACCTGAGGCTGTGAACTAAGTCATCAGTGGACGCATCCGGCCTTGCTTCTGGTGGGCAGTGCTCCCATCACGTGACGTGAGTTTCTCGTGAGTCAAGTTTCACTTCACGTCTGCTAGACGTGGCTTTGCGTGCAGTTTACGGGTGTGTTCCCGAGGTAGAGGTCTAGGGTTCTGGTGAGCGTCACCGAGGGTTTTCCCTGGGCCGTGTTTGGTTAACGATAGCGGGTGTCGTGATGGTCTCCTGGCAGCGTAACCAGAGGTTTTCTCGTTAGTTCGGTAGTCATTTTCCTAGTAGCGTGGCTAGGGCGGTTCGTGTCTGGTGGTCCCCCGATCATGGAATCGGGATTTCGGGTGCGTGACTGGGTTGTTCCCTGACGGGAGACCAAGTCGTGTTTTCTGGTACAATAGGAGTAGCTGTAGGGCTGAGGTTTTACAGGCCACCGTAGTTATCGTTCCTACTGTTGTTGTCGTTCTTGTAGTTATTGCTTTCCGTGCTGCCGTTGTTTCTCAGTTAGGGTTCCGCGGGATCCCTATTGAGCCAGTGACAGGAGGCTCACCCCTGATTTTCAGGTGAGGATGCTCTTCCTCGGAGTTCGAAGACTTCGCGTGGAGGTTTTTAGTTGCCAGCTCGCCAGGCCGAGTATTCACTTGGCATGTGGTACGTTTTACTGCTTTAGACTATACTTTCTGTTGGACTGGACTCTGTTGTAGTTAGTTGTTTATATCTGTTGTCCTGCTTTATTTCCTATTTCTATGTACATCACACCTATCCTTTAGCCCTTCCGAGCCCTCCCGCTCGTAGGCGGCGGTTCGGGATTCGAATGGTATCGGGTTCCTTTCCTGGTATCCGGATCTCGGGTCATCACACACTCACTCTCGCAGCGGTGATAAAATTATAACGAGCTACATTCCTATCACTCATGTAGCGGCATATAAAAATATATACGAGTAAAGAAAATGCCAAAGAGGGGAGCGAAAACGATACCTCCACGCTCCGGGCGTGGGGATGATGACCCCGGCCGAAACTCGTACTCCCAGTACACAGTAAATACATAATTACATCAGTGAATTTAATTACCCACTCCACGTAGGGAAGTAAAGGGCTATAATGGCGACCCGGGAATAGTGAGTCGGGTTGACGGGCAGCAAGCCAGAAGGGCTTTCGGGCCGGAGACGGGCTGCTGGTCCGAGTCGGTACTATTCCAACTCGGTTCAGCAACTCAGTTCAGCCCGCTGGACAGCAAGCGAACTCGGCTGCTGGGACGGCGGCTTTCGGTCACCTTCTGGTCATGGCGGTTGGTTGGGACGTCGGTAGAAGACTCCTCTTCGATCCCGAGATCGGCGGCAGCTGAATCGACGCTGAAGTAATTTTGCAAGAATTAACTTGCTGCTGCCTTTGCTGGCCTATTCTTGGATCAGAAATGCGCGTCTCCATGAAAAGAATTTTGCGCCAGATCCGGTGTCGGATCGAGGCAAAATTGGTACCGTTGGATAGAGGACTCAATGGGGTACAACATATAATTATTTCAGATCCATCCAGTAGACAGATTAGAAATGAAAACGACTGTTCCCAAAGTTTTTTTACTGACTCAGATTACAGACTGTCAGGATAGAACAGATTCTGCCTGAAAATGAATTTTAACCGACATAAAAACATTGGATATAGACTCTGGGAAAATTATGGGTGGAAGAGAGAGATGTGAGGAACACGTATGATTTTTTTGGGAATTTTTGGAGAAGACTAAGTGGGCGGGAAAAATACAACAACAAGACACTGTCCCGCAGATCTGCTAACTGGCAGATTGCCGGGGGGAAAACTTAATTACTGGGAAAAATAGCAAACGAAGGCGGAATGACATGAAATTTGACTTGGGGATGGGGGATGATAGGAAGAACAAAACCTCAAAATTGGATCTCGAACAGATCTCCTGATTTAGAGATAAAATCCGGGCTTCAAACTTTTGTCTAGAGGTGGAAAGAACTCTGACGTGGCGGCGGTGGTGGTGCGATGGTGGCTCGATGGCGGCGGCGGCGGCGGTGCTGAGCTTCTCACTCAGAGAGGGGGGAATTGAGACGCTTCACACCTCTGAAATTCGGAGCTTTCACAGCTCCAAGGGGGAGAGCGGAGAGAGAGAGGGGGCGGCCTTAGCCTTGGAGCAACAAATGGAACTTTCTCTTCAATACCCCAACCGAGGGAGATGTTTCACGTCGAGAAGGGCCACCCCAAGGACCTCATCCCCTCAGGGAGGACATTCCTTCCCCACCCATGAGAGCTCCATTGCCACCACCCTCCCCTTCCGATCTTTATTCGGAGCCACCTCAGCCAGAGCCACCCATGCTTCTATCGGGGAAGTTAATCATCGCCGAGCCACTACTTAGCTGGCTCAAGACAGGCTTGGTCCCTAAAGCACCTTGCTACCCATCCATGGATCTCGCACTACAACTAGTGTCCGTCAACTCATTCCACACCACTTTTCGGTCTTCTCACCATGTTGACACATTAGAAGACCTCATTAAGGGATTAGACTGGCAATTGAAGTTGACGTGTGTGTTGGCCCGAGGCTTCAACCAACCCAACAGTCGTAGCTTCACACATCCAGTCTTAGGGTCCATTACCTCCGTGTGCACCGTGGGTCATGTCACCACGGATGTTCTCTTATTCCTCTCCGTGCCAGCAGAGCCTAGCTTCATTCCACTTATCCCGAGGGAGGAACCATACCTTCTACACATGGCCGTCGTCCCACCGATCACAATGCATAAAGGTGATTATTTATACCTTCAAGAATTTTAAACTTGGGACCGTGTCATGAGGGAAGCCGTCTCAATGGGTCACAGTTTCTTTGATCCCTTCGACCCCTTCCCTAGTGAACCCCTTGACCCACCATATCTACTCCACTTCTTCGAGGGAGTCCACTATCACACCCCTTCCCCACGGGTCGGGCCATCTACACCCATCAAGCCCGTTCATTGGCGAGATATACATACATATAGGGGTGATGAGAAAGGTGCATTCAACTCTCCTGGCCCACCCAAACCTCCCAAACCTCCCCAGTCCAATAGGAAGTCCTTGCATGCATGGTGCATTTTGGGATGTCTAGGAGTCCATGATTCTATCGATATTTGGTTGCGTCTTGTGTATGTATGGCACACATTCGGATGTCCTGGTCCACCATTGCATGTGGGCCGATCTAACAGTAGGTTTGTCTAGGGTCATGTGTGAGTCCGTGTTTTCTTTATTCATACAGTTTGTCAAGAGTCTATACATACATGTGTCGAGCATCTTAGGAGTCGCATAGTCAGTCTCATGTCAGCTCGCGATGTCAGTCCCTTTCGAGTATGAGGCAAGTCGGGTCTAATGTGTACGTTGTGGACTTGTCTAAGGAATAGGGGATCCGCTCTACCATTCTATGTCTCAGATCCAGCCACATAAAGGGACCCAGCAGTGATTCCTAGTGAGTCATTGAGCCGTCTCCTTCCTTTGAGAGTGACCCCACCCCGGAGTATCTACCACTAGCCTCATTCCCATAGTATCATGTGCATATCAAATATATGTGGGATGAGCAGGTGACGATTACTTGGAGTGGAGTGTACTCCGGGCTACCTGGTACAATGACGGATCCGCAGGAGCCACGCGAGCAGCTAAACCCCTTATTCGACGGGGTCAAGTTCTTCCCACCCAGGGAGAATTGATGGGAATCAACACCGAGCACTAACATTTTATTTTTGTATTTGTATCCTTTTTGTTTACATTTATATCCTTGGGTTAATTGGGTTGCAATTGTAAGGCATTATAAGCTAATTTGTTAGTCTTTAGGAATCTTTGGGTTTCTATGTAAAATGCCAGTAGGTCCAGTAGGGACCCCCACCCTCTTTCCCATTGGTGCACATAGGATCATGGGCCATGTGGGGCTGGTTCAAAGTCCAAGATTGGACTTGGACCAAGGAGACAAGAAGGAGGAGAATTCAAAATTCTCCTCCCATTTTCAAAGGGGCGTCCCCCCTTTTAATATTGTTTATTCATGTTGTATTTTTTTATTTTGGTCATTTGACCACATGGGAGATTAATTATCCCATACCTTATTTGTCCCTCCCTAACCCTAGATCTGAGGGTAGTTTCGATCTTTTTTCCATTTCTATATAACCCATGTATTTCGTGAATTCCATAGCAATTAATGAAGAAAATCCCATTTTTTTGCTCAAGAGACAAGGGCGTAGCCCCCTCTCTCCTCTCTCCCCCTTGGAGCTGTGAAAGCTCAAATTTTCAGAGGTGTAAAGCCTCCCCATCACCCCCTCTCTGAGTGAGAAGCTCAGCACCGCCGCCGCCGCCATCAAGCCGCCATCGCACCACCACCGCCGCCTCGTCGGAGTTCTGTCCACCCCTGGACAGAAGCTTGAAGCCAGATTTTTATCTCCCAATCAGGAGATCTGTTCGACCTCAAATTTTGAGAGTTTGTTCTTCCTGTCATCCCCCATCCCCAGTTTAAATTTCGTGTCATTTCGCCTTCGTTTAGTATTTTTCCAGTAATTAACTTTTTCCCTCAGCAATCTGCCAGTTTGCAGATCTGCAGGACAGTGTCTTATTGTTGTATTTTTACCGCCCCCTTAGCCTTCTTCAAAAATTCCCAAAAAAATCATACATGTTCCTCACATCCCCCTCTTCCACCCATAATTTTCCCAAAGTCTAGATCTATCGTTTATATGTCAGTCAAAATTCAGTCTCAGGCACATCCTATTTTTTCCTGATTGTCTGTAATCCGAGCCAGCAGAAATACCTGGGGAACATTCATTTTAATTTCTAATCCGTCTATTGGATGGATTTGAAATAATTATATGTTGTATCCCTTGGAGTCCTCTATCCAACGGCACCGATCTCACCTCGATCCGACACCGGATCTAGGCGGAACAATTATTTTTGCCGGGTCGCGCAAACCTGTTCCGTGAACAGGCCAGCAAAGGCAGCAGCAAGTTAATTCTTGCAAAATTACTTTAGCGTCAATTCAGCCGCCGCCGATCTCGGGGAATGAAGAGGAGTCTTCCACCGATGTCCCAGGCAGCTGCCATGATCAGAAGGTGACCGGAAGCCGCCGTCCCACAAGCCGAGTTCGGTTGCTGTCCAGCGAGTTGGAACAGTACCGAGTCAGACTAGCAGCCCGCCTCCGGTCCGAGAGCCCTTCCGGCTTGCTGCCCGTCAACCTGAAACCGCTACTCTGGGCCCCACTGTAGCCCTTTACCTCCCTGCATGGAGTGGGCATAGATATTCACTTCTGTAATTAATTACATTTACTATACCGGGAGTTACGGTCTTGGCCGGGGTCATCTTCCCCACGCCCGGAGCGTGGAGGTACGTTTCCGCTCCTTCGTTGATACATTTGCTTATCTCGTATATTTTTTTAATGCCGCTGCATGAGCGATTGTTAGGATATTAGCTCGTTCAAATTTCATCGCCGCTGCGAGCGAGTGAGTGGAACCCGTCCCGTGACTCGATCCGAGCACGCGGAAAAGTCGATACCCGAGACTCATTGCCGGTTTCTCAACCGCGCACATCCGCACGTTTCCCTTACTTAGGGACGTCCGCGAGCTAGAGTCCCAAGTTCACATCCCGTCCCGCATCACTATCCCGCATCACTAGACCACCGAGATAGCTTGGACAAGGTGTCCACACTAGCATGACCTAATCTTCTATGCCATAGCCATGCAAGATCTAAATAATTTGCTATAAAATAATTCTTATCATGCAAGTCATTTAAACATACAATATATACATTTCCATTTCTTTTACCAACAAATTTGATCTCATCAAAATATGAATCAAAAACTAATCAGTGAGATAATTCAAAAGCAACTCTATATCCCTTCTCACATAATTGCTTATAAGTAAAAAATTATACTTTAAACTATCAACCATGTCACGTCCCGAGCTTTTTAATACAGCGGAAGGAATTTCGGGAACGCGAACAGCCGACATGGTACGCCTCTCGCAAGCAAGAAATCAAAGCGCAAGACAATCACACTAAAGTAATTGCACAAGTAAACTTTTCTAAACTTCACTTTATTCCATAATAATAATATCAAAGTACACAAGATCATTGACTCTTAACACTCTTACATCATAGACTCAAGAAAATGGAAAATACAATAAGACTCGACTAGACATTTGATACTATGGCTTCTCTCGATTCGTTTGACCTTCAATCACTCTCGGACCCGCTACTTATATACTCCGAATCCGATTCATCTATACTTCCTGAAAAGATTGAAAAAGTATGGCAATGAGCACACTTGCCCAATAAGTATCTTCGTATCAACATGAAGGTAATATTTAAGTGATTAATGTCTTAGCTCTAAACTGGAAGAGAAACATAAGAAAATACGGTAAACAATCGGTATAACTAAGTAACCAAGGACATGAAATTGAGCAAGTAGACAAGATGGCATGAACAAGTAAGATTAAGCATGTAGACGTAAATTGGCCTTTCATGAATAAGAATGTACGAGCATGTAACTAGAAAGTACTTTACACAACCTTATAAGGTTATGTACTAGAAAGTCATTATCAAGCATGTAATTTTCATAACGAGTCTCGTGGTGTTTCACTCATTTATAAGAGAAAGTAATCCCAGTGCAATGCGACGCTAGTATCATCGTACCCCATGGTTTATAGCACGTTTCCGACAATCCGTCGAGGGGACTAGCATGGAGCCCTTGGACACAACCCGTACCCGATCTTGTATCTTCAAGTTATAAATCCAGTTACTTTCACGAGATAATAATTTCGACTAATAAATCAATTCCAAATAATAAGTTTAATGATCAAGTAACCAAGGCATAGAACGTACCAAAGTTGACATGAGATATCCAAGGAAGATTTAAGGTATATTATGCTCGGCGGCGATCCGGCAGCATAACGGTATATTCATTAGGTTTCATAATTCAAATTTAACTTTTTTAAACATAATTTAGGCTCATATAATCCTAAGATAATCTAGGAACTCAAGAAAACCAACCCCAAAGGTCAAACCTCGGGTTAGACACAATCAGGAACCAAGCGGTCATTTACTGGACCGTTTAGCAAGCCAGGCGGTCTAGTCATGGACCGTTTGGGTTGGGTTGAATCCAGACTGGACGGGCTGGACTCAAATATACAAGCGGTCATGGGCCAGACCGTTAACTGGGCCTTAGCGGTCAAATTTAAGACCGTTTAGGAATCAAGAGTCCAAAATCAACGGTAGTACTTTCTAGACAAATTGGGCTTTACTGGTACAACCAGCTCGACGTCCTAGTGGGAATCTCAGGGTCACAGAGACTTACGGAGGCATTGGAATAAGATCATCTAGTCCGGTAGAAGGAATATCTAGCGGAGAGGCTTTCAAGTCCAAGATGGTGTGCCTATAAGTGGAAAGGTGTATCCAATGGTCACATACCGGAGTATATGCCATGTACTTGTGAAAATGACTCTTAGATGAGAAAGTTAGTGATAACCAGCGATCAAATCATAACTAGTCCATGAATCTCATAAATTCAAGTTAACTACAAAAGTATATGACTTGGTCACGAAAATATCATAAGTTTAAAATAACTTTAAGTGCATAAAGAATCATGAAATCTACTAGAATGAGATGTTAATATTAACTGGGTACATGAAAATAATGTTTAAAACAGGTATAAAGCCTACTTAACTAGGCTTAACATATAATAATTTGGATCATTCTGCATTAAGCATCGGGTTAGCTTAAGTACAGAATTCAAAAACGTAAACGGTCTAGTGGGTGACCGTCTCTTGTGGCTAGCGGTTTATCGTACGACCGCTAGGGTTTCTGGCGGTCTACAGGAAGACCGTTTCTTCCTGTGTTAACAGAAAACTCAATAATAGTACAATACAATACTAGTCTAAGACATATCATGTGTGAAAATCAACATGAATAAAATCTATAGCATGATAGAACGATAATAGGTCAGCCAATATGCGTGGGTTTATGTAATAACAAGAGAATTTCCTTTTTTACTCAATTAGGGCTAGTTCATGCATGAATATTATACTAGATGCATAATCCTAATGAAAACATAAAATTCTCAGTGTACAATGTATGAAATCGACTGGAAACATAGGACTTTTATCCCTAATGTCATGTTTAAGCCGTTCATGAGATAACCTACCTCAAATAGCGCTCCTAGACTGCTAATTTCTAACTGGAAGTAAGCCCTAGTTTTGCACGTTCTGTGCTAAACCAACAACTTCACACCCTTGTATCTCCTGATTCCCTTGACCTATGGACGTGAAAATTGGAGGGTAGATAGAAGATATAAAGGGTAACATAAAGTTCTAAAGACACAATTACTAAATACCTCGTTTAGGGCTTCTAATTTTCTGATCTTCACTGGACCGTTGCACAGATTCCTAGGTTATTGGTGCAGAATCAGTAACTTTGAAAGCTTCTAACTCCTTGTCGACTTGATCTCCTAGAACGAAATTTAGAGGGTAGTTATACCTTAGTATTAGCAACAAAAACCTCTAAAGAACTTACCTCTAATTCTACCTCCTTACCTTAGTTCCACGCGAGCCAAAAGTAGGGGTCGCGCAGGTTGAACTTAGTGTCTATTTATAGGGTTTAGTTAGGTTTTCAAAGATTTGGACGACTTTAGAGTCCTAATTAGGTCTTCAATCTGATCCTAATGTGTTCTAGAGCCTTCTAGCCAATAGATTGCATTCATCCTAGAAGATTTAGCAAAAAAAATAGAATTTTTCATGCAAGGAAGATGTTTGCGATCGGTCTCTAGAAAGCGGTCCACTGATTGACTGTTTTGGGTCCCATGCGGTCTCGCGATAGACCGTTTTCTATCCCGGACGCCGAATTTGAAATTAATTCAAACTCTTCCCTCTATTATCCATCTATTTATCCTATTTATCTCTAAATTCCGTGATTATACCCATTTCTAGCTTCTAGAATATGGGTCAAGGTTCAAAATCATAATTTGGGTCAAAAGGGTTCCTTTGAATGGGCATAATCCTCTTGGATTAGAGTAAGGCTATACTACTTAAAATAAATTCATTTAATAGTCCGTTTTGTCCATTTAAATATTTAAAAAATTCTTAAAAATTTCTCGGGTGTTACAAACCAAGAGTACACCTTCAATAGAGATTGAGGAGTTTTTATCTATATTGCTAATCCAATAATCTTGCCTTTATCGTTCCCTCCCAAGTTACTAGTTCCTCATTTCCAAGATAGTAAATTGTTGCTTATCACGAGCCATGTGTCTTAAACATATGTTGTCTAAGTACCATTTATCTTAAAAGGCTTCAAGACATACCTATAAAAAGAAAAATCTCATACAAGATTCTTTGGTACCCAACCTTTTTCGGTCCACTGATGTTACTTCAATACTTTGTCAAATCCTTTCTCACCCATACGGTCTTAATATAAAACATACTTTTTAAGCCAACAATCTTGAGATATATAGCCTTTATTACCGCAATGATTACCGGTCGTAAAAGGAACACTAGAAGAAGACACTTTAATAAAAATTAACTTCTCATTTTTAGCATTTTTAGTCAGTTTACATCTAATTCTTTATGTTCTAAAAACACCGATGCATGAACCAAAAAGAGCATTTAATTATCTTTACCTTTTACAAATCTTGATAGAGTATGATTTAACATATCAATTTCCACTTCAAAAAAATATTTTATCTTTTAAACAAGGGCTTTCAAGCTTTAAAGCTCAAATTTCATATTCAAGTATTGCATTTTCATTTTCAATTTGCAAGAATTTCAAATGTTCTTTTCCAATTATGCCATCATTAATAGAAAGAAGTTCAGTTTTCAATATTTCATTTTCATATTTAAGTTTCTCATATCTAGAATACAATTTATCAAAAACAATTTGCAAATCATCATAAGTAAAAGAACAAGGTTCAGAATTTACCTCATCCTCATTGTGTGTCATAAAACATAGATTAGCAACATTCTTCTCTTGACTTTCAATTGATGAGAATGATGTCCTCGTCACTCCAAACCATTAGTATAGCCTCCTTTTTAGACTACTCTTTCTTATACTTCTTTAGATCAGAGCACTCTCTTTTGATCTTTTCTCACCTTGTATATTCATAGCACATGATCTCTGTCATTTTTTTGAGCGCTTCCCTTTAGTTGGAGTCTTTATGTGATTCATGCTCTTGTGATGTTGAAACCTCTTTTTCTTTAAGCATCTTTTCATTTTTCTAGCAAGCATTGCTAACTCATCGTCATCATGCTCTTATTGATCTTCGTCATCTTTAGAGTCATCTTATGTGGAAGTGGCTTTGAATGCAATTGACTTCTTTTTCTTAAGATCTTCGTCATATATCCTCATCATATGGATCTCGTAGGTCATTGGAGACCCCATGAGCTCATTAAATGTGAGAATAAATAAATCTTTTGTTTCTTCTACCCTTGTGACCTTAGGATTGTAAGAAGGTGGTAATGATCTAAGAATTTTACGTACAACGTCGGAGTTGGAATAAGATTTACCTAGGACCTTTAGCCCATTGACGATGTTCCCGGGCCATCTAAACATATCTCCAATAGTTTCATCTAGGTTCATTTTGAACAATTCGAACTTTGCGAACCAAGAGATTTATCTTCATTTGTTTTACTTACTTAGGAGGTACATTCGTACGTCGCCTCAAGTTTATCTCAAATTTCATTTTCTGATTCACACGTAGATACACGGTTATATTCATTTGCATCTGAGACACAATGTAAAACATGAATAGTTTTCGCATAAAAGGGTAGTTTTCAAAGAGTCTCCGCATTCCACTCTTCTCATTTTTCTTCTGGCACATACAAGGACCACTTGCTACAATATCCCACATTTCGTAGTCCACGGCCTTCATATTATCTGTCATATACGATTTTTCCAATAGCCAAAATTAGGCATGTTAAATAGAGGGGGTCTCGTAGTGGATTTGTCACAAAAAAGGAAAAGGCAACCCGATGGTTAGTCATAGCTTTGTGAATATCTTTAAAGGTTATCAGACCCTAACTTGGAGACCGAGCTATGATACTAATGTTTAGCCCAAAGTTATGCTTAACCCAAAAGGGAGGTGAACTGGGATTTTAAAAATTAATGTGCAATCAATAGAAATTAAACCATAAGCAATCGCACAACGAGACATAGGATTTATAATGGTTCGATGTAATAATGAGATGACCTACGTCCACTCCCCAAGGCCGCCCTGAGTATTCCAAAATTAATGTGCATCAAAAACCACTTAAAATTGATCGACCTGCGCACATCCATTCTTATTAAGGAAATCATTAGCACCGAATGTAAAGAGTTCGTTATCGTCAAAATCAATGGAGAAATAGAACACCTTCACTGTGAAAAAAAAATAATACTGTTTAAAACGAAATTGAGACGAACCAAATTAATGGTATCGAGGGAGGGCGATGCCATTCGAAACACCCAGGCTCTTGACGATTGCTAATGATACAAATTCTGCGGACCTCCACTTTTTTTCAAGTTCTTTAAAACAGAAATAATCTACCTGCATGAATTGAAAAGTTCTGCATGGCTCCTCTTTTGATTCAATGGGCCTGTGTCCACATGAGCATTTTTGACATCTTTACTTTTATTTTAATATTTTAGCTTACCTTGGCTTTTACCGATCTGTAATTAATACACTTCTTTGGCTTTGGAATCCAATCTTTTAAGATAGTGCTCTGTTAACTACAAATCATCTGACGACACTTGTAATAAGATCCTTTACCCCATTTTTGTAATAAAGAAAAAATCACTTCAGCGGAACAAGAAATGTTGCCAACTACACAGTCGGAATTTAGGAGTTGATTTGATGGTAACATACCGTACTTCATGTATGATAACATGTACGATAGGGTCTTTTGGACTGTTTATTTTGACATAATTATAAAACACCACATTCGCATGGCCATAAAAAACAACTTTTTTATGATTTTTCGTGATGGCGTTTGTCTCAAACCCACTGAAACGACCTTCTGTTTTGTCATTTAAGGAGGCCCTTAAATGACCTCCAGTCGATGCAAGGGCCACCCGATAACAACTACAAATGATTACCATGACCCTTTCCAAAGGTTTCGGGAAGACTTAAAAAGCCTCAGGCCAACTAGACATTTTTTTCCCTGATAACAGTAATTCTAATAATGGGAGAGCGAAAGAGGTGATGATGCTTGCATGTTTTTATGCTTTGGGTCGTACTCATATGTCTTGTACGCCAAGGATATAAATTTAAAGCCAATTTTGTGCTCATCAATTTGGGCTGAATGAAGATTATGGACATCAAACTGCGCAATTGCCAACATCAACCATGATAGCAAGTTGGCAACTGGACTCTTAGCTGGTTTAAGTTAATCCATAGGTGCAAACAAAACATAATTACATGGGCATCCCAAAATAGAACGATAAACTTAGGGTTTCTCAAAATTCTTCGGTCAAAACCTCAAATCGAGCTGAAATTGAGGTATAATTATTACAGGAATGGGTGCAGGAGGGCTGAAACCCCTACAGTCTCAAGATAGTGCAATTTAGTGATGAACTCAGGATTGATTTCCGAAAGCTTACATTCTTGTGAATTGTCACACAGCACGAGTGACGGCCGAATGTATGGCATCCGCAAGATGAGGCACCGTTCTGGAGCTCAGCCCCGCCATGCTAATTCTCCTGCACAAAGTATAAACCCATTTCAGAATTTTGCATTTGAGAAGATTACCGCGTATAACCAAACCATACAGACCCGCCGAAACAAAAATCTGAACGTCAGCTACAACGATGAAAGGCAACACAAGCTCAACTGGGAATCGACGAAACGATGTTGGGCATCAGAGTTTCGGCATAAGGGCTGTGATGAGCTTCAAATGTATTATTCATGTTTCTCTTTAGGACAAACCTCCCACAATAATCTCATGTCCAAAGCAAATAAATAATTTTTTCTTAGCAAATCTATCAAGGGCTATAGTTATGGGGATCCTGATCCTCCTATTTAAACTAAAACCATTTCCCAATACCCCGTAGTTTTATCTCCGGTTCATATGATAAAAAAAACACCAAAAAATGCTGCTAGCAGAATGGTGATACGGGAGGGCAATTCAAAAGGCCGTTCAAACAGATTTTGTAGAGCCATTTCACCATCTAGGTATTTCCACTTACTGTCCATATAAACAGGAAGGAATGAAATGATCATTACCCATCGGAGGTCATGTAAATGTGATATTCTCCCCTCATAAAAGCAACTTGCTCTGTGTTAAGTCCGGTGAATGTGAACATCCCAATCTGCTTGATTATGTGACTCCAGTCACCTGGGGTTCCTGCATGATCGGTAAGCAAGTCAGTAAAGATGACTGAATCCATATGTACACCTATAATCTTTCTCTGTGCACCCCCCCTTTCTTTTCTGAAATTTTCTTTATTGTCGGAGTCCAACTAGTACTTTCAACAAAGAAACCTTGAAACTGTAGGAAACTAGTACTCACAGGCCATTCAGTGTAACTGACTTCTAGATGGATGATGCATCTGTGAGAATTTTAGTTGGAATATTTGGAAGGAGGTAACCGAGAAGGAAGAATGAAAAGTGCAGACAGACACTGATGAGCATGGTAAAAGTGTACATAATATGGCTATCACTGAGAAACATGCGTCAAGAACATAATTGGTCCAGACAGATGCATCGTATCATACAGGAGAGCACGGTATATCTTGCAACACCAGAATATATCAACTGACTAGGTGTTTCCCTGTCAGCACATAATCCACGTTTGCAATTCTCCCTTTACACTTTTCCCTGCCACTGTAACAGTCTCCACCATTCTCTCCTAACTTGATCATTCCCTGGTCCCCATTGATCTTGACTACTTTTTTTGTCAGAGGATAACACTCAGATGAGCAGGTTGAGGACCATGACTCTAAAATCACAGACAGGGCTGAGGCAGGAGATGGGTGGCAGTTGCAATGGATGGGTGAGACCAGCACTTTGGATAGAAAAGAATAAAATACTTCCAGTTGCAAAGCTGGAAGGTAGAAGATGGCCCAACTGACAAAGAGGACAGGAAAACTGCTGGACAAGCAGGAGGATGACAAGGTGAAGACTGCAACGTTCAGGAAAGGGGAGGAGAGCCGGCAGGAATAAAAAGCAAATGTGGATCATGTAGCTGTGAGTACCAGTTGGGCTGCAGCAGGTTTGTTATCAATGTTAAGTCATATTTACATGGATGAATGAATACCTCCTCCTAGCTCCATGAAAACTGCCAATATTCCTGTTAATGTAGTCCAGTCACCATATAAAGAGAACAGGTCAATGCCCAACAGTCTGCCAATGAAATTAAGCTTCTGTTCTAAAAGGAAGAAGAGGAGGGTGGGTAGAATACATAAACCCACATTTTAATGGGTAGAATACATTAAGAAAGCATCACAATCGATGAATGACAACTTCTTTCTTGAACCTAGTCGATGTGTTGTGGAAACAAAAACAATGTTATATGTAGCAGTGATTAGAATGGTTAGCTATACCAATCCCCCAAAAACATGTCAAGATAATCTTGGATGAAAAGATCTTGTACAGGATAGGGTTGAGAAAAAAATAACTTACCTCTAGAACGTAGAGCATCATAAAGCTGTTGGCGCATGCTGATAATCCGGTCAGCCATGGCTTTCAACTCGATTGTCCACTCATTATACATTTCTCTGCAATATGAGCTCATGAGATGCTCCTGTTTTGATATTACATATACTTATTTCCATAGAGAGTGAAAAGACTACAAGTTTTCACATTGTTCTTTTCCCTTTTTCTCTTAGGATTGGTGGGAAGTGTTGGGTGCAGTTCCCCACCCCCAAAACATAGGCCCACCTTCAGAGTCAGCATAATGTCATTGCGTAAAACAATGTTCAGAAACCAAAAGAAAGTAAACAAGTACTGATATAGTGCATAACTTGGTCAGTGGCAGAAGGGGACAAGCTGCAAATTTTTCTTAAAAGGATTTCAAAGTTATTTATTTATACTTCTTAGTAATGGTTTGGAGTTCACAGCACTCATTCAATTGTGAGTTACAAGTTCATTTTGCAAATATGCTGCTGACCTTTTTGCTGTTCATGAAAATTTTGCTGTTTATGAAAAAGATGTCTCGAAAGATTGAAATTGTTGCAATCCTTATCAGTCTAATAGAGCAAGTCTGTTATGTCCTCTTTTTTTATTTCCCTCTGTTTTTAGAAAGGAAAATTACTGCCAGGGATATATGAACTTCATCGTAATGAGGTGAGATTCTTACACCAACCATATGGGCGTTAAAGAGCTGTGATCATGCTGAAAATTTGGCGATTCACTTTGTTATACCTTTCTCTCAAAAAATGGAGGCACGATGTGACTCCCATGGATAAATGACCAAGAAATAAAGATAAAGTTTAACCTGTCATATCTGGATCTTTCAAGGTGCAAAGAAATTGAGTAGCTCAACAGGATCTACACTCAATCATGTACCAGATGCTATGCTAAGATCCAGGGACATTGTATTCAATCCTATGCACCCACAATTGGGTAACAGACATATAACAACAAACTAATTCCATCATTAGGAAAATCCGGACTTGATTCTAGCAGGAACAAAATGGTCAACAGCCCCTTCCCCAAGTGATAGATGGAGGAAAAGCCAGTTGCTTCAACCACCAGGAAAACTTCTCATTTCTCAAATAGGAAGCAACAGACTTGCAAAGAAGCACATGCTCAGATTAGCAAATAGCTCAGCCAACATGGTTTTTGAGTTTGCTCTCAAGTCTCATGAGTTAACCCACAGTTTTACCCTGTTCAGCTAAGGAACAGTAGGTTCACATGGCACATTCTCGGCAGGGATCTCCCCCCCCCAAAGGTGCGGCACTATTCGGAAGGTGGTGACTGGTGGAAGCTCATTTTGCACCCATTTGCCAATTTCGCATCCACACATTTTAGCATAAAGGATCTCATAGTCAACCCCAACAATCAGAATACTAGCATTCAAAAAATGCCTCCTGATTACAACCTCATTTCCATCTCCTGTGATGTATCTGTCATTTTGTTTAAACCTCCAGACAGGAACAGGGCAGAGCCAGGTGGTTTCACAGGAGGAGGGGCAGTAGGACTCTCATGATATTGGCCTACCTCCTGAATAATATTTTGATTGTCAAATTAAGCACCAAAGAAGACAATAAAAATGTAGAATAAATTGTCTTCCTCTGATTTAGCAAGTGTGGATAAAGGGACTATTATAAAAGATAATTAAGTTAGCTAGCAACTATAGCAATAAGTTATTTCATTGCTTCATCAACCATGCTTGCTGTGAAAAAAGAATGGAGGGGAAAAAACGGTGCTTTCATAGATAACCATACAACTCCCCTGCTCCTGAAGAAAATCTGGAGTTCAGTGTCAGCAGTATTGTCTTTCACATATTACCTGTCTCTAAGAATGGTAGCCACAATAGATGCACCATGAATGGGAGGATTTGAATACATTGGTCTGATTACAAGTTTCAGCTGACTCTCAACCCTTACTGCCACATCCTCTGCCCTGCATACCTGGAACAAAAAGAAATAATTTTGTGGACAAGGCTAGCAAGAACTAAAATAGTCTTTTTGAAAGTGAGCAAGAACTAAAATAGTTAGCTGCTAAAGACTCAAATCCTATATAAATAATATGATACCAGAAAGATTTGCAAGCCAAATTAATAGTTAATCTATTTTATAATTTAATAAATTATCAATGAGAAATTCAAGTTACATATGCATTTTCCAAAACAAAAGAAAAGCTTTTCTCAAGAAATGAACGTCATTATAATATGCTTTAGCTTCCCCTAAGGTTCATAAGACTAAGATCCACCAACTCTGTGGAATAGGAAACCTATATGCCTTGTACATTGCATCGATATGTGTTTACTCCAGCTTGATGTAATGCACTTGATAAAAAGGCACTGTATACTCCAACTAAAAACAAGCAAACTACTTATAAAGTGTGAGGTATACAGTCTCCACATAACATGGTTTTCTTTTAAAACTGATGAAGACTTCATAATGAATTCCAGTAAACAAAGTTGGTGAACATTGCATATTGACTTAAAATTGTCATGGAAGGAAACAAAGATGTTTTTTGGAAAAAGATGCAAGTGAAATAAAGTTAGATTAAGGTGAAATCTGCTGATGTTTTCTGCCCTTCTCCTCCAGAAGTCATAACGTGACAAGGTAAGAGCTATCAATGAAAGAAGCAGTCATGAAAACAAGACACATAAAACTTGACAAATTATAGTTATATGTCCAGCCATTGTCATGGATAGAAACTAGAAAGTACTGCATGGAGGTTGTTTAACCAAGATCCTCTCAGTAGACCAATCAAAAGGATGATTCCTTTATTTAGCAAAGCATGGACTGAAGTTCTTGCAGAAATCAACAGAAGTAATAGCACAAAACCATCAGCATATGAATGCAATTTTCCAGGCAATAATAGATCCTTACAATGCTGAGTGCACCAACACGTTCCCCATATAGACCCATGTTCTTTGCATAACTTTGTGCTGCAAGCAATTCACCTCCATCTGCAACAAATAAGCGAACAGATTGTGCATCTGCATCGAGACTCCCACTTGCAAAGCCCTAAAAGGAAATGTAAAAAGCTTATTGACCACAAATTTAAAAAGATATCAAAAAAATCATCACAAGCTAATTTTCCACAATCTCAAGATACATGCTCTAGAAAAAATAATACACACACACACAAACATATATATATATATATATATATATATATATATATATATAGAGAGAGAGAGAGAGAGAGAGAGAGAGAGAGACCTGATAAGCACTGTCAAAGAAAGGTAGCAACCCTTTTGATCTCATCAACTGCCGGATTTGTTCCCATTGCCCAAGAGTAGGATCAACTCCAGTTGGGTTATGAGCACATGCATGAAGAAGTACTATAGCACCTGAGGGAGCCGCACTAAGATCTTCCAAAAAACCTGTTACATGCCGTTTCAAACTTTCAAATAGAGTGAATAGAGAACATCAATATTTTTTCATAATACCTGTACATCATTTCTTAGGATTGCGGCGATTGCCACAAATACAAACATGACAACACTAAAAATACATGCATGGTAAAATGCTTTATGTTGATAATTGATTGAAGCTCAAGTCGTCAAAGTATATTCCAATGCAACAGCAAAAACATCAAGGACAGAAAATGGAAATTATCTCATCAGAAGATGATATGACAGTGGTCGTCCTGCACCTTGGAAGTTCAGTCCACGTGTAGCTGGATCATAGTAACGGTATGTCTTCACCGACAATCCTGCCATGGTGAAAACTTTTGGATGGTTTCCCCATGTTGGTTGTGGAATGTAAATAGTGCGCTGGGTAATAACATTTACATGTAAGTCCTTGCCCAATCAATAGGTTATATTACTTATAAAGGATCCAGCAGAAAGATGAGGTCCTTACTTCATGGTAATGCTTTGCTAAAAACTCAGCTCCAACCCTCAATGAGCCAGTACCTGATAAGCATTGGACAGTTGCTACCCTGTTTTCTTGAATGGCCGGGCTACATCAAAGGAACAACTTCTATCAGTCAACTATTGAATGAAATCTTCCATATCCATCCACAAGTCCATGTCACAATGTGAGACAACATAATTAAGAAAATATAAAGGAAAAATATGGATGTATGACCGAAACATCCATGTCAAAAGTATCAGACTGCATCATCAAGAAAAAAAAAGGAAAGAGAATATATTCATATGGTTGCACCAAAGTTAGATGCAACCTCCTGATTTTTTCTAACAATTCTACTCCTATAAGTGATGATATGTGGTGCAAGCCACTTCATCTTTATTAAAGACGTGGTATAAACCACTTTGTTTTTATTACATTTTTTATTAATTTGCATTTGGTACAAGCCACTTTCAAAACAACACACACACACACATCATGTGTTCTCTGGATGCCCTTTACATATGCTTTTGTCAAAAATATCTTTCACATATGACCCCTAATTGATAATTTATTTTAGATAAAAAAGTTAGTGACAAAAAGAGATCCGAGTTCCATCTAGTTTAGATGCAAACTAGGCCTCAAAAGACTGTATATATATAAAGTGTGTCTATGTAATTATATACATACAACTCTCTCTCTCTCTCTGCACAACTGTGAGTGTTTGCATGTATACGTATGTACATATATGTGTGTGCATGCACACGCGTGAGCACATGCATGCACTAATGTATCTCTCTGTCTGTGTGTGTGCACGAATATATTGTGTGAACGAACATACCTCCATATACGCAGGCACATGTGCATGCTCTCAGAGAGAGAGACTGAGAGAGAGAGTGAGAGCATCAATAACAATACTCCACTTGTCAACGAGTGTCTATTATTCAAAATTTTGCTTAATACAATTTTTATTCCTAATTTCATGGCTGAAAGATAAACATGGATGCAAATTTGTCAGCCTCTTGTTAAGTAGTTCTAGTCATCCTTTCGAGATCAGTTTCATGGATCGCAACCCTCACTGAAGAAAAGTTCCTCACAGAGGCAACTATTGGGGGCAAGACAGGAGCCTGATAAGACTTTGTGCTCCATTGTTGTGAAGGTCATGCAACAAAGGAGCAACCATCAATTCACCTAATGCATCCAAAAAGTCTACACAAAGTGTAAATCTGTACTTATCTTCATGTAATACCATGAATAAAATAACAGACATTTTCACTACTTTCAGGTGTGCCCTGAAGAATTGGTCCCAACAAAATATAGATGCCGGACCTAAGCTGTGAGCAGTGTTGGAGAGATAACCTTTAGCTGGCAGTGGCATCTCAAATGAATGTCAAGTGCCATTGCACCTTCAAATGTTTTTGAGTGGCGTCTGTGATTAATTATTTTTTTTGGAACTAAAAAAATGAAGTAGCTTTTATTTTGAAAATATCAAACATGAAGTTTATGAAAAGTAGACTAACCAACGCATATACACATGGGAAGTACCATACCTGTCTGCACCAAGAATCAACTTAGCACTTAATTTATTGAATTCCGCCAGACCTGTGATAGGAAGATATTCTTTAACACGGGACCTGCAAGACAAACACCCTAACAGTTCAAGAATTCATCTTAAATGTGTTACAGACTCACGACCAAAACATAATGAGCTGGTGTCAGATTCCTCCAGAAACTGCTCTATTCCCCTCTTCACCCTTTTGCAAAACACTTCAAGCAAGGAATGCACCCTACCCTTGAGCCCCATCTAAGATGATCATATGAAAACTTACGGATCATTCACTAAGAGCTGCTCCGCTCGTCTCACCACATTCAGCACAAGGGGCTTTCCCTCCTGTAAGAACAGAAACAAGCCATACAAATTATAGAGAAGATCTACCAGATAAAATAGTACAGCATGCCAGCCAAAATCATCAAACATCACAGCCTCCCATGCAGGGGCATCAATTACACATTGAATGTTATTTCCCCTGCGTTATTCCGTACAATGGCTTCTAATAAGGATGCTAATGTAACGTAGGTGACATGAAATTCTCACCTCTGTTCGATATGCACCAACACCCAGGTTAACCTTGATGGGGCTGGGATCCTTGTTAAATGCAACCGTCACCTTCAAAAAAACAAAAACGAGTAATAATAAGAAAGCAGTCTTCACTCGGCAAAATGAACCGGCCGTACGCCAACGAAAGTTCAAACAGTCGATTGCCTAAAACGCGGAGACTAGACGAAAGTGACAAAAACAAGGGAGAAGCATTTAGAAAATCCAGGATGTTCGCAAAGGAAAAACAAATGCAGTAGAAGATTTCCATCAGATGCAACGGGCCGGTGTCGATGATCCAGAAGCTAAAGCTAATCAAGGATTCGACAGTTTCCTGCTTCTACGATCGACAAATAAAGAAAAAAAACAAGCATATCCACTAAAAGGAATACTAAACAAGGAATGATTAAGTAGTAAACTACATACGGACTGGTTAAAAAACAATCGAACACAAAAGCAAGAAGTCTAAACACAGATTTCCAGGAGCCCAAAAAAGAAAAAGAACATTAACATCTAACTCGGCAGAAAAACGCTTGCAGACCATCCACCCAACAGTCGACATCAAGGGGGCGGGCGGACACCAAAGAGCACTACAAAACAATCCCAGCAGAAAACCACAGACATAGCATAACGACAACACGAAAACCAAGAGCAACCAGCATCCAAATCACACTGCACAAACCATCAGGCGAAGCCATGCGATCGGAGACCGGCACAAGAACAAGCACGAGCGAGAGCGCGATCGCGATTACCCCGAGGATCGGATCCTCCGGCGCCTGCACGACGTTGGCGAAGACAGAGACGGTGGTGGAGCCGAAGAGACCAGACGTGAGGTTGGCCGCGATCGCGTGGTTCTGGCTCTCCTGGGACGCCATGGGATCCGTCTCGGCGGCGCTGGTGGTGGGGGAGGGGGCGGGGTGGTCCGCTCCCAGCTGCCTGGCCAGCGCACTTAACCTCCTCCCCGTTGACGGGGCGATCGGGCGCAGTTTAGTATCCTCCATCAGCTTTACGCAAGCCTGCGCACGCTTTTTTTTTCTCGCTTTTGTTTTGTTTTTGTGGTGCAACGGTGCCGCGAAACGGGGACGCCGCGGGCCGCACCTGGTTTTATAAACGAGGAGGTGTGGCGTGTTGACGTGGCGTCCATAGGTGACGTGACGTGTTGGGCACGAGTCTGTAGGGATGGGGCGTCCAGGAGCAATTGAGGATTCACCTACTACGTCTCGATGTAAACGGGGAGCCTGCGTTTTCGTCCATGCTCATCCCGTCGTCATGTAGTTAAGATCATAGAGCTAGATCGCTCGAGTGAGGGTTTTTGTCTTCGTCTGTGGACGATGGTGGAGCAACGAATGCGTGGTGATCGTGCATAGCGACGCCTAGGTGTCCTGCAAATGCGGTCACCGAAGGGGTTACCCTTGGCGAGGAGGGGGCCAAAGGGTTGAGTAAACGGGAATTTCACCGATGTGATGTCAGAGGAGCTGCGGGGTTTACCATCGGCCCATGGTAAAATCTGTTTCCCGCTATCATCTCACGTTAAAAAAACACTCAGCCCAACTTTGTTTCAAGGTTAACCTTGGGTTGTTACTTTTTAACATAAAGTTAATTATTTTTAATTTAATATAATTAGATTTAAATAATCTGATTAAATAAGAGTTAACCTGAGTTAATCTAGATTAAGAGGTGAGATAAGTTAACCCTCTCATTAAGAAGACCTATTTGTCTCCACTATCCCTCACCCTCTTCTACACCCGATCTCCCCCTCCCCCTCGGCGTCGCTGCCCCCTCCCCCTCTGTAACCATCGAGAATCCGGATATCGAGAGGAACCCGATATCATTCGGATTTTGTACCGTCACCCACGAGTCGAGAGACTCGAAAGGGTTATTTAGGTGTTGTGGAGATACATTGAAATTTTAAACAATTACGGAAACTAAATTACATTTTTTTTTGAGAAAACCCTGCCTAAGGATTGATGGGAGAGTGCATCCCTTACCATAAGTAAGGGGAATAGCCACTCCACCATCAAGTCTCTAGGAGGTAAATTTTATTACCATTGAAAAAGAATTATATTTACATCAATCGGATGCTAGGCATGTCTAGTTTATCTAATCGAGTTGCACCCTTTACATTAGAGGGAAGCTCGTGGAAGGAAAAAAATGAATTACATTTCAAGGTGCATGTTAATGAAGCTAAAGAATCCGCCACAGTGCTACCTTCTCTGTAGATGTGAGTAATAGAATCCAGCTGTGAAAGAATACTCCATATTTCTCTGACGTATATGAGGATGGACCATGGACATTGAACTTGTCTTTTGATGATATGCACAAGGGTTTGGGAGTCACATTCAATGAAGGCGGGCTTGTTATCCAAAGTGCGTAAATACTTGACACCATCTAGTAGAGCTCGGGCCTATGCTATTATGCTATTAGACTTTCCATAAAAGTGAGAAAAGGCAAGGAGAATGTTCCCTTTGTGATCTCTAATTACGCCACCTCCCCCAGAATCATTGGATTTCTTAGAGGCCCCATCAGTGTTTAGCTTTAGGGATGGCCAAGGTGGGAAAATCCATTTTATGATCTTAAGTTGCTGTCGGCTAGGGGGGATAATGTGAAGCCCAAATTCTTCCATGATTTTCCTTTTGCTGTGATTTGATTCCTTGAGCTCAGCTGCTAGACAAGTTTGCTTCACCTTGTAAGAATTTTTGTGAACAAGACTTTGCTTGGAGGTGTGTTTCCCATCATATTTAGCAAGGTTTTTAGCACTCCAAAGTTTCCACATGCCATAACCGATGACGGCCAGAGTGAAAAGACCAAATAAAGACTTTTGCTGGGTGCAACTAATTGTATTCAGAATGAGAGCTCTGACAGAGTTACCTTCAATTTGCATACCAATAGATCTGAAGTATGACCATACATGTGTAGCAATCTCACTTTTGACAAACAGATGATTTATATCTTCTTCCTTTGATTGCTTGCAGCAGAGGCATTTAGAACAAAGAGATACACCCACCCGCTGGAGAATTGAGTCAACGGGGAGACAGTTGTGTAAGATTTTCCACAGGTGCACAAATATCTTGGTGGGTAACCAAGTAGACCAAAGCCGAGCCCACGGTATGTAAGTTTGATAGCTGGTATAGCTGCAAGTGATTTTATAGGTTGAAGCAACATTGCACTTCCTAGAAGATAAAAGACTCCAAATCTCCAAATCATGTTCCCAGTTCAATGTGACATTCCTAAGTGCTTTGCTGATATCAGAAGGGAAAAAGCTGTCTTGCAGTGTCAAATCTTCATTAGTTGGATGTATTAAGAAATCCCGGACAGTCACCTTTGGGTTCGGAATGCGGTTAGCAGGTGTTAGAAATAAACAGTGTATCGGGACAATCCCATGGCAATAAACGGACCATAACACATATAAGGCAAACCATAGTAAAAATGCATACGGGATTGATGCAAACAAGAACAACCAAGAAATAATATAAAAAAACATGATTGTATAATAGTAAATATGAGAGAAACTAAAAGAAGTAGAAGCGCCTCAAGGAGACTCCCCTTAGAGAAGATATCGCCCCCCACAAGGATGGTGTGACGGGTGTAGCGATCTTCCCCCAGGATACGACTACTAACACAAGATACTTAAGCGCACTCTTAAGAATCTTATAAACATGCTATACGGGAAACCTAGATCTCTCCTAAAAAAAATTGTATAGGTTAAAGAACATACACCGAACACCGAAGAACAAGAGCCGCCAAAGCAATAAGAGAGGATGTCGTCCGCGGTGAGGAAGACGACGAACAGAGAGCGGCAACGGCGGTGCGTGTCGAACGGCAAACAGTAGAGGGAGACGAGAGACAGAGAGCAAAGTCGCATAGCGATTCCTCAGGAGAGTGATAGCACAAAAGATAGGATAACCCGTAATTAGGGTAACTCTAATTACCCCCTTTTGTAACCACGCCCGCGACAGTTCGCCTCCGTAACGGCAAGTTCGGAGACCCCTCTTTCTCTCCAAGAAAAGGGCAAAACAGTAAAAGGAAATCCAAATAAAAAGGTGCAAGGGCAAGCCGGCTGGACCCACACCACACACACCCGCGCCCGCCCAGCCCGGCGTGTAACGACCCGAGAATCCGATTACCGGGAAGGCCCGATAACCCGAGACTCGCACCGCCGCCCACGAGCCGGGAGGGCTCGGAAGGGCTAGAAGGAGTGTGGAGGCACAAAGAAATAGGAAATAAAGCAGGACAACTCAACAATTAACAGAAATAAATAAACAACTACAACAGAGTCCAGTCCAACAGAAAGTACAGTCTAAAGCAGTAAAGCGTACCACATGCCAAGTGAACACTCGGCCCGGCAAGCTGGCAACTGAGAACCTCCGCTCCGCACCCTCGAACCACGAGGAAGAACCGCTACACCTGAAAAGCAGGGAATGAGTCTCCAAAACAGAGACTCAGCAGGGATCCCGCGGAACCCCAACCGGAAACAACGGCGGTAGCGGAAAGGAAGCTACAACTACAGCAGGAACAGCAAACCGGTGGCCGGTCAAAAACTCGGCACTACAGCTACTCCTACTGTACCAGAAGGCACACCTCGATCACGCAGTCGAAGCTACCGAACCACACTAGTACCACCTACCGAAGCAAGAACACACGGCAACCACGCCGTAGAGGCCTGTCCCTCGGACACAGCCGACCTGGACACGCTGTCCAAGGTGCAACCCCGACCATCCGATCGCGGGTACCGCACAACAAGACCCAACCTCGGTAAAGCCACTAGCATTAGACCCTTGGCGCGAAAACCAACACACGCGCCACGGCGAAACAACCGAACTCAACGGTCAACACGACCGAAAACCCGAAGGTCGAAATCACGGAAACTGATAGTCTGTCACTCCGTACTCGACAGGAGTACCACCCACTAGAAGCACAGCCGGTAGCGTCCCCTGACGTCTTACACCGCACCGCAGGTGAACCGCCTGACGTGGTAGGTCCTACCCGAGGCGCGAACACCGTACAAGTAACCACAAACAAGTGACTAGCTGGGGTCACGTCCGTCGACGTGGGTCCAACCGCCCCCAACCACGTGTGCACACACAGACCGCGCGTCCCTGGTCTGGCCCTCTGACCGGTTTTCCCCTCAGCCGGACTCTGGCTGCAAGACGTGGGGCCCAACGGTAACCGGTCCACAAACCGTCTCTACAGGTCAGCCCGTACACCACTCCCTGGTGAGACCAGCACCTCGTACTGGTGGGCTACGACTAGTGGAGGGTCACTGAAGGAGTAGACTCTCAACGGAACACAACGTCCGAATCCGACGACGTACGGGGACCAGCCCACGTACCGGCCCCATCACACGGTGACCACAGTCGGAGAAGAAACAGGACTTACAGTCCACGGTCACGCACGCACCGTGCGCTAGAGTCGAGAAAACTCAAGTGGCGCTAAGCCACTGGACTCTGGACAGTCCTCTAGACACACTACAGCCAACGGTCCTTGAGTCACAAGACTCGGGGTCAAGACCGTTGCACGCAACAGCACAAGGCCGTCGATCTAGCCCCATCTCTAGGTCTGAAACCACGGTAGCACGAGTGCCGAGACAACACACGAGTTGCCAAGACCACTCCCTCGGAGAGGGAGCGCAAAGAACTAAGGCCACTCACACGGGCCACACGGAAAATGCAGAAGCACGATTCCCAAGGCAGCACACAAGCCGCCACGACGATTTCCCATCTTGAAGCAAGCGGGAAACCTCCAGCCCCAGGCCGGATAACTGGACTCGCAGTCCAAGACCAACCACGTGGCCCACATGGGAATCGCCTTCCAAAGAAACTCACGGCATGCGGGGGACACCCCACCGCACACACACCGATACACGGTGACTCGATCGAGCGTAACACGAAGGCCCAGCACGCGAGAAGTCACCCGGACTCTCAACCCTACGGGCACGCTAAACGAGATAACACGGTCCTCCAGACACCCTCAAAACACGGACACAGAAACCCACGGGTGTCAGGGACACTCACAAGACCGCAGGTCGACCACTGGGTCCCAACCGGGTCGACTAGGGATCCACACATTGCGGGGCAAGGCGGAGAACACAAAAACTCGCCTCGGAACGACACAAAGCCTGACGGTCTAACCCTAGGCCGTCACAGGGTTGTAACGGTCTAGGCGAGACCGTCACATCCACCTGGCGGCCTAACGCAGGCCGTTACACGGCCCGAAGAAACACAGGATGTAACGCGCCTGGCCCAGCGCGTTACACGAATGTAACGCGCTTGCCCTGGTCCGTTACACGCCTCACGCTCTCAGCGTGAAAGCAGGATGTAACGCGCTTGCCCCAACGCGTTACACGGATGTAACGCGTCTGGCCTGGCGCGTCACACACGCTGCCCTCCCCAACGGATAAAAACGGCTCTGACGGCCCACCCTGGGCGCGTTACAAGCATGTAACGGTCCAGAGGGCACCGTCACACCCCCAGCCCTCAGCTGGGCAACAGGGAATGTGACGCACCCACCCTGGGGCGTCACAAGGCTGTGACGCGCCAGCCCTGGTGCGTCACACGCCTGACCCGAAAACCAACGGAAGAGACTCTAACGGTCTAGCCCTGGTGCGTCACAGCACCTGGCGGTCTATCGTGGGACCGTCACACCCACAGACCACCAAGGGCCAACAGAAGGGGGATGTAACGGCCCAGCCTAGGCGCGTTACACCAAGTGACGGCCACTGGAAGGACCGTCACTTCCTTCCGAGAACGCTACGGCGGGAAACGACCCAAAACTCGTCCCACGCCCCCATACCTCCACAAGAGAGGGGGAAAACAAGGGGGAAGCTCCCCAGAAGCCCCTAGCATGCATCTACGGCCCCGGATCGGCCAAAAACGCAATGAAACGGGAGATCGGCCCACAAGCCCTAAAACATGGGTTTTGCCCAAAAACCCCGATTCCACCCGCTCGGCTCACCACGGCCTACGAAACTCGCGGGAAAGGAAGTGCACGAGCTGGGGAACCATCACCCTACCTCCACCGAAGATTTCGCGCCTCGAGCTCGCCGATCCGCGAAGAAACGCCGTGAAACCCTCGCCGGCTCGCGACCGCGCCACGAGCTCCCACGCGCCTCCACCGCCTCGATCCTCGCCCATCCTCGCCCGCGTCCTCACCCGCGCCGCCTCCGCCTCGCCCCCGCCTCGCTCCGTCGGCCGCCGGAGAAGAGAGGGGAGAAAGAGGGCGTGAGAGAAGAGAGAGAGTGAGAAAGAGAGAATGAGAGGGGGAGAGAGGAAAGGGTTAGTATATATAGGAAAACCCGAAAATTCGATAAATTCAGAAAATTACGAAAAATTACCTCCGCGATCCTCGGAAGGAACACAACGCAGTGGTACTGTCCCGGAGTCGGAGAACGCCACGGTTTGCCCTGCAAAGAGTTCCGAAGGCACATCAGGGAAAAACACGTGTAAAGCACAAAATACACTCCGAGACCCACTAAAATGATCTGAAAAATATCCGAAAAATCCGGGGCATTACACGGCGCGTGCGTGCGTGTGATAGGCCCTAGCTTACCTCCACTATTGTCTATAAGACATAGTCCAGAGGGTCCTAGGAACTATAAGGACCCCTCACCTCTTTGTGTTTTCCAATGTGGGACTAATATCCCCATACAAAACACAACACTTGAGGTAGCACCCTTATGGAAAACCTTTGAGTTTCCCTTCCTTAGATATACTCCCAACCCCAACCCCCTTCAACCTAACATTCCCCCACAAACTCAAGGTTTGATAAAAGGGAACAAACAGAAGAGATATGAACAAATCATGCTTTCAGTAAAGGTACCTTTCGGGTTTGAACCTTCACCTAAGTGTTCTAATTTTCACCCCCCACAGAATCGAAGTGAATTAAATCTTGAACTTGATCCTTTTTGTGAAGGGCTACTTATTAGAAAACAACATGAAATAAGGTTCTATTGGTAGCAAAAAGATAACTGGCACTTTAAAGGCCATATGCCCAATCCTGTTTCATGAGTACTTTCAAGAATAACCCAATTCTTTAACTGCGGCCTCACAGTTGTACTCATATAGGTGGGCTTCTCCAAGGATGCACTGCAAACATCCTGCCTTACCAGGCTTGAACCCATTAAAAGTATACAACTTAACCTTAACTTGCAGTAACAGGCACTAGATTGTTTAGGATTACAGGGGAGGAACTCAGATACAAAGTATCTATTTAAACAAGTGCCTTCCAGTCCTCTCAACAGCTTGTTATTACCACATTGAACCTTCTTTGTAGGATCTCTACTCAGATAGGTTGGGTTGCCACTGCAGGAGAACAACTGATGGGTTTCAGTCCCATCCCCATCCTAAATTTTTGGACTTGACTCTTGTTAAGTCCTTTAGTCAGAGGATCAGCTATGTTGTCCTTGGTACCAACAAAATCCACAGCTATCACTCCCTGAGACACTAATTCTCTTACAGACTTAAGTCTGAGTTGAATATGTCTCCTTTCTTTTTGGTTGTACTTTGAACTTTTAATCTTGGCAATTGTGGTCATATTATCACAATGCACAGATATCGCAGGTATAGGCTTACTCATCAGAGGGAGTTCAGAAAGAAGACCCCTGATCCATTCAGCCTCCATACCAGTAGTATCCAAAGCACACAACTCAGCCTCAAAAGTAGACCGAGACAAGATGGTTTGTTTAGTTGACCTCCAGGCAACTACACCACCTCCCAGGGTAAAGACATACCCTGTGACACCATTGCTCCCTGAGTTTTCAGCTATCCAGCTTGCATCACTATATCCCTCAAGTACAGCAGGGAATTTCTGAAAATGCAAGCTTAGGGTCATTGTACCCTTTAGGTACCTCAGCACCCTATCTAAGCCTTCCCAGTGAGTATGGTCAGGACAGCTTGTGTATCTACTGAGTTTAGACACAGCATATGAAATGTCTGGTCTAGTACAGTTTGCAAGATACATTAAGCTTCCTATAACCTGAGAATACCGCAATTGAGACACAGGATCACCACTCTTATTCTTGCAGAAAATTCTAGAAGGATCATAGGGTGTACAGACAGCTTTACAATTCTGATAGCCAAATTTCTCTAAAACCTTCTCAACATAGTGAGATTGAGAAATTGCTATTCCTTCAGCTGATCTAATAAGAGTCAGCCCCAGAATCACATTTGCCTCACCCATATCTTTCATTTCAAATCTGCTACTTAAGAATGATTTGGTCTCAGTTATGATTCCCAAACTGCTTCCAAACAACAAGATATCATCTACATATAGGCACAAGATTACAAATTCATTACCCTTAACTTTGTGATAGATACACTTATCAAACTCATTGACTATAAAACCAAATGATATGATAGTCATATCAAATTTTTCATGCCATTGCTTAGGAGCTTGTTTCAAACCATACAGAGACTTTACAAGTCTACAAACTTTATTCTCACTATCCGGAGCCACAAATCCTTCAGGCTGATCCATATAAATCTCTTCATCAAGATCACCATTAAGAAAGCAGTCTTGACATCCATCTGATGGACAAAGAGATTATGTAAGGAAGCCAGTGCTACAAGCACCCTGATTGTGGTTATCCTAGTGACCGGGGAATAGGTATCAAAATAATCTATTCCCTCCATTTGTTTGAAACCCTTAGCAACTAGCCTAGCTTTATACTTGTCAACGGTTCCATCTGGTTTTAGTTTCTTCTTAAAGACCCATTTGCATCCAATGGTCTTTGAACCAGGAGGAGGATCAACTAACACCCAAGTGCCATTAGCAAGAATGGAATCCATCTCACTCTTAATGGCATCCTTCCAATGCCTAGCTTCAGCTGAAGCCATGGCATCTCGAAAGGTGGGAGGATCACCCGTGATCTGGAAAGTGACAAAATCACTACCATAATCCTTGGCAACCCTTAGTCTTTTACTCCTTCTAGGTTCAACCTCTTCTTGATCATCAGCATCAAGATTAGGTCCGGATGCATCAGCCCCCACATTAGTCATTCTTTCCACATGTTCTGGAATAGAATCAGATGTAGAGGCAACAGTCTCAGAAGACAAATGTTGAGTCAAACCAGTCTTCATGGGAAAAACATTTTCGAAGAATGTGGCATCACGAAACTCGACTATGGTGTTAATATCTATGCCAGGAATTTCTGATTTGACAACCAGAAACCTGTACGCATAGCTATTTTCAGCATAGCCTAAGAAGACTGCGTCAACTGTCTTAGGTCCTAGTTTCTTTCTCTTGTGCTCAGGAACAAGTACCTTTGCAAGGCACCCCCACACTTTGAGAAATTTCAAACTAGGTTTCCTATGTCTCCAAAGTTCAATTGGACTACTATCTCTATGTTTCAGGGGAATATGATTCAGAATAAGGCAAGCCGTATTCAAAGCTTCCCCCCACATATACTTTGGTAGTCCCGAGCTCTGCAGGAGAGAGTTGACCATGTCAATGAATACCCTGTTCTTCCTTTCTGCTATCCCATTAGACTGAGGAGAGTATGGGGCAGTTGTTTCATGAATAATGCCATGATCTTGGCAATATTCCACAAACAAACTTGAAGTATACTCTCCTCCTCTATCAGACCTCAACCTTTTAAGAACTTTGCCAGATTGTGTTTCTGCTTCTTTCTTAAAGATGATAAACTTTTGCAAAGCCTCATCCTTAGATCTAAGCAAATACACATAACAGTATCTACTACAGTCATCAATAAAGGTAATGAAATACTTTTTATGATCCCTAGTCAACACACCATTAAACTCACAAATATCTGAGTGCACCAGATCCAGAATTTCTGAATCTCTAACCACAGAATGAAAGGGTTTTCTGGGTTGTTTAGCCTGTACACAGATATCACATTTCTTAGTTTTATCAACAGTATGTTCAGGAATCAATTTCAGGTTCATCATACGTTTCAAGGAATTGAAATTAAGATGACCTAAACGAGCATGCCACAATTCAGATGAATCTATAACATTATAAGCAACAGGAACAGAAGTAGAAACGGAAGCATTACATCCACATTTCTGTTCATCACATGATCCACAAAGATTTTAAACAAACCATCAGAAAGATAACCTTTTGCAATAAAAGTCTTCAAATAGAGTATGACAACTTATTACATTTAAAGTTCAGTTCATAACCCTCTCTTACTAACACAGAACCAGATAAGATGTTCCTCTTGACACTAGGAACATGGTACACTAAGGAAAGAGTAAGAACACGCCCTGAAGTAAACTTCAGGCTCACACGTCCAACTCCTAGCACCCTAGCTTTACTCCATTTCCCATTGTCACGGAGCGATCATGGATTTCCTGATAAGACACAAAAGTTAGCCCTGTCAGCACATAAATGCACATTGGCTCCAGTGTCTACCAGCCATTCATTTGGTTCATAAGTAGTAAACAACTGAGGATTAAGAGAAACATACTCCATATCAGAAGAAGATCCACCGGTCACTACATTGACCTGTGCTGGGACTTCATGGATCAACTAGGGCCTGTTCAGCACATTTTCTTTCTTTTTGGGACATTCATTGCGCAAGTGACCCTTATCACCACACGTCCAGCACTGTCCTAGTACCTTCTTCTTCTTTATCTTTCCTTTGGTTTCATCTGCACAGTGGAATCAACCTTGGCCTTTCCTTTTAATCTTTACCCTTCTGTTTCATTACTAGGTTTGCACTTGCATCTACAGGCATTTTGGGCTTTTCCTTTCTATGTTCCTCCTCAATAGCTATTGCCCTCATCAAATCATCAAGAGAAATGGCCCCTTTTCGATGCTTTAGGCCCATGCCAAAATCCTCCCAGGATCTAGGCAACTTCTCTATGATGCACATGACTTGAGCTTTTCAGGCATTTTCATTTCTGCCTCAGCCAAACCATGGAACATAAGAAGAAGCTCATGTGCCTGCTCCCCTATAGATTTATTCTCGACCATTTGGAATTTAAGGAACTTGCCCACGGAGTACTTTTCCAGACCTTGGTCTCGGTATTGTACTTCCGATCAAGTTCATTCCACAGAGCTTTAGTAGTGTTGAAGGTGGAGGTACTATAGACATCAAACAGGACATCTGACAGTGCAGTAGAATGCACACATGTCCTAACCTGTCTCTATTAGTCCACTCTTCAACCCTCCTAGTACTCTCGGGGTCGTTTTCATCTATCACAGGGGGGTCCGATTCTATCAATGAGATTAGGCCAACCATGGTGAACCACATCTTCATGCGTTGTTGCCAACGCTTAAAGTGTTGCCCGGAAAACTTCGCGGGCATCCCAGACATGTCCACCCTGTTTCCAAAACTCATCGAAGACGACGATGCCATGAAGGATATCTTCTCTAAGACTGTTAGAAATAAACAGTGTGCAAGGACAACATCATGGCAATAAACGGACCACAGTAGATGCAATGCAAACCATAGTAAAATTACATAGGAGGTTGATTCAAATAAGGACAACCAAGAAGAATCAAACATAAGCATGATTGTTGAACAATTAAGTATGAAGGAATAAATAATTATATCTATCTAAACAACTGGATTAGTAGAAGCGCCTCAAAGAGACTCCCCTTAGAGAAGATATCGCCCCCACAAACACGGTGCGATAGATATAGCGATCTTCCCCCAGGATACGACTACTAACACAAGAAACTTAAGCGCACTCTTAAGAATCTTGTAATAATTACTACACGAAAAACCTAAATCTCGTCTTTTAAAAAAGGTTAGAAAGCATGCACCGAACACCGAAGAACAAGGGCTGCAAGTGTCCGCGAGCGTGCACAGTGACGAAGACGGTGGCGAACGCACGGGACGAAGACAGCAGCGATCTCCGCGGGACGGCGCAAGGAGGAGCCGGAGACGAGAGCAAGAGAGCGACGTTGCGAGCGGTTCCTCTGTGAAGTCGAACAGACACGGAAAAAAGAGTAGCAGTAATTAGGGTAATCCTAATTACTCTCCTTATGTGCCCCACGCCCGCGACGGTTCGTATCCGAAACGATAAGTTCGGAAACCCCTCTTTCTCTCCAAGGAAAGGATAGAATAGCAAAAAGAATTCCAAAAAGGTGCCAAGGCAAGCCGGCTGGACCCACACCTCTCACACACGCGCGCCCGCCCAGCCCAGCCCGGCCCGGCGCGTGCGTGCGTGTGATTGGATCTAGCTTACCTCCACTATGTCTATAAGACATAGTCCATGGGGTCCTAGGAACTATAAGGTCCCCTCACCTCTTTGTGTTTTCCAATGTGGGACTAATATCCCCATACAAAACACAACACTTGAGGTAGCACCCTTATGGAAAACCTTTGAGTTTCCCTTCCTTAGATATACTCCCAACCCCAACCCCCTTCAACCTAACATTCCCCCACAAACTCAAGGTTTGATAAAAGGGAACAAACAGAAGAGATATGAACAAATCATGCTTTCAGTAAAGGTACCTTTCGGGTTTGAACCTTCACCTAAGTGTTCTAATTTTCACCCCCCCACAGAATCGAAGTGAATTAAATCTTGAACTTGATCCTTTTTGTGAAGGGCTACTTATTAGAAAACAACATGAAATAAGGTTCTATTGGTAGCAAAAAATAACTGGCACTTTAAAGGCCATATGCCCAATCCTGTTTCATGAGTACTTTCAAGAATAACCCAATTCTTTAACTGCGGCCTCACAGTTGTACTCATATAGGTGGGCTTCTCCAAGGATGCACTGCAAACATCCTGCCTTACCAGGCTTGAACCCATTAAAAGTATACAACTTAACCTTAACTTGCAGTAACAGGCACTAGATTGTTTAGGATTACAGGGGAGGAACTCAGATACAAAGTATCTATTTAAACAAGTGCCTTCCAGTCCTCTCAACAGCTTGTTATTACCACATTGAACCTTCTTTGTAGGATCTCTACTCAGATAGGTTGGGTTGCCACTGCAGGAGAACAACTGATGGGTTTCAGTCCCATCCCCATCCTAAATTTTTGGACTTGACTCTTGTTAAGTCCTTTAGTCAGAGGATCAGCTATGTTGTCCTTGGTACCAACAAAATCCACAGCTATCACTCCCTGAGACACTAATTCTCTTACAGACTTAAGTCTGAGTTGAATATGTCTCCTTTCTTTTTGGTTGTACTTTGAACTTTTAATCTTGGCAATTGTGGTCATATTATCACAATGCACAGATATCGCAGGTATAGGCTTACTCATCAGAGGGAGTTCAGAAAGAAGACCCCTGATCCATTCAGCCTCCATACCAGTAGTATCCAAAGCACACAACTCAGCCTCAAAAGTAGACCGAGACAAGATGGTTTGTTTAGTTGACCTCCAGGCAACTACACCACCTCCCAGGTAAAGACATACCCTGTGACACCATTGCTCCCTGAGTTTTCAGCTATCCAGCTTGCATCACTATATCCCTCAAGTACAGCAGGGAATTTCTGAAAATGCAAGCTTAGGGTCATGGTACCCTTTAGGTACCTCAGCACCCTATCTAAGCCTTCCCAGTGAGTATGGTCAGGACAGCTTGTGTATCTACTGAGTTTAGACACAGCATATGAAATGTCTGGTCTAGTACAGTTTGCAAGATACATTAAGCTTCCTATAACCTGAGAATACCGCAATTGAGACACAGGATCACCACTCTTATTCTTGCAGAAAATTCTAGAAGGATCATAGGGTGTACAGACAGCTTTACAATTCTGATAGCCAAATTTCTCTAAAACCTTCTCAACATAGTGAGATTGAGAAATTGCTATTCCTTCAGCTGATCTAATAAGAGTCAGCCCCAGAATCACATTTGCCTCACCCATATCTTCATTTCAAATCTGCTACTTAAGAATGATTTGGTCTCAGTTATGATTCCCAAACTGCTTCCAAACAACAAGATATCATCTACATATAGGCACAAGATTACAAATTCATTACCCTTAACTTTGTGATAGATACACTTATCAAACTCATTGACTATAAAACCAAATGATATGATAGTCATATCAAATTTTTCATGCCATTGCTTAGGAGCTTGTTTCAAACCATACAGAGACTTTACAAGTCTACAAACTTTATTCTCACTATCCGGAGCCACAAATCCTTCAGGCTGATCCATATAAATCTCTTCATCAAGATCACCATTAAGAAAAGCAGTCTTGACATCCATCTGATGGACAAAGAGATTATGTAAGGAAGCCAGTGCTACAAGCACCCTGATTGTGGTTATCCTAGTGACCGGGGAATAGGTATCAAAATAATCTATTCCCTCCATTTGTTTGAAACCCTTAGCAACTAGCCTAGCTTTATACTTGTCAACGGTTCCATCTGGTTTTAGTTTCTTCTTAAAGACCCATTTGCATCCAATGGTCTTTGAACCAGGAGGAGGATCAACTAACACCCAAGTGCCATTAGCAAGAATGGAATCCATCTCACTCTTAATGGCATCCTTCCAATGCCTAGCTTCAGCTGAAGCCATGGCATCTCGAAAGGTGGGAGGATCACCCGTGATCTGGAAAGTGACAAAATCACTACCATAATCCTTGGCAACCCTTAGTCTTTTACTCCTTCTAGGTTCAACCTCTTCTTGATCATCAGCATCAAGATTAGGTCCGGATGCATCAGCCCCCACATTAGTCATTCTTTCCACATGTTCTGGAATAGAATCAGATGTAGAGGCAACAGTCTCAGAAGACAAATGTTGAGTCAAACCAGTCTTCATGGGAAAAACATTTTCGAAGAATGTGGCATCACGAAACTCGACTATGGTGTTAATATCTATGCCAGGAATTTCTGATTTGACAACCAGAAACCTGTACGCATAGCTATTTTCAGCATAGCCTAAGAAGACTGCGTCAACTGTCTTAGGTCCTAGTTTCTTTCTCTTGTGCTCAGGAACAAGTACCTTTGCAAGGCACCCCCACACTTTGAGAAATTTCAAACTAGGTTTCCTATGTCTCCAAAGTTCAATTGGACTACTATCTCTATGTTTCAGGGGAATATGATTCAGAATAAGGCAAGCCGTATTCAAAGCTTCCCCCCACATATACTTTGGTAGTCCCGAGCTCTGCAGGAGAGAGTTGACCATGTCAATGAATACCCTGTTCTTCCTTTCTGCTATCCCATTAGACTGAGGAGAGTATGGGGCAGTTGTTTCATGAATAATGCCATGATCTTGGCAATATTCCACAAACAAACTTGAAGTATACTCTCCTCCTCTATCAGACCTCAACCTTTTAAGAACTTTGCCAGATTGTGTTTCTGCTTCTTTCTTAAAGATGATAAACTTTTGCAAAGCCTCATCCTTAGATCTAAGCAAATACACATAACAGTATCTACTACAGTCATCAATAAAGGTAATGAAATACTTTTTATGATCCCTAGTCAACACACCATTAAACTCACAAATATCTGAGTGCACCAGATCCAGAATTTCTGAATCTCTAACCACAGAATGAAAGGGTTTTCTGGGTTGTTTAGCCTGTACACAGATATCACATTTCTTAGTTTTATCAACAGTATGTTCAGGAATCAATTTCAGGTTCATCATACGTTTCAAGAATTGAAATTAAGATGACCTAACGAGCATGCCACAATTCAGATGAATCTATAACATTATAAGCAACAGGAACAGAAGTAGAAACTGAAGCATTACATCCACATTTCTGTTCATCACATGATCCACAAAGATTTTAAACAAACCATCAGAAAGATAACCTTTTGCAATAAAAGTCTTCAAATAGAGTATGACAACCTTATTACATTTAAAGTTCAGTTCATAACCCTCTCTTACTAACACAGAACCAGATAAAATGTTCCTCTTGACACTAGGAACATGGTACACTAAGGAAAGAGTAAGAACACGCCCTGAAGTAAACTTCAGGCTCACACGTCCAACTCCTAGCACCCTAGCTGTACTCCCATTTCCCATTGTCACGGAGCGATCATGATTTCCTGATAAGACACAAAATTAGCCCTGTCAGCACATAAATGCACATTGGCTCCAGTGTCTACCAGCCATTCATTTGGTTCATAAATAGTAAACAACTGAGGATTAAGAGAAACATACTCCATACCAGAAGAAGATCCACCGGTCACTACATTGACCTGTGCTGGGACTTCATGGATCAACAGGGCCTGTTCAGCACATTTTCTTTCTTTTTGGGACAATCATTGCGCAAGTGACCCTTATCACCACACGTCCAGCACTGTCCTAGTACCTTCTTCTTCTTTATCTTTCCCTTAGGTTTCATCTGCAAAGTGGAATCAACCTTGGCCTTACCTTTTGAATCTTTACCCTTTTGTCTCATTACTAGGTTTGCACTTGCATCCACAGGCATATTAGGCTTTTCCTTTCTATGTTCCTCTTCAATGGCTATAGCCCTCATTAAATCATCAAGAGAGATGGCCCCTTTGCGATGCTTTAGGCCCATGCCAAAATCCTCCCAGGATCTAGGCAACTTCTCTATGATGCACATGACTTGAAGCTTTTAAGGCATTTTCATGTCTGCTTTAGCCAAACCATGGAACATAAGTAGAAGCTCATGTGCCTATTCCCCTATAAACTTATTCTCGACCATCTGGAATTTAAGGAACTTGCCCACGGAGTACTTTTCCAGACCTTGGTCTCGGTGTTGTACTTCCGATCAAGTTCATACCACAGAGCTTTAGTAGTGTTGAAGGTGGAGGTACTATAGACATCAAACAGGACATCTGACAGTGCAGTTAGAATGCACACATGTCCTAACCTGTCTCTATTAGTCCACTCTTCAACCCTCCTAGTACTCTCGGGGTCGTTTTCATCTATCACAGGGGGGTCCGATTCTATCAATGAGATTAGGCCAACCATGGTGAACCACATCTTCATGCGTTGTTGCCAACGCTTAAAGTGTTGCCCGGAAAACTTCGCGGGCATCCCAGACATGTCCACCCTGTTTCCAAAACTCATCGAAGACGACGATGCCATGAAGGATATCTTCTCTAAGACTGTTAGAAATAAACAGTGTGCAAGGACAACATCATGGCAATAAACGGACCACAGTAGATGCAATGCAAACCATAGTAAAATTACATAGGAGGTTGATTCAAATAAGGACAACCAAGAAGAATCAAACATAAGCATGATTGTTGAACAATTAAGTATGAAGGAATAAATAATTATATCTATCTAAACAACTGGATTAGTAGAAGCGCCTCAAGGAGACTCCCCTTAGAGAAGATATCGCCCCCCACAAGGATGGTGCGACGGGTGTAGCCATCTTCCCCCAGGATACGACTACTAACACAAGATACTTAAGCGCACTCTTAAGAATCTTATAAACATGCTATACGGGAAACTTAGATCTCTCCTAAAAAAAATTGTATAGGTTAAAGAACATGCACCGAACACTGAAGAACAAGAGCCGCCAAAGCAATAAGAGAGGACGTCGTCCGCGGTGAGGAAGACGACGAACAGAGAGCGGCAACGGCGGTGCGCGTCGAACGGCGAACAGCAGAGGGAGACGAGAGACAGAGAGAACAGTCGTGCAGTGATTCCTCGGGAGAGTGATAGCACAAAAGACAGGATAACCCGTAATTAGGGTAACTCTAATTACCCCCTTTTGTAACCACGCCCGCGATAGTTCGCCTCCATAACGGCAAGTTCGGAGACCCCTCTTTCTCTCCAAGAAAAGGGCAAAACAGTAAAAGGAATTCCAAAAAGGTGCCAAGGCAAGCCGGCTGGACCCACACCTCTCACACACGCGCGCCCGCCCAGCCCAGCCCGGCCCGGCGCGTGCGTGCGTGTGATTGGATCTAGCTTACCTCCACTATGTCTATAAGACATAGTCCATGGGGTCCTAGGAACTATAAGGTCCCCTCACCTCTTTGTGTTTTCCAATGTGGGACTAATATCCCCATACAAAACACAACACTTGAGGTAGCACCCTTATGGAAAACCTTTGAGTTTCCCTTCCTTAGATATACTCCCAACCCCAACCCCCCTTCAACCTAACATTCCCCCACAAACTCAAGGTTTGATAAAAGGGAACAAACAGAAGAGATATGAACAAATCATGCTTTCAGTAAAGGTACCTTTCGGGTTTGAACCTTCACCTAAGTGTTCTAATTTTCACCCCCCCACAGAATCGAAGTGAATTAAATCTTGAACTTGATCCTTTATGTGAAGGGCTACTTATTAGAAAACAACATGAAATAAGGTTCTATTGGTAGCAAAAGAATAACTGGCACTTTAAGGCCATATGCCCAATCCTGTTTCATGAGTACTTTCAAGAATAACCCAATTCTTTAACTGCGGCCTCACAGTAGTACTCATATAGGTGGGCTTCTCCAAGGATGCACTGCAAACATCCTGCCTTACCAGGCTTGAACCCATTAAAAGTATACAACTTAACCTTAACTTGCAGTAACAGGCACTAGATTGTTTAGGATTACAGGGGAGGAACTCAGATACAAAGTATCTATTTAAACAAGTGCCTTCCAGTCCTCTCAACAGCTTGTTATTACCACATTGAACCTTCTTTGTAGGATCTCTACTCAGATAGGTTGGGTTGCCACTGCAGGAGAACAACTGATGGGTTTCAGTCCCATCCCCATCCTAAACTTTTGGACTTGACTCTTGTTAAGTCCTTTAGTCAGAGGATCAGCTATGTTGTCCTTGGTACCAACAAAATCCACAGCTATCACTCCCTGAGACACTAATTCTTTACAGACTTAAGTCTGAGTTGAATGTGTCTCCTTTCTTTTTGATTGTACTTTGAACTTTTAATCTTTGCAATTGTGGTCATATTGTCACAATGCACAGATATCGCAGGTATAGGCTTACTCATCAGAGGAGTTCAGAAAGAAGACCCCTGATCCATTCAGCCTCCATACCAGTAGTATCCAAAGCACACAACTCAGCCTCAAAAGTAGACCGAGACAAGATGGTTTGTTTAGTCGACCTCCAGGCAACTGCACCACCTCCCAGGTAAAGACATACCCTGTGACACCATTGCTCCCTGAGTTTTCAGCTATCCAGCTTGCATCACTATATCCCTCAAGAACAGCAGGGAATTTCTGAAAATGCAAGCCTAGGGTCATGGTACCCTTTAGGTACCTCAGCACCCTATCCAAGCCTTCCAGTGAGTATGGTCAGGACAGCTTGTGTATCTACTGAGTTTAGACACAGCATATGAAATGTCTGGTCTAGTACAGTTTGCAAGATACATTAAGCTTCCTATAACCTGAGAATACCGCAATTGAGACACAGGATCACCACTCTTATTCTTGCAGAAAATTCTAGAAGGATCATAGGGTGTACAGACAGCTTTACAATTCTGATAGCCAAATTTCTCAAAACCTTCTCAACATAGTGAGATTGAGAAATTGCTATCCTTCAGCTGATCTAGTAAGAGTCAGCCCCAGAATCATATTTGCCTCACCCATATCCTTCATTTCAAATCTGCTACTTAAGAATGATTTGGTCTCAGTTATGATTCCCAAACTGCTTCCAAACAACAAGATATCATCTACATATAGGCACAAGATTACAAATTCATTACCCTTAACTTTGTGATAGATACACTTATCAAACTCATTGACTATAAAGCCAAATGATATGATAGTCATATCAAATTTTCATGCCATTGCTTAGGAGCTTGTTTCAAACCATACAGAGACTTTACAAGTCTACAAACTTGATTCTCACTACCGGAGCCACAAATCCTTCAGGCTGATCCATATAAATCTCTTCATCAAGATCACCATTAAGAAAGACAGTCTTGACATCCATTTGATGGACAGTGAGATTATATAAGGAAGCCAGTGCTACAAGCACCCTGATTGTAGTCATCCTAGTGACAGGGGAATAGGTATCAAAGTAATCTATTCCCTCCATTTGTTTGAAACCCTTAGCAACTAGCCTAGCTTTATACTTGTCAATGGTCCATCTGGCTTTAGTTTCTTCTTAAAGACCCATTTGCATCCAATGGTCTTAGAACCAGGAGGAGGATTAACTAACATCCAAGTGCCATTAGCAAGATGGAATCCATCTCACTCTTAATGGCATCCTTCCAATGCCTAGCTTCAGGTGAAGCCATAGCATCTCGAAAGGTTGGAGGATCACCCGTGATCTAGAAAGTGACAAAATCACTACCATAATCCTTGGCTATCCTCGGTCTTTTACTCCTTCTTGGTTCAACCTCTTCTGATCACTAATATCAGGATTAGGTACGGACGCATCAGCCCCCACATTAGTCATTCTTTCCACATGTTCTGGAATAGAATCAGATGTAGAGGCTACAGTCTCAGAAGACAGATGTTGAGTCAAACTAGTCTTCATGGGAAAAATATTTTCGAAGAACGTGGCATCGCGAAACTCGACTATGGTATTAATATCTATGCCAGGAATTTCTGATTTGACAACTAGAAACCTGTACGCATAGCTATTTTCAGCATAGCCTAAGAAGACGGCGTCAACTGTCTTAGGCCCTAGTTTCTTTCTCTTGTGCTCAGAACAAGTACCTTTGCAAGGCACCCCCACACTTTGAGAAATTTCAAACTAGGTTTCCTATTTCTCCAAAGTTCAATTGGACTACTATCTCTATGTTTCAGGGGAATATGATTCAGAATAAGGCAAGCCGTATTCAAAGCTTCCCCCCACATGTACTTTGGTAGTCCTGAACTCTGCAGGAGAGAGTTGACCATGTCAATGAATACCCTGTTCTTCCTTTCTGCTATCCCATTAGACTGAGGAGAGTATGGGGCAGTTGTTTCATGAATAATGCCATGATCTTGGCAATATTCCACAAACAAACTTGAAGTATACTCTCCTCCTCTATCAGACCTCAACCTTTTAAGAACTCTGCCAGATTGTGTTTCTGCTTCTTTCTTAAAGATGATAAACTTTTGCAAAGCCTCATCCTTAGATCTAAGCAAATACACATAACAGTATCTACTACAGTCATCAATAAAGGTAATGAAATACTTTTTATGATCCCTAGTCAACACACCATTAAACTCACAAATATCTGAGTGCACCAGATCCAGAATTTCTGAATCTCTAACCACAGAATGAAAGGTTTTCTGGGTTGTTTAGCCTGTACACAGATATCACATTTCTTAGTTTTATCAACAGTATGTTCAGGAATCAATTTCAGGTTCATCATACGTTTCAAGAATTGAAATTAAGATGACCTAGACGAGCATGCCACAATTCAGATGAATCTATAACATTATAAGCAACATGAACAGAAGTAGAAACTGAAGCACTATCATCCACATATCTGTTCATCACATGATCCACAAAGATTTTAAACAAACCATCAGAAAGATAACCTTTAGCAATAAAAGTCTTCAAATAGAGTATGACAACTTTATTACATTTAAAGTTCAGTTCATAACCCTCTCTTACTAAAACAGAACCAGATAAGATATTCCTCTTGACACTAGGAACATGGTACACTAAGGAAAGAGTAAGAACACGCCCTGAAGTAAACTTCAGGTTCACACGTCCAACTCCTAGCACCCTAGCTGTACTTCCATTTCCCATTGTCACGGAGCGATCATGGATTTCCTGATAAGACACAAAAGTTAGCCCTGTCAGCACATAAATGCACATTGGCTCCAGTGTCCACCAGCCATTCATTTGGTTCATAAGTAGTAAACAACTGAGGATTAAGAGAAACATACTCCATACCAGAAGAAGATCCCCCGGTCACTACATTGACCTGTGCTGGGATTTCATGGGTCAGTAGGGTCTTGTTCAGCAATTTTTCTTTCTTTTTGGGACAATCATTGCGCAAGTGACCCTTATCACCACACGTCCAGCACTGTCCTAGTACCTTCTTCTTCTTTATCATTCCCTTAGGTTTCATCTGTAAAGTGGAATCAACCTTGGCCTTACCTTTTGAATCTTTACCCTTTTGTCTCATTACTAGGTTTGCACTTGCATCCACAGGCATATTAGGCTTTTCCTTTCTATGTTCCTCTTCAATGGCTATAGCCCTCATTAAATCATCAAGAGAGATGGCCCCTTTGCGATGCTTTAGGCCCATGCCAAAATCCTCCCAGGATCTAGGCAACTTCTCTATGATGCACATGACTTGAAGCTTTTAAGGCATTTTCATGTCTGCTTCAGCCAAACCATGGAACATAAGTAGAAGCTCATGTGCCTATTCCCCTATAAACTTATTCTCGACCATCTGGAATTTAAGGAACTTGCCCACGGAGTACTTTTCCAGACCTTGGTCTTCGGTGTTGTACTTCCGATCAAGTTCATACCACAGAGCTTTAGTAGTGTTGAAGGTGGAAGTGCTATAGACATCAAACAGGACGTCAGACAGTGCAGTCAGAATGCACACATGTCCTAACCTGTCTCTAGTATTCCACTCTTCAGCCTTCTTAGCACTCTCGGGGTCGTTTTCATCTATCACAGGGGGGTCCGATTCTATCAACGAGATTAGACCAACCATGGTGAACCACATCTTCATGCGATGTTGCCAACGCTTAAAGTGTTGTCCGGAAAACTTCGCAGGCATCCCAGATGTGTCCACCCTGGTTCCGAAACTCATTGAAGATGATGATGCCATGAAAGATATCTTCTCTAAGACTGTTAGAAATAAACAGTGTATCGGGACAATCCCATGGCAATAAACGGACCATAACACATACAAGGCAAACCATAGTAAAAATGCATACGGGATTGATGCAAACAAGAACAACCAAGAAGTAATATAAATAAACATGATTGTATAATAGTAAATATGAGATAAACTAAAAGAAGTAGAAGCGCCTCAAGGAGACTCCCCTTAGAGAAGATATCGCCCCCCACAAGGATGGTGCGACGGGTGTAGCGATCTTCCCCCAGGATACGACTACTAACACAAGATACTTAAGCGCACTCTTAAGAATCTTATAAACATGCTATACGGGAAACCTAGATCTCTCCTAAAAAAAAATTGTATAGGTTAAAGAACATGCACCGAACACTGAAGAACAAGAGCCACCAAAGCAATAAGAGAGGACGTCATCCACGGTGAGGAAGATGACGAACAGAGAGCGGCAACGGCGGTGCGCGTCGAACGGCGAACAGCAGAGGGAGACGAGAGACAGAGAGCACAGTCGTGCAGCGATTCCTCGGGAGAGTGATAGCACAAAAGACAGGATAACCCGTAATTAGGGTAACTCTAATTACCCCCTTTTGTAACCACGCCCGCGACAGTTCGCCTCCGTAACGGCAAGTTCGGAGACCCCTCTTTCTCTCCAAGAAAAGGGCAAAACAGTAAAAGGAAATCCAAATAAAAAAGGTGCAAGGGCAAGCCAGCTGGACCCACACCACACACACGCACGCCCGCCCAGCCCGGCGCGTGCGTGCGTGTGATAGGCCCTAGCTTACCTCCACTATTGTCTATAAGACATAGTCCAGAGGGTCCTAGGAACTATAAGGACCCCTCTCCTCTTTGTATTTTCCAATGTGGGACAAAAGTCCCCACACAAAACACAACACTGGAGGTAGCACCCTTTGGACAAACCTTTGCGTTCCCTTTTCTTAAATATACTCCCAATCTTCTTCAACCTAACATTCCCCCACAAACTCAAGGTTTGATAAAAGGGAACCTACAGAAGAGACATGAACATATCATGCTTTCAGTAAAGGTACCTTTCGGGTTTGAACCTTCACCTGAATGTTCCAATTTTCACCCCCACAGAATCGAAGTGAATTAAATCTTGAACTTGATTCTTTTTGTGAAAGTTACTTATAGAAAAACAACATGATACAAGGTTTCATTGGTAGCAATATGAATAATTGGCACTTTGAGGGCCATATGCCCAATCTTGTTTCATGAGCACTTTCAGGAATAACCCAATTCCTTAACTGCGGCCTCACAGTAATACTCATATAGGTGGGCTTCTCCAAGGATGCACTGCTAACATCCTGCCTTACCAGGCTTGAACCCATTAAAAGTATACAATTTAACCTTAACTTGCAGTAGTAGGCACTAACTTGTTTAGGATTACAGGGGAGGAACTCAGATACAAAGTATCTATTTAAACAAGTGCCTTCCAGTCCTCTCATCAGCTTGTTATTACCACATTGAACCTTCTTCATAGGATCTCTACTCAGATAGGTTGGGTTGCCACTGCAGGAGAACAAAAGATGGGTTTCAATCCCATCCCCATCCTAAACTTTTGGACTTGACTTTTGTTAAGTCCTTTAGTCAGAGGATCAGCCATGTTGTCCTTGGTACCAACAAAATCCACGGCTATCACTCCCTGAGACACTAATTCCCTTACAGACTTAAGTCTGAGTTGAATGTGTCTCCTTTCCTTTTGATTGTACTTTGAACTTTTAATCTTTGCAATTGTGGTCATATTGTCACAATGCACAGATATCGCAGGTATAGGCTTACTCATCATAGGAAGTTCAGAAAAGAGACCCCTGATCCATTCAGCCTCCATACCAGTAGTATCCAAAGCACACAACTCAGCCTCAAATGTAGACCGAGACAGGATGGTTTGTTTAGTTGAGCTCCAGGCAACTGCACCACCTCCCAAGATGAAGACATACCCTGTGACACCATTGCTCCCTGAGTTTTCAGCTATCCAGCTTGCATCACTATATCCCTCAAGAACAACAGGGAATTTTTGAAAATGCAAGCCTAGGGTCATGGTACCCTTTAGATACCTCAGCACCCTATCCAAGCCTTCCCAGTGAGTATGGTCAGGACAGCTTGTGTATCTACTGAGTTTAGACACAGCATATGAAATGTCTGGTCTAGTACAGTTTGCAAGATACATTAAGCTTCATATAACTTGAGAATATCGCAATTGAGACACAGGATCACCACTCTTATTCTTGCAGAAAAGTCTAGAAGGATCATAGGGTGTACAGACAGCTTTGCAAATCTGATAGCCAAATTTCTCCAAAAGTTTCTCAACATAGTGAGATTGAGAAATTGCTATCCCTTCAGCTGATCTAGTAAGAGTCAGCCCCAGAATTACATTTGCCTCACCCATATCCTTCATTTCAAATTTGCTATTTAAGAATGATTTGGTCTCAATTATGATTCCCAAATTGATCCCGAACAACAAGATATCATCTACATATAGGCACAAGATTACATATTCATTACCCTTAACTTTGTGATAGATACACTTATCAAACTCATTGACTATAAAGCCAAATGATATGATAGTCATATCAAATTTTTCATGCCATTGCTTAGGGGCTTGTTTCAAACCATACAGAGACTTGACAAGTCTACAAACTTGATTCTCACTACCCGGAGTCACAAATCCTTCAGGCTGATCCATATAAATCTCTTCATCAAGATCACCATTAAGAAAGGCAGTCTTGACATCCATTTGATGGACGGTGAGATTATATAAGGAAGCCAGTGCTACAAGCACCCTGATTGTAGTCATCCTAGTGACAGGGGAATAGGTATCAAAGTAATCTATTCCCTCCATTTGTTTGAAACCCTTAGCAACTAGCCTAGCTTTATACTTGTCAATGGTCCCATCTGGCTTTAGTTTCTTCTTAAAGACCCATTTGCATCCAATGGTCTTAGAACCAGGAGGAGGATTAACTAACATCCAAGTGCCATTGGCAAGGATGGAATCCATCTCACTCTTGATGGCATCCTTCCAATGCCTAGCTTCAGGTGAAGCCATAGCATCTCGAAAGGTTGGAGGATCACCCGTGATCTGGAAAGTGACAAAATCACTACCATAATCCTTGGCTATCCTCGGTCTTTTACTCCTTGGTTCAACCTCTTCCTGATCACTAGTATCAGGATTAGGTACGGACGCATCAACCCCCACATTTGTCATTCTTTCCACATGTTCTGGAATAGAATCAGATGTAGAAGCTACAGTCTCAGAAGACAGATGTTGAGTCAAACCAGTCTTCATGGGAAAAATATTTTCGAAGAACGTGGCATCGCGAAACTCGACCATGGTATTAACATCTATGCCAGGAATTTCTGATTTGACAACTAGAAACCTGTACGCATAGCTATTTTCAACATAGCCTAAGAAGACGGCGTCAACTGTCTTAGGCCCTAGTTTCTTTCTCTTGTGCTCAGGAACAAGTACATTTGCAAGGCACCCCCACACTTTGAGAAATTTCAAACTAGGTTTCCTATTTCTCCAAAGTTCTATTGGACTACTGTCTTTATGTTGCAGAGGAATATGGTTCAGAATAAGGCAAGCCGTATTCAAAGCTTCCCCCCACATGTATTTTGGTAGTCCTGAACTCTGTAGGAGAGAGTTGACCATGTCAATAAATACCCGGTTCTTCCTTTCTGCTATCCCATTAGACTGAGGAGAGTATGGGGCAGTTGTTTCATGAATAATGCCATGATCTTGGCAATATTCCACAAACAAACTCGAAGTATACTCTCCTCCTCTATCAGACCTCAACCTTTTAAGAACTCGGCCAGATTGTGTTTCTGCTTCCTTTTTAAAGATGATAAAATTTTGTAAAGCCTCATCTTTGGACTTAAGCAGATACACATAACAGTATCTACTACAATCATCTATAAAGGTAATGAAATATTTTTTATGATCCCTAGTCAACACACCATTAAACTCACAAATATCTGAGTGCAACAGATCCAAAATTTCTGAATCTCTAACCACAGAATGAAAAGGCTTTCTGGGTTGTTTAGCATGTACACAGATATTACATTTCTTGGTTTTATCAATAATGTGTTCAGGAATCAATTTCAGGTTCATCATACGTTTCAAAGCATTGAAATTAAGATGACCTAGACGTGCATGCCATAATTTAGATGAATCTATAATATTATAAGCAACATGAACAGAAGTAAAAATTGAAGCACTGTCATCCACATATCTATTCATCACATGATCCACAAAGATTTTAAATAAACCATCAGAAAGATAACCTTTAGTAATAAAAGTCTTCAAATAGAGTATGACAACTTTATTACATTTAAAGTTCAGTTCATAACCCTCTCTTACTAAAACAGAACCAGATAAGATATTCCTCTTGACACTAGGAACATGGTACACTAAGGAAAGAGTAAGAACACGTCCTGAAGTAAACTTCAGGTTCACACGTCCAACTCCTAGCACCCTAGCTTTACTTCCATTTCCCATTGTCACGGAGCGATCATGGATTTCCTGATAAGACATAAAGTTAGCCCTGTCAGCACATAAATGCACATTGGCTCCAGTGTCCACCAGCCATTCATTTGGTTCATAAATAGTAAACAACTGAGGATTAAGAGAAACATACTCCATACCAGAAGAAGATCCCCCGGTCACTACATTGACCTGTGCTGGGATTTCATGGGTCAGTAGGGTCTTGTTCAGCAATTTTTCTTTCTTTTTGGGACAATCATTGCGCAAGTGACCCTTATCACCACACGTCCAGCACTATCCTAGTACCTTCTTCTTCTTTATCTTTCCCTTAGGTTTCATCTGCAAAGTGGAATCAACCTTGGCCTTGCCTTTTGAATCTTTACCCTTCTGTCTCATTACTAGGTTTGCACTTGCATCCACAGGCATATTAGGCTTTTCCTTTCTATGTTCCTCTTCAATGGCTATAGCCCTCATTAAGTCATCAAGAGAGATGGCCCCTTTGCGATGCTTTAGGCCCATGCCAAAATCCTCCCAGGATCTAGGCAACTTCTCTATGATGCACATGACTTGAAGCTTTTCAGGCATTTTCATGTCTGCTTCAGCCAAACCATGGAACATAAGTAGAAGCTCATGTTCCTGTTCCCCTATAGACTTATTCTTGACCATCTGGAATTTAAGGAACTTGCCCACGGAGTACTTTTCCAGACCTTGGTCTTCGGTGTTGTACTTCCGATCAAGTTCATTCCACAGAGCTTTAGTAGTGTTGAAGGTGGAAGTGCTATAGACATCAAACAGGACGTCAGACAGTGCAGTCAGAATGCACACATGTCCTAACCTGTCTCTAGTATTCCACTCTTCTGCCTTCTTAGCACTCTCGGGGTCATTTTCGTCTATCACAGGGGGGTCCGATTCTATCAACGAGATTAGACCAACCATAGTGAACCACATCTTCATGCGTTGTTGCCAACGCTTAAAGTGTTGCCCGGAAAACTTCGCAGGCATCCCAGACATGTCCACCCTGGTTCCGAAACTCATTGAAGATGATGATGCCATGAAAGATATCTTCTCTAAGACTGTTAGAAATAAACAGTGTATCGGGACAATCCCATGGCAATAAACGGACCATAACACATACAAGGCAAACCATAGTAAAAATGCATACGGGATTGATGCAAACAAGAACAACCAAGAAGTAATATAAATAAACATGATTGTATAATAGTAAATATGAGATAAACTAAAAGAAGTAGAAGCGCCTCAAGGAGACTCCCCTTAGAGAAGATATCACCCCCCACAAGGATGGTGCAACGGGTGTAGCGATCTTCCCCCAGGATACGACTACTAACAAAAGATACTTAAGCGCACTCTTAAGAATCTTATAAACATGCTATACGGGAAACCTAGATCTCTCCTAAAAAAAATTGTATAGGTTAATGAACATGCATCGAACACCGAAGAACAAGATCCGCCAAAGTAATAAGAGAGGACGTCGTCCGCGGTGAGGAAGACGACGAACAGAGAGCGGCAACGGCGGTGCGCGTCAAACGGCGAACAGCAGAGAGAGACGAGAGACAGAGAGCACAGTCGCGCAGCGATTCCTCGGGAGAGTGATAGCACAAAAGACAGGATAACCCGTAATTAGGGTAACTCTAATTACCCCCTTTTGTAACCAGGCAAGTTCGGAGACCCCTCTTTCTCTCCAAGAAAAGGGCAAAACAGTAAAAGGAAATCCAAATTAAAAGGTGCAAGGGCAAGCCGGCTGGACCCACACCACACACACGTGCGCCCGCCCAGCTCGGCGCGTGCGTGCGTGTGATAGGCCCTAGCTTACCTCCACTATTGTCTATAAGACATAGTCCAGAGGGTCCTAGGAACTATAAGGACCCCTCTCCTCTTTATATTTTCCAATGTGGGACAAAAGTCCCCACACAAAACACAACACTTGAGGTAGCACCCTTTGGACAAACCTTTGAGTTCCCTTTTCTTAAATATACTCCCAATCTTCTTCAACCTAACAGCAGGGACTAGTTCAGCCAGAGTGAGACTGTCAAACCATGTATCATACCAGAAATTAGTGTGATTGCCATCACCAACGACTACCCTTTTATATTGGAGGATGAGGTTTTTTGCCTTAGTCCAACTCCTTCTAGCTAAACCTTTCATGTTTTTAAATTGGACATCAGATAAGTGACTGTCTCGGATGTACTGGGCTCTAAAAAACACTGCCCACAAAGAATTAGTATGCAGAGCCTGCCAAAGCATCTTGACCCGCTAAGCAGTTTCCATGTCTTAGAGACATGATGCCAAGACCACCATGAGAAATCGGCTTACAAATAGTCTGCCAAGACCTCCAATGCCTTTTATTACCATGGGTGGATGAACCCCAAAAGAAGTTAGCAAATGACTGCTCTAACATTTGATGGGTACCAATGTGAAGAGGAGAAGAAGTTAAAGAATAGATGGGCAATGAAATCATGACATGTTTGATTAAAATTAGCTTAGCTCCCTGTGAGAGAAGACTCGATTTCCAACCATTAATCCGCTTTTGGATGGAGTTGATAGTGCCAGCAAAGTAGATCTTCTTGCATCTGCTAAGCACCAGCGGGAAGCCCAGATATTTGTGTGGGAAAGAATGGCATGTGAAACCAGTAGTGTCTTGGATCCGCTTAACAGCAATTTGGTTGACCCTAGGGTGGATAAAGAATCCACTTTTTGCGACATTAATCTGCTGGCCCGAGGCTCTTTCATAATCTTTGAGAACTTTGATCAGATTCCTGACAGAGACAACATTAGCTTTGCTAAATATCAGAGTATCATCAGCAAATAAAAGATGTGAAATTTTGGGGCATCTTCTAGGACCGGAAAACCATTCCACCCGACCACTGATGTAGGCTTCCTTCAGGGATCTGCTCAAGGCTTCTTCTGCAATAATGAATAATGAGGGGGCAATGGGGTCACCCTGTCGAACACCTCTTGCAGATTTGAAGAAGCCAACTGATTCCCCATTCAGCAGTGCAAAGAACCAACAGTTGTTTACCATTTTTTCAACAAGACATATAAATTGAATACTGAAACCAAATCTGTATAATACAGAGAAAAGAAAATCCCATTCTAATCGGTCATATGCCTTGGCCATATCAAGCTTGAACATGACATTTGAATCCCTGGTTTTCTTTCCCAGCTCCTGAGACAGCTCTTGAGCAAGGGCTATGTTCTCTACAATTTGTCTTCCTTTCACAAAAGCAGACTGCTCTAAAGATATAATTCTTAGGAAGGATAGTGGCTAATCTGTTATTAATAACTAAAGATATGATCTTGTAGAAATAGTTGCAGAGACTAAATGGCCTAAAATCAGCGATGTCAGTCACATTAGACCGTTTAGGAATGAGAGCAACCAGAGTGGAAGTGACACTTCTGGGGAGAGCTTGCCGAGAGATAAAAAATTCTTGGACAGCACTAACAACAGAGCTTGCAATAACATCCCATGCTTTTTGATAGAAAGCACCCGTGAAGCCATCAGGCCCCGGGGCACTATCAGGAGACATCTTGAAAACTGCATCATGAATTTCTGACTCAGTAGGAAGAGTACATAGAATCTCATTATCAGTCTGAGTCACCAACTGAGGGATGTAGTCCAGAAAATTACATGACTAATCAATTTAATAACAATAATAAAACTAATATTTTATAATTAAATAATTTAACTATAGAGTCCAGTCTACAAGTACAGTCAACTAAAAATAGAACGTACATTGCTACGGGGCATATCCCGGCACTAGCAAGCTGGCTACAAACGACCGTCCGAGTGGTGCACCAAGCTCGAGAAAGACCGTCATACTTGAAAAGTAGGGAGTGAGCCTCATCTCATTGGCTCAATAGGAGGCCAGCGGATCTCTACCACAACAACGGTGGTAAGCAGTAACAACCCAAAAATAGAAACAACGATAATAATAATAATAACAACAATAAAATAACAGCAGCGGCAGAAATAGTAAGAACGGTAGACGGCAGAACTACGGAGTCTCTACGGTACTCTGACTCTCGACAAGGAAGTCACGACCTCTAGTCGGGACTGCCCACCCATGGCGAAACCATAGTCTCACAACTGAGAGAAAATCCACGACAATGCTGCCGTAACGATCCGTCCTCGCTGACGAAACCCCAGTCAAGGCCATGCGGCCACTCACACAACCTCCACCTTCAGGAGGACAACCTCAACACTGGTAAACCTCGGTCTTGAACCAAAACCAACAAGAAAGCTATGTCCTTTACACAGGGTGACTCCAGCCCGTCCGGCGAAAGGGCCATCGACAACGTTGTCAGTACCTCAACCTTACCGGTATAGGGTCCGTCACTCAAATATACACAACAAGGCCAGATGCGTCCACTAACGTTGTAATATCCCGGACCTTTCAGATCCTTCTTCTTGGGTCCCAGATCTGCTTTCTCGGAGTGTCTGGATCCGTTGTGTCTGAAATTTCATTTCGGACATCTTTTGTGTTTGGATCGGCACGATCCAGAGTTGTTTTGGAGGCCCGGAGTGTGTCCGCGGCTTTTTCGCGCGTGTTTTTCGATTTCCGGTACAGGTTTCGACAATTCCTTTGGAACCTCGTTGCGGGTGAACCGGGTCGTTCACATAGGCGAGATTGGTACCGTTGCAACCGGTGCGTTCCGCGGATCCCAGAAACGTAATTTTTAATTTTTCGGTATTTTCCAGAATTTCTGAATTTTCTATAAATACCCCCTATTTTCTCTCTCTCTTTTTCTCTTCTTTCTTCTTCTTCTTCCTCCTCCTTCTTCCTCCCACCGTGAGCACCCCCCTCTTCCCCTCTCTCTCCCATTCGACCGCGACGGGCCTCTCTCTGGCTGCAGACGGCGGCGGGGCGACGGCGCGGTGACGTGGGCGGCAGCGAGGCGATCTCGTGGGCGTGCGGTGTTCGTGGGAAGCGTGGAGGAACGAGGGTTCTAAAAGCTTTCATCGTGATTCGTGGGCGATCCGGCGCACCTCGGGGCGAATTTGAGGTAGGGTGACGTTCCCTACCCTCTTGCGTTCCTTTCCCGTGATTTGTAGGCTGAGGGGAGGCCGAGAGACGGGGTTTCATGCCGGGTTTGGGTTTTTCATGATTTGGGGAGAGTTCACCCGATCTATGGATTTGAGCCGCGATTCGGCGTTTTGATGGCCTAGAATCATGCTAGGGGTCCCCAGGGGGCTTCCCCTTTGATTTTCCCCTCTTCTATGGAGGCATGGGGGCGTGGTTGGAATTTTTGGGTGTTTCACGCCGTTTCGCCGTCTCGTCGGTGTGACGGTCATTCCAGTGACCGCCACACCATGTGACTCGCCTAGACGGGTGCGTTACAGCTCTGTTTTTGCCAACTGGGGTCTGTGGGCTGTGACGGTCCCACGATAGACCGCCACGGCGCTGTGACGTGCCAGGGTTGGACCGTCAGGGACGATCTGACCGTTGGCTTTCGACCTTTGGGTTTCGACCGTTGGGGGTCAAGGCCTGTGACGCACCATTCCTGACGCGTCATAGCCTTGTAACGCCCCTGTGTGGGTGCGTCAGAGTGTACGTGTTCCCACACTGTAACGCACCAGAGTTGGTTCGTTATAGCCTATGACGCACCGAGTGGCACGCGTCACAGTTTGTTCCTTCGTGCCTTGTGACGCACTAGGCTGGGTGCGTCAGGGCCTATGACGCACCAGGATAGGCGTGTCACACGTTGTTTTGCACTTAGGGTCTGACGCCCCTGTGTTGGGCCGTCAGATGGCTGTGACGGTCCATCCTTAGACCGTCAGAGCCTGTGGTGCGTCTAGAGTAGATCGCCAGGCTCAGGGCTGCATCGGGTGGTTCGTAGTGCCATTTCTTTTTCGACCGTGGTCGCCGTGCAACGGTGCTGGTACGTGGGACGGTCCCCGTACGTCGTCGGATGCGGACGTGGTTTCCGTTGACTTGAGAGTCTACTCCTTTAGTGACACTCCACTAGTCGTAGCCACCAGTACGCATGTGCTGGTCTCACCTGGGAGTAGGTGTACGGGCACACCCTGAGGACGATTTTTAGACTGGTTTTCGTCGGGCCCCACGTCTATAGCCAGAGTCCGGCTAAGGGGAAAACTAATTAGAGGCCAGATCTGGGACGCATGGTCTGTGTGTGCACACGTGGTTGGGGGCAGTTGGACCCACGCCGACGGGCGTGACCCCAGCTAGTCACTTGTTTGTGGTTACTTGTGCGGTGTCTCAGTTCCCGCTGGGCCAGAGGGAGACACCTGAGGCGCGGACTAAGACGTCAGTGGACACTTTCGGTCTTGCTTCTAGTGGAAGGTACTCCTGTCGAGTTGGGAGTGACAGACTGTCAGTCTTATGACTTCGGCCTTCGAGTTTTTGTTGTGGTGACCGTTGAGTTCCGGTTGTTTCACCGTGGCACGTGTGTCAGTTTTCGTGCCGTGAGACCGGTGTTTTGTAGATGACAGGGCTTCCCTTTCCGAGGTACTCGCTTACTGCCAGCATAGCGGTTTCTTCGTCTGCGAGGTAGGGTTCGAGTGATCCCTATTGAGTCTTGTTCCGAGACTCATTCCCTGCGTGTTTTCACCATGTTTCAGGCGAGGCGCGACTTCAGGGGAGCGCGTCTGAGGCTCAACGTGGTTCAGGTGTCCAGCGTTAGTGCCAGAGGTTAGAGCCAGGGTATGCCCCGTGTAGCTGTACTTTTCTTTCTTGTCTCTGTACTAGTTGTGGACAACTGTTGTTATTTTATCATTATCTTGTGGACCATGTATTAATTAAAATGTTATTTATTTCTCGCTTCATTATATAAAACTGTTTAATTTCTGTAATTATTTGTGATACTTGTGTAGTCTCCACACCATCCTTCTAACCCTTCCGAATCTTCGGACTCGTGGGTGGCGGTACGAGTCTCGGGTTATCGGGCCTTCCCGGTAATCAGATTCTCAGGTCGTTACAGCTGGTATCAGAGCGCGGTTGTAGAATTATACGAGAATCATAAGTAATTGTAGTGGTCCACTAGTCCACAGCGATGATGTACAGCTGACGCTGGCATTGGGCATCATGTGTTTTCTTGACCTTAATGTTTCCGTGTTTTCTGTCTTTTGCTTCAGGAGCGAGCATGGCGCAGAGGCGGAGCACTCACTCTTAGCAGGGGCAGTCGGCTGGAGGTCAGGAGATCCAGCAGGAGGTTCAGTAGGAGCAGGAGGAGCAGAGTAGAGTGCCACCTGTGGCCACCGAGGCAGCGGATGCTGCGAGGTTTCTGGGGGCCGAGGATTTCTTCCGTGGTATGTATCAGTTTATGTCGCAGTAGTTCGGCGGAGAAGCTGGTGAGGGCTCGTCGACCAGGGGTGGGCCAGGCCGAGCAGTGAGGGATTTCATGCAGTTCCATCCACCTTACTATGGCGGTCAGCCAGACCCTGATTTGGCTCGAGATTGGCTTGACGAGATGGAGCGGGTGTTCAGTTCCACGTGATGTACTGCAGAGGACAGAGTGATGTTGGCCTACAACCAGTTGTAGGTGGTGGTCTTCCGAGTGGAAGACATCTTTTCAGTCACGTCCCCTTGAGCAGATTGCGTGGAGTGACTTTGTCAGTGCTTTCGAGCGTGCTTACTGCCCAGAGTACATTGCTACGTAGAGGATGCGTGAGTTTTTGGAGCTGGTCCAGGGCGACATGTCCGTGTTGCAGTACAGGGCCCGATTCGTTGAGCTGGGTCGTTATGTACCTCATATCATGGAGCATGAGAGGGTGAAGACCGCACAGTTCGTACAGGGCTTGAGGCAGGAGTTGAGGCACCATTTGATCGCGAACGCTGCCACCGATTTGGAGACAGCGTCTCGTGTCGCGGCTTCTTTGGAGATGGATATGCGGAGGACTCGAGGACCGATTAGTCAGGGGCAGTCCTTGTCAGGTCGCAGCCAGCAGTCGGCTACCCAGCAGCAGGGTTCTTTCCAGCATGCGTCGGGTGGTTCAGGAGCGCCGACACCGGTAGCGTCGGTGACAGGATCCGTGTCTTTTGGCTCGAAGGTCAAGAAGTTTCTCAAGAAGGGTTTCTCTAAGAAGCGCAAGGATCAGAAGCAGGTGTCATCAGGCAGTGTACAGCAGTCGGTTCCTTTTCAGCGTCAAGGATCAGTGGGTGGATCGCGAGGACCGTGTCCACGGTGTAGCGAGTACCATCTAGGCAGACAGTGCACGGCGCCGATAGTTTGTTTCCGATGTGACCAACCAGGGCATATGGCGCGTGACTGTCCTCAGAGGCAGCAGCAATAATAGTTTCCTTAGCAGCAGCAGTTTCCTAGCAGCAGAGGCCGCAGCAGCAGCAGCAGGGACAGTATCCGCTGCTACCTAAGTCAGCTAGTGTGGGAGGCAGGCAGAGAGCTCGAGGCCAGATTACACACATGACCAGGGCAGAGACAGTGGCGTCGCAGCTCGTGGAAGGTACCGTTCATATTTTGGGTTGTGCGGCTCGGGTTTTGTTTGATTCTGGGACGTCTCATTCATTTATTTCGGAGGATTTCACGCTGAGTATCGAGGAGCCGGTGACCCAGTTGTCCTGTGATTTGGCAGTGGAGTTACCTTCGGGTGATTTTATGATCACTCCGTATTGTTTCGATGAGGTTCCTGTGTGAGTGGAAGGGCGGAGTTTGCCGGCTAGGCTCTATGCGTTGCCACTTCAGGACTTTGATGTGATTTTGGGAATGGATTGGCTAGAGGCACATCATGCGTTGGTGGATTGTGGCTCGAAGAGAGTGTACTTTTTGGTTTCGGTGACTTCGTGGACCCACCTTCTATTTCCAAGGTATCAGGTCTTCCTCTTCCCGTTTCCTTATTTCGGCGATTCGAGCTCGTCATTTGCTTGATGCGGGTTGTCAGGGTTTTCTCGCTTCTGTGGTCTTGGTAGACCAGCTGTGTCCGGATGTCGAGGACATTCCGGTGGTGTGCGAGTTTCCTGATGTTTTTCTGGGGGACTTACCTGGATTGCCTCCCCAGTGGGAGATCGATTTCGTTATCGAGGTTGTGCCGGGTACGGGACCTTTGGTGAAGGCTCCCTACCGTATGGCCCCCGCTGAGTTGAGGGAGTTGAGGGCGCAATTGCAAGAGTTGCTGGCCAAGGGGTACATTCGTCCTAGCTTTTCCCCTTGGGGTGCGCCAGTGTTGTTTGTGAAGAAGAAGGAGGCCGAGGGGAGGCCGAGAGACGGGGTTTCATGCCGGGTTTGGGTTTTCCATGATTTGGGGAGAGTTCACCCGATCTATGGATTTGAGCCGCGATTCGGCGTTTTGATGGCCTAGAATCATGTTAGGGGTCCCCAGGGGTCTTCCCCTTTGATTTCCCCCTCTCCTATGGAGGCATGGGGGCATGGTTGGAATTTTAGGGCGTTTCATGCCGTTTCTCCGTCGGGTCGGTATGACGGTCCTTCCAGTGACCGCCACACCATGTGACACGCCTAGACGAGTGCGTTACAGCCCTGTTTTAGCCAACTGGGGTCTGTGGGCTGTAACGGTCCCACGATAGACCGCCACGGCGCTGTGACGTGCTAGGGTTGGACCGTCATGCGTTGGCTTTCGACCGTTGGGTTTTGACCGTTAGGGGTCAAGGCCTGTGACGCACCATTCCTGGCGCGTCACAGCCTTGTAACGCCCCTGTGTGGGTGCGTCAGAGTGTATGTGTTCCCACACTGTAACACACCAGAGTTGGTCCGTTACAGCCTGTGACACACCGAGTGGCATGCGTCACAGTTTGTTCCTTCGTGCCTTGTGACGCACCAGGCTGGGTGCGTCAGGGCCTGTGACGCACCAGGATAGGTGCATCACACATTGTTTTGCACTGAGGGTTTGACGCCCCTATGTTGGGCTGTCAGATGGCTGTGACGGTCCAGCCTTAGACCGTCAGAGCCTGTGGTGCGTCTAGAGTAGACCACCAGGCTCAGGGCTGCACCGGGTAGTTCGCAGTGTCGTTTCTTTTCCGACCGTGGTCGTCGTGCAACGGTGCTGGTACGTGGGATGGTCCCCGTACGTCGTCGGATGCGGACGTGATTTTCCGTTGACTTGAGAGTCTACTCCTTTAGTGACACTCCACTAGTCGTAGACCACCAGTACGCGTGTGCTGGTCTCACCTGGGAGTAGGTGTACGGGCACACCCTGAGGACGATTTTTAGACTAGTTTTCGTCGGGCCCCACGTCTGTATCCAGAGTCCGGCTAAGGGGAAAACCAGTTAGAGGCTAGACCTGGGACGCATGGTCTGTGTGTCACACGTGGTTGGGGGCGGTTGGACCCACGCCGACGGGCGTGACCCCAGCTAGTCACTTGTTTGTGGTTACTTGTGTGGTGTCTCAGTTCCCGCTGGGTCGGAGGGAGACACCTGAGGCGCGGACTAAGACGTTAGTGGACGCTTTCTGCTTGCTTCTAGTGGGAGGTACTCCTATCGAGTTAGGAGTGACAGACTGTCAGTCTTGTGACTTCGACCTTCGGGTTTTAGTCATGGTGACCGCTGAGTTCCGGTTGTTTCACCGTGGCACGTGTGTCGATTTTCGTGCCGTGAGACCGGTATTTTGTAGATGGCAGGGCTTCCCTTTCCGAGGTACTCGCTTACTGCCAGCATAGCGATTTCTTCGTCTGCGAGGTAGGGTTCGGGTGATCCCGACTGAGTCTTGTTCCGAGACTCATTCCCTGCATGTTTTCACCGTGTTTTAGGTGAGGCGCGGCTTCAGGGGAGCGCGTCTGAGGCTCAGCATGGTTCAGGTGCCCAGCGTTAGTGCCAGAGGTCAGAGCCGGGGTATGTCCCGTGTAGCTGTACTTTTCTTTCTTATCTCTGTACTAGTTGTGGACTACTGTTGTTATTTTATCGTTATCTTGTGGACCATGTATTAATTAAAATGTTATTTATTTCTCGCTTCATTATATAAAACTGTTTAATTTCTGCAATTATTTGTGATACTTGTGTAGTCTCCACACCATCCTTCTAACCCTTCCGAGTCTTCGGACTCGTGGGTGACGGTACGAGTCTCGGGTTATCAGGCCTTCCCGGTAATTAGATTCTCGGGTCGTTACAAACGTCTTATACTGCGCCAAGGTCTCATATGTGCGCACACTACTTACACCCGGTCTCGGGAGGAGCAGATGAGACACACACATACACCACACCCTAGGACTAGCTAGGATCGATGCCCTGTGGCCAACAACACGGTCGTGTCCTGCAGCCTAACACGGGGTACGCACCCCTGCGTCCACCAGCGATGAGCACTTATCCTAACCAAGGTACACACGCTCGGGCGGTCTCACCTCTGCACGAGGAGCGTCGTACACACTAGGCGGTCTCGTTCGGTCTGACCATGATAGGCCACTAGGCTATCGTCGCCTAGTCTGACATGAAATGCCCTCAAGGCAGTGTAACAACAAAACATGATCTTCTACGATCTCACAGGAATCCACTGTATAACACTATCATCCGCAGTCTCGTGGGAATCTCGAGAGTGTGAGTACGCACGCATGCGAACCATCGTAAACCATGGCATGACACCGCTGGGCACTAAGAAACCACCACCGCCAGATGACGAAAACTAGTGGATGTCGACCTACTGAATTCACACAAGGACCACCCACCACAGTCATAGAACTCATGCAGATATAATCCTCCGCGATCACAGAACTCACACGGACATAGTTTGTCATGGGCGCACAAGCCACGTGGAAACAATACTATATATATATGGCCAAATCCACTGTAAGAAATCTATGAAACCTCGTATTATCTGAATCCATCCTCAAGCGACCGCCGCCCTCATAGGGCCGAAATGGCCCAATTTCTATGGGTTCCCATGTATATAATATCAAGTTTTATTTTTTGGGGAGAAAATCTTAATTTCCAAGCCAAAGCGGCCTTTCTAGCAGTGGGTCAGTCGACCTATCACACGGGTCGATCGACCTGCAAGACCAATCGGTCGACCGGTCTGGGAACCTATCGACCGAACCGCCCGTAGGGCTCTGACTGCACAGGGTCGGTCGACCGGACCCTGGGGTCAGTCGACCAGCTGCCCAGTCGGTCGACCGAAACCCCAGGTCAGTCGACCGAACCTACCCTGTGCACCATGTCGCGCTCTCTGTCGGGAACCGGTCGATCGATCCTTCTGATTGGTCGACCGATTCTAACGACAGCCGAACAGGAAGACCTCTTAAGGGCCCCGTTCCACCCCTAACTCATCCCATTGCGAGCGGGAAACATAGGGAATCGCTCCCTGACCCTAGCTTGGCACACCCGATGGCACCCAAATTACCATAAAGCGACCGCCGAAACGACAAAATCGTCACGCACCCCGAAACATGGTATAATCCCGCAACACAAAAGAAACCCACTCATTCTCGCTCGAAATTGACCCTAAATGGCACAAAAGAACGCGGGAAGGTGAAAGGGTCCGTCCCCCTACCTTTTCCGAAGAAACCGTACGAAGCAGGGGTCAATCCACACCAAAAGCTCCAAGGTTCTCCACGAACACGCGATCGGTTCTGTAATGCCCTGGGGTCTTCGGATATTGTTCGGATCAGGATCTGTGAGTTTTGGATCGCTTTTTGGTGGGTCCCGGATTGAGTTTTGCGGTTTACGCATGTTTTTGTCTGTCGAACCTTCGAAACCCTATACAGGGTGAACCGTTGCGTTCTCCGACTCCGGGACATTACCAGCGCGTTGTGCATTTTCCGAGGATTGTGGGGAGTATTTTCTCCTATTTTTCGTATTTTCCAGAAATTTTGGATTTTCTATTTAAACCCAACCCCTTTTCTCTCTCCCCATCTCTCATTTCTCTCCCTCTCCCTCTCTCTTCTCTCATGCTCTCTCTTTCTCCCCTCTCTTCTCCGGCAGCCGATGGAGGGAGGCAGGGGTTAGGCGGAGGCGACGCAGGTGAGGAGCGGGCAAGGATGGGCGAGGATCGAGGCAGTGGAGGCGCGATGAAACTCTACAGCGAGTTCAGGGAGCCGCGGCAGTTCGTGTGGCGTTTTCTTGGTGGATCGGCGTCCTCGGTGCATGGAATCTTCGTTGGAGGTAGGGGGATGGATCCTTAGCCTCTGTACTTCATTTTCCGTGAGTTTGGTAGCCCGAGGCGAGCCGAGAGGGTTTATTTTCTCACCGGGGTTAAAATATGTAATTTTTGGGTGTGAGCTGGATTTCGCATTTGGATCGCGTTTTTGGGATTTGAATGGGTCCTCTCGGTGCTAGAGAGGCTGGAGAATGATTTCCCCTTGTCTTCCCCTTCACATGGGTGTTAACGGGGCGTGGAATGGGGTTTTTCGCGGAGTTTGCCATTTTCGGGTTCATAAGCAAGAGGCAGTCATACCAGGGACCGCTACTTGATGAGGTGGCCTTCTGGGGACCGCCACTTGTCCCCTTAAGTCGGTTTGAGGTAGCGGTCACACGACTGATCGCCACTTGATAATGGCGGTCAGGCCAGGACCGCCACTTCGTGGGTCCGGAGACGGCGGTCAGGTGTCTGACCGTTTCCTCAGAGTTACGGTCAGGGAGATGGCCGCACTCTCTTAGTTGCGGTCCGAGGATGGCCACCTTATTCCAGGTATCCCTAGTAAGTAGCGGTCCCGTGGAGACCGCCACTTTGAGGGTTGCGGTCCTAAGGGGACCGCGATCTGGGGCTTGCAGTCCAGAGTGGACTGGCACTTGAGGTGACAGTCCAGGGAGGACCGCCACCTGGTTTTCTGTGTTAGCTGTGTTTCGTTCACATTGTGTTGGCCCCCGGTCGACCCAGTTGTGACCCAATGGTCGACCTTCGGTCTCGTGAATGTCCTGGACACCCCGTGGGTTCCGTGTTCATGTTTTGGGGGTGTCTGGAGGTATTGTGTTACCTCGATTAGCGTGCCACTGGGTTTTGAGGGTCTGGGTGACCCCATGTGTTCTGGGCTTTCATGCTTTCGCTAGATCGAGTCACCGTGTGTCGGTATGAGTGTGGAGGGCTATTCCCGCACGTCATTGGCTTTCCGATAAGCGTTTTCCGAGTGGGCCATGAGTTTGGCCCTTAGACTGTGAGTCTAGTCACCTAGTCTGGGACTGGAGATTTCACGCTTTTCCCTTAGATAGGGGATCAACTCGACAGCTTGTGAGCTACCTTGGGAATCGTGCAACTGTGGTTTCAGACCTAGGGATTAGGCTAGATTAACGGCGTTGTGCCGTCATGTGCAGTGGTCTTGACCCGAGTCGCGTGACTCAAGGACCATTGGGTTTATTAAGTCCAGTGGACTATTCAGAGTCTGGTGGGCTCGAGCCACATGTTACTCCGCGTTACTCACAATGGGTGCGTGCGTGGCTTTCCATGTTCACGTTAGTGACTCCCCACTGGTCGTAGCCTTCTTACCGCACACGTGTGCTGACCCACCAGGGAGTGGTGGAGCGGCTTACCCGAGAGAGACGATTTTTAGGCTAGTTACCGTAGGGCCCCTTCGCACAGCCTGAGTCCGGGCTTGGGGGAAGAACCAGCTAGAGGATCTGACCTAGGGCGCATGGTCTGTGTGTGCACACGTGATTGGGGGCGTCAGACCCGCGCTGACGAGCGCGACCCCAACTAGTCCTTGTTTATGGTATTGGTTGTGTGTCTCAGTCTCTGCCTGGGACGTGTAGGGTGTAACACCCTCAAATATAGCAAAGTTGTACTCTATATCACCGAGGCGCCTTTTGAAGTATCGGCTCAGTTCTTGTAAAGAACTCCGAAGTTAAGCGTGCTTAATGGGGAGCAGTACTGGGATGGGTGACCTGCCCAGGAAGTCTTCCATTCTGGAGCCGATCACTGTTAGAAAGGGACAAAACCGTGAGGCTGGTAGGCCAAAGCGGACAATACCTTGACGGTATAGAGTACGGGGCATGACAGAATGGTATCTGAGCGATACCCCAGCCGGAAGTGTGGGAACTAAGTGCCATGCAGGGCAAAGTGCTACGCTATAGGAGCCACCTCTTAAGTCCATAATGGAGCAAAGTGCTACATAGTGGGAGCCACCTCTTGAGCCTGAGGGGCCATCTCTAGAGTCCTACCTGTCTGGGGGCTTGATTGCGTGATTACGTGCTATTTATGCCCAGCGACGAGGACGTCGCCTATATAAGAGGGGTAGATTGTAACACCCTCAAATATAGCTAAGTTGTACTCTATATCACCGAGGCGCCTTTTGAAGTATCGGCTCAGTTCTTGAAAAGAACTCTGAAGTTAAGCGTGCTTAATGGGGAGTAGTACTGGGATGGGTGACCTGCCCAGGAAGTCTTCCATTCTGGAGCCGATCACTGTTAGAAAGGGACAAAACCGTGAGGCTGGTAGGCCAAAGCGGACAATACCTTGACGGTATAGAGTACGGGGCATGACAGAATGGTATCTGAGCGATACCCCAGCCGGAAGTGTGGGAACTAAGTGCCATGCAGGGCAAAGTGCTACGCTATGGGAGCCACCTCTTAAGTCCATAATGGAGCAAAGTGCTACATAGTGGGAGCCACCTCTTGAGCCTGTAGGGGCCATCTCTAGAGTCCTACCTGTCTGGGGGCTTGATTGCGTGATTACGTGCTATTTATGCCCAGCGACGAGGACGTCGCCTATATAAGAGGGGTAGATTGTAACACCCTCAAATATAGCTAAGTTGTACTCTATATCACCGAGACGCCTTTTGAAGTATCGGCTCAGTTCTTGAAAAGAACTCTGAAGTTAAGCGTGCTTAATGGGGAGTAGTACTGGGATGGGTGACCTCCCAGGAAGTCCTCCATTCTGGAGCCGATCACTGTCAGAAAGGGACAAAACCGTGAGGCCGGTAGGTCAAAGCGGACAATACCTCGACGGTGTAGAGTACGGGGCGTGACAAAATGGTATCAGAGCTATATCCCAGCCGGAAGTGTGGGAACTAAGTGCCATGCAGGGTAAAGTGCTACGCTATGGGAGCCACCTCTTGAGTCCATAATGGAGCAAAGTGCTACATAGTGGGAGCCACCTCTTGAGCCTGTAGGGGCCACCTCTAGAGTCCTACCTGTCTGGGGGCTTGATTGTGTGCTATATGTGCCCAGCGACGAGGACGTCGCCTATATAAAATAGGTAGATTGTAACACCCTCAAATATAGCAAAGTTGTACTCTATATCACCGAGGTGCCTTTTGAAGTATCGGCTCAGTTCTTGTAAAGAACTCCGAAGTTAAGCGTGCTTAATGGGGAGCAGTACTGGGATGGTTGACCTGCTCGGGAAGTCCTCCACTCTGGAGCCGATCACCCTTAGAAAGGGACAAAACCGTGAGGTCGGCAGGCCAAAGCGGACAATACCTCGACGGTATAGAGTACGGGGAGCTTTCGTTTCTCATATGCGAGACGTTGCTTTACGTGTGGGTTCTGTGTGTTTTCCCAAGGTAGAAGTCTAGCATTTGTGGTAGAGTTACCGAGGTTTCACCTGTAGATAGTGTACGGTTCACGACTGCGTGGTCTTGACTATTTGCCTCGGACCGCGTGGTCATGGGTAGGGCCTTAGTCAGCGAGGACGGACCTCCACGACAGCGATGTCATGATGTTTCTTCTGGCAGCGTAGCCAGGGTTTTCCTGTTAGTCTGGTGGTCCCCCGACTGTGAGATCGGGGCGTGTTTTTCGATATAGTAAGAGTAACTGTAGCGCTGAGTTTTTACCGGTCACCGAGTTTGTTGTTCGTGCTATAGTTGCTATTTTCCGCTACCGCCGTTGTTTGCGGTTGGGGTTCCGCGGGACCCCTACTGAGCCAGTGATAGGAGGCTCACCCCTACTTTTCAGGTCGTTGGACTAGACTATGTTGTAATTATTTATTTATTTCTGTTAATTGTTGAATTGTCCTACTTTATTTCCTATTTCTTTGTACCTTCACACACCTTTCAGCCCTTCCGAGCCCTCCGGCTCGTGGGCGGCGGCCCAAGATTCGAATGGTATCGGGTTATTCCCGGTATCCAGATCTTGGGTCGTTACAGGTTCACCTCGCCACCGCCTCACATTCCTCGCCTCATGCACTCCGCAACCCACCCCACGTCGCTTATTGTCTCCTCCTCGGCGTTCTCCGGCGGCCGTCCGAAGAATGGGGGAAGAGAGGGCGAGAACGAGAGAGGGCAAGGGGGAGACACGGGAGAGGGAGGGAGTAAAACGAGAGAGAGGGTGAAGAGGGAACGAGAGAGTGAGAAAAGAGAGGGGGTTTTATAATGGTTTTAATATTATTATTGTATTTTTTCCTTCTCTTATTCGCTGAAAATCTAAACAAAGTGAGAAAATTCCCAAATTTTGACCCGATGATCCTCGGGAAATGCACAACTCACCGGTCACATACGGAACCCGAAAACATTTTATTTTCTCTTATTTGAGGGACCTGCCGATCTGATATTTCTGAAATTCATTTTTAATTAGAAAACACATTCTAAAACTAGCGGGAACACTCCGAAACCCACGGATGCAAGACTCGAAAACCAGGGCATGATAGCCATCCCCCCTTAAAAAAATTTCATCCTCAAAATTCAGGACAAGGTGCAATAACTTAGGGGAAAAGAGTAATTTATTATACCGGCAACTCAGAAGCCAAACTCAACTCCTCAAGGAACACAACGCCACTCTCCAATAGGTCTCGTAGGATAGTAACTTGGTCGCTAAAGTCCATTCACAGTCATTGACCACCCATTGATTGAGAACCTCCACTTACTAGATACCCGGAATAACTTAGATTCTTCGATGGATTGCTTTAAAATCCGAACCAAGCATGCGAACTGGTCTTACTTGCACGGATCACCTCTTCCTTACTCATGCGAACTACCGTCCACCGCCACTGCTGTCTATCCGAACTCTCTCACACCCCACTATCTGCAGTCGGGGAGGAGAGGAAAAGAACATAGGAAGTCGAAGGAGGGAGAAGAGGGAACGAAGGAGAGGAAAAGAGATTATGAGAAACTTCAATTATACACCACCTCTAGATCTAAACTGCCCAACTGGACCAGCTTGCTTCACGAGGCATAACGAGGTCGTCCGCACAAGCCTCGAATTCTCAACCACACCAACTCTGACTACCGTGCTTCTGTACATGATCCAGACGGGAGTGACACAAAGTTCCATCTCATAACGTCATCACTGAAGTTCTTGCATTCAGGGACTATCTGTTCCAAATGACAACCAGCTAGCTGACACTCATCGAGGCCACGGTCTCCTTCTTAGTTGGCTAGCCAACAGTTTCTAACTCACAGAGCCTACACACATCATAACTTGCTCAGATTGAGCGACCACAAACCCAAAAACTCTAGCTTACTTCCTTCCGAAAAGAAAAGCACCATACTTCACCTTTACCGATCTGATCAATGGCACGACAACCTATGCCAAACTCCAAACATTCCTGGTTTCTGTTAAAGTCAAGTCTATCTTCCAACCACCATCGCATCATTTCATATAGACCGCTAATACCACAACTACTGTTCGCCCGACGCACCGATCCATAAATCATCAGGGTGCTAGTCAACTCAATATCTTGATTACTCACGGCACCCCTATACATAAATCTGAGACCACTTTCTTGATACCCACACCCTTTTTACTTTTCAACTCTGCCTTTAAAACACCTGCCTTAACCAAGGCCGATCAATTCGACATCTCAACTCTGAGCAACATATACATGCTTGCCTCATTACCAGCCCGATCGATCATGATCTACCCAGAATTCCAACTGCCAACCAGCTCCACTCTAAGCCACACGACACATTCTATGAAGAAAGACTGGCACAATTCATCATCCTCGCCTATCAGTTCCTACAGATATGCCACCTGATTCCCAACTCCGCTGGTACCGCTTGACACGGTGTCACTACCGACAACACGGGAATCAATGCCACTCGCGTGGCCAACACACTCTCAAGGCAAGAGACAACTCTCTCCCATTGGCTACAAAACTTCCAGGACTCGCATACCACCAGATTATTCGCCATTTCCACTACCCATCTGATCCTGGAGCCTGTCGGTTATGGGCCCACCATGCTTTCGTTGCACAACTCTGCGCCACCTACGCTCTGGAGGCAAGGGGGAAAATTGCCCCCAACTCTACTGGCTAGATCCATAAGGTGAACAAGTTCACGCACCATGATTATGGAACACAATTTCCTCATCTCACTTGACAATCCACCTACAGCACCACAGGTTCCAGCTCTAACTCCCACTAGAAAGCATAACACCAGCCTACAATGTAACACATTAGCTCGACTGGTAGCTTTACTCACTTGACTCCACTCGCCCTTGATAGCAACAATGCACCTTAGCACGACGAGGGGCGATCACACATCCCCCCTACAGGCAGCTCCATTACCAACACAGGACACTCTTACAAGCTCCCAAAAGCGCTCGAGGGAGTTCACAAACACAAATAAACACAAATGAGATGAAAACAACGGAACTTAATCGAAACACACAACGCATAATCAACTAAAACACAACACATACCTTCCACGAGGTAGAACGCCTCCATTCCTACCCCGAGCCATGCACCTCACGTGCCTCAGGAATCCCACCTCCCTTCCTCGAAGAATTGTCGTTGCTATTGGAATGGCTAGAATCGGGGCGGCTATCAAGGGCACTCATGTGCAATATGCCTGACCTGACCACATCTAAAGCATTCCAGTTCTGCTACATCTACAAAGCAAGGCCTGCCCTCGTGAAATCTACCACATCTCGGACACTGTCCTGGCTACTCACTCATACCATGTCGCCGTGGTCGAGCCATCGGCTGCTGAATACTAACTACTGGAACCAACTCCTCTTGCTCCTGGCGTCTCCTGCCAGACCTACTCTTCTTGAACAATCTGGTCATCTGACTGAGCCTTAATCCCGAAGAGAAAGAATCCACACTAGGAAATGAGAAAGATGACAATTCTGACTGCCTCAGAGACTGTTGAGGGACATTTTGCTGCTGAAGAGTCCTCTGCTGACCACGGCTCGACTTAGAATGTCCTGCACTAGTCTGTGAAAGAAGTCTATGCCCTGCAAGTCAATCACTTATGAAGTGATAACATCATTTCTTATATATTCTCATTCGTATTTATGGTAATTTCTTCATTATGTCTTATTTATTTATGCGTATTACCGCTTGATGTGATGAAGTTCTAGAACGTAATCTATGAAGGTTGAATCATAATGAGATTATGATAGTGGGATCAACCTTCTATATGCATGTGTTCTTAATGTTCCTGGTCGTAGGATCTTTGAGATAGGACATCGAAGAATTTGGATAGACCAGTGCACATGATATCCTCTTAGATGATGAGGGTGACTGATCTCATAGTCACTGGTGTGGAGACACTAAGATATATGTGTAGGTGCCCATTACAAGAATAGGGTTCGAATGGTAATTATATCTAACTGTCAACCAAGAGATTCTTCAGTTACAGTAGCACAGTTGGTCCTTAGACATGAGTCACCAAAGATACCTTACATGAGGACTTCTATACTTTGATTCCTGACAAAGGGACTTTATCCATAAGTCCTGGATGCTCAGGTATTCGGATACAGCAGAATGCATGCGAAGGTAATTGAGTGACAATAGTTGATCATTCACTCTCGGATATAGCATAAGAGAGAATGTCCTATAAACGGCACTCAGTTAAATCTTTAGCCAAGATAGATAGTGTAGATTATGAAAAAATTCACAAAGAAAAATTAATTATAAAGAATTAAGTTATGGAAAGGGAAAAGAATGGGAAAAGGAGAGAAAGGGGAGCATGCGCGGATGCTAAAGGGAAGTGTGATTGCCATAGACCACGGGCCTCAAAGGAATATAACAATAAACACAAGGGAGAGATTGTGTAACGACCCGAGAATCCGATTACCGGGAAGGCCTGATAACCCGAGACTCGCACCGCCACCCACGAGTCCGAAGACTCGGAAGGGTTAAAAGGATGGTGTGGAGACTACACAAGTATTACAAATAATTACAGAAAATTAAATATTTATATAATTAAGTAGGAAATAAATTAACATTTTACATGATACATGGTCCACAAGATAACAATAAAATAACAACAGCAGTCTACAACTAGTAGAGAGACAAGAAAGAAAAGTATAGCTACACGGGGCATACCCCGACTCTGACCTCTGGCACTAACTATGGGCACCTGAACAACGCTGAGCCTCAGACGCGCTCCCCAGAAGCCGCGCCTCGCCTGAAACACGGTGAAAACACGCAAGGAATGAGTCTTAGAACAAGACTCAGTAGGGATCACTCGAACCCTACCTCGCAAACGGAGAAACCGCTACGCTAGCAGTAAGCAAGTACCTCGGAAAGGGAAGCCCTGCTATCTACAAAATATCGGTTTCACGGCATGAAAACTGACACACGTGCCACGGTGAAATGACCGGAACACCACGGACAACGCGATAAAACCCGGAGGTCGAAGTCACAAGACTGACAGTCTGTCACTCCCGACTCGACAGGAGTACCTCCCACTAGAAGCACAGTCGGTAGCATCCCCTTACGACTTACACCGCACCGCAGGTGAGTTGCCTGACATGGTAGCGCCTACTAGAGGCACGGACACCGTACAAGTAACCTCAAACAAGTGACTAGCTGGGGTCACACCCGTCGGCGTGGGTCCAACTGCCCCCAACCACGTGTGCACACACAGACCATGCGTCCTAGGTCTGGCCTCTAACTGGTTTTCCCCTAGAGCCGGACTCTGGCTACCGACAAGGGGCCCGACGGAAACTAGTCTAAAAACCATCCTCAGGGTAGCCTCTCCACCACTCCCTGGTGGGTCCACTTGCGTGCAGGCAGGCTACAACTAGTGGAGGGTCACTGAAGGAGTAGACTCTCAAGTCAACGAAAAACCATGTCCGCATCTGACGACGTACGGGGACCATCCCACGTACCAGCACCGTCGCACGGCGACCACGGTCGGAAAAGAAACGGGGCTACAAACCTCCCGGTGCAGCCCTGAGCCTGGCGGTCTACTCTAGACGCGCCACAAGCTATGACGGTCTAAGGCTGGACCGTCACAGCCATCTGACAGCCCAACATAGGGGCGTCAGACCCTCTGTGCAAAAACGACTGTGATGCGCCTACCCTGGTGCGTCACAGGCCCTGACGCACCCAGCCTGGTGCGTCACAAGGCACGAAGGAACAAACTGTGACACGTGCCACTCGGTGCGTCACAGACTGTAACGGACCAACACTGGTGCGTTACATGGTGGGAACGCGTACCCTCTGACGCACCCACACAGGGGCGTTACAAGGTTGTGACGCGCCAGGCATGGTGCGTCACAGGTCTTGACCCCCAACTGTCAAAACCAACGGTCGAAAGCCAACGGTCAGATCGTCCCTGACGGTCCAACCCAGGCGCGTCACAGCGCCGTGGGGGTCTATCGTGGGACCGTCACAGCCCACAGACCCCAACTGGCTAACAACAGGGCGGTGACGCACCCATCCTGGGGCGTCACATAGTGTGACGGTCACTGGAAGAACCGTCACACCGGTCCGACGGTGAAACGGCGTGAAACCCCCAAAAACATCAACCACGCCCCCATGCCTCCGTAGGAGAGGGGGAAATCAAGGGGGAAGCCCCCTGGGGACCCCTAGCATGATTCTAGGCCATCAAAACGCCGAATCGCGGCTCAAATCCACAGATCGGGCGAACTCTCCCAAAATCATGGTTTTACCCTCCCGGCATGGAATCGACCCCTCTCGGCCTCACACCGGGCTAGAAACCACGGAAATGAAACGCGGAGAGCTAGGGAACGTCACCCTACCTCAATTTCACCCCGAGACGTGCCGGATCGCCCACGAATCACGATGAAAGCTTTTAGAAACCCCGCTCCTTCACGCTTCCCACGGACACCGCACGCCCATGAGCATGCCTTGCCGCCGCCCACGTCGCCCCGCCGCCGTCAGCAGCCAGAGAGAGGCCCTCCGCGTCGAAATGGGAGAGAGAGGAAGAGGGGCGATCACGGTTGGGGGAGGAAGAAAGAGGAAGAAGAAGAAGAAGGGTGGGGGAGAGAGGGAAAATGAGAGATATTTATAGAAAATCCAAAAAATCCAGAAAATAATGAAAAATTAAAAATTACGTTTCCAGGATCCTCGGAACGCACTGATTGCAACGGTACCACTCGTGCCTTGGTGAACGACCCGGTTCACCCGCAACGAGATTTCGAAGGAATTATTGAAACCCGTACCGAAAATCGAAAAACACGCGTGAAAAAGCCGCGGATGCACTCCGGGCCTCCGAAACAACTCCGGATCGCGCCGATCTGAACACAAAAGATGTCCGAAACGAAATTTTGGACACAACGGAGCCGGACACTCCGAGAAGGCAGATCCGGAACCCACGAAGAAGGATATGAAAGGTCCGGGATATTACAGATTGTTGATAAATAACTTTAAAAGAGTAGCGGGGAGATGTGAGTGCAACCTTCTCTTCCAATCGGTCGACCGATGAAGAGAGCTCTTCATGAGATTACCCTTGCAAAACACAAATAAACAACAACCAACAAGGAGATATTGATTAGAAACCAAAGGTGTGTAGTATCAAATCCTTAATAAACATGAACATGAAAGCATGGGAAGTAACACACCTTGTTGGTGTTGGCCTTTAAACCCCTATGCAAAGGGTAAGGAAAAAGTATGATGATATGATAAGGGAGGTGTGCAAGTGTTGCACAAAGGGAGATCTCAATATTAAGATAAAGGGAAATAAAAGAGAGAGGAAGTATGATGCATGAAAAGAAGAGATAAAAGGGGAGATAGGCTTATTGGATTTTCTCCATGGAAGGGGCCTTCAAATCTTCAATTTGCTCCAAGGGGAAGAAGAGCTCCACGGGATGTAGCTTTGGGCACATGGGATGTAACGACCCAAGATCCAGATACCGGGAAAGGAACCCGATACCATTCGAATCCTGGCACGCCGCTGTGGACGCACTTTTTATTAGATCTATTGTTTCATTTGGTTATTGGTTTATTAAGACGGGTTTATTGGTTTATTAAGTGCGTGTGACGAGAATCGTCAAGTAGCATGGGCAACTATTTATTTGTGTGTATTAAATATGTATTGTGTAAAATACATGTAGTAATACATGTATTATTTACTTTTGTTTTATTAGGCTAGTCATAGTCAAAGTGTGTATTTTATTTTATTTAAACCCACAAGTCAAAGGTGGGTTGTTGGGTTTGTTTTATTAGGCATGGGTATAAATGTTATTAGGAAAAGCTTATGGGTATGTATGTTATGGCCTTCCTTATAAATAGGGGGCTAAGGGTGTGTTACGTATGAATGATGAAATTGAATGAAAGAGTGTCTTACGTGAGAACCATTCTCACTTGTTCCTTTCCTTCCCTCTAACTCCCTTGTGAGAAGAGTGTGTTGCCCGGTGTGAGACCGTCCGGCGTGAGGCCGAGCTGCGCGAGGTAGCAACCTATCCAGTCCTGTTCGTGATACCGGAGTTGCCGTCGATCCTTCCCCCGACGTCGTCTGCGTCATTTCTTCATTCTATATTTTTATATATATATATTCTCTCTTTTTCTCTCTTCTTCTTTTTTTTTTCCTTTTCTTCTTTCTTTTTCTTCTTTCTTTTTTTTCTTTCTTTCTTTCTTTTCTTTTCCTTCTCTCTCTTTTTTAAAAGTCCCTATAAAAGGGGGTGGGGGAGTTCCGTTCGAACTCCCCCCTTCGATTTCAAAACTCTCTCCCTCTCTCCTTCTTAGGTTGACGCCTCACCTCCCCCCTTCTCTCTTCCTCTTCTCATTCGCCACCGGGTACGACCGCCATCGCCGTCCTCGTTACCGCCGGTGAGGACGCCAGGAGATCTTCTTCCTCTCCCTTCTCTTCTTCTCTTCCTATTCTTCTTCTTCTTCTTCTCGTTCTTTCCCTTCCCTTCGCTCGGAGGACGACGGAGCCCTAGGCTCCCTTCTTCTTTTCCTTCCTTCTCCTCTTCCTCTTCTTCTCTTGTTCTTCTTCCTCTCCTCTGCTTCTTCTTCGTTTCTTCCTCCTTCTTCTTCTCCTCCGGCGACGTGGGGTCGGGTGCGTCGGTGGGGACGCTCCGGGGTGTGCCGGCAGCGAGGGCACAAGATGTGCCGATGGGCGAGGCACGGGGTGTGTCGGTGGAAGGAGCGTTGGAGTGGGTCGGTAGAACGGGGCACGGAGTATGCCGGGGAATCAAGGGCACGAGTGTGTCGGTGGAGTGAGGCACAGAGTGTGGGCACAAGGTGTGCCGGGGAATTAAGGGCACGAGTGTGCCGGGTAGAAGGGGGGCACGAGTGCACCGGTGGAGTGAGGCACGGAGTGTGCTGGTAGGACGGGGCACAAGGTGTGCCGGGGAATCAAGGGCACAAGTGTGCCGGGTAGAAGGGGCACGAGTGTGCCATTGGAACCAAGGGCACGAGTGTGCCGGGTAGAGAAGGCACGGAGTGTGCCAGTGGTGGAAGGCACAGGTGTGCCGGGGAAAGTGGCGCAGGGGGGTGTGCCGGGCAAGGGCACTGGGAGGTGTGTAACGACCCGAGAATCCGATTACCGGGAAGGCCCGATAACCCGAGACTCGCACTGCCACCCACGAGCCGGGAGGGCTCGGAAGGGCTAAAAGGAGTGTGGAGGCACAAAGAAATAGGAAATAAAGCAGGACAATACAACAATTAACATAAATAAATAAACAACTACAACAGAGTCCAGTCCAACAGAAAGTAAAGTCTAAAGCAGTAAAACGTACCACATGCCAAGTGAACACTCGGCCCGACAAGCTGGCAACTAAGAACTTCCGCTCCGCACCCTCGAACCACGAGGAAGAACCGCTACACCTGAAAAGCAGGGAATGAGTCTCCAAAACAGAGACTCAGCAGGAATCCCGCGGAACCCCAACCGGAAACAACGGCGGTAGTGGAAAGGAGAGCTACAACTACAGCAGGAACAACAAACCGGTGGCCGGTCAAAACTCGGCACTACAGCTACTCCTACTGTACCAGGAGGCACACCTCGATCACGCAGTCGAAGCTACCGAACCACGCTAGTACCGCCTACCGAAGTAACAACACACGGCAACCATGCCGCAGAGGCCTGTCCCCCGGACACAGCCGACCTAGACACGCTATCCAAGGTGCAACCCCGACCATCCGATCGCGGGTACCGCACAACAAGACCCAACCTCGGTAAAGCCACTAGCACTAATCTCACGGCTCAAGAACAGACACACGCGCCAAGGTGAAACAACCGAACTCACCGGTCAACACGACCAAAAACCCGAAGGTCAAAGACACAGCGACTGACAGTCTGTCACTCTGTACTCGACAGGAGTACCACCCACTAGAAGCACAGCCGGTAGCGTCCCCTGACGTCTTACACCGCACCGCAGGTGAACCGCCTGACGTGGTAGGTCCTACCCGAGGCGCGAACACCGTACAAGTAACCACAACAAGTAACTAGCTGGGGTCACGCCCGACGACGTGGTCCAACCGCCCCCAACCACGTGTGCACACACAGACCGCGCGTCCCTGGTCTGGCCCTCTGACCGGTTTTCCCCTCAGCGGGACTCTGGCTGCAAGACGTGGGGCCCGACGGCAACCGGTCCACAAACCGCCTCTAAGGGTAAGCCCGTACACCACTCCCTGGTGCGACCAGCACACGCGTACTGGTAGGCTACGACTAGTGGAGGGTCACTGAAGGAGTAGACTCTCAACTCAATGGAAAACACCGTCCGAATCTGACGACGTACGGGGACCCCCCCCCCCCCCCCCCCACGTACCGGCCCCGTCGCACGGTGACCACAGTCGGAGAAGAAACAGGACTCGCAGTCCTCAGCCACGCATGCACCCTGCGCGAGAGTCGAGAAAACTCAAGTGGCACTAAGCCACTGGACTCTGGGCAGTCCTCTAGACGCACTACACCCAACGGTCCTTGAGTCACAAGACTCGGGGTCAAGACCGTTGCACGTGATAGCACAAGGCCGTCAATCTCGTCCAATCTCTAGGTCTAAAATTACAGTAGCACGAATACCGAGGCAGCTCACGAGCCGCCGAGACCATTCCCTCGGGAAGGGAACGCAAGGGACCAAGGCCACCCACACGGAAACACAGAAAACACGATTCCCAGGGCAGCACACAAGTCACCACGACGATTTCCCATCTTGTAGCAAGCGGGAAACCTCCAGCCTCAGGCCGGATAACTGGACTCGCAGTCCAAGGCCAAGCACATGGCCCACATGGGAATCGCCTTCCAAAGGAAACCCACGACATGCGGGGGAGACCCCACCGCACGCACACCGATACACGGTGACTCGATTGAGCGTAATACGAAAGCCTGGAACACGTGGGGTCACCCGGACCCACCACATCGATGGGCACGTGAATCGAGGTAACACGGTCCCTCCCGACACCCCAAAATATGGACATAGAACCCATGGGGTGTCCAGGACACTCACACGGCCGGAGGTCGACCACTGGGTCCCAACCGGGTCGACCGGAGACCAACACAATGCGAACGGACGCTAAAAGGTCACCCGGACCCTTAAGCGTACGGGCACGTAAAACGAGGTAAACGGAACCTCCAGACACCCCAAAACACGGTCACGGAACTCCACTGGGTGTCCAAGGCACACACGGCCCAAGGGGAGCACGATCAGCCGCAGACCGCCCGCCTCGGGCAGCCCGGCTGGTCACCTCCAAGAACGAGCTGTAGGTCCATAGCGCGTTCAAGCAGAACGCGCTATGCACCTATAGCGCGACACGACAGATCGCGCTATAGCCCTATAGCGCGACTGCACAGATCGCGCTAGGATCACCTAGCGCGACAAGGCAGAACGCGCTAGGGACCCCTAGCGCGACAGGGCAGAACGCGCTAGGACCCCATAGCGCGACAAGAACCGCCTTACTGTTCATCTTCTCCGATGAACACGCCCTATCGGGGCAGCGCGACGAACAAGAACGCGCTACTGGAGTATAGCGCGTTCTCAGTCCGCGGCGGAAAATGGTAGAAACCGCGGGAAAAGCCATGCCACGCCCCGTTCACCCCCAGGTGAAGGGGAAACAAAAGGGGAAACCTTCCCCAAGCCCCTAGGCATGCATCTAAACCCCTGGATCGCCCAAAAACACCATAGAACGGGAGATCCGGCTCACACCCCAAAGACACACATTTTGCCCAAAACGCCCCGTTTGGCCCGCTCGACTCACCACGGCCTACGAAACTCACGGGAAAGGAAGTACACGGGCTGAGGGTCCATCACCCTACCTCCACCGAAGATTACGCGCACCGTGGACGCCGATCCACGAAGAAAATGCCGTTGAAGTCTCGCCGTTCCACGAACTCACGGCCGAGCTTCCACGCGCCTCCACCGCCTTGATCCTCATCCATCCTCGCCCGTGCCTCGCCCGCGCCGTCCCCGCCTCGCCCATGCTCCGCCCCGTCGGCCGCCGGAGAGAGAGGGAGAGAGGAGAGAGCGTGAGAAGAGAGGGGGAGAGAGAGAAAAAGCTATTTATAGGAAAATCCAAAAAATCAGAAAAATCCAAAAAAATAGAAAATTACACCCTCGCGATCCTCGGAGCGCACCGATCGCAACGGTACCACTCACGCCCAGGTGAACGGCCCGGTTCACCCGCAACGAGGTTCCGAAGGGAGAGCCGAAACCCACGCCGGGAATCGGAAAACACACGCGGAAAAAGCCGCGGAACGCCTCCGGGCCTCCGAAACGACTCCGGATCGCGCCGATCCGAACACGAAAGATGTCCGAAATGAAATTTCAGACACAACGGAGTCAGACACTCCGAGAAACCAGATTCGGGATCCATGAACAAGGATCTAAAAATTCCGGGGCATTACAGCCCTCCCCCCTTAAAGGAATTTCGTCCTCGAAATTCAGGACCAAGCACAAAGTCACAGGGGAAGAACACTGAACCAACTGACAACGCTGTCAGAGCCCCAGCACAGAAAACCTCGATTCTCACAAAAACACCAGTCCTGAGGGACACAGCCAGACTCACAATCACAAGCAACACCTCGCTCCTCGCGCCGAGCACACTGGCCAACAGAGCAGGCATATACCGCAGGACACAGTCCGGCATCACCTCAGACAACGCGAGAATCCACCATGGCACTGCAGCCATAATCTCGCTCACCGAGGAAACATAACCCTCGACACGAGCAACAGCTACCAATCCAACCTATGGTCGGCAGACAAATTGCACAACAGCTTCGCAGCCAGCTGACAGATCGCATACCCTCCTCAGGGGAGCAATCAAAACAGAGCCTCCACCAGCTCAAGCAGTCCTCTCCGCAGACCGCAACCAGAACATCGGCTCAGCACCAAGAAACACCTCACACATGGCAAGCTGAAAGCCGGACATAACACTGTGCCAACTCTCGTCAGAAGACAAACTTCGACAAAGCCCAGATCCCATCCGGAAAGGCACATTACCGAAACGACCACCAAAGGTCTCACTGGCACACGGCTCTCGCCACGCTCGAGCCCGACAACCAGCACCTTCTGTCTCTGAAAAGACCATCCACCGGTCACCAACTGCTCGTCAACGAAAAACCTCCGCTTGCTCAGCTTCTTCTTTCTTTCCTGGTCCTCGACCGGGTCCGAAGAAAACATTCCAAACCTCGGCATGCCATCCGTCGACTCACACACAGACTGATGCCAACCTCTCAGAAGGCCTCCGCCCTAAGGCGTCACTCTTCCATCTGGTCTCATCAAATCCTTCGATCCATCCAAGTGGACACCTGCCAATCCCGATTCCGCCCTTACCACAGAGCCACGGGACACCACCTGAACAGGGCTCACGGGTCCCTAAGCAACTAACATCTTACCGTCACAATCCGACAAGACCGTAGAACCAACGGGAACCCACAGCCTGCCAGAGATCACTTGTCCAAAAATGATCTCATCCGAGGACACGACTGAGAACACAAGTCGGACACCAAGCCACCGACTCTGACCATCACGTCCTCGACCACCGTCAGGCGACATCCTCAACAACCTCATCCAGGTCCAACACCTGATGCCTGACACGGCTTCCAACACAGGAACAGGGTACTCATGCGGCGCACTAGCCAGCACATTCCCCAACACTCCATCCTGCCAGTGCCAACAACCATGACTTCTCGGGCAACGGCGCGGCAACAACACGTTTCACACCGAGGAACCAATCCTCCGATGCTCAATGCAAACTCAGGAATCCGCCCGTAGCAACCAACGCTACGATCCTGAACCAGTGGGTTACAAGCCCACCACGCTCCCGCTGCGCACTCTGATCCGCCCGCACAGCCGAGAAAGCAAAACACCGCCCAACCGGCACTCGTCCTTTCGGAAAAGCGCCAGCACACCCTCACACAACAAGGGAATGGGCACGACTTCTCACAGGCAACAGCCTTGCCAAGACAAGGAGCACGTCTCGCACGGACTTCATGGCACACAAGGCCAACCAATCCGAACACAATGCAAGACGACGAACCTTAGCCCAAGCACAATCTCTCCAACCAAAGGAGAAACCAGCACACTTCCGACCAACGGAAGAACTCCACGCTTGACCTGATCTCAAACCTCGCGCACATGCTGGAAACAGCGCCATCCAGCACCAAGGAAAACCATCGCTTCCATCAGGTCAGCGCCTCCGACACACTCGGCGAGTGTCACGTCAGACCATAGTCACAACATCTACCGATGTACCACCGCCGCAATTCCTCGAACTGCAACACGGCATGCCAAGAGCCGCAACACGAGCCATAACAACAACCGCTGATGCTCATCCTCGAGTCCCGAACTCGCCGCGGAGCCTTCACATCTCGAACCAACTCCAGGGCGAACACAACCCATTCGCACACAAGAGCGTAGGAGCAAGACTTACTGGGACACCACAGCCCAATCCTGCCTCGAAATCCATAAAACAATCGGGACCGACACATCATTTTTGACGCCACAGAGCACGATAAGGACATCAGGCTCGACGAAACAGCCGCTCACCGAGAAGACATTCCGCTCACCAGAGCACACTTCTCGATCAGAACACCCGCTCTGCCACCTTAAACCACGACCTGAAAACCTCAGGGGCTGGACAAACCTCAAGCTGGAGTGGCCAAAACCGACAACAGCTCCCTCAGAGCACGCTCACGGCCACTTAACCACGAAAATCCGCTCTAGCAACCTGACCACGCCGTAGGTTCCTCGAACGCAGCACCGCGAACTCACGCCTGCCAGCAACCTCTGCCCAACGTAGCACAACCAGGGCCACCACCGATGAGGGAGAAGGCTCTCAACCTCGATCCTTAGACCCCATCCTGGCACGAAAGCCGCAGACAACCACCACCTTCACAGCGCCGCACCGCGCACTCAAGCTCTCAAGCGAGAAACAAGGCGGAAAGCGAACACAAAACCCTAAGCCAGCTGCCGACTGTACTGGACCTTACGGACTCTGATCACTACAACATTTCGAATTCCTATGTACGTCCACAACCACCGCTCTGATACCAGCTGTAACGACCCGAGAATCCGATTACCGGGAAGGCCCGATAACCCGAGACTCGCACCGCCGCCCACGAGCCGGGAGGGCTCGGAAGGGCTAAAAGGAGTGTGGAGGCACAAAGAAATAGGAAATAAAGCAGGATAATACAACAATTAACATAAATAAATAAACAACTACAACAGAGTCCAGTCCAACAGAAAGTACAGTCTAAAGCAGTAAAACGTACCACATGCCAAGTGAACACTCGGCCCGGCAAGCTGGCAACTAAGAACTTCCGCTCCGCACCCTCGAACCACAAGGAAGAACCGCTACACCTGAAAAGCAGGGAATGAGTCTCCAAAACAGAGACTCAGCAGGGATCCCGCGGAACCCCAACCGGAAATAACGGCGGTAGCGGAAAGGAGAGCTACAACTACAGCAGGAATAGCAAACCGGTGGCCGGTCAAAACTCGGCACTACAGCTACTCCTACTGTACCAGGAGGCACACCTCGATCACGCAGTCGAAGCTACCGAACCACGCTAGTACCGCCTACCGAAGTAACAACACACGGCAACCATGCCGTAGAGGCCTGTCCCCCGGACACAGCCGACCTGGACACGCTGTCCAAGGTGCAACCCCGACCATCCGATCGCGGGTACCGCACAACAAGACCCAACCTCAGTAAAGCCACTAGCACTAATCTCACGGCGCAAGAACCGACACACGCGCCAAGGTGAAACAACCGAACTCACCGGTCAACACGACCAAAAACCCGAAGGTCAAAGACACAGCGACTGACAGTCTGTCACTCCGCACTCGACAGGAGTACCACCCACTAGAAGCACAACCGGTAGCGTCCCCTGACGTCTTACACCGCACCGCAGGTGAACCACCTGACGTGGTAGGTCCTACCCGAGGCGCGAACACCGTACAAGTAACCACAACAAGTAACTAGCTGGGGTCACGCCCGTCGACGTGGGTCCAACCGCCCCTAACCACGTGTGCACACACAGACCGCGTGTCCCTGGTCTGGCCCTCTGACTGGTTTTCCCCTCAGCCGGACTCTGGCTGCAAGATGTGGGGCCCGACGGCAACCGGTCCACAAACCGCCTCTAAGGGTAAGCCCGTACACCACTCCCTGGTGCGACCAGCACACGCGTACTGGTAGGCTACGACTAGTGGAGGGTCACTGAAGGAGTAGACTCTCAACTCAATGGAAAACAACGTCCGAATCCGACGACGTACGGGGACCCCCCCCCCCCCCCCCCACGTACCGGCCCCGTCGCACGGTGACCACAGTCGGAGAAGAAACAGGACTCGCAGTCCTCAGCCACGGACGCACCCTGCGCGAGAGTCGAGAAAACTCAAGTGGCACTAAGCCACTGGACTCTGGGCAGTCCTCTAGACGCACTACACCCAACGGTCCTTGAGTCACAAGACTCGGGGTCAAGACCGTTGCACGTGACAGCACAAGGCCGTCAATCTCGTCCAATCTCTAGGTCTAAAATCACGGTAGCACGAATACCGAGGCAGCTCACTAGCCGCCGAGACCATTCCCTCGGGAAGGGAATGCAAGGGACCAAGGCCACCCACACGGGCCACACGGAAACACAGAAAACACGATTCCCAGGGCAGCACATAAGCCACCACGACGATTTCCCATCTTGTAGCAAGCGGGAAACCTCCAACCCCAGGCCAGATAACTGGACTCGCAGTCCAAGGCCAAGCACATGGCCCACATGGGAATCGCCTTCCAAAGGAAACCCACGACATGCGGGGGAGACCCCACTGCACGCACACCGATACACGGTGACTCGATTGAGCGTAATACGAAAGCCCAGAACACGTGGGGTCACCCGGACCCACCACACCGATGGGCACGTGAATCGAGGTAACACGGTCCCTCCCGACACCTCAAAAATATGGACACAGAACCCATGGGGTGTCCAGGACACTCACACAGCCGGAGGTCGACCACTGGGTCCCAACCGGGTCGACCGGAGACCAACACAATGCTAACGGACGCTAAAAGGTCACCCGGACCCTTAAGCGTACGGGCACGTAAAACGAGGTAAACGGAACCTCCAGACACCCCAAAACACGGTCACGGAACTCCACTGGGTGTCCAAGGCACACACGGCCCAAGGGGAGCACGATCAGCGGCAGACCGCCCGCCTCGGGCAGCCCGGCTGGTCACCTCCAAGAACGCGCTGTAGGTCCATAGCGCGTTCAAGCAGAACGCGCTATGCACCTATAGCGCGACACGACAGATCGCGCTATAGCCCTATAGCGCGACTGCACAGATCGCGCTAGGATCACCTAGCGCGACAAGGCAGAACGCGCTAGGGACCCCTAGCGCGACAGGGCAGAACGCGCTAGGACCCCATAGCGCGACAAGAACCGCCTTACTGTTCATCTTCTCCGATGAACACGCCCTATCGGGGCAGCGCGACGAACAAGAACGCGCTACTGGAGTATAACGCGTTCTCAGTCCGCGGCGGAAAATGGTAGAAACCGCGGGAAAAGCCATGCCACGCCCCGTTCACCCCCAGGTGTTGGGGAAACAAAAGGGGAAACCTTCCCCAAGCCCCTAGGCATGCATCTAAACCCCTGGATCGCCCAAAAACACCATAGAACGGGAGATCCGGCTCACACCCCAAAGACACACATTTTGCCCAAAACGCCCCGTTTGGCCCGCTCGACTCACCATGGCCTACGAAACTCACGGGAAAGGAAGTACACGGGCTGAGGGTTCATCACCCTACCTCCACCGAAGATTACGCGCACCGTGGACGCCGATCCACGAAGAAAATGCCATTGAAGTCTCGCCGTTCCACGAACTCACGGCCGAGCTTCCACGCGCCTCCACCGCCTCGATCCTCATCCATCCTCGCCCGTGCCTCGCCCGCGCCGTCCCCGCCTCGCCCATGCTCCGCCCCGTCGGCCGTCGGAGAGAGAGGGAGAGAGGAGAGAGCGTGAGAAGAGAGGGGGAGAGAAATGAGAAATGAGAGGGGGAGAGAGAGAAAAAGCTATTTATAGGAAAATCCCGAAAATCGGAAAAATCCAGAAAAATAGAAAATTACACCCTCGCGATCCTCGGAGCGCACCGATCGCAACGGTACCACTCACGCCCAGGTGAACGGCCCGGTTCACCCGCAACGAGGTTCCGAAGGGAGAGCCGAAACCCACGCCGGAAATCAGAAAACACACGCGGAAAAAGCCGCGGAACGCCTCCGGGCCTCCGAAACGACTCCGGATCGCGCCGATCCGAACACGAAAGATGTCCGAAACGAAATTTTGGACACAACGGAGTCGGACACTCTGAGAAACCAGATCCGGGATCCATGAACAAGGATCCAAAAATTCCGGGGCATTACAAGGTGTGTCGGGTAGCTAAGGCACAAGTGTTGTAATACCCAGGTTTTAAAAATTTGATTGAAATGAATGAATTTCGGAATTTAATATTTAATTCCTTAGTAAATAGAACTAGTGAAATTTCGACTACCTTATAAAAATCTAGAAAAATGGTAAATTGGTAGAGGACGATTTATTTAACAACTTTGTCTTCTGTGATCGACCCAGCAAAAATCCGTAACTAGGTCTAATCTTTGATTTGAGCCCAAAGTGCACACTTACCTAACCTTAACTTAAACCGCAGAATTAGGGCTTAATACTCCATCAAATGAGCCCAAATCGGTGGTAAATGAAAGGCCATGATCTAAGGATCATTTCCCCTCTGCCAATTCATTGAAACCCTAACCCTAAAACGTGTAGTCGGCCGAGCTTTGGTGATGTCAACTATTGCGGCGCCGTTTCAATCACTCAACTTGCTTCGACAAATTCTCCCAGCACCGAAGGCTCCAGAAGGTGTATGAGCTATAAAAATGAAGCTCTGCAACCCTAGAATCCTTTGGTAGCAGCGGCGGTTGCAGTAGAGATCGATCTAGGGAGATCTCTGGTGATTAGTGGAGACGTGTCGGCGTCCTTTTTTCTTCCTTTCTTCTTCGTTCTTCACCTAATTGAGGTAGGTAATAACGAGCCCAACATAAAGTGTTATATATGGATGGAATCAGCGTCGAGTCCTCTTTCTTTTGAGTCCTAAAGCCCTAAATTCCATTAGATATCTGTAGACACGGTATTTTAGCATTATGCTGAGCAGATCCCGTATTACACTAAGACGCCCCAAAGCAGCTCGCACGATTAAGTTAGTTGAGTAATCTCTAATTTAATCTGATAATCTCGTCTCACGAAAAGAAAATTGTGGTTTCTTGAATAAAAACTCTTGTTAATGGGCTTGGCCCATTCCTATTCAAAATATAAAAAAAATATATAGGTGTGTGCTAATGGGCTTGGCCCATTTTTGTTCTAAAAATAAATAAAATTTTAATTGGCATGACCCCATCTTTTATTGCCTAACTTATTAACTTCCTCCATTTCTCACGGATCTTGCTCCCTCTCTCAACCCCACACACTTAAACCGCCCACTCCATGTTCACTCTAATTCCATTGACCAAACCACGTGAACTCCACTCCCCACTACCATCTCATTTTGGCACCCCTCCCTCGGACTCTCTTCCACCGGATCTACCCACAGCAGAGAGGAGATGGCACCCATCTCTCTCCCTCTCACCTCCAACTTCCCCTCCCCTCCGGCCACCTTGGATACCACCTCTAACATCACCACTACACATTTTGATTCCCTCCATCTCTCCCACTCCATCTCTTTATCTCTCTAACCTGCACCCTCACCTTCGGACAATCGGCAGCCACTCTCTCTCTCTCTCTCTCACTTTCTTTCCTTTTTTTATTATTTCCCTTCCCCTCTCTCTCCCCCTCTCATTCTCTCTATCTCTCACCTTCTCACTCCCCCTCTCTCTCGATCTCTCTCTTTCAACTCTTCTTTTTTTTATTTTTATTTTTTATCTCATTCCCTCTCTCCCTCACGTACTTTCTCTCTCCCTATCACATTCCCTCTCTCCCTCATGTACTCTCTCTCTCCCTCTCTCTTTCCCCCTCCCCCTCTCGATCTCTCTCTCCCTTTTTTATTTCTTTTTATTATTATTCTCTCTTTCTCTTATAGACGTAAATACATATATGTATATTACTTTTATTCTATTTTTTATCATTTCCACACTCTTTTCCTCCGAAATTAAAGCCTAAAAAAATATTAAAAAAGGAAGGAGTTCTCCCTCTCTCTCCCTATCTCCCTCCCATACATGTTCCCATATTCTCATTTTTATTATTCTTAGTATCTGTCTTCTTTAATTTGTGTTATTGTTATTGTCTCGTGTATGTGCATGTGTCTGTAAGGGCATGTATGAGTCTGTTTGAAGTGAAAAGAAAGATTCCAATCCTGTCCTTTTTGAAGCTCGTGAAATTAAAGAAGATCCTGCCGAGTTCCTGGGCGTTCGAGTGCACGAGGAAAGTCACTCTACAGCGCCGCGCGTTCGTTCCGTCCTCATCCTGCTGAGGAAGCCCGTCACCGGCCCCTCCTAATAAGCTCTCCTCACCCTTTTTTACTTTCATTCAGTCTGTTAGTCCTTTGCATGCATCATACATCATCTGTGCCACACCTCTCTCCTCGAGAAGGCCTAGCCTGTGAATGTCTTTGCATTTGTCCCATTGTCATTTCATCCATCACCCTTTGGTCCAAAAGGGGTTTCAAAACCAGCACCAACCAGGTGCGTCATCGTTTACGATTTCATCGTTGCTTAGCATATGGGATTGATGCTACACTACCCCTGTTCTTACTTCGTTGCTCTTTCCTTGTCTGATCTTTTGCAAGGGTAATCCAAAGGAGGAGGAGGAGGAGCCTACGTAATCCCCCAGCCCAGAGATGAAAAGCAATCGTTCCCCCCTATTCTGAGGGCATGTATGAGTCTGTTTGAAATGAAAAGAAAGATTCCAATCCGGTCCTTTTTGAAGCTCGTGAAATTAAGGAAGATCCTGCCGAGTTCTGGGCGTTCGAGTGCACGAGGAAAGTCACTCTGCAGCGCCACGCGTTCGTTCTGTGCTCATCCTGCTGAGGAAGCCCGTCACTGGCCCCTCCTAATAAGCTCTCCTCACCCTTTTTTACTTTCATTCAGTCTGTTAGTCCTTTGCATGCATCATACATCATCTGTGCCACACCTCTCTCCTCGAGAAGGCCTAGCTTGTGAATGTCTTTGCATTTGTCCCATTGTCATTTCATCCATCACCCTTTAGTCCAAAAGGGGTTTCAAAACCAGCACCAACCAGGTGCGTCATCGTTTACGATTTCATCGTTGCTTAGCATATGGGATTGATGCTACACTACCTCTGTTCTTACTTCGTTGCTCTTTCCTTGTCTGATCTTTTGCAAGGGTAATCCAAAGGAGGAGGAGGAGGAGCCTACGGAATCCCCCAGCCCAGAGATGAAAAGCATCGTTCCCCCCTATTCTGAGGTACTCGACCATCACCTTCCCCGTTTCCATCTTCTCCGCTCCCCTATTTTCATTAGTTGTTATTAGGCTTTTGTCCCTCTCCCTCTCTATTTGCTTTCTAAATAACAAACAAAAAGAATCTTTCACTCGATGTGTTTTTTTAGCAATCTTTAATATCTGTATTATTCTACTTTATACCCCACTATCTCTCTTTGTTTTCTTATATCTCGATTCCTCTCATCATTTTCTCCTGTCCCTTTAAAAGACATAAAAGAACAAAAAACAATAAAGGCAACAAAAACGAAAACCAAAAACAACAACGAAAAACTAAAACAAACCAAAAGAAGGAATAACAAAATCGGGGTAACCAAGGAAGGCCCTCTTCATCGGCCGGCCGAAAGAAGAGGAAGAGAGGACCCGCACTGCTCCCGCTCTGGCGGCGAACGCGATCACAACTTTCCCGTGGGGTTCTCAGCCCCTGGCGATCACATCCCCCTCCCCCTTTCTTTTCTGTTACTTTCTCCTTTTGTTTAAACCCCGTGGATGGAAGTAATTCCTCGCGGAGGTTCCTGCGACAGAAGTAATTCCTCGCGAAGGTTCCCGTGACGGAAGTAATTCCTCGCAGAGCCTTTTCATTCTGTCATTTTATTTCTTTAATTTTTGTCTAAATCCTGCGACGGAAGTAATTCCTCGCGAATGTTCCCGTGACGGAAGTAATTTCTCGTGAAGCCCTTTCACTCTGTCATTTTATTTCTTTAATTTATGTCTAAACCCTGCGACTGAAGTAATTCCTCGCGAAGGTGCCCGTGACGGAAGTAATTCCTCGCGGAGCCTTTTCATTCTGTAATTTTAATTCCTTCAATTCCTGTCAAAACCCCGTGACGGAAGTAATTCCTCGCGGAGGTCCCTGCGACGGAAGTAATTCCTCGCGGAGCCTTTTCATTCCATAATTTTGTTCTTTTAATTTCTGTTTAAACCACGTGGACGGAAGTAATTCCTCGTGGTGGTTTCCATTCTGTAATTTCCTTATGTCAATTCATTTCGTTGTACATTTCCATTCCCTGGGTTTTCTCATTCCGTATATTTTCCGCCTCTAAACCCGGTGGAGACAACCCTCCCCGGGAGTCCCTTTCCCGCGTTTTCCCAGCGCGTATTTCTTTCCCCTTTTGTTAACCCCGTGACGTCCGTCCACATCTCTTGGCGATCACGGTGGGACCTCTTTTGCTTTCCGTTCGGTTACCCGTGTGATTTGGCACCCGCGTGTGCCCTTCCCTATTGCGCCCACATGCGCTACAGTTTCCCATTGGCACCCGTGTGTGCCCCTCCCCATTGGCACCCACGTGTGCCCCTCCCCATTGCGCCCGCGTGCGCTACAGTCGTGCTCCAAGCAGCACCTTGCTTTGCGTTTATCCCTCGTGCACCTCGTGCACTTCCCCTTCATTCCCTTGATTTCTCGAGAGATTCACGTTGTTCCCTTTCTTTCCGTTGTTTTCCGAAAAACAGGCTTCAGCTCGAGGGCGTGCCTGGAGCCCCAGGTGCGTACTCAGCGTCATCGCCCTCAGCAACTGTCAGCCGTTGTGCGGACACGTCCTGACAAGTGGACGTGTTCTCCCAAAGGCACTTCCCATCTAGCATCCCCAAATTGAGAAAAGAAAAAAAAAGAGGAGAAGATAGAAAAGAAAAAAAAAACCTCAATGGTGCTATATCAGGTACATTTCCTATTTTCCTTTACCTTGTGAAAATTCGTTTAGTTCTATTCCACCCTACTTAAATTCTATCCTTGTGAAAATTTGTTTAGTTCCGTTTCCTGCAGAGGTTTCGATCTTGTGAAAATTGTTTAGTTATACTCTATCCTGCATAAGTTCTGATCTTGTGAGATTGTTTAGTTCTGTCCTGTCCTGCAATAAGTTCTGATCCTGAATCTGTTTAGTTCCATCCTGTCCGAAGTTCTGTTCTCGTTAAAGTTGTTTAGTTCTATTTTATCCTGCATAATCACTGTTCTCCTTACTTTGTTTGTGTTTCATATATCTCAGTTATACTGCACTGCATCACATGCATTTCCCCCTTTCCTTTTCCTTTTCTAAGGATCACCCTTTCTCGGTGAAGGAAGGACTCTCCGTTCGGGAATTCCTCTCGACGGACTAGGATCTCCTTCATCGGGACCTCCGTAAGTCCCCGACAGCGAAGGATTCCCTCTTCATTCACTGGGCAGGTTGTACCACTGAAGTTCCCCGGAGTTTAGTTACCCATTCATGGTGAGGCGAGCGACCTTAGCTGACACGGCGATGGCCAAAATTCTAACTAGGGTCCTGTCTTTTGCTTGAACTCCTCGTTTGTGAAAAGAGAAACGGAAAAAAAGAGAAAAAAAGAGAAAAAAAGAAAACAAACCAAAACAAAAAGAGGGACGTAAAGCATCCACTTGTGTGTTACTCTCTGCTACTTGTATGCTGGTGTATGTTATTACGTTCTGGAAAAGTGTTAAGGATGGCAGAGTATAATTACGATGCTTTCGAGGCTGACGCCTTCGGATATGAGCCCCAAATGCATGACCCAGGTCATGGCTCTTACATAGAATACAGCCCGAACCAGGGCTACCAAGGTGAGCCCCATGCCTACGCCATGGACGCCGGTCCATCCCACGAGCCCTCACATGAGGTGCCGAATGTTGCCGGGGATACATCTTCCCCTCAGGACATCTCCTCTCTGTTAGGTGTCCTTGCCAACACCCAGCTCAACCCTGAGCAACTCCAGGCCTTCCAGGCCATTCTGAAAGGGAAATCGGTTTCCCCCTCTCCCACGGAGCCGAATCCGACTGCTACTCCTGTCCAAGAGTCTGTACATGCCATTCCCTCCCCCTCACTTTTCGGGCAGGCAAATCAACAGCCTCCCTCCTTCCAATTCCCCTCCCAATCTCTGGCGCTAGCCGCCCTTCAAACACCAATCCAACCGGGCCTATCCACTGGTAGACCCCAATACCCTTCCTGTCCTAGGTTTCCTTCTCAGGCCTCCGGGAGGCCTACCGCTTCTCCATGGCAAGCGCCACCTTCACCAATTGACCCGCTCACCCAGTCCCTCTTAAACAAGCTGAACAAGATGGATGAGTAATTCTGAAACTTACAGAAAATGGTGGATGTAAAATCCACCCCTGAAGTTTCTCTGCCTGTCCTACCAATGTTTCGCCTTCCCCCTTCTGAGATGCCCACGTACCGTAGGTACAATGGCACTGGCAACCCCTTTACCCATTTGAAGGACTTCATGTATGAGTCCTCGTTCTGGCAGAATGATAAAAGATCCCTGGCATACCTCTTTAGGAGATCATTAGATGGCCCTACGCTGGAATGGTTCTACGCCCTAGAGCCAAGTGAGGCTGAGGACTTCAACGTGGTTCAGAGGAAGTTCCTACAGAGGTACCGGGACCGGGTTGGCCCGTCTCTTTCTATCACCGACCTGGTCGCCAAAAAAATGAAGTCGGACGAAGATTTCGTTCAGTATGCCAATAGATGGAGGTCCCTGGCAGAGAGGATAAAGGATACCATCTCAGAGCCAGAGCAGGTGAAGATGATTATATCAAATGCTACCCCCCAGTTTAGGCATATCCTGGCAATGAACGAGCTTAACACCATGGAGGAACTGTACGAGAGGGCTCGGTGTGTCCAGACACAACTGAAAGATTCCCCTCTCATGCATATGTTCGAGCCACCAAAGCCGAGGGTGTTTAGGAAGCCGGGCACTGGTGTCCAAGGTGGGGTGACAGAAGGGGTAGTGACAAATGAGCAGGTGAGTGCGGTTGGCAATCCCAACCAGCAGGCCGACCCCAGGCCTCCACAAGCCCTACCACTCCCCTTCCATCAGAACCAATAGGGTCAGCAACCCTATCATCCTCCCCTACAAAACAACTTCTATCAGAACAATGTGGCACGACCCTTCCGTCCCCAACAACAACAACAGCCACCTGCTCAGTACCATCATGTTCCACCCCCGGGGAACTACGGCCCCCTACAACAACAGAGAAGGCCGATTGGCCCGAACAGAGCTCACTACCCGCCATTGCCGGAATCACTACCGGACATCTTTAATGCTCTCATGGCTGTTAATTCACTCGTCTTGCCCAAAGAAAGACCCATATGGCCATTGAATGTTGACACGTCCAGATATTGTGTTTACCATAGGCAGCCGGGCCATACAGTGGAGAACTGCTTTGATTTTAAGGACTACATTTATGATATGAATGATGGACACTTAATTGATTGGGATGAAATGAGGAGAGTTCTCGCCACTTTGAAGGCAAGGAGACCTCCCCCCAGACCGCAATTACAATAACAACAACAACAACAACAACCCTAACAACAACAACAACCTCAGCAGGTCCCACAGCAACAACCGAACATGGGCATTGTTCAAAACCCACTTCCGGAGCACCAACGACCCAATTAGCAAGTCAACCCCATCTCTTCCTTCCCAGAAATCAGAAGAGGGCAAGGTTGGCACGCGGAGGGCACCTCCATTCTTGTTGCCCATCACGTTCCTAGCCAACCCCCTCGCCTCATCCGGTCAACACCTCTTTCTGCTCGAACCACGTCATAACCCCCGAGTGGACCTCTTTTTGTACCACAATCATCATGACCTCTTATCCGCTCCCCCGTCGCCAGTTCCCTCCCGGTCCAGCCCTCCACCACACCTCTACCTACACCCTCAAAACCCCTAATTTTGCCTCGCCCATCCGAGGCCCCATCCACCTCCGCCACTCCTTCACCCCTACCCTCCAAACCTTTCATCATCCACCATCCATCCCAGGTGCCATCCACTCCACCTCAATCTCTCCCAAACAAACCCCTCATCAGGATCCCTACACCCGTCATCACCTCCGCTCCGCCAACCATCCCTCCCCCACTTAAACCTCTGATAAAACCCATACCTAACCCCGTCGAGGTGCAACCAAAGTAACAAGCCATGGTGCTCCGAAGTGGAAGGATCTTCCACCGAGTTTTTCCCCTGAACGTTCGGAGTCCAGAACAGTCCCAACAAGAGAAAGGAACTGAAGATCAGTTAGAGGAATCCATCCCCGGGACACAATATGATCTTCTAAAACATCTGGACAAGATGCCTGCCCGAATCTCCATCTTGGAGTTGATTAAGAGGTCCACGTCCCATCAAGAGGCACTAATAAAGTATCTCCAAATGGTCATGGTGAACGAGGATCTCCCGGTAGAGAAGATATCGTCGGTGCTGACACCGACAAGCACGCAACCGGCCATCACATTCCATGACCACGAGCTTGCCCCCCAGGAAGCTCAGAAATATGCTTTGTGCATTGCAGTGAAGATCAACGGGGTGCTCGTAAACCCGTGCCAAGTGGACACGGGTGCCTCAATCAATGTGATCTCCATGAACACTCTCTTGCTATGTGGGGTTGATTTAGAACAGATAAGGCCATCGGCTATCACAGTCACCGCATATGACAATAGCAAGAGGCCTCCACAGGGAAGGATTATCCTTAATGTAGAAGTGAGTCCTGTTGCTGTTCTTATGGAGTTTCACATCCTCGACATGGACCCCACGTTCAAGGGCATATTAGGTCGTCCTTACATACAGACGCTGAATGCCGTCCCTTCCACCAACCACCAATGCCTAAAATTCCCGTACAAGGGACGGATCATCAAGGTGTTTAGCATGCCCCTGCTCCCTACGGTGGATGCTATTAACACTTCATTGCCCTCTATCTGGCCGACCCATAGGCCTATCCTTTCCCTGCTAGATGTGTGTGACCCTAGCCGCCTTCACCAACACAAAGAAAGCCACTTCCCGGGCCGACGCCACGTTCCCCTTCCCGTTTCAAGGGATGGGAGATCATGAACAACTTAGGTTACCATCAAGGCAAAGGTCTAGGAGCACAATTACTAGGAAGATTGAGACCGGTAGGGAAGGCCAGGGTAATCCTCAGAGCTGGCTTAGGTTTTGAAGGCCCGATTGAAGAAGATGGAGAACCTCTTACATGGATCTTGTACTCTCATTTCATAAAAGGGCCGATTATACAGTTGGGGGATCAGCCGCAAGAATCACATGGGGAAGTTCGGATTGCCTACTTAGCCGAAGGTTGCTCGAGGGCTACAAAGAAGGGGAAGCACGATGACCCGGACTGCGAGTGGAACAAGTGGTTCGATATACATGATATTTCCATTGCACTACAGCAGATGTTCTCGCCTCCGGACTTGGAGGGGCCGCTTTTGATCTCCGAGGTGCCAAAAGGTGTCGTTGACATTGCCAAAATTCCAAGTTTTCCTCGCCAAGAGGATGTTGCCACTGACGGATCACTTTCCGTCATTCTATCTAATCATTCTCCTCAGCCGTTGCTGCTGACTCTTTCTTGGGCTAGACGTTTATCTGATGATATTCCTAGGTCCCCTTCTCTACTCACATTCTTGCGCGGGTTTCTCATCCCGCGTCAGATTTTCAACCATGATCTACTCAACGAGCCTTACAACCCCTTAGCTATAGTCCCCTTCTTCCATTCTCTCATTTCTTTCAATTGCTTTGTAATTGAAAATGAAAATAAAAAAAACATCAATTTTCAAACTCCTCAACAGTGCATTTCCTTTGAGGAGACATGCTACATCTCCCACGAGTGCGCCCCGACCTACGGGCCATTCGTTCAAGGTCCCTTGAGCGACCTTCTTTACCCCTCCACTGAGGGGTCTTTTCCTGTACATTCTTCAATTTCCCCTTCGTGTGCAGGACAAATAGGTCAATCTAGCAATGACGGGTCAAAGGTAGTACCTAGAAGAAAATCCAAGGGTAGGCAAATTCCTCACCGATTTCTTCTAGATTTAGCCAATAGGTGCCAGGCATGCCTAGCTATTCCTCAACTGCTAGAAAATCCCATCCATCTGCCGGAGTTAGAATGTGAGGAGGATTGCACAATTAATGAGGGATATGGAGTTTATGAGCTTATAGATGGAGAATACCCTATTGAAGAAGGGGACGAAGAATATGAGGACGCGGCTGACGAATATGCTAGCGGAATGAGGAGGTTTGACGAACCATCAGCCGCTAGAGAAGAACCCACCAAAGAGATCAACCTGGGGACCGAGGAAGACCCTAGGATCGTCCTCATAAGTGATAATTTGCCATTGTCTGAAGAAGAGGGATTGATTGAGGTTCTCAAGGAGTATAGGGACACGTTCGCATGGAGCTACGAGGATATGCCGGGATTGGATTCCACCCTGGTCGAACACCGCCTAACGCTAAAACCAGGGTCTGTCTCGGTAAAGCAGAGGTTAAGACGTTTCCACCCCCAGATGGCTTTGAAGATGAAGGAGGAGGTCGATAAGCTCCACAAAGTCAGGTTTATTAGAGTCGTCCTATATCCTCAATGGGTGGCAAACATTGTCCCGGTCATGAAAAAGGATGGAAAGGTGAGAATATGTATCGATTTTAGGGACCTTAACCGCGCGTGTCCAAAAGATGATTTCCCCTTACCTCACATTGATGTGTTGGTTGATAACACAGCAGGCTATGAAACTCTCTCATTTATGGATGGATTTTCAGAATATAATCAGATCCGTTTGGCGGAAGAGGATCAGGAGAAAACATCATTTACCACACCTTGGGGAACTTATTGCTATTTGGTCATGCCATTTGGTTTGAAGAATGCTGGAGCTACTTATCAAAGGGCTATGATGGCAATATTTCATGACATGATGCATGTGTATTTAGAGGTGTATGTAGACGATTTACTGGTGAAATCCAGGACTAGGGCAGAACACTCGAGAGTTCTAGCTAAGGTGCTGCAAAGATCAAGGGAGTTCAATTTGAAAATGAATCCAAAAAATTGCGTATTTGGTGTCTCGTCGGGCAAATTGCTTGGTTTCATTGTGAGTAAGAGGGGTATTGAAATAGATCCCAACAAAGCTAAAGTAATTAGGGATATGGCACCCCCGAAAAACCTGAGAGAAGTTTGAGGGTTAATCGGAAGGTTGTAATTCATTCGTCGGTTTGTGTCCCAGCACTCGCAAAGGTGTAAACCTTTCTACGAGTTGACTAAGTCAGGAGTAGAATTCCTTTGGAATTCTAAATGCCAAAAAGCTTTTGAAGGATTGAAGGAATATCTGGCCAATCCACCCGTCCTAATTCCACCCACGCCAGGTAAACCTTTAATCCTTTACATCTCAGTCCTGGATGACTCCATGGGAGCTATCCTAGCACAGGCCGATGAAGCAGGCAAGGAAAGGGCGACCTATTACTTGTCCAAACTCCTCAACCCCTGTGAGCAGAAGTACACGGCTATGGAGAAAACATGTGCCGCCCTTGTCTGGGTGGTACAGAAATTGAAACACTACTTCTTAGCTTATGAAGTCCATTTGATTGCCCGAATGAACCCTATCAAGTTCCTTCTAGAAAAATCTATCCTTACAGATAGATTAGCACGCTGGCAAAGCTTTCTTTCTCAGTTTGACATCACCTACATTCAGCAAAAGGCGATTAAGGGTTATGCCATAGCTGAGCATCTCGCTTACCATCCTCTTCCCAAATTTGACCCTGTCCAATCAGAGTTTCCAGATGAGGAACTAATGTCCATCAACCAATCAGATGATTACATGTGGACGTTACATTTTGATGGAGCTCTGAATTCCCAAGGGAAAGGAATCGGCATTGCCCTCCTATCGCCCGAAGGCCTTACATTTCCACTGGCATACCAGCTCAAATTCCCAATTACCAACAATATAGCTGAATATGAAGCTCTTCTAGCTGGCCTGGAACTCGCTCATTCTTTTCGTATCACCGAATTACGAGTCGTAGGTGATAGTCAACTCATTCTTCGCCAGGTGCTCACCAAATATCACACTCGCGATCCCAAGCTCAAGCCATACCAAGAACTCACTGCTGCCTTTGCTAAACTGTTCACTAAATTGATCTTTATCCATGTCCCTCATCATCAGAATATTCTAGCCGATGCCCTCGCCTCGTTAGCATCATCTTTAAGGTTCCCTCTAGGAAGATGGTTTGATTCCATTTCCATCTACAAGCGTCACGCCCCTGCAATCGATGACGCTTCCTACGTGGATATCAAAGACAGGATAGCAAGGAAGGCCCTACAGGAAGAAATCCTTGAGAAGAGGGAAGTCATGTTGGCAGAGTTAGAAGAAGAATTGACTGATGAAGAGAAGCCATGGTTTTACGAAATTGCCAAGTATTGCAAAGATCAGTCATACCCTGGAGAAGCCACATCGGAAGATAGGAAAGCCATAAGGAGAGTGGCACAGAGATACATGCTGGTCGGAGGAGTGCTGTACAAGAGAAGTCTCACTGGTGTTCTTCTAAGATGTCTCGACGAAGAGGAGGTCTGGAAATGCGTCGAGGAAGCACACTCTGGTGTGTGCGGTGGCCATGTGAATAGCCAAATGCTTGCCAAGAAAATCCTTCGACAAGGCTTTTACTGGCCCACCATGGAAGAGGATTGTGCCGTCTATGTCCGCAGGTGTGTCAAGTGTCAACTTCACGCCGATAAAATTCATTCCCCATCTTCTTCACTTCATCCAGTATCTTCCCCATGGCCTTTTTCCATGTGGGCTTTCGATGTCATTGGTCCTCTTGGTAATCCTAACTCCCTCACTAAGCAAAAATCATTCATCCTTACTGCAACGGAGTACTTCACCAAATGGGCCGAAGCCGAAGCTTACGTAGAGGTTAAAGCATCAACAGTCTGCAAATTCATCATGAACAACATCATCGCCAAGTTCGGCATTCTAAGCACAATCATCACCGACAATGGGCCACAATTCATTTCTCAGGACCTTCAGGACCTCTGCAAAAGGTATAAAATTACATTGCATCATTCATCACCTTATTATCCACAAGGTAATGGCCAAGCAGAGGCCACTAATAAAACATTGATTAAAATCATAAAAAAAACATGTGAGTCAAACAAGTTCTCGGATTGGCCAGAAAAGCTGATTGAGGCTTTGTGGGCCTATCGCACTTCAATCTGTACTCCCACTGGGCAAACTCCGTCCGCCCTTACTTATGGGATGGAGGCGGTAGTTCCGTATGAAATCTTGGTTCCTTCTCTCAGGGTACAGTTGGACAAGGAGCTTCCCTTCGACGAACGTCGTGATTCACTCCTTGTCCAATTGGAACTCCTAGATGAGAAACGGCTGGCCGCTGCCGAGCATGCATGCGTATATCAGAACAGACTCACACGTTTTTATCAAAAGAAGGTCATTGAAAGGAAATTTCAAGCCGGTGAAATGGTAGTTAAAAGAATTTTTGTAAAACCTGGTGGGCCACGTTCTAAACTCCAACCCAATTGGGAATGACCATATGTGGTTCAGGCTGTGCATCCTGGCAATGCCTACAGGCTAGTAAATGCTGAGGGGATCGAGTTATCCCACCCTTGGAATGGGCTTTATCTTAAGAAGTATTACCCTTAGATAGGTGTACAGAGTGTCAAAAATGAAATGAAAAACAACAAAAAAATAGAAAATAATGAAAACAACAAAAATATGTATATACAACAACAAAGGAAAAGAATAGAAAAATGAAAAGAAAAAAAATAGAAAATTTAAAATGCCAATGCCTGGAGATTACCATGTAGTTAAGTTATTGCATTCAACCCCCATGTTGGGATAGGGCCTATTAAGACTTGGTAGGTCTCAGGTCTTGGTTTGCCAGAACTGTGGAGATCTCTATCCGGCCAGCTTGGCCTATGCCCCCTCAAAAGAAGACAACATGTATACACATCTATTCTATAAAAAATCGGTAGCATCGCTTATGGTGAGGCCTCACCTAGAAGGTCTCCAGAAGGCTTAAATCTTTATTCTCTCTCTCTTCGACCGAATGAGACAGCCGGCGCCCTTAAAACACTGAGCATGGGAAACACGAACTCAACCCCTAGGGTGAGAGTAGGGCCCAATTTCTCGAGCATGGATCAGACCACGAGAAGAGGGCAGTGTCCCCGCAGGCATACAAGAGTGATCCCACAATGTCAAAATACTATATCCCTCACAAAAATCTATCAAAAAATCAGAAAGGAAAAGCAAAAGAAATCAAAGTCAAAAGAAAGGCCTGGTCGTAACCGTGCCTGATTCCACTAGATAAACCCCTTTGACTGAAAGTCAAATTCTACACAAAAGGGGCCATGAAATATAAATGCTCGAGATTTGGTCCGAAGTTACCCGAAAGGGGAAGTTAAGTGCACCCCTACTTGCTCGTCGGGTTAACGGTTTTGCCGGTCCTCTCAGGAGGTTTGCCCCCAATATTCTTCCTTCTTCCCCTGAAGATGAAAGCTCAATGGAGTTCCTGAAGGGTGAAACTCGCCAAAGCCTGCAACATCATTTCAATACAAACATATGGTTATCCATTTTTGAAAAGAAAAAGCCATTGTCGTGAAGGAGTCTCCGTGTTTCTAGCCGGCTAAGACCCTTATCTACCATCTTGATGTCTTCTTAGCCTAACCTCGGGTTTAGACCAATGCAAGCGCGTCACCTACGGGTGCGACGGCGTCTGATTCCGCGTCAGCGTCGCGCGATTGGTCGTTTGGGTTCCAGGGTGTTCCATTACATATCATCTAGAGTCGTGAGGAAATAGACCCGGGTCGGGCAAATCATTTACCTCGAACACTTTTTGGGTGAATCCCTGCGGTCGGAAGCAACTGGGAGCCTAAGCATGGCATGATGGTATTGTCATCAGGATAAGTCTTAACCGGCGGGATTATCATTCGAGGAGTCTAGAGGCCCGAATCAACCTAGATGTGTGCTTAGGATACCTGGGAGATTAGTAAGAAACCCATGTTCTCATGTAGGTTAGGTGCCATATGGGTATCTACCAGGCGTTAGCAACTAATATATATATATATATATATATATATATATATAATGATAAAAACAACAAAAAAAGGAAAAAGAGGAAAAATGTAGATATATGTAAAACAAAAAAAAATGATAAAAAATAAAACAACAAAAAAAATGCAAGAAAAATAAAAACAAAAAAAATACATTCCACATGATCGCATCTGTATGCAACATTTCACTTTTAAATTTTCGCTTGCATTTGTATGCTTGTGTGTCGCATTCACCATTTCACTTTACCTTGCCTTCATTGATAAAGGCTTGGCCCCTTGACCCATTATCAAGGATGGCTCAAAACAAACCTCGCTTAGTGAGCAAGGGGCCAAGTCAGAACAGATATCCTAACTTGTTTGCTTAAGTGATGTGTGCAGGAACTCGAGAAAGCAAGAAAGAGGTAAAAACCAAGAAACAAACATTTTATTCCAAAACAAAAAAATTTACATCAAGTTCCACCCTCTCTCTCCGCATTACTCGTCTCACCCCTCACTGGGCAAGATGCTCTAGAGGGTGTTATCCAACCATGAAAAGCGGTACTTCTACCGCTTTGTGTCCTCTTTCTATCTCCACTCCCCGACGTCGATCTGCGGGGGCAACAAAGAAGCTACTAACACGAAAGCCACGCTCTCGTGCTCTTCGGTAGCGCTCTTCACTGTCCCTCAGCCACTGTTCAGCAAGACCGAGACTGGTCCGGAGTTCAAATAATTGGGCCTCCAGGGCCCTCTTCTCTTCTTTTTCTGCCGATCTCTCGGCCCTCTCCCGTTCTCTGTCCCTTTCTTTCTCCGCTCGTTCTCTCTCTCTTTGTCATCCCTTTCCAGCTGAAGGGTGATCCTCAGCTCCATGGCGTCCCGAGAAAAATTGTCATCTGAGCGACGCTGCAATTCTTCCTCCAGCTCCGCTATCCTGACCTCCCCTTGTGCTACACGAGCAAACATCTCTCGCATCTCTTCGGCCTGCCATATCCGTCATTTCAGAGGTGTGATGAGACGTAAACAGAGAAGCTCGGATAAGAGTAACCTTCACTTGCGCGGAAAGCATTCCCTCTGCCTCCGCGCCACGCTGTGTTGCACGGGCAAGCTGCTCGTGGAGCGAATCTAGTTCCGACGAAGGAATCCATAGACTGGAAGAAGCACCCTCTGCCCCTACTGCTGGTAGGGTTGCGTCGAGCCGAGCGCGCTATGATAGCAAGAAGTGGCAATGAGTGGCTGAACACCAGAAACCTAGGGGTATAATTAGGAATATGCATTTGCATACATACTCACCGAGACATGTAAAGCCTTACGGGTGTCACCCAACTCTTCCTCCGTGTCCGCCAAGCGAGCCCGCAAGTTCGCTATCATGGTATCACGGGCATCCTAAACCCATGTCATAGGAGTCAGCATTACATTTAAAAAAATGATAAAAAAAAAGTGAGAAAGGAGATACACCTCCACAAGTCCCTCACGATGGAGTCGCTCTGCATACATCGCCCTATAGAGACGTAGATAATCTTCACTATCCTGGGCGTGCGACTCCATGAGCATGCCACCCCGCTGCCAATCTTCATATTATTCGGGGAAGCGCACCCGCCAGTCAACACAAATTACCGACCCACGTGTCTTCCTCCCGACGCGGGGTGGTGCGGTCATATCTACCCATTCCTGGGCAAGCCCAAGAGTCCTCATGACCAATCGTAGCCGGAGTGGCTCGATTTCATTCAGGCAGTGGACCCAAAGGTCCCGACCAAATCGAGGGCGACCTGTGATGACCCACGGTTGGTCGACATTGACCAAGCCCAAGTAAGGCCTCCAGATCACCTACGTTGGCATGCACATATCTCCTTAATCACTCAAAAGGACCAAAAAAAGAGAGACAAAAGAAAAGACAAAAAAAATGGAGTCCTACCATCTCTACGGGGAACTCTTGCAGCTCATGCCTTAACACCATTAGTTGGTAAGATAGAGAGGCTGTGCTCATAATGGGTTGCCACCGCCGAGCTAGTGGTGCCACAGCCACACGCAACTGTCGAGCTCGCCCCATTGGGATGTAGTAATAACTCCATACCTGTGTCGTCACATGTCATCAGCATTTCATGAAATAGATTAGGTGCATTAACAAATAAATAAATAATTACCTGGAGAAATGGTATGAAGCCACTCACAGTCACCTCTCGATCTGTCCCTTGGGAAAGACTTGCGAACAGATGCGCCAGCACGGCGGCTCCCCATGCATATTGCCCTACCCTCTCTAGGTCCACCAAAAATTCTAGGAAACGACAATGGATGTCGTCTCCTTTGGAACCCAGTAGTAATTTTCCCAGTAGGAAGAGGAGGAATATCCTCAAGTCCGTGTTTGACCTTTCCCAGCTACTGGCATCCACGCAATACACAACGCGGGACCCTCTTTCCGCTCTCTCCATGAATTCCTCCAAGGACTCGTTATCACGGTGACGAGTGTTAGTGAGCCTCCATGATAGACGCCTTGGCTACTGACCTGTTCTTTTGGTCCTTTAATTCCAGACCAAGAAGCTTCTGAGCCACTTTGCGATAATCGGGGTAGGTGACCCCGGTCACCGCCTCGCCATCCACTCTAAGGCCAGTGATTTGGGCCACATCTTCGAGACTGGGCACCATGTGCCCCCAGGGCATCAAGAAGGCACGACTCTCTGGGTCCCATCTCTCGCGCAATGCTTGGATGAGGGCGAGGTCGAGTTTAATGGGTTCGATCCGGAGGAATGCACCAAACCCCATCACATCCAGCTGGGCTTTCTGGAAGTCAGGCAAGCCTCGATAGGTAGCCACCACTAATTCCCATGAGATGTGTGACCTCGTCATACTATGTGGATTACACAGGAAGTGAGAAGCGGGTGCATCATTGAAATAAAAAATAGAAAAAGAATGAGAAAGAAAGAAAGGGGTCATGAAGAATGAGAGAGAAGAACTGGCTCGTTTGCAAGCTCCGATTGGGTCATCTCGCTGAGCTGCCTTTCAACATCGGAGAGTCTCCTGGAACTACCACTGGATCTGCTCCTCTTCGAGGAGCGGGAAGACTCGCCCTCCACCCTGAAACTGGACTGTCCCTCCATCTCAGAGAATGAGAAACTCTTACTCCTTTCTGTCAAATTTTCACTCTTCTAACCAGTCTCCACAACTCCGTGCTTTCAAGTGAAGCAGGCGGGGGGAGTATTTATAGGATTGAAGGGATATGATCCAGATCTATCCCAGTTCCTCTTGCAATGGGCCTTGTAACAAAGTACCCATCTTTCATTCAAAGTAAACGAGGTCGGGGGCGTAGCTGGTTGATTCACACCCTACACGTCTAGGTTCCCTGTGTTCATGATGATTCAAATAAATTTGAGATGAGGACATCTACATGGAGAAAGGACAATGCAGGTCGACCTCTTTGAATTTGGGAGTGGACTCATCCACAGGAGAAAGGACAATGGGAGTCGATATCTTTGAACCTGGGAGTGGACTCGTCTACATGGAAAGAGGACAGAAGGGCGGTTGGCATCTTTGAATTCGGTGGCACATCATTAAAATTTGTGATGGATTCTCCCGAAAGAAATGCACAATGAGTCTGAGACACGATCCGTTATCCCAGGAAAGTTCTGTTAAGCACGTCACATGGGAACGGCGTGGAAGTAAAGAGGCGTAGAAGAGAAGGAACGCGTAAAGGGCAAATGCGTCACATGGAAGTGAATTGTTTCGTTCATATGCCTATATAAGCCGGCATGTTCACCGTGGAAAGAGGTCGGGTGTACAAGCAACTCACTCACTGTCACCACCGCCCTGATCACCTCTCCTCCGTCTTAAAGCAGAAGTCCCTTGGAGGCCTCCTAGAGTTCCGCAGGGCAGCAGTCGCCTCGTCTAGCAGCACGTGTTCCCACTCTCTTCGGCAGCGCTCCTCGCCGCCCTTCAGCCTCTCTCGCGACCTCGACGGCCGCAAATCGCCCGAATCCGAGGCCGTGGTTTAGCTGCCTTCAGCACCGCCGATGGAGGCTGCACCAACTATAGGAGTTCCTCCGCCGTGAGCTCCCCTCCGATCTGCAGTGACTCTGAGGGAATGACGTGTCCAGCCGCTTCTCCCGGAGCTTCATCGCCCGGGCCTCTAGTGCCCTCCTCTCGTCTCGGTCCCGATGCCGCCTTATCTCCACATTTCTCTCTCTCGCTTTACCTTTCTCCTCATCACCTAGAGAGAAGCCCTTGGCTCCATGACGTCTCAGGGCAACTCCTCCTGCTGTAATTGTTTCGATCTTCCAGCTCCTGTCCGATGACGGCTAGCTGCTGCCTAGCATCCCCATTATAGACGCCTATGTAAAAAAGAAAAAAAAGGGGGGGGGGGGGAGAAACAGAAAAGAAAAGAAGAGGGGAGATTCAAAGAGCATGCAAGGGCATTAAGCCTTTTCATTCATTTCAAAAACAAGATACATTAGGGTTTGGGCACCCCGGGCCTCAGTTTCCCCAGCTCAATTACGTAAGCTTTCCACAATTAACGGTCCCCGATCACAGATACCATCACCTTCCTTGGAATGCTTGCCTTCCACGAAGCTTTGATCACCTTCACCTCCTTCGCATCATCCTCCGTGCCTAGCTCTCTCTCCTTAATCAAAGGAAGGTTGGATAGCATAGGAAGAGAGTGCCGAGGAAGGCCAATTTGCAGGCAGCACCAGTGCGAACTGTAAAAAACAAATTCGGTTGCACCGATAAGCTGGAGTTTAGCATCAGGAGAAGATCGCGTGAGAAGCTCACATGGAAGTAAACTTGCTAGCTCGCCAGTAAACATATTCTGCGCCAAGGTGTCGAAGTGAGTACGCCAGTCTCCGCGTGTCTTCAGACAGGGCATGCGATTGGCCACCTTCTCGCTAAAGCCCAACACATCGGCTATGTAATGAAGGGGGCTTTGTTCGAAGATCCTAGAGGCCGTCTGTCGCCCTTCGCGCTGATCAAATTTGAAATGGAGATCAACCCAGCAATTGAGGAGAAGCATGCACCCATAAGGAGGCCTGCCCATGCTGGAAGCCGTGAGACCACTATAGAGATACGCAAGGACAGTAGGCCCCACACTCTTGCTCTCCCAAAGTCCACAGATCGCGCCTAGCTGATCTCCTTCCACAATGTTGTCAGTGTGAGGGAATAGGAGGGCACCCGCCAAACAGTTCATGAAGCCCTTCATGAGGACTTCCAAATGATCATCATCTGTTGACTCTCCCAGGGCATTCATAGTCCACTCCGCAAGCTTCTATAAATTGATGCCCCTTTGAGTTTGTACGGTCTTGATGGCCTTAGACGGCATAAAACCTTCAAGGACTTCCTCGGAGGTTATCCTTCGTTGCAAGGGCAAAATCTTCATCTTGTCGTCCCTTCTAAACCTTTTCAAACCGAGTAGGAGTTCTGCCTCCTCAAGGAGGACCGTTGCTTCAAAAGTGGGGAAGATAAAGGTGTGCGTTTCAGGATGCCAAACCTCTACCAATGCACCCATGGCCGCCCAGTCCATATGAATTTTGTTATAATGCTTGGCGTGGATGACGAGACCTTGGAGCTGCCACTTTGTAATAACAGCCCTCATGCCGATATTTATGTTGGAGGTGAGCTTTGACAGCCAGGGCAGCTTTGAGAATTTCTTGGGCCCGGAAAGAGAGGATATGGCTGGAAAAGAAAGAAAAGAAAAGAATGAAGAAGCGAGAGGGAATTTATGTAGGGAAAGGGAAAGGAAGAACCAACTTACCACCCGTGAAAGCATCCTCTCGCTCAGATGACCTTCGATGGCGGTCAGCCTCTTGAATTCGTGGTTGAACCTGCTCCTCTTGGCAGGGCGGGAAGGCCCACCTTCCATCTCAAAAGGGCAGGATTTCTCTCCCCCCATCTCAAAAAGAGCTTAACTCCCCGAACCACCAATGGATGATCTTTTGCTAAGGATCAAAGGGGATACTTATAGTGAAAAAAGGGGGGGGGGGTAAAAAGGTAAATGTAAAGCATTTATGACAAGTTACCGTGGTGAATTTTAACCGGTGAATCTTGTCTGAATTGAGTCATGTTTTCCCCTGCTCCTGTATTGGTGTGCGGACGTCCTGTACAGTCGAATGTAATTTTACTTCTTATGAAATAATCCTTCTTCACTGCTTGCTGTTCGGTGTAGGTTCCAAGAATAAAATGAAAATAAGAGAGCAAGAGGGCGCCATTGCCCTACCATGTCCCACCATCAGTCACCCCGGTGACTGACCCCACTGTGTCATGCATCCTACTATATGATATCTACGCTATTAGAGCACGTCAAGGACCTTATGCCTTGGATGAATCTGGAGTTTGAGTTCCCCTCTAACAAAAATAGTGATAACTTCAGAGGAGTTCAGGACGTGCGGATAGGCCGTTAGGTTGTGGTAGCTCGGGAACGATGGTTCCGTTCGGTGAGTTGGTGCATGGATAAACGGGCCCCGGCTCAGTATCGGCTCATCGAATCGGTATCCTGACCCGTCCTTAGCAGCTTAACAATATTATCCCTGACTATTTTCTACTTTTAATTTGTTTTAATTTTTCTTTTTAACCCAGCATGCATTCATGTAGGACTTTGATTCTACCGCGAAGGATCATTCATTTAACTCGATTGTGAGAGCCGCTGTGCTTAAATTCTTGACTAATACAGGATGTTCCATTCTGAATCGAGTACTGAGTTTCTGTGAAACCCTCTTGGGCTGGTTGGCCAAAAGAGACCATTGTTTGGATTTATCAGCTACTCTTTTCTATTTTACTCCATTGGACCTGCCTTGGTTGCAGTACTTCCATATTGGCTGGTAACCGCTCCCCAAGGTGAAACCTGTGGGTCTACGACCCAGGTACTTCCGCGCTGAGAAGTTGGTCCTTCTTTCTGTTAGTCTTTTGTTATTTCCAGCCAAACAATCGTTGATTTCGGAGGACCTTCTTCAAGGTTGTTTCGTTGAAACTCAGGAAAGACTCCAATCATGTAGTGTTAAAAACGTGTCTCATCACGCCTTGGCATCCACTTTTCAGTCCATTCTCCACTCCATTTCATTACACTTCTATTTCATTCCACTCCGTGTCATTCCCCTGCAAAGTAGACGCCAAGGCGGGGCAGCTGTAGACACGGCATTTTAGCATTATGCTGAGCAGATCCCGTATTACACTAAGACGCCCCAAAGCAGCTCGCACGGTTAAGTTAGTTGAGTAATCTCTAATTTAATCTGATAATCTCATCTCACGAAAAGAAAATTGTGGTTTCTTGAATAAAAACTCTTGTTAATGGGCTTGGCCCATTCCTATTCAATATATAAAAAAAATATATTGGTGTGTGCTAATAAGCTTGGCCCATTTTTGTTCTAAAAATAAATAAAATTTTAATTGGCATGACCCCATCTTTTATTGCCTAACTTATTAACTTCCTCCATTTCTCACGGATCTTGCACCCTCTCTCAACTACACACACTTAAACCTCCCACTCCCTGTCCACTCTAATTCCACCGACCAAACCACGTGAACTCCACTCCCCACTACCATCTCATTTTGGCACCCCTCCCTCGGACTCTCTTCCACCGGATCTACCCACAGCAGAGAGGAGATGGCACCCATCTCTCTCCCTCTCACCTCCAACTTCCCCTCCCCTCCGGCCACCTTGGATACCACCTCTAACACCGCCACTGCACATTTTGATTCCCTCCATCTCTCCCACTCCATCTCTTTATCTCTCTAACCTGCACCCTCACCTTCGGACAATCGGCAGCCACTCTCCATCTCCCCTTTTCACTTCCCTTAACCATCTCCTCTCCACTGCAAACCCACGTCCGCAGCATCTCTTTCCCAGCCTCACACCCTGCAGACCCACCTCTCACCTCCACTTATCTCCATTCTCTCCCAACCGTGAGCACCGCCCCTCCAACTCTCCTCTGTAAAAGACCGCTGCGTGCACCCTCTCCTGCTCTCCTTTGGCCGCCGGTGCACCTACCTCCACGCAGCGAGACTCTCCCACGCCCCCCACCTCCACCGTGCCACTTTCAACACCCCACGTGAGCCACTGACCTTAACGGACGACACCCCCATACACATCTCTCCCTCCATCCCTCTCTTCTACGCAGAGAAGAACCCCCACGCGAGACGCCCTCTCTTGGCTATCTCCACCTTCACCGTGAGCCCATCTTCCTCACTCCCACTATCTCTGCTAACTCATCACGTCGCATACCCCACCTTCTTCTCTAACACCACCCACCCTCTCCAGGGCCATCTCACTGCCAACCATCTCCACGCCAGTCGTTGCCGTTCCCCTTCCGACGAGCCCCGTCGTCCACCTCCCCTCCGCTAGCTGCTAACCCGACAGCCACCAGCTCCCCTCCACCTTGCATCACTCCGGCAGCCACCCTGTCATCGTCCGCGTCCACCTCCTCCACGTCACCCTATGCCACCGTCGCTGCCGTCATCTCCGCCACCGCGCCGCCGCTGCATCCGCAACCACCGTCGGACGCCCCCCATGTCGCCACTATCACCGTGAGTCGCAACCGCCACGTCGTTACCACTCACGCTGCATTCATCACCGTGGACGCTGTCCTCCACTTCCGGCACCAACTCCACGCGAGCCACCGCGTCAAGCACCTCCGCCTCCGCACACGACGCCGTCGGCCATCTCCAACTGCTGCTGCTGCACTCCGCCGACGCCACTTTTCCCCTGCCGTAGACGCCACCTCAACGACGCTGCCACTCACATCGTCCGTCACCGCCGTCCGCAAACACCGGTCGCCGTGAAGCCCGCCGCTGCGAGCCTCCCTTACCGTCGCCGCCGTCGTCGCCTTCCCTTCCGGTTGCCACCGTCGTCGTCGTCGTTACTTACCCCGCCGGCCGCCGCCGTCAACCCCGTGGCCGCTGCACCACCCCTCTCTCTGACGCACCATCCGACCGGAAGCACTTCCCCCCCGCGTCTCCACTCCCTCTCTTTCCCTTCCTCCTCATCGGCCTCTCTTCCTCCCCCTCCGTCTTCTCTTCCTCCCCGCCGCGTCTCTTCCTCCCGCCGGCTGTCTCCCTCTCTCTCTCCATCTTCTCTCTCTCCCTTTCTCTCTCTCTCTCTCTCTCTCTCTCTCTCTCTCTCTCTCTCTCTCCCTCTCTCCCTTTTGCGTCTCTCTCCCTCTCCCTGTTTCATCTCTCTCTCTCCTCTCTGTTTCTCTCACTCTCTCTCGATCTCCCTCTCTCTCACTTCTTTTTTTTCTTTTTTTTAATCCCCTCTCCCTCTTCCTCTTTCTCTCCCTCTCTCTGCTTCTCACCCTCCCCCTCCCACCGTCTCTCTCTCTCTCGCATCCCCCTCCTCTCTCTATTTCCCTCTCACGGTCTCTCTCCCTCTCTCTCCCTCTCTCTCTCCCTCTCCTTATTTTTTTATTTTTTAATCCCCCCTCTCTCTCCCTCTCTCTCCCTTTATTCCCTCTCTCTCCTTCTCTCTCTCTTCTCCCTCTTTCTCTCAATCTCTCTCATCCTCTCTTCTCTCTCCCCCCGTCTCTGTCTTCCCTCCCTCCTCCATCAAACTCTCTCTCTCTCTCTCAATTTCTTTCCTTTTTTTATTATTTCCCTTCCCCTCTCTCTCCCCCTCTCATTCTCTCGGTCTCTCACCTTCTCACTCCCCCTCTCTCTCTCGATCTCTCTCTTTCAACTCTTCTTTTTTTTATTTTTATTTTTTATCTCATTCCCTCTCTCCCTCACGTACTTTCTCTCTCCCTATCTCATTCCCTCTCTCCCTCACATACTCTCTCTCTCCCTCTCTCTTTCCCCCTCCCCCTCTCGATCTCTCTCTCCCTTTTTTATTTCTTTTTTTATTATTCTCTCTTTCTCTTATAGACGTAAATACATATATGTATATTACTTTTATTCTATTTTTTATCATTTCCACACTCTTTTCCTCCGAAATTAAAACCTAAAAAAATATAAAAAAAGGAAGGAGTTCTCCCTCTCTCTCCCTATCTCCCTCCCATACATGTTCCCATATTCTCATTTTTATTATTCTTAGTATCTGTCTTCTTTAATTTGTGTTATTGTTATTGTCTCGTGTGTGTGCATGTGTCTGTAAGGGCATGTATGAGTCTGTTTGAAGTGAAAAGAAAGATTCCAATCCGGTCCTTTTTGAAGCTCGTGAAATTAAGGAAGATCTTGCCGAGTTCCTGGGCGTTCGAGTGCACGAGGAAAGTCGCTCTACAGCCGCGCGTTCGTTCCGTCCTCATCATGCTGAAGAAGCCCGTCACCGACCCCTCCTAATAAGCTCTCCTCACCCTTTTTTACTTTCATTCAGTCTGTTAGTCCTTTGCATGCATCATACATCATCTGTGCCACACCTCTCTCCTCGAGAAGGCCTAGCTTGTGAATATATTTGCATTTGTCCCATTGTCATTTCATCCATCACCTTTGGTCCAAAAGGGGTTTCAAAACCAGCACCAACCAGGTGCGTCATCGTTTACGATTTCATCGTTGCTTAGCATATGGGATTGATGCTACACTACCTCTGTTCTTACTTCGTTGCTCTTTCCTTGTCTGATCTTTTGCAAGGGTAATCCAAAGGAGGAGGAGGAGGAGCCTACGGAATCCCCCAGCCCAGAGATGAAAAGCAATCATTCCCCCCTATTCTGAGGGCATGTATGAGTCTGTTTGAAGTGAAAAGAAAGATTCCAATCCGGTCATTTTTGAAGCTCGTGAAATTAAGGAAGATCCTGCCGAGTTCCTGGGCGTTCGAGTGCACGAGGAAAGTCGCTCTGTAGCGCCGCGCGTTCGTTCTATCCTCATCCTGCTAAGGAAGCCCGTCACCGGCCCCTCCTAATAAGCTCTCCTCACACTTTTTTACTTTCATTCTGTCTGTTAGTCCTTTGCATGCATCATACATCATCTGTGCCACACCTCTCTCCTCGAGAAGGCCTAGCTTGTGAATGTCTTTGCATTTGTCCCATTGTCATTTCATCCATCACCCTTTGGTCCAAAAGGGGTTTCAAAACCAGCACCAACCAGGTGCGTCATCGTTTACGATTTCATCGTTGCTTAGCATATGGGATTGATGCTACACTACCTCTATTCTTACTTCGTTGCTCTTTCCTTGTCTGATCTTTTGCAAGGGTAATCCAAAGGAGGAGGAGGAGGAGCCTACGGAATCCCCTAGCCCAGAGATGAAAAGTAATCGTTCCCCCCTATTCTGAGGTACTCGATCGTCACCTTCCCCATTTCCATCTTCTCCGCTCCCCTGTTTTCATTAGTTGTTATTAGGCTTTTGTCCCTCTCCCTCTCTATTTGCTTTCTAAATAACAAACAAAAAGAATCTTTCACTCGATGTGTTTTCTTAGCAATCTTTAATATCTGTATTATTCTACTTTATACCCCACTATATCTCTTTGTTTTCTTATATCTCGATTCCGCTCATCATTTTCTCCTGTCCCTTTAAAAGACATAAAAGAATAAAAAACAATAAAGGCAACAAAAATGAAAACCAAAAACAACAATGAAAAACTAAGACAAACCAAAAAAAGGAATAACAGAACCGGGGTAACCAAGGAAGGCCTTCTTCGTCGGCCGACGGAAAGAAGAGGAAGAGAGGACCCGCACTGCTCCCGCTCTGGCAGCGAACACGATCACAACTTTCCCGTGGGGTTCTCAGCCCCTGGCGATCACATCCCCCTCCCCATTTTTTTTCTGTTACTTTATCCTTTTGTTTAAACCCCGTGGACGGAAGTAATTCCTCGCGGAGGTTCCTGCGACGAAAGTAATTCCTCGCGAAGGTTCCCGTGAAGGAAGTAATTCCTCGCAGAGCCTTTTCATTCTGTCATTTTATTTCTTTAATTTTTGTCTAAATCCTGTGACGGAAGTAATTCCTCGCGAAGGTTCCCATGACGGAAGTAATTCCTCACGAAGCCTTTTCATTCTATCATTTTATTTCTTTAATTTCTGTCTAAACCCTGTGACGGAAGTAATTCCTCGCGAAGGTGCCCGTGACGGAAGTAATTCCTCGCGGAGGTCCTTGCGACGGAAGTAATTCCTCGCGGAGGTCCCTGCGACGGAAGTAATTCCTCGCAGTGGTTTCCATTCTGTAATTTCCTTATGTCAATTCATTTCGTTGTACATTTCCATTCCGTGGGTTTTCTCGTTCCGTATATTTTCCGCCTCTAAACCCGGTAGAGACAACCCTCCCCGAGAGTCCCTTTCCCGCGTTTTCCCAGCGCGTATTTCTTTCCCCTTTTGTTAACCCCGTGACGTCCGTCCACAATATCCTGCGTTAATTTAATGGTTTAGTAGAGGCATGTCAGAATTAGGGCAGAACATGTTCCCCTTTGATTTCAGTAACGATTTCAGGCTGTAAACCAAAATTGATTCATGCATCTCGTAGAGTTTTTCATGCTCTTTCTTTTAGCAGTAACAGCCCCAAATTCCATGTTGTATACTCTTTGAATTTTGAGTTTTATTGTGACCCTTAAAACCCCCGTCGGGGCGGGCAAGGGTTGGTTTAATCGGGTTTTTACTATACTTGGACGGTCTTACGATAGACCACATATCCTGGATGAACGGCCATCCCCTAGACCACATAAAAGGATGGGCTGTCACTACCTGACCACACATCCAGGGGATGGGCGACCATGCCCTAGACCACACAACTGGATGGACGGTCTTCAGCTGACCACATATCCCCTGACAGGATGAACGGTCTCCCAGAGACCACATATCTGGATGGACGGCCATCCAGGTGACCACACAACCCAGGGATGGGCAGTTCTCCCCTGACCGCCCAACCCCTTGGGCGGTTCCCTCCTGACCGCCCAACCCTTGGGCGGTCCTGCCCTGGCCGCCCAAGTCCCTTCAGTCCAGAGGTCATCCCTGTTAGCCCGGTAGATATAAGGTCATGCCAGAACCGTTTATCTTTGCAGAAAGTGACTTAGTGTGAGTTCTATTTGATTCATATTAGTGTCTTAATGGATAATTAGTAAACTAGAAACCCATATGATAAGTGGTAAATCATGCAAGTAAATTTCTGTAAAATGCATGCTATTTCATTCCCACATGATCTTATTCATTATCTTTATCATCTTGATTCATCTTTTTGGCAAATACATTAATGTAAATTGTGATCCTTGATAAATTAACATGGAAATTAGGACTAAATTGAATGCTAGGTTGCTGGACAGCCATTCTATTCCAGTAGAACGTTTTGACCAAATTACGGACTTCTAGTAAGTCATTAGCCCTATTAGTTGTGCTAGTCTTGAACTTACCCCCGAACACTCCATCCGGCGGACTTACCATCATCTTGGGATCTTTGTATCTCCCTGTTAAGAACCTAATGAACCACCAGAACATCAATTTACGTGACCGAACCGCTGGGTTATAAGTCTTGGATCGAATTGGGCTAAGAGAGGCATGTGCGACCAGTAGTGGAACGCATATCCTCGTAGGCGGCCTAATAACGACCGTATATACCTGGCGTATGCCATTAAGTGTTGGTCGATTATCCTTGATCAATCTTCGACCAAACATTAAGCCCTGGACTGACCAATAGACAGTAGACTAGGCCCTGGTTTAGTTTTACCCTGTCTTTGGTAGCTGGAGTCCAATAGGGTGATTTCTTAACTTTCTAGCCAAGCCGGGTGGTGCGGCTGGAATATGACCGTTCAAACCTTATGCAGATTCTCTTGGACCGCATATCTTTAATACGGCCTTATATGGACCGTATATCTTGTTCATGGGTCTTAAGGTCTTCTTTACCTGCACGGCCCAGAACTTCCGTTCATACTTTAGAGCGGCACACTGTCAGCCGTTCATTCTTGACCTCGTGGGCTGAGTATCAGTCCAGTTCCTGTAAGTGCGGCCCCCTGTTAGCCGCATATATCTCTTGAGCGGTTTATGTATGACCGTACATCTCTCAGAGATGAGTTTCATCGTGTTTTGTTCTCTTGAATCCAAGGACGGATTAGTCCTTTAAATCTTGAACTTCTGGACAGTAATTCCTCTGATTATTTGGCCATAAACTTGACTAAATGTCTAGACGGAACTTGGGATCTTGAATCCGATAAATGAATGCCAACGCATCATAAGGGCCCAGTCTGGTCCTGGGGAGAGCGCCCGAAAAGTACTTGTGCCCATGGGAGTTTGTAATGACAAGGTGAGGCATTGCACCGAGTGCATGACTAGCGTGATGTCTACGACAGAAATCTCTTGTTATATCTTGTTACTTGTTCGTGCTTGACTGTTTAATTACTTGATGATGGCCATTTCCTCATTACAATTTCCTGTTACACTTGTTACATGTTATTCTTGTTGAAATCCAGATATCTTAGATTTCTTGACCTTGCAAGATCTTTATATTATGTTGTTTTTTTTCTTCATTGCATATAAAAATGGAATAATTGGTTAATTACGTAAACTTACCTGTTATTATCTACTGAGCGTCAGCTCATAGTTGTTGTTTTCCCCCCTTTCCAGGCAGTTCAGGTGACGATACGCATACCGATGGGGAGGGACAGGAGTGATATCTCTGAGTGTACCAGTTCTAGATGTTGAGTTGGCACAGTTATCCTAGTCTTAGTTGTGCCTTAGAGTGTGTTTAACTTCAGTTATGATGTTATTGTTAGAACTGTATTGCCTCAGTTTGTATTAAGTTGGTTTAAGATTATTGTACTAGATTTGGAATGTTTCTTGATCAATAAGCTATCTCTCTTCATAGTACTTGTGTTTAATGCTTAGTTTAGCATATTAATGTTATTTCTAGCTATTTCTGACTGTACGTTCCGATATTCCGCGTCGGGGCGTGACAGTTTAGGTGGTATCAGAGCCTAGGTTTCACATTCCTATGTTTTCTAAGTTCTAGGGGTCTAAGTAATGATTTAGGACCCATAACCTTGTTATAAGTCTAAGAACCCAACCTGGTGAGATTTGGGTAGAAACTTGGGTTAAGTGCATACCTTAATTACGATATTATCTATTTTTAATGAACCTAAGTAATCTATTCCACGTGTAGGCCTTTGCAATGGCAGCTGATCGCGCAGAATGGAGGAACTTGCAGCGCACGGTTCAAGGCCTTACTCAAGTTTTGCAACAAGTGGCCCAAGCAGGAACTGCAAACCATGGCACTGGTGATTTATATCGGAACTTCCGAGGGATGAATCCGCCGAGATTTGGTGGCTCAACTGACCCTGACGAAGCCGAGCACTGGCTAGACGAAATGGGAAGGATATTCGAAGTAATGCAGTGCAGCAATCAAGAACGTGTCCTTCTATCAACCTTTCAACTTGAACGTGATGCTAGAACATGGTGGGATTCAGTGAAGGCTACCCTTGGTGATCAGCAAGTCTCATGGGAGGAGTTCGAAGAATTCTTTAATAGCAAATATTTTTCTGATAGAGTGCAAGAGAAGAAGGCAGCGGAGTTCGCGGCTTTGAAGCAGTGAAATCTATCTGTGGCAGAATATGAAGCTCAATTTTCTCGGTTATCCCGATATGCTACTCACTTGATATCCACCGAGAAGATGAAGGCTAAGCGCTTTCTTAATGGACTGAAGCTGCTATATATCAACCAATTGGCACCAATAGAAATCCCGACCTATTCCGAGATGGTGAGAAAAGCTCAAGTCCTAGAAGATACTCTAGAAATGACGGAGAGAATCCGTGGAAAAAGTGCAAGGAAGGAACAACCTACGGGTTCCGGGAATATCAAACCCAGGTATGGCAAGAAGAGGCCTATTAGTGGGCCTGGTTCGTGGAGTGGTTCCGGATCGTGGAAGGGCAAGATGTCGAGACGTAAAGACAAGAAGTCTGGCCCTATTGTTCCATTCAAAAGAGTATGCAAGTATTGTGATCGTCCAGGTCACAAGATGGAGGAGTGCTGGCGCAAGTTGGGCGCCTATTTGCGATATGGAAGTAGGGAGCACCATATCTCTGACTGTCCTCTTTTATCTGAGCAAGCTATGCCGGCGAAACCACATGGCACCAAGAAACAACATGGCAAGCTCCAAGCTCTACAAGCAGATGAGGCAGGAACCACTGAGGGTGGTGGACTCGTCGAAGGTACTCTTATTATACTCGACAAGCCAGCATTTGTTCTTTTTGATACTGGTGCCACACATTCATTTATTTCTCAGAATTTTGCTAAGTCTTTAGCTGTGAAGCCTATTTTGATGGATTCTCTGTTAGAGATTTCAACCCCTATTGGTACTAGATCAGCAATTCAGTATTTCTATCCTTCTAGTAAGGTTATGATTGATGAACAGAATTTTCCAGCCAATTTAGTTTGCATGGACATGAAGGATTATGATGTAATCCTAGGAGCAGATTGGTTGGCTAAATATGAGGCAAATGTTCACTGCAGTTCTAGCTCTGTGTCTTTTACTAGGCACCCGAGACTTTCTCTTGTGGGAGTTAAACACCATAACTCCGTATCACTTATCTCGGCTCTTCGAGCTGATAAGCTGATGAAGCATGAATGTAAAGCTTTTCTAGCCTTTGTCTATGCGACCCCTGTGCAGCAGATCGAGATTAAGGACATTTCTGTTGTCCGAGATTTTCCCGATGTCTTTCCAGAGGAATTACCAGGACTTCCACCTGAGCGGGAAGTTATCTTTTCTATTGATCTCATTCCTGGCACATCTCCTATTTCCAAAGCTCCTTATCATATGTCTCCTGCAGAACTGAGGGAATTAAAGCAGCAGTTGATGGACTTGCTCGAGAAGGGTTTCATTCGTCCGAGTACTTCCCCTTGGGGAGCCCCTATATTATTCGTCCGGAAGAAAGATGGTTCGATGAGATTGTGCATCGATTATCGGCAATTGAACTAGCCGACTGTCAAGAACAAATATCCATTGCCGAGGATTGACGAATTATTTGATCAGATAGCGGGAGCTCAGTATTTTTCTAAGATCGATCTTCGATCTGGATATCACCAGTTACGGATTAAGGAAGAGGATATCTATAGAACAACTTTCCGCAGCAGGTATGGTCATTTCGAATTTGTCGTTATGCCTTTTGGTCTAACGAATGCACCAGCAGCTTTCATGCAGTTGATGAACAATGTATTTCAGCCCTACCTTGATCAATGGGTCGTGGTATTCATTGATGACATCCTGATTTATTCTAAGAATGAAGAGGAGCATGGCATTGCAACTATTGAGAGATCATCAGCTATATGCCAAGTTCAGTAAGTGTGAATTCTGGCTGCAAGAGGTGTCCTTTCTCGGACATATCATCACAAAGGAAGGAATTTCTGTTGATCCTTCAAAGGTAGAGGCAGTGAAGAATTATGATCAGCCTACCAGTGTGACTGAAGTTAGAAGTTTCCTAGGCCTGGCACGCTACTACCGAGGATTTATCCAAGATTTCTCTAAGATTGCGGTACCTATGACAATGTTAACCTGCAAGGAGAACAAATTTGATTGGTCAGAAGATTGCCAGCGAAGCTTTCAGACTTTGAAGGACTGTTTAACTACTGCACCTGTATTGGCTTTACCTTTTGGTGAAGGAGGTTTTGTCGTATACACTGATGCTTCAGGTATTGGTTTAGGCTGTGTATTCATGCAGCATGGGAAAGTGATTGCCTATTCTTCTAGGCAGTTGAGGAAGCATGAAGAGAATTATCATGTTCATGATTTGGAACTAGCAGCGGTGGTATTCACCTTGAAGATATGGAGGCATTACTTGTATGGAGAAACATTCACAGTGTTTTCAGATCATAAGAGTCTGAAATATTTATTTTCTCAGAAGAAACTCAATATGAGGCAAAGAAGATGGTTGGAGTACTTGAAGGACTTCGACTTCTCGATCGAGTATCATCCTGGAAAAGGTAATGTTGCGGCAGATGCATTAAGCCGGAAGCTTATAGCTAAATTGTCAAGTCTCATGTTACAAGAGTGGAAGATACTGGAACAATTAGCTAGCCTGGACCTTAATGTTGACAATGATCAGGTTATGATTGCACAGATGCAACTTAAGCCCGAATTGTTAATGGAAATCAAGTCTTTGCAAGATAATGATCATGAGCTAGTAGAGATCAAGGGAAGCTTGAGCAGCAGACCTGACTTCATGATGGCTGACGATGGAAGATTGTTATTCCAGGGTAGAACTTGTGTACCTGATGAAGCTGAAATAAAGAACAAGATTCTTGAGGAAGCACATAGATCCAGATACACCATTCATCCTGGAGGCACTAAAATGTTTAGAGGTTTGAAAAGATCCTTTTGGTGGACAAATATGAAAATGGAAGTTGCAGACTTCGTGAGTAGATGCTTGGTTTGTCAGCAAGTTAAGGCTGAACATTTCAGACCGGCAAGAAAATTGAAACCACTCGACATACCCCAATGGAAGTGGGAAAGCATTGGCATGAACTTCATTACGGGTCTACCTAGGACTCGTTGTGGACTTGATGCAATATGGGTGATTGTCGATCGATTGACAAAGTCAGCTCATTTCTTACCCATTAAGTCTAAATGGACACTTGATGTATTGGCTGCTTTGTATTTGAAGGAAGTGGTAAGGCTCCATGGCATACCAGTCAGCATTGTGTCTGATAGAGACCCCAGATTTACTTCACATTTCTGGAAGGGACTGCAAGAGTCTCTGGGTACTCGTCTGAATTTCAGTACTACTTTTCATCCACAGACAGATGGACAGACTGAAAGAACCAACCAGATAGTGGAAGATATGCTTAGAGCATGCATGATTGATTTCAGAGGCAGTTGGAGTGATTACTTGGCATTAATTGAATTCGCCTACAACAACAGTTATCAATCCAGCATACAGATGACTCCTTTTGAAGCATTGTATGAAAGAAGCTGTCGTTCCCCGTTATGTTGGGATGAGATAGGTGAGAAACAATGGCTTGGACCGGATCTTATTACAGAATCATCACAGAACATCCGTATTATCCGAGACCGGTTACAAGTAGCCCAATCAAGACAGAAGAGTTATGCCGATAACAGAAGGAGAGAATTAGAGTTTCAGGTTGGCGAGCATGTATTTTTAAAGGTCTCTCCTACGAGAGGGATTCAAAGATTTGGCATTCAGGGCAAGTTAAGTCCGAGATATATTGGTCCATTCGAGATCCTAGATAGAGTGGGAGAGGTTGCTTACAGGCTGGCTTTACCGCCTCAGTTGTCTGGCGTACACAATGTTTTCCATGTGTCTATGTTACGAAAATATGTGTATGACCCCACTCACATCATTCATCATGTGGATTTCGAATTGAAGGAAGATTTGACCTATGAAGAAAGACCTAACAAGGTTCTAGATCGAAAACAACAGCAACTCCGGAATCGTTCCATACCGATGGTCAAAATTCAGTGGAGTCGCCCTCGGACCGAAGAAGCTACTTGGGAGTCTGAAGATACTATGCGGAAGCGGTATCCCAACTTATTCTAGGTGAGCTATCTTATTCCCTATTTTTTATATTTAGTGTAGTGAATTTGGAGGACCAAATTCCTTAAGTAGGGGAGGGTGTAATACCCCGGTTTTAAAATTTTGATTGAAATGAATGAATTTCGGAATTTAATATTTAATTCCTTAGTAAATAGAACTAGTGAAATTTCGACTACCTTATAAAAATCTAGAAAAATGGTAAATTGATAGAGGACGATTTATTTAACAACTTTGTCCTCTGTGGTCGACCCAGCAAAAATCCGTAACTAGGTCTAATCTTTGATTTGAGCCCAAAGTGCACACTTACCTAACCTTAACTTAAACCGCAGAATTAGGGCTTAATACTGCATCAAATGAGCCCAAATTGGTGGAAAATGAAAGGCCACGATCTAAGGATCATTTCCCCTCTGCCAATTCATCGAAACCCTAACCCTAAAACGTGTAGTCGGCCGAGCTTTGGTGAGGTCAACTATTGCGGCGCCGTTTCAATCACTCAACTTACTTCGACGAATTCTCCCAGCACCGAAGGCTCCAGAAGGTGTATGAGCTATAAAAATGAAGCTCTGCAACCCTAGAATCCTTTGGTAGCAACGGTGGTTGCAGTAGAGATCGATCTAGGGAGATCTCTGGTGATTAGTGGAGACGTGTCGGCGTCCTTTCTTCTTCCTTTCTTCTTCGTTCTTCATCTAATTGAGGTAGGTAATAACGAGCCCAACATAAAGTGTTATATATGGATGGAATAAGCGTTGAGTCCTCTTTCTTTTGAGTCCTAAAGCCCTAAATTCCATTAGATATCCTGCGTTAATTTAATGGTTTAGTAGAGGCATGTCAGAATTAGGGCATAACATGTTCCCCTTTGATTTCAGTAACGATTTCAGGCTGTAAACCAAAATTGATTCATGCATCTCGTAGAGTTTTTCATGCTCTTTCTTTTGGTAGTAAAAGCCCCAAATTCCATGTTGTATACTCTTCGAATTTTGAGTTTTATTGTGACCCTTAAAACCCCCGTTGGGGCGGGCAAGGGTTAGTTTCATCGGGTTTTTACTATACTTGGACGGTCTTACGATAGACCACATATCCTGGATGAACAGCCATCCCCTAGACCACATAACAGGATGGGCGGTCACTACCTGACCACACATTCAGGGGATGGGCGACCATGCCCTAGACCACATAACTGGATGGACGGTCTTCAGCTGACCACATATCCCCTGACAGGATGAACGGTCTCCCAGAGACCACATATCTGGATGGACGGCCATCCAGGTAACCACACAACCCAGGGATGGGCAGTTCTCCCCTGACCGCCCAACCCCTTGGGCGGTTCCCTCCTGACCGCCCAACCCTTGGGCGGTCTTGCCCTGGCCGCCCAAGTCCCTTCAGTCCAGAGGTTATCCCTGTTAGCCCGGTAGATATAAGGTCATGCCAGAACCGTTTATCTTTGCAGAAAGTGACTTAGTGTGAGTTCTATTTGATTCATATTAGTGTCTTAATGGATAATTAGTAAACTAGAAACCCATATGATAAGTGGTAAATCATGCAAGTAAATTTCTGTAAAATACATGCTATTTCATTCCCACATGATCTTATTCATTATCTTTATCATCTTGATTCATCTTTTTGGCAAATACATTAATGTAAATTGTGATCCTTGATAAATTAACATGGAAATTAGGACTAAACTGAATGCTAGGTTGCTGGACAGCCATTCTATTCGAGTAGAACGTTTTGACCAAATTACGGACTTCTAGTAAGTCATTAGCCCTATTAGTTGTGCTAGTCTTGAACTTACCCCCAGACACTCCATCCGGCGGACTTACCATCATCTTGGGATCTTTGTATCTCCCTGCTAAGAACCTAATGAATCACCAGAACATCGATTTACGTGACCGAACCGCTGGGTTATAAGTCTTGGATCGAATTGGGCTAAGAGAGGCATGTGCGACCAGTAGTGGAACGCATATCCTCGTAGGCGGCCTAATAACGACCGTATATACCTGGCGTATGCCATTAAGTGTTGGTCGATTATCCTTGATCAATCTTCGACCAAACATTAAGCCCTGGACTGACCAATAGACAGTAGACTAGGCCCTGGTTTAGTTTTACCCTGTCTTTGGTAGCCGGAGTCCAATAGGGTGATTTCTTAACTTTCTAGCCAAGCCGGGTGGTGCGGCTGGAATATGACCATTCAAACCTTATGCGGATTCTCTTGGACCGCATATCTTTAATACGGCCTTGTATGGACCATATATCTTGTTCATGGATCTTAAGGTCTTCTTTACCTGCACGGCCCAGAACTTACCATTCATACTTTAGAGCGGCACACTGTCAGCCGTTCATTCTTGACCTCGTGGGCTGAGTATCAGTCCAGTTCCTGTAAGTGCGGCCCCTGTTAGCCGCATATATCTCTTGAGCGGTTTATGTATGACTGTACATCTCTCAGAGATGAGTTTCATCGTGTTTTGTGCTCTTGAATCCAAGGACGGATTAGTCCTTTAAATCTTGAACTTCTGGACAGTAATTCCTCTGATTATTTGGCCATAAACTTGACTAAATATCTAGACGGAACTTGGGATCTTGAATCCGATAAATCAATGCCAACGCATCATAAGGGCCCAGTCTGGTCCTGGGGAGAGCGCCCGAAAAGTACTTGTGCCCATGGGAGTTTGTAATGACAAGGTGAGGCATTGCACCGAGTGCATGACTAGCGTGATGTCGACGACAGAAATCTCTTGTTATATCTTGTTACTTGTTCATGCTTGACTGTTTAATTACTTGATGATGGCCATTTCCTCATTACAATTTCCTGTTACACTTGTTACATGTTATTCTTGTTGAAATCCAGATATCTTAGATTTCTTGACCTTGCAAGATCTTTATATTATGTTATTTTTTTTCTTCTGTATCGTCATTTCTTTTCTTATCATTGCATATAAAAATGGAATAATTGGTTAATTACGTAAACTTGCCTGTTATTATCTACTGAGCGTCAGCTCATAGTTGTTGTTTTCCCCCCTTTCTAAGCAGTTCAGGTGACGATGCGCATACCGATGGGGAGGGACAGGAGTGATATCTCTGAGTGTACCAGTTCTAGATGTTGAGTTGGCACAGTTATCCTAGTCTTAGTTGTGCCTTAGAGTGTGTTTAGCTTCAGTTATGATCTTATTGTTAGAGTTGTATTGCCTCAGTTTGTATTAAGTTGGTTTAAGGTTATTGTACTAGATTTGGAATGTTTCTTGATCAATAAGCTATCTCTCTTCATAGTACTTGTGTTTAATGCTTAGTTTAGCATATTAATGTTATTTCTAGCTATTTCTGACTGTACGTTCCGATATTCCGCGTCGGGGCGTGACAAGTGTGCCGGTGGGGCAGCGGCCAGGTTGAACCGAAGGACTATCCGGTGTCGCCCTTGGGGCACGCCATGATTTTTGTTGGGGCCGTCACTCCTTGTGGACGAGCACCTGTGTCTTCCCTTTACGCCTCCGGCCTAGGGGAGACTCTACCGAAATTTTGTCAAAATTTCTTGGCGTCTTGTTCATTTTAATTGCAGTGTAGCCCTTTTATAGTCTTTTCTCTTGTCTTTGCTCGGGACTTATTCTGACTCCAAGTCCTTTGAACCTTGCAGATAAATGGCCGCTCCCAGTGCTTCGTCTGCTTCTGCTGCCACCAGTGCCAAGTCTGCTCTGTTGCTGGCCGTCCCTTCCGTCACATGGCATAATGTGGAAAACCTCGGCCGGGAACACACCGAGGTGGCCAAGCTGGCTGAGTCCTCCGATTCTGAGACTGACACTATGGAACTCAGCCGTGTTGCACTAACCGACGGTGGTTTCACATTTGACCGAGCTGGTGACTATCGGAGGGATCATCCGAAGGACAAGCACCTTCTTCATTTCTTGAAGCACCTTCGCCACTAGGACAAGAGGGATTTCAGAACAATCCGGGGCACTGAACGTGCCATCCTACAGTCCCGGGATAGCTTGCTATACAGCGTTCGTCGGAGTATACCGATGTATTTGGTGGGCAAACCGAGGGAGTGGAACCCCGTGCTCGGACTGGAGGTAGTGACACCAATGGAAGGCAACCTGGTACGGGCGCCAGAGTTTACCCCTGCCTGTTGGGATAATGCCGCGGGGCGGGTAATAAGAAGCAACCCCGTTTTGGCTTATTTCTGGCACTGCTGAAATGGGGGTACCGGGAGGAGCCCTATCTACTAGACTGTCTAGCCATCCGCTTCAAGCACGAGCTCGCGTTGGGTTGGTTCGGGGAGCTTAAAGTTCAGGATGCACACACCTTTCGGGAAGGAGCAGTGGAGTTTACCAAATATGTGTTGTTCAACTATGCTCCTCTGCTGATTCGGGCCGGCGTCTACTACAGTGTTTATGCTTCCCGGTATAGTTACCCGATCTCCAAAGGCCTCTACTGCGGGATGATGGAGGTCTTCAACGCCTAGCTGAACACATTTTACACCGCGGAAGGAGAGACTTTGTTGGACTTATGGAGTCTGCACCAGCTGAGCGGCTTGCCCATTGACGGGGAGCCGTATGAAGAAGTATGCCTCCCCGACCTTATCAAGGACGAGACAGATGGGGACAGTATCTACGCACTGGGCTATTCTTACCGGTTCCTCATGAAGGCGTATCAGGAATTATACCAATCATCCCATGGCGGGAAGCAGCCTCCCCGCAGGGACCGCAAGAGGGTCCGGTTGAGCCTGTGGTTGAAGTACTTTTTTGACGGGCTGAAGAAATATGAAGACTTTCCCTGTGTCGGTGCTGCTGTGATCCGGAAGAAGCGCAGCAAGAGCAGAGATGAGGTGAAGCTCCCAACTTCAAAGGGGCGTCGGAGTGGTGCGAACCCAGCAGGGGTTGATCCGATGACACAATGTGCAGCTTTTCTCACATACTGGCTCTGCTCTTTCGCTCTGCCATACGGGGATGAAACCGTTATCCGGCCAGACGTCATTTACCCTACTTGCCAAATGGCATGGGGTATCAAGCTGTCATTGTGCCCGGCTGCACTGTGCCTGATATTCAAGACGCTAGGGGACGTCAGTGTGATGCGGGACGGACACGGGGACCGACTCTACGTGGTATGGACCTCGGACTCTAGATGCGGACACGACCAGCAACACATGATGGGAGAGACACTAGGCCAGACACGGAGAGCTCCTATGGGCTATACGTCGCTAACAGAAACGCAAGCTCACTCGTCGTCCCAAGCGAGGGAAACGCAGATCGTGCGCAGTTAGGGAACCGGCAGAGTTCAAGGTAGTCAGACTCACTTCCGGACTCGGATCGAGTCGCGGGATGGGTCACTCTCACGCTCACAGCGGTGACATGGACACACGGGATAGTACCTATGGCTCTCGGTAGCGGCAAAAGACCATATACTAAACTAGCAAATGAACGCCGAGAAGTTTAGACCATTACCTCCACGCACCCGGCGTGGCGAAGACAACCCCGGCCGAATTACAGACTCCCGGTTAAACAATGTTACAACTGTACAATAATTTGACCCACTCCACGCAGGGAGGTAAAAGGTCACATGTGGGGCCCGGGAATCACGTAAATCGAGTTGACGGGCAGCATCTTGATGTCGCCCGGTGGTGTCGAACTCCGCGTTTTCGTGCTTTCCGAACGGCGGGTTCTGCGGGCCCGTGGGACCCACAGACGGCACTGTCCTCGGGATCTGTGGGGGTGGGACCCGCTGTGATGGGGACCCCTGGTGGCGCGCCTCCACGGACGGCGGTCGGCCAGAAACACCGATCGTTTCCGATTCTATTTTCCGGCGATTGGCCCCGATTCCCAATTCTTGAACTAGCTTCCCACGGATTTCCGGTTCTGTTTTCCGGCGCGCGCTCCGGCGAGAATGGCCGCTGCGATCAATCCCGACGTCGGATCGGGGGGCATGAGCTATCGTTGGAAAGCTCTCTTCAAATCCTTCAATCTAGACTCAAATAGATATGCTGGATCTTGTCGGATCTGAACTTTATTGAATTTACAAGTTCCTGTTGTACAGTACCCGGAATATCAGATCTGCAGAGAACTTGTCTGAGAACTGCCGTTGACCGCCTAGTAGACTTCCGATTCAGCTCTTGAGCTCTTCATCAAAGTTATAGGATTTTGAACAAGGAAGATGAAAATATTTGTGTGGACTGATTGGAGGAGGATACGAATTGATATGATTTTTACACTGGACAGAGGTCGGATCTGGAGACAGGTCGACAGCACTGTAGCTAGCTCTGAGAAAGAATTTTTAAAAATAGGTGGATGGTTGATCAAAAATCAGGAAAATTCGTGGAAGGAGGGGTGGGTGGACAAAACTACCAGTAAAACTGGGAGCTCTAACAAAAATCAGAAAGAGGTCTGAAACTTGGAAACACAGGGCAGGTGGAAATAGAAACAGACAGCAGACAGATCTGGAAATTAAAGTTGGGCGAAAATGAAAAATTATCAAAGGGGATCTTTATGACCAACCAATTTTTGTGGGACGTGCTTGACACCTCTGGAACATCCCCTAAAAATCCCAAATCGATCTGAGCTCGTGGCTGATGGAAAGAATTCGGGGAAGTGGCGGCTGCAGGTGGAAGGCAGAACTCCAATGGTTGCGATGGCGGTGCGGTGGCGGCTCGTGGCGGCGGCGGCGGCGACCGGAATTGATAGGGGTGGAGTCACACCACCAGAATACAGTCTTCCCAGCTGCAAGGAGGAGAGGGAGAGAGGGAGAGGGGGGGTGCCCAAGGGCTGCTCCAAGGATTTTCCAAGTTCAAATGGCATTAATTCATCAAAAATGAAAATTACAAGCATATATAGGTTACATGTCTAATCAATCCTCAACCGTTGGATCTAGGGATGGGAGATGGAGGGCTGGGATTGCATGTGACCATCCACAAAAATTAAAATAAAAAATACAAGGGGGGGGGGGCAGCCCATTTATTAGGGAGGCAAGGGGGGGACATGGTAGGTGGGGGTGGGTTGGAATTGTTGGCATTTTCATTCCAATGTCCCCCACTTGGCCCACCCTTCTAGAAGCCACCATTTGAATGGTTGACTGACCCCACATGGGGCCCTAGGGATGAGGTGGATCAATAGGAGAGGGCCTGGGGTCCCGTGGGGCCCAGGGGTCCCATTTTTACAAATAAGCCCCTCTTACAATCAAAATTACATACCGAATAAAATGAAGTAAACACACATTAAACACAAATAAAGTCTAACTAAATATGATAAATGCCGGGACTCAAGGGGGAGTCTCCAGGCTATCTCCGAGCCAGATGGACGCTGAGGTGGCTCGAGTTGTGCTCCGCGTACGGTACTGGTGGCTCTCCGGCTCGTGAATCTCGCGTGCTCTGGTGTCCGCACCAATTCTCCCCGGGTGGGAGAAACTCGACCCTGTGGAGTAAGGGTCTGCATCGCTCCGGTATCGCTCCAGAAGGTCCAGATCAATCCGCTGCAACTCTCCATGCGTAATCCACGTGTCCTCGGTAGCGGGCCGCCCTCTCCATCGCACTAGGTAGCGCGGGTAGGAACCACTCCTGGTAATTGTCACCTGCTCATCCAGTATATGATCTATATGCTCACGCTGCCGTGACAAAGGGCCTGGAGGTGGACACTCAGGTGTGGGATCACTCTCAATTGGAGGAGATGGCTCGAAAGGCTCACTAGGGATCACCGATGGGTCCCTATATGCAACTAGATCCGAAATATTAAAAGTAGAGCTTATACCGTATTCCTTGGGCAGGTCCACAACATATGCATTGGATCCAACGCGTTTCAACACTCTAAATGGACCGGCTCCGCGAGTTTGCAACTTCTTAACGGTTCCCGAGGGAAACCGTTCAGGTCTTACCCTGATCATGACATATTCGCCCTCTTGGAACTCTCGGTGGAGTCTCTGGGCACCGGCTAACTCCTTGTACCGTGCATTGCTGGCCTTACTGTGACGACGGACGTCGTCATGCAGACTCCTAACATGCCTAACAAAAAGAAAAACACATAGATGCACACATGACCCTACACAAACCTAATGCTAGTCCGACCCAATCATATGCAAGGTGGTCCAGGACATCCGAATGTGTGCCATGCATGCATTTGACATAACCGAAGGTTAATGGCATGGTAGATTCCCAGACATCCTACGATGCACCAATCATGGACATTGGGTTTGGATGTAGGAAGTCCGGGAGGTTTGGGTGGTTTAGGTGGGCCGGGGGAACCAAAGTCTTCATTACCCCCAAATGATGGTTCGGACCTATTGCCATGTGAAGGTTGCGAGGCCCGAGTAGGAGGAGTGTGATAGTGGACTTCCTTAATGAGGTGGAATGGAGGTTGTGGGCCAAAGGGCCCATGAAGAAAGGGATTGAAGGGATCAAAGAATGTGTGACCCCTCGATATGGATTCCCTCATCTCAAGGTCCCATGTGTGGAATTCTAGAAGGTGTTGATGGTCACCTTCATCCATCGACGTAGATGGGACTGTGTATAGCAGATAGGGCTCCTCCCTCGGGATAAAAGGAGTGAAGTCAGGCTCGGCCGGTAAGGGGAGGAGTAAAAGAACCTCCATGGTGATATGGTCCACGGTGTACACGGAGGTGATAGACCCTAAGGATGGATGTGTGAAGCTACGACCTATAAGTTGGTCAAAGCCTGGGGCCAACAAATGTGTAAAAGTCAATTGCCGGTCTAACCCTTTAAGAAGGTCATCTAATGTATCCACATAGTGACTAGACCGGAAAGTGGTGTGAAATGAATTGATTGGCACCAAAGGTAGGATAGGGTCCATAGATGGGAAGGGAGATGGGGCCAGGCCATTCTTAAGCCAGCTAAGGAGTGGCTCGGCTAGAAGTAGCTTTCCCGTTAGAAACACGGGTAGCTGTGGCTGAGGTGGCTCCGAATAAAGATCGGAGAGTGAGGCTTCTCCAACCCTTTTGTCCCCTAGGGCTAGAGGTGTTCGAGTGGGACACTGCCCGGCAAAGTGGCCAATCCCATGGCAGCGATAACACTGCTGTCGTGATCCACTATGCTCCTTGATAAGTGTGTCCTTACCCTTATCCTCCTGACGGACAGGGGGTGCAGGCAATGGGGCTCTCGTGGGTGGGGGAAGAGGATCCACTATGATGGAGAGAGGACCTTGGGATTGCACCTTAGATGGCAACGGGTTGGGGCTACCGATTGCTACCTCCTTAGGCTCGTGTAGGAGTACATCACTAGGAGTACGTGTCCTATCCACCCCCATCCAACTGGTCCAAAATCATTTGCATAAGTTCAGCAACGGAGTGGGTTGGAATAGGGATATCATGGTGGACTCGCCCGTAGTCAACCGTCCTAGGATTGGGTCTTGGCTCATCTACGTGTGGGGCTCTTTGCCTCCGACTAGGACCCACTTGGTTGGAAGTGATTGGGGGGGGGGGGGTTGGAGGTGACCGGTTGGGGCACGTAGACCTTCCTAAGCTCTCTCTTCATGTCCCACCATGATTCGATGGGTCATTGCTTCCTAACCTCTCTCAAGCGCTCAATGTGGTCCCACTTTTCGGCGGCCTCGTGTAGAAGCCTCTCCTTGGCAAAATAGACTTGCCCAGCTTCGGACATGGTATAACAATCAAAGTATGTGTCCATGGCGGCCTCCCACTTGAGGTAGTCGCCCGGGCCAGTGGAACCATAAAAATCCGAGGCTTCGGGCCTACGGAAGTGGAGTGGGTGGTTGCCAAGCCCATGGGTAGACCAACGGCCATATTGCCCGGGTGATTGGGAATCCATGGGAAATTGGGGATAACTACATGTTGGACATGCCGACACTTGGACAAGATCGACTGACTCTTATTGGACTACACACGAACTAGGAGACACAAACTGATGCAAACACCGACTAATGCACCTAGACCTAAACCAATATCCGGTACGTGGCAGAGTTAATCGATCCGAAGATCACTCTCGCAAGTGTGCGGCCTTCCCGATAGGCATAACCTAACGTTCGGACAACACCTTTTAAGATACCAGATTATCGGGATGAAATGCAATTTTAAAACACTTTTTTTTGTTTTGAAAATAATGATGATCCTAGACTTGACTTAGACTATGCAAAGACTTATGCAAAGACTACCCTAGACTCAACTTGGCTCTGATACCAAACTGATGCGGGACGGACACGGGGACCGACTCTACGTGGTATGGACCTCGGACTCTAGATGCGGACACGACCAGTAACACATGATGGGAGAGACACTAGGCCCGACACGGAGAGCTCCTATGGGCTATACGTCGCTAACAGAAACGTAAGCTCACTCATCGTCCCAAGCGAGGGAAACGCGGATCGTGCGCGGTTAGGGAACCGGTAGAGTTCAAGGTAGTCAGACTCACTTCCGGACTCGGATCGAGTCGCGGGACGGGTCACTCTCACGCTCACAGCGGTGACATGGACACACGGGCTAGTACCTATCACTCTCGGCAGCGGCAAAAGACCATATACTAAACTAGCAAATGAACGCCGAGAAGTTTAGACCATTACCTCCACGCACCCGGCGTGGCGAAGACAACCCCGGCCGAATTACGGACTCCCGGTTAAACAATGTTACAACAGTATAATAATTTGACCCACTCCACGCAGGGAGGTAAAAGGTCACATGTGGGGCCCGGGAATCACGCAAATCGGGTTGACGGGCAGCATCTTGATGTCGCCCGATGGTGCCGAACTCTGCGTTTTCGTGCTTTCCGAACGGCGGGTTCTGCGGGCCCGTGGGGCCCACGGACGGCGCTGTCCTCGGGATCTGTGGGGGTGGGACCCACTGTGATGGGGACCCCTGGTGGCGCGCCTCCACGGACGGCGGTCGACCGGAAACACCGATTGGGGGTCGATCGGCCCCGATTCCCAATTCTTGAACTAGCTTCCCACGGATTTCCGGTTCTGTTTTTCGGCGCGCGCTCCGGCGAGAATGGCCGCTGCGATCAATCCCGACTGGATCGGGGCGCATGAGCTATCGTTGGAAAGCTCTCTTCAAATCCTTCAATCTAGACCCAGATAGATCTGCTGGATCTTGTCGGATCTTAACTTTATTGAATTTACAAGTTCCTGTTGTACAGTACCAGGAATCTTAGATCTGTAGGGAACTTGTCTGAGAACTGCCGTTGACTGCCTAGTAGACTTCCGATTCAGCTCCTGAGCTCTTCCTCAAAGTTATAGGATTTTGAACAAGGAAGATGGAAATATTTTGTGTGGACTGATTGGAGGAGGCTACGAATTGATATGATTTTTACACTGGATAGAGGTCGGACTGGAGACAGGTCGACAGCACTGTAGCTAGCTCTGAGAAAGAATTTTTAAAAATAGGTGGAGGGTTGATCAAAAATCAGGAAAATTCATGGAAAGAGGGGTGGGTGGACAGAACTCCCAGTAAAACTGGGAGCTCTAACAAAAATTAGAAAGAGGTCCGAAACTTGGAAACACAGGGCGGGTGGAAATGGAAACAGACAGCAGACAGATCTGGAAATTAAAGTTGGGCAAAAATGAAAAATTATCAAAGGGGATCTTTATGACCAACCAATTTTTATGGGACGTGCTTGACACCTCTGGAATATCCCCTCAAAATCCCAAATCGATCTGAGATCGTGGCTGATGGAAAGAATTCGGGGAAGTGGCGGCTGCAGGTGGAAGGCAGAACTCCGATGGTTGTGATGGCGGTGCGGTGGCGGCTCGTGGCGGCGGCGGCGGCGACCGGAATTGATAGGGGTGGAGTCACACCACCAGAATACAGCCTTCCCAGCTGCAAGGAGGAGAGGGAGAGAGGGAGAGGGGGGTGCCCAAGGGCTGCTCCAAGGATTTTCCAAGTTCAAATGGCATTAATTCATCAAAAATGAAAATTACAAGCATATATAGGTTACATGTCTAATCAATCCTCAACCGTTGGATCTAGGGATGGAAGATGGAGGGATGGGATTGCATGTGACCATCCACAAAAATTAAAATTAAAAATACAAGGGGGGGGGGCAGCCCATTGATTAGGGAGGCAAGGGGGGGGGGCATGGTAGGTGGGGGTGGGTTGGAATTGTTGGCATTTTCATTCCATGTCCCTCACTTGGCCCACCCTTCTAGAAGCCACCATTTGAATGGTTGACCGACCCCACATGGGGCCCTAGGGATGAGGTGGATCAATGGGAGGGGGCCTGGGGTCCCGTGGGGCCCAGGGGTCCCATTTTTCCAAATAAGCCCCTCTTACAATCAAAATTACATACCGAATAAAATGAAGTAAACACACATTAACCACAATAAAGTCTAACTAAATATGATAAATGCCGAGACTCAAGGGGGAGTCTCCAGGCTGTCTCTGAGCCAGATGGACGCTGAGGTGGCTCGAGTCGTGCTCCGCGTACGGTACTAGTGGCTCGCCGGCTCGTGCCTCTCGCGTGCTCTGGTGTCCGCACCACAATGTACATCAATTCCCGCGCCAGGCTCGCTTCATCGGCCCACTACACTTCTTTAATGCCTGGGTCTGTTCCTTAGTCTCGGAGTACGCCCCACGTGCCATACAATCTTGGGGGTTGTTCCCGCGTATGCTGGAATTTGCGAATGCCGAGGCGGGCTGGACAACATTGCAGTTATTCAACATCCGGGGTAGACTTACAACAGTTCCCCAGGACTTACTGGGCAGCATTCACTTCTGGACCCTGGCCGCCCATTCCAGTCCTTTGGTAAAGAGCAAGAGGGAATGTCGGGATGACCAGGTAGAGAAGTACCCCCACCCGATTAGCTGGCAAACCGTGGTCCGCCTGTTGATAGAGCCGGAGCTCCACGAATGGGCGTTGTCTATCCGCCCGAGCGTGCTGGTCTTCAGAAAAGGGGACACCCTACTGCTGGAACCCTATTATACTTTTCGCTTTGGGCACAATTTTGGGTATGACCAGCATATCCCTACGTACAATGCACAATTTAATTTGCCTGTACGGAGTCTTCGGGGCAGCTCAACTGCAGAGCATGCCCGGAGCTGGTGGGATTACTTCCATCGGACCAACGAGTCCGTGTTCAGAGTGCCGACGCCCGGACGAGTTCCACGGGTGACGGTGGACTACATCAAGTGGTGGAATGCCCGGATAGGCTTCTATCGGTAATGCAAGACCGACTGTTGGGACGGTGTCGAGCGGAAGTTCTTGAGCAAACAGTCGGCAGCCGTCCTTGACATTGACCCGGAGCATCTGCTCCGATTGAAGTATGGTAAGGAAAGGGAGGTGACTGCATACTTGGCCGCCCGTATGGAAGCCCGGGAGGCCAGGCCGTCGCCCCAGATTAAGATGCCTCCTGTGGCCAAGGATGAGTTCAAGAAGACTCTCGCGCATCTGTGCAAGATCGGGGCAGACCGTCTGGATCTCATCAACTATCCCATCCCAATGGAAGAAGAAGGCACCCCAGCTCGCACCTGGCGCTCGGAGACGGACCTGACGTGTCCCTATCACGCCTTCTTAAGGAGAGAGGAGCGTAGACCCGAGAATTACAAAGAAACTACATGGCTATATGTTCTCTTCCGGGCGCACGGACTAAAGGTGGATGACCCAACAGCTTCCATCTTGGACAAGCGTCTGACTATCTCCTTCCATTATGCTGATGGGTGGGGCATGGACCACTTCAGCCTCTACTGCCACCTTGCCTTTAGGCAGCATGCGGATCTAGCTCATCTCGCAGGCCGCTGTATGAAGATCGGGGATGTTCTTTGGTTGGTCCGAGAGGCGGCCCGCCGGGACAAGGAGTCGTCCCTGACTTACTGGCCGCTAACTCTGCGACTGTACACTGACCCTCATGGTATAATGCATCTTTGTCTCTGCCTTCCATGGTCATGTTCCTTCATGATGTTGGTTGATTAATTGATTGATTTTTTTTCTGGACAGATCATCCTTCCAACACCCAACTGGCGCAATACATGAACCTTCTCCGGTTGGTGCAGAAGCCTTCCCACTTCGAGGCGGCGGAGCCAGCCCCTACTACTATGCCTCTGCCAAAGGCGAGCAAGCGATCCCGGGCAAAGTCACCGGTCAAGAAAGCCTTGGCCGCTGCTAAAGAAGCTGAATGGCAGAGGGTGAAGCGGAGGAAGACGGAAGTTACCTCTGCCTCGGTAGTGGTCCCTCCAGTTCCTCTCCCCCCGTCCTTTGAGGAGTTCGCCGCTACTCGGGCGGAGCCGAGCTGGCATACATGTTAGGCCTTCTAGCCTTTGAAGCTCTTCGAGGCCCGTTTACATATCAAGAGGGGCCCTCTTGTAACATGTGTGCGTCTTTGTTTCAACTGTAGTGGAGAAGTCCGTGTCCATTTCCATTCCTGGCGTGGGTAAGGCCAGGGGTGGTGCAGCCCGTTGAAGAAACCATCTCCGAACCAATCCCTGCTGCGGAAGTCGGGGAAGGTGCCCTTCTTTTCTTCTTGGTTGATTTCCTTCATTTCTCATGCCCCCATGGGCCTGGCTTAACTTAAATCACACTTTACTTGGCAGGGTCCGATGTAGTAGCCACCCGGCCGGAGGTGGCTCCCGTGGTGCCCCGGTTTGAGCAAACATATGTGAGAAAGGGGCGGAGACCCGGGAAGCCGCGGTTGCTGAGCCCGCGTGACAATGCTCCGACCACGGATGCTGATGCAGAGGCTCCCTCGATAGCAAAAGAGGTACCCACCTGGACCAAGTCCTCGTCAGGTGAAAAGGTGGATTATGGTTATTCTTCCGACGAGGTGCTTTCCAATGAGGGCATATCTGAGGAGCCAGAACTTCAAGTACCCGCTTGGAAAGTCCCGATATTATCTGCATCCCTGAGCCTGGTGGAGGAGGCACTTGTAAGTGTGGACTTGTTTATCCGGGCTTCTCTCGAGTCTATCGACTAATCTCTTTGCTGTTGTCATTCTTGGACTTAACAGGAACAAAGCCCGCCGGAAGACATAGAAACCCACGTCCCGGGCTCGGCAGTCGCTCGACAGGAGAAAACTACCGCAGCCTTGTACAGGTTGGCATCCATAGTCGAGGCATTGCGGTAGGAGGAGGCCGCGACAAGCTCAGATGCTCCCGCCCCGGCAGTCGAAGGGCTGCAACAAGAAGAGGCGGTAGTGGCCGTGAGTATAGACTTTCTTCCTCCCTTTTGTTTTCCCTCAGGACTGCTGATTTATTTGAAGCTGTGCAGGATCATGCCCCCCAAAGGGTCGCGGAGACTCCTATTCTGGCAGTCGAAGCCCTGGAGGAGGGGAAGATAGCACCGGAGATCGAGACCCGAGAGGGGATAGTGCCCGAAGCCAAAATTCGGGAAGAGGGGGAGATGACGCCAGAAAGTAGCATAGTGCCGGTGGACGAGGTAAGCATGGGGGTCTCCCGGCTCCTTTGAATGTTCAGTAATTTGCTTCACACAATGAGTGGCTAACCTCGCTTTGCATGGCCAGACAATGACAACGCCCCGAAGAGCGCCTGCTGCCCGAGCTCGTAAGGCCGTCCCCAGGTGGAGATCATTCTTTAGTCTGTGGGCGGCGTGGAGGTTGAAGTCACTTCTGGGACCGGACGTGGGGTCTTTGGCATCTCTTCTGCGAATGGGAGCCGTCCCACGGCTCGTGATTCCGCTTCCGCCCATTCCGAAGCCGGTTGTACCAGAGGAAGTCCGACTCATGGGGAAGATATTAGCAAGCATTACTACACCTCCAAGGGAGTCCCATGCAGAAGAGGGCGCAGGTCCTTTAAGAGCGGTATCGGGCCCGGCTATGGTTGACACCCTTCCCCCGATCGAAGTTGTGACTCTTACGCTCCCGTCCTACGAGGCGACGACGGATCTGAGCCTTGCCGAGGAGGCGAAGATGGGAGCGAGTTTGTCCGGTGCAATGTCTGATCCTATCCCTGTAACCGCTCATTCTTCGGAGGAAGCTGTGGCTGCGGTCCTGGTGGTGCAGGCATCACCATCGGACACGGGCCTCACCCAGCCAATGGGAATGGAGCAACCGCTCATCATGGCGGCATTGAGCACTTCTGCTGCAATCTCGCCTTCACCTCCTGCGGTGGTCGGCCAAGACCTATCCTTCGAACCAGAAGGATCTCGCCATCCGACCTTGACCCTCCTGTCTTCATCGACTGCGGTGAATGCCGAGCTATGGGCAGCGGTGGACAGCGTTGTCGAGTTCAACCCGCCGGTCGTGCCTTCAATAAGTCATGTTACTTTGGACCTGCCGGTTCGGCAGACTCTGCTGACGCTGCGGTCGATGATATTTGCCGATCCTTCGCTCACATACCGGGGGGGTGCACACCGTGGTCATGCAACTAACCGGGGCCCTGCAGATGATGGGTTGCCCATTGGAAGAGTGGTCGCGATGGGTTCTATTATTACTGAAATATGTAAACCATCGTGAGTTCCTCGAGACACAAGCCCCAATGGAATTCACGGCTATCGGCGCCCAGAGGGACGAATATCTACATGCCTTAGAAGTCCGGAGAGACAACCGGGAGCAACATCAGAGAATCCTGGACAACAGTCGCGCCAGCGTTCGTGCTTTGGAGAACAGAATAGAGAAGCTCAAGGGCTAGCTTGCTAAGGCCGAGTCTGACCTTGCCAAGGTTGAGGCGACCGAGGTCAGAGAAGCCGAGGAGTTAAGCATGGATGAAGTCAAAGTGACCTCCGTGACAACAGAGTTGGAGCGTCTCGAGGCACAGGAGAACCGGCTATGTGAAATGATGAACTTTCCTTGCGTCGGGATTCTTCCTCTTGAGGAGATCTTCCGGGGGATAGACTAGCGGCCGATCCTCCTCCCTTCTCTTCTTGCATGTAACACCGGGGTATGCCCCGAGGCCTATGTAACCTTTTTTTTTTTCAAAAAGGAATGGAATACAATTGTTTCATATACCTCTTGTGTGTGTATGGCATGTGGAAATCTTTCCCTTTCTCTTTTTTTTTTGCGGTGGAGTACGGGTTCGTACTAACGGTTCATTCGGGGAGAGCCCAATGGGGTTCGCGTAGGAGCATAGGAGAGTGCTCGCCCTTCCAGAGAAGGGACGAGGGGACCACTCCACCATGTCCACCGTGCGATTATCCAAATGGTGCCACCGGGGTGCTCGCCCGAGTAGGTTGATTCGACCTTGGAGGGACGGAGAGAAGAGTTTGTTCATTCAATGACCTAGACGGGGGCCTTGGTCAAGAGTGGGTTGCTCGTCATCTGACGGGGCGTCGGGGCGAACGGGATTTGTTTGTCTCTTGAGATATTCGTTGGTACGGGGCTGGTACCAACACAAAGAGAAAGGTTGATTCCCCAACCCGGACGGAAGGTTTGGGTGGAGTATTTTTCGTCAGTGCCGACAGGATGTCAAGGGCTGACATGGTTCGTTTGTCTCTTGATGTATTCATTGGTACGGGGCTGGTGCCAACGCAAAGAGGGAAGTTGATTCCTCAATCTCAGATGGAAGGTTCGGATGGGGTGTTTTTCATCAGTGCCGACATGATGTCAAGGGCTGACACGGTTTGTTTATCTTTTGAAGTATTCGTTGGTACCGGACTGGTGCCAACACAAGGAGAAAGGTTGATTCCCCATTCCCGGACTGAAGGTTTGGGAGGGGTATTCTTCGTCAGTGCCGACAGAATGTCAAGGGCTGACATGGTTTGTTTGTCTTTTGAAGTATTCGTTGGTACGGGACTGGTGCCAACGCGAGGAGAGAGGTTGATTCCCCAATCCCGGACTGAAGGTTCGGGAGGGGTATTCTTCGTCAGTGCCGACAGAATGTCACGGGCCGACATGGTTGATTTGTCTATTGAAATATTCATTGGTACGGGGCTGGTGCCAACGCAAGGAGAGGGTTGATTCCCCAATCCCAAACTGGAAGTTTGGGTGAGGTGTTTTTTGTCACTACCGACAAGATGTCAAGGGCTGACATGGTTTGTTTGTTTATTGAAGTATTCGTTGGCACGGGGCTGGTGCCAATGCAAGGAGAAAGGCTGATTCCCCAATCCCAGACGGAAAGTTCGGGTGGGGTGTTCTTCGTCAGTGACGACAGGATGTCAAGGGCTGACATGGTTGATTCGTCTATTGAAATATTCTCGAGGATAAGAGTAAGTGTTAATAAAAAGGGGGACTGGTCCCTCCTCCTCTCTTCTTTCTTCTTTCCCTCCTTTTTTGTTCTCCTTTTTTCCTCTCTTTTTTTTCTTTCTTTCATTTTTTCCTTTTTTTTGAAACGCAGGGTAAATAGTGGCCAAACCATCTGGATGATAGTAATGCAAATTCGCTCGCGGCGAGACGGAGAAATGTATTATTCATTGAATCAGGGAATCGGAGCATGGTACAACCTCAAATGCCTACCATTAAGGGGTGGAAACTGAGCCTCCCCCCGATGGTTGACTACTACATACGCTCCGCCCTCGTAGACTTTCTGGATCACATAGGGTCCAAGTCAATTTTCATTTAGCTTGCCCTTAGGGTTGGAAGCCATGACTTCTCTTCTCTTGACCCTAACGAGGTCACCCTTTTTGAATTCACGTTCCTTGACAAGCTTGTCAAAGGCACGTGCTATTCGGGCCTGATAGACCTAGATGTTCTGCTGAGCTTGGAGCCGCTTCCCCTCCAAGTTGGAGAGTTCTTCGAGCCTTCGCTCGACATTTATCTGCTCTTCCCGGACCAGCCCGTGTTGGATTGCGACCCTTAGGGAGGGTATTTCCAACTTGATGGGGATAATTGCTTCTGAGCCATACACAAAAGAAAAGGGTGAACAACCCGTTGGAGTTTTGTATACAGTTCGATATGCCCACAGGGCTTCATACATCTTTTCTTCCCAGTCTCTCTTGTTAGAATTAAAAATTTTGGCCAGGAGAGTATAAAGAGTTTTATTGAAAGCTTCAGCCAAGCCATTCGCCTGTGGGTTATAGGGGGTTGACGTCCTCCAGTCAATCTTGTACTTCTCTGCCAGTCGATAGACTTTCTGGTTGCGGAAGTGGCTTCCATTGTCTGAAATAATTCGATTCGGAGTGCCAAACCGGAATATGATGTTACGACGGACAAATCTGGCAATGATTTCTCCAGTCACTTCTTTCAAAGCAACAGCTTCCGCCCAGCGGGAGAAGTAATCAGTTGCCACCAAAATGTACTTGCACCCAGAGGATGATGTGGGTAGTGGACCCACGACGTCTATTCCCCATTGGGTGAAAGGCCAGCTGGGTAGTGTTGGATGTAGCGGCATGGGCAGTCTCCTGGGTACCGTCGCGTGCTCCTGGCATTTCTGACAAAACTTAACATACTTGCAGCAGTCATCAAACATCGTCGGCCAGTAGTAGCCGAGCTTCTTTATCTCAATTTTTATTTTCGGTCCCGCCTGATGTGCACCAGCTGTTCCGACGTGAACCTCCTTCATGACTTTCTAAGCTTCTTCGGTGGATAGGCATCGGAGGAGCACCTTCCGTTTGGCATCTGCCATGATTCGGAATAGGATCCCATTCTGGACCTCATACGAGTCCTTTATTCTGATCAACTTGATCTTCCCTTCCCTTTGCCTGGGCAGTTGCTGGTATTTGAACCACTGCATAAGGGGGTCTCTCCAGTCGGGTGAGCTGATGGCTTCCGCTGTGGCGACCTCAAGCTCTTCTTCTTCTGACTCTTCTATCATGCTAGGCACTTGGCACTGATTTACCACCCGAATGCTGAGGGATCCATCCGGCGGCACTGCCAATGAACTTGCCAACTTCGCCAGGGCATCGGCTTGTGCATTTTCTCCTCTGGCGACGTGGCATATCTCAATGAGGTAGAACTGCTCCATGAGTCATTTTGCCTTAGCGTGGTAAGGGAGTAGCTCCGGCTTTCGGACGTCAAACTATCTTTGGACCTGCTTGACGATCAACAGCGAATCGCCAAATACTTGTAGCATTCTGATCTCCATTTGTAAAGCGACTTGGAGGCCGATGATCAGAGCTTCATACTCTGCTTCATTATTTGTGCATGGCTTGCTAATGGAACAGGAGGTGTGTAACACTTCCCCCTCCGGAGATTTGAGGACGATACCGGCCCCGGCCCGTACTTTTGTATGCCCGGATGGGGTTGTCTCTATTCTCAAAGCTCCGTCGAAGTACAGCTGCCAGGCAACCTGCTGGACTTGGTCCACCTCTAGTGTCTCATCTTCAGACAACTCTGTGGCCAATGGGGAGTCTTCAGGCACGGGGTGCGCCGCGAAGAAGTCCGCAACGGCTTGACCTTTAATGGCCTTTTGCGACACGTAGGTGATGTCAAACTCCATCAGCAGTACAGCCCACTTGCCGAGACATCCCTTCACGACTGGATGGGAGAGAATGTGCTTGATTGGGTCAGCCATGGATATTAGGTTTACTTCATGCGAGAGCATGTAATGCCTCAGCTTCTTGACTGCAAAGACCAAGGTGAGACAAACTTTCTCAATCAGAGCGTATTTTGCTTCTGGCCCTACTAGTCTTCGGCTGAGATAATAGAGAGCTTGCTTCTTTCCCTCGTCATTGTTCTGGGCGAGCATTGCCCCCAGCGAGCATTCAGTGGCAGCTATATATAGAATAAGCGGCCTTCCCTTGATAGGTGCCCCCAGCACGGGCGGGGTCTTCAAGTAATCCTTCAGCCGATCGAAGGCCCTCTAGCATTCCTGGTTCCAGTTGAAAGGTGCATTCTTCATCATTAATTTGTGAAATGGCTGACAGTGTCCTGACAAATTGGTGATAAATCTTCGGATGTACGCCAGTCGCCTTGCAGGGACCTTAACTCTCCCAAGTTCTTCGGAGGAGGTAGCTCCTGAATGGCTTTTATTTTAAAAGGGTCGATCTCGATCCCCCTATATCGGACAATGAAGCCGAGGAACTTCCCACTGGAGACGCCGAAGGCACATTTCATTAGGTTCATTTTCAGCTCATACTGCCGGAGTCTCTCGAAGATGACTCTGAGGTCGTTCAGGTGGTCCCCCCTTTTCTTTGTCTTGATGACCAAGTCATCAATATAGCATTCGACTTGGCTATACAACAGCTCGTTGAATATCTTGGTCATTGCCCGCTGGTATGTGGCGCCAACGTTCTTGAGGCCGAAGGGCATTCTTTTGTAGTGGAATATCCCTTTAGGCGACCGGAAGGTCGTATGAATTCGGTCGTGCTAAGCTATCTTGATTTGATTATAGCCGGACGATCCGTCCATGAAGGACAAGGCCTCATGGCTAGTAGTTACATCAATCATCACTTCAGTGATCGGCACCGGAAAGTCATCCTTGGGACATGCTTTATTCAGATCTCGAAAATCAACACAGATCCTGATCTGTCCATTCTTCTTCTTCACCGGCACAATGTTGGCCAACCATGTGGTGTATTGGTTCTCGGCTACAAAATCGACATCTATGAGCTTGTCGACTTCTTTGCAAATCTGGTTTATCAGTTCCGGCCTCATGCGCCGGGGTGACTGCTTCACTGGATCCATCTTGGGATCAATAGCCAGAATGTGTTGAGTCACGTCGGGGCTGAGGCCGGACATCTCTATGTAGTTCCAGGCAAAGCAGTCCCGGAACTCTAGCAGTAGCTTCACATATTGCTCCCTCTTCTGTGGAGGTAGAAGGGCACTTAGAAAAGTAGGCCTAAGATCCCCCTCCGTGCCGAGGTTGATTTCGATGAGCTCATCTACTGTGGCCTGGCCGCCATCTTCAATTTCCGGCGGTGCCGGTAGTAGGTCAAAGAAATCTTGATCTTCACCCTCTTCTGCTTCAAGGACACCATAGGCGTCTTCTTGCTCCGCCTTGTTGGATAATGAGATTTTGCTTACTTCCCCCCCCCCTTTGGCTCATTGTCAGCGGTTTCGAGGGGTCCTCCTGCGCGAAGAAGTAAAGGATTTCTCCGAGATCTTCTTGGTAATTATCGTAGACGGCTCCTGCGAGAGCCGAGGTGATTGATTGCCACACTGGGGATTGTTTCACTGCCGGCGGCCGGGGTTGTTCATTCTCAGCTGCATCTTCAGAAATCTGGTGCTGAACTGACACCATGTAGATACTTCTTTCGTAGCTGCCCATCACATGGGGGCGCGGCGGAGTCACCACATAATCTCCCATTCTGAGCTCATATTTCTCAATTAGGTCTTGAGCAATATCCTTGAAGACGTAGCAGTCTTCAATAGGGTGGCCCAGTATTTGGTGATAAGGGCAAAACAAGGGGTCATCACTTCTGCAAGCATCTTGCGGCCTTTTAGACCTCGGGAGGGAGACCTTGTCATAGTGGCAGGCCCAGTCAAAAATCCCTCGGGTCTTGTTCTTTGGGAAAGAGTAAGGCTTTTGCATTCTTTCTCGTAGTGTAGGATTTCGCTCAGCTGATCGTCTGACTGGAGAAGCGGCTGCAACCCTTGCTCCCTCCTTCGAGCGCGAGGGGGCGTTTGGGATGATGTTCGGGGACCGGTGCATGCCAGTATTCTGCTGGCGGAAGATACCCCCTATTAAGTCAGACACAAGTACGGTCACTTCGGCCAATCGGGCCTTCAACATCTCAATTTCCCGCTGCTATTGATAGCACAGGGCAAACAGGGCAGAGTCACACCGAGGGGGCCTTGGAGTAAGACTTGCTTCCTCGTCCTTTGCATCAATGTTAGGCGAGGGCAACGGCGCCCTGTTGTTGTAGCTATTCGGGGTCGATCCCTCAGAGGAGGGCGGGACCTTCCCCCTGTTCCTACAGGGAGGTGGATTCCATAGGAATACTTCTTCATCTTGATCTTCATCGGCTGAAGGTGTAAGGTGCTGACGGTCTTCGACTTCATGTAGGCCTATATTGCCTATGGGACTATTGCCGTTTGGAGCCGAGACTGATATCACATCGGCTTCATAGGAGTCTTCTATTGAGAAACCCAGCCCCGGGTGCCGAGTGATCTGCAACAACCTCCGATCCGGCCAGGTTTGCTGGGTCCCACATTTTCTTGAACATTTCTTTCCGACTGGAGAGCTGGCAAAAGTAGATCCCTTGTTTTCTGGTCATCTTGACTACACGACCGGCTATGTCAGGACGTCCCATGATTGGGACGAGTGGATCGTGCAGCTCATCGGGGAGTTTACAATCATCATCCCCCCTAACCGGGTGCTCTTTAGCCACGTAGAAGATGGTGGGCGGGCCCCCGGGGTTAGGCACCTCAAAGGTCCTTAATGGTTCGACCACCTGGCAGTCAGCTTATGCGAGGGGCTTGGTGATCCCAAGCGGGACCCTGACGTCCTCCACCAAGTCTTCGAGGTACAACATCCCCGGTGTATGGTAGATGGGAAGGGGAGTGGCCCTGAATATCCCTTCTGCTTCCGAGATAAGTGACACCTGAGGGGGAGCCACATAGCCTGGCGGTGGTGGAGGAAACCAGCTGTCAGGCTCTGCCTTCTTCTTTCCTTTGTCCTGAGTGACTTGGGGAGCTTGCTTCGGCTTTTCCAAATACAAATTGGCGTCCGACAAGTGGCACTCGAACACTTAGAAGGGGTGGAGGTCAGTGAAGATTCTCTCTCTTTTCCGTTGCCGGGATACTTGATGCATTGGTGCAGAGTGGATGGTACCACCCTGTTTTGGTGCAGCCAAGGTCGGCCGAATAACGCTTTGTAAGAGGTGTTGGAGTTGATCACATGGAATTGGACCTTGGTTGTGAAGTCGCCGAGGGAGAGGTTGAACTCTGCGACCCCCATGGGGACCTCGCACTTCTGGTTGAAGCCAACAATCTTGATGTTCCTGACCTTGACCAAGTGTACGTCAAAGTAATGCTTATGGTACACCCGGTAGGGGAGTATATTCATAGCTGCTCCCGAGTTGACCAGGACTATGTTGATGGGATGCCCATTCAGCTGCCCCTTCATATAGAGTGGCCTGTTATGGCTGCAGGTGGGTAGAAGCATATCCTCTTCTGTGAAGGCCACAGCCACCTCGGGTGACATTTCTACAAGGCAAGCTTCCACATATGCCGGCGTCTGAAGAGTGGTGATGACAGCTTGCCGTGTCTCCTCATCTAAAGATAGAATCTCCCAGACGGTAAACCTGGCCAGGATCTTCTTCAAGTGTTTGACTATTCTGCTGCCAGCTCGAACCTCGAGCAACTTCATTTCTTCGGCTCTGTAACACCTGCCCCCGCCTTGGGCCTGGGGGGCCGGATCAGCGGGTGCCTCCTCCACTAGGTCGGATGCCACTTGAGCCTGTGGGGCCTGCTCGGTCACCTCTCTTTCTTGCATGAACTCGGCAAGGTTGGGGATGTTGTCAAGTTCTTCTCTCGTCCGGGCTGGGGGTGCCACGAACGGAGCCGAAGGGCCACCTGTTCCTTCGGTCAACCGGGACTCCCGGGGGCATGACTGTCTTCCCTTTTGAGCTGACAGAAATTCAATAAACGAGGGGGTGCTATGGTCTTCTTCAGGGTAGAGGCCCGGCGGAGGAGGAATCTCCATGCCTTGGACCTTGGGTTTGGGGACATGGTATGGTTGCTCTCCCCTGAGCAGAATGTTGAGGTTGGCCTGAGGAGGGCGTCCCCACCCTCTCCCCGACCTAGTGGTGTGTTGGGAAGTAGATGCTTCAGCCTGATTTGCTTCTGCCGGCCCGAGGGATACCTCCTGCTCTTCCTCTCCCAAGGAGAGGGCTGTGTCGAACAATATGGAGAGGGTGTTGCATGAAATGACAACCCCACCCTTCTTTTTATTTCTGGGCTTTCTCTTTTGCTTCTTCTTTTCCCCTCCGGTTGCTGGTGGCCGCTCCGCAGGGGGTTCTTCCCATAAAAGAGGTTCTTCCCCCGTTCCGGCTTCTACTTCCGGAGCCAGCTCGAGTGACTTGAACTCCACCCAAGGGACATACTCCTTCAGCTCCACAGGCTGGATCTCGGGCTGTTCATAGTCTTCAAGCCCATCAATAATGGCCTGGAGTCTTTTGACTGCAGGGCTGGTTTCTTTGTGAACCCGCATCGGGATGTGCTTTTTCTTGTTGTGAGTGGGCCGCCTCATAACTAGCCGGGGGGATGTGTCATGCCAAACCGGTGTTACCGATGGCGGTGCTGGTTGGGGTGTGACACCCCTTATATGAACCTCCGGAGTGGGCCGGGGGGCTTGCCTTCTTCTCCTATTCTTTGTTGGCGCGGCCTACCAACCCCCTTGGTCCTGGGCCGGCGCCATGACAAAGGTTTCATAAGTGGCACGTGTACTGGCCTCCGACCACTCTTCAGGCAGCTGCTGGTATAATGACACCATGTTAACTATGGTCCCCAGGTTCGGCATCTCGTGCGGCTGCGGAGGGTCCACCTTGGGCTCCCCCATGTCCAGCTCCCACTTCTTGATCAAGGATTCAATGACATCCTTGAAGATGTAACACTCCTCGATAGTATGCCCGAGCATCTGGTGGTACGGGCAAAAGCGAGGGTCATCCCTCTTCTTCAAGTCGCCGGGCCCCTTTGGTTCTGGTAATGTGATTTTGTTGTATTTGGTGGCCCATTTAAACAGGACCCGAGACTTATCTCGAGGAAAAGAATAGAGCTTATTCCTCATTTTCTCCCGCAGAGAAGGTCCTTCCCGCCGTTCAGTAGACTTGGGCGGAGGAGGGTTGGCTGTCTCTTTGGCTTTCTCTTTCTGTTTCTCGAAGGTTTCAAAGTCCTGGGTGTGAACTTCTGGCGGTGTCGGCCTCTTCTTGGCTTGCATGACCCTCTGACTAAATGCAGCTGGAGCAGAAGAGTATCGAGCAAGGAATGCCTCGATCTCCGCCACCATGTTGTTCAGACGGTCAAATGACCTTACCTCAGCATCGATCATCCTCACAAGGATTTCTTTCTTCAGATTCCATTTACAAATTTACACTGTGTCCTCCTGATGTGGAGGACGTCTACATCTCATGCTGAGGTTCCTCCACCTCTTTATATAGTCGAGTGCCGACTCATCATTTCTTTGTCTTGTGGCGTAAAGCTCTGTCACAGTTAGCTCCTGTTCGGCTATGTAAAACCTTTCCTTAAACTTCTTCTGCATGTCGGGCTAGTCTGTGATGGACCTGGCGGGCAAGCTCGAGTACCACTCGAAAGCGAGTCCGGTAAGTGTCAAGCTGGACAATTTGAGGAGATAGGCCTCATCCGCCGCCAGATCCCCCATGACATTCACATAATAGGCAATGTGCTCCCTGGGAGACCCTTGCCCGTTAAACTTTTCAAACTTTGGTGGCTTGGTGATGCCGACTGGCAGCCTCCTAGCAGCATAGTGCGCCGGGTAAGATACTGATGCGCTCGACAGTCGTCGTTTAAAAATACCGTGCCACACAAATTTTAAAATTTATAACCGCACTCACTCACTCGAATGATTTTGAAAATACGAGTACAGTGGTGAATACGGGTCGATCCCACAGGGAGAGAATATTTGATTTTAGCTCAAGTTGGAAATACCCTTATGCTTGAAAACACAAATTTTGTTCATGGAGTGCGATTATCACTAAGTGGAACGAAATTACAACTTTAAATATCAAGAGAAAAGTAAAGGAATAATTAGCCAATTGAAGAACGCCGTCGTTTCCTTGCCGAGCCTTTGATGAAGACCGCTCTGCCTTGGAAGTCGACGCCGTGAGATGATTCGAAGATGACTTACCGCTTCGGGTGTGATTGAAGAAACACTTAAGAAGACAAGGGTTGCATATAACAAGTTTGAAAACTTAAGTTTGAAAACATAACAGAATTCAAGTGAAAATAGGGATTGGAAGAAAAAAACATAACTTCAAATCTAGACGGAATTAGAAGAAGTGTAAAACATGAACATTGTAGAAAATTGAAAGAGGAAGAACTTTGATGAAGAACACAGACACAGAAAATAAGAGGAAGGCAATGAAAAATCAAGCTCTATCACTGCTGGTGAATAGTAACTGACAGAAAAATAGCACCTTGAAAAATTAATTCTAACTCTAACAATACACAGAATTAGACAAAGTGGTAGAAGAATGAAATGGAGATCTATAAGAGAGGAACAACTTTGATGAAGAACTCAGATTGAAAAGAGGTCTAGAAAGACTTCAAAACATAAGAATACTAGAATGTCTCACCACATATGAACAGTAAACACCTAAAACAGCACTTAAGAAAACGGGCAATAACTCTATGAATCAGGAAGAATTTGAAGAAATGCTAAACAGAGAAGTTGAAGAAAACTTAAAAAGGAACAACTTTAGTGAAGAACTCAAATTGAAATGAAGACTATAATAATAAGTAATTGGACCAAGAATAGACTGAATGCTTAAAAAGAACCTTGCATTAATATCAAATCAACTTACAAAGGTGACACCAAAAGCTTGTAAAACATCAAGATCCAACCCTCCTATGGAGCTCTACTAAGACTTACAATGAAGAACTTTCAAGAATACAATGGAAAACCTTCACAATCTCTATGCTATCTCTCCTCCTCACTATCCCTAACAACTCACTCCATTCCATTACAAATGAAGGCCCTTTATATAGGGCAACACATAACACCCCCTCTCATGTGAAACAACTCAATTGTACCTAATTTTGCCTAAATTGGTAGGCTGGAATGTGCTGCACACTTTGTCATTTTTTCTGATTTTTTTGGATTTTTCTGGTATTTTTTTGGCCTTCTTTTCCTTCTCTTTCTCTCTTTCTCTCACTTTCTCTCTCTGCCGGCGCGTTGCGCCGACCGGCCGACCGCCATTCGGCCGCCTGCCGTGGGCCCGCCGTGCGCCTACTCCCCGTCCGCCCTCCGCGTGTCGCACGCGGGCGCACGCGCCCGCGTCGGCCGTCTCCTCTTCGCGCCTCGCCGCGTGTCGCACGCACCCCGCCGCCGCGTGGCCCCACCCGCTGGCTGCCGACCACGAACACCCCTCCCTTCGCCCGCCGACCTCGTCGCCCGTGCCATTGGCGCGGGCGAGGCGAAGGCGGGAAGGGGGGGGCGGGTTTAAACCTTTTTTTAAATATATATATATAAATAATATATATATATATATCTATATATCTATATATATATATATAGTATATATATCTTAGAAAATTCTAAAAAATATCAAATAATTTTATTTTTTTTCTATTTTTTTTCTTTTCTTTTTGAACAATTTCCTGGGCTTCTGGCCCATTATCACATATAACTTTATTTTCTTTTTTTTTCTTGGAGCTTTCCTCGTATTACGTGCCTGCATAAATACACAAAAATCGTTATTAAAATTAGTTAATTTCAGAAAATTAAACATTTGATTCAAACTCAACAATAAGTGTGAAAAGTGTATATTTATGGTTATTTAAGCTCATAAAAATGTGTATAATCATGAATTAAGATGTAAAAATACACACTTATCACACTTATTGTTGAGTTTGAATCAAATGTTTTATCACCCCCCAACTTACTCATTGCTAGTCCCTTAGCAATGCACATAATGAAAATTTGAGGACTAACAAGAGTTTAAAGATATTCATGCTTCATTTCCAGATCATCTTTCATAGAGTTAACTAAAGATCAGGAATCTGGAGTAATTACCACAGACTAGCCTTATGTCGGAAATTCAAGTACATGATCAAGAATTCTAATCAAAATTCAGTAGCACTTGTGCAAGTGGAATACTAAATTCACAGTAGAGACAATTGCATCCTCCAGTTACTATTCCGAACAAATGCCTTTCAATTCTGCACTTCTTAATCAGAGCTTTAAGCATAATAGCTTTTTATCTGCGTTATTTCATTTGTCCCTTTTGGGATCTCTTTTCCTTTTTTTTCTTTTTCTCTCTTTTTTTTCTATACACACATGATGTTGCACTACCCGTCACTATTTTACGCGAACCTCAACACGTCTTAGGTGAAGTAGGCTCGGTGCCATAGATCAAAGTTCCCTTTTCCTTTTGACGCGAACCTCAACACGTCTTAAGTGAAGTAGGCCCGGTTACTCAGAATCGGAGCATTTTTCATGGTGTGTGTTTTTTTTTCTCATACTTTTGTATGGCAGAAAGCTTCTAAAAGATCTCTTCTTCAGAAAGTGCAGAATATCAGACAGTCTTTCTAAAATAGCAGAAGGCTTGTCCTTCTTGTTTCATTAGCGTGTAAAGTGATTGTATTTTTCTAAAGTGCACATGAACTTTAACGAGATTCTTAAATCAGTTTTCCATGGCTAGATTAAATAAATTATCCATCATCCTTTTCCCTAGTCTTTTCTTTTCAAAATCACTTTTCATGAGACATGAATCAAGAAACTCTAACTGGAGATGTACTGTAAGGGTAAGGGTTAAAAAAAAATTTGGGCGAAAATTTTGGGCGAAAAGTTTAGAGGTTGTATATATGAATGTAGAATGTGCAACATGATGTCCTGTCCCCCCAACTTAAATGGCATTGTCCTCAATGACAAAAACAATAGAGAATAATAGAACAATGTAAACATGATAGCTTGTTAAAGAACGGGACAACCTGATGTGTACTTCGACAGCTTTGGCGTGTTGAGAGGCGGTATTTGGCTTTGAAAATCGGAGAAACAGAGTAAGCAATCAGCTCTCTCCCCCCAACTTATCCTTTATTCAAACCTGTAAAATAAACACAAAACCATAATAAAAACTTGGGTTGCCTCCCAAGAAGCCATTTATTCTCACACGAAACTATGAAAGGTTTGGGTTGCCTCCCAAGAAGCGCTAAGTTTTATGTCGTCAGCCAGACACCAGGTAGATCATTAACCAACGCGTGGCATTCAGAATGAGCCACCACGTGATCTTGTCCTCTGATAAACTCCAGCCTTGTTGCCATTGGAAGACAAGAGTAATCATGTATGGATTAGGGCTAGAAATATGCGGGTTGCGCACTTTATTGAAAATTTTCTTTGTCCTATAGTCCCTCCTGACAAGCTTTGTAGGAGTATCTACCCAGGGGTCCCCTTGTACTATATCGTCCTTTCTGACGAGCTTTTCAGGTACGGCTTCCTTCATGATAACTTGTTCAGGCCCTGGTAGTTTAGGAATAAGATTGTTAGCCTGAGCCACTTTTATGTCAGTAACAACCTCATGAGCTTTAAGAGCATTGATCAACTTGTCTGCCTGAGAGAAAGTCAAATCAAATGTGAATGTGGTTGGCACATCCCCCTCAGGTCCTAGAATCTCAAATTGGAGAGGCTCGACTAACAGGGGAATCAAAGTAGAAGGAAGCACTAACTCATCCACAGATTCAGACGTCATTGGAGAGGCTTTAGGGGTTAGATCAAATAGAAAAGTTTCAAATGAAACCCCTTCATCACACTCCTCACTCATCTGAGGATTTTTAACCGAATTGCCCACTAATGGGGTGGATAGAGGAAATGTAAATGATTCTAGCCCGGCCCTTTCATCAGAGGTCATATCAAATGTGAAGTTCTCTAAGACGGGCCACTCATCACACTCCGTACTCAACTGAGAATTATCACTCAAATTTTTCAGAAATGGGGTCGGTAGATGAAACGTAAACTTTTCTAATAAGGCCCCATCATCATGTTCTTCCAGAGAAGGAGGATATTGAGAATTTGGTTCCATTAATTCAACAATTTTATTACTTACAACGTAATCCTCCTCTTGATTCATTTCCTCAATTGAGTTGTTTGGGCCATTATCCTTTACCGTAGTATTCTCAATCTTAAAACATTCAAAGAATGAGGTGATATGATCATCATTATGAGCATCATTATCCGTCAATTCACCCCCTACTTCCTTTCCTTCCTTTATCATGATATTACGTGCACACACCCCCTCACTCTCAATAGTGATATCTTGAGCCAAAATGACAGGCAGAAGACTGTCATCGTCATCATCGTTCACATATTGAGGGGGTTGGTGTAATGTTGAAGGAGAGGGTTGATAAGTAGACTGAGAGTACATGATTTGAGGGTCAAAGCAATGGCCCGGTGAATCACCCCTAGTATCCATGTTGAATCCAAAATTTGGGTGAGATGAGTTGAGCGGAGGTTGAGTACACATGGTCCGCTCGTGGGTTGCTTGGGGTAAAAATTCAGACATATGGGCTTGAAATGGTAGATCCATCCAAGGCAAATTTGTGTGATTACCCCAGCCAAGATTATAATCATCTGTAACATGCTTAAACTGAGAGAATCCCAAGGCATTTTGGACCTGTGCTTGGATGACTGGAGAGAGTCGGGCTATAGTAGGACATTCACTCACATGGTGAGTGAGACTGGCACAGAATTCACACACTTCCGTGAAAGTGTGGATTGGGTTTTCCGCCTGTTTGACATGTCCTACGAATTGTTGATGAGATGAGATGGAGGCACGATTTATCGAATTTTCACTCAAAATCTCAAATAGATCATACGCCTCATCTTCATTTTTGCTCAAAAATACCCCTCCACAATATATATCCACCATTTGCCTATCATAATCGGATAACCCCTCATAAAATGCAAATATAATTTGCCATTTGGGCAACCCATGATGTGGACATTGACCTATTAAATCCTTCAGTCTGGCCCATAATTCATGAATTTGCTCTCCCGGACGTTGAGTAAATCCTGAATCGCCCTTCTCATCATGTTGGTTTGGCCTATGGGGTAAATTTTTTTCAAAAATTCTAACTGCATAGCATCCCAAGTCCTTATAGTTTTTCCAAAACTCCTTAACCAACATTTTGCTTTATCTTTCAATGAGAATGGAAATAAGATCAACTTAAGGGCATCATCATTAAAATTCTGAATTTTTATCAGGGAGCAAACTTCTAGAAAATTATCTAGATGCCTATAAGGATTTTCATTGAGATTCCCATAAAAAGATGGGAGCATCTGGATGAGACTAGGGCGAATCTCATATTGATCAACTAGAATGTCAGGGAGTTGAATACATGTTGAGGGCTTGTAAGTAGAAGGATAAAAGTGCTTCAGCATAGGCGTGGATTTGTGATTTTATTTTTTTACTCTTTTTTTTATTTTATGCAACCACAAACAAGTTAACACAAATTATCTAATGATCTAGATGCGACTTAGACCTACAAATAGGGTTTCACAAAGTGATTAAAGTGAAACGTAAGTTTACCCTCAATATGACCACCAGCCAGGTAAGGGGTGGGGAAGTGGGAGGTTTCCCCTACTTTCGTAGGGACCTTATTATACCAAACCACTAGCCCGCTTAAGGCGTTTGCCGTCCGACCGTCTTGCCTTAGGCACCGGTTTTCATATGAGGGTAGACCCAAATAACACAAGAATCACAGTGTGATCCTAGGGCCAACGTTTACTTACTTTTATTTATGGCGTAGGTCATGCAAAGATGCAAGGGAAATGTGATTTGTGGGCTAAGGAAGGGTGACGAAATCCCCACCTTATGTTATTTAAAGGTATCGCCCTTAAAGTGTTTTGAAATGAAATGCACACCGCAATTTCAAACAAGGGGTTCTTTATGCAATATGCATGCTAGAAGAGGATGAGTAGAACGTACCTTGCCCCTTGCAATCTTCAATATGCAATGACAGAAATTAAACAAAGAAAAAAAATTCTATACTAAATGATGCATGTCCTAAAACATGATGTGTGGTTTCTAATCTGAAATGCATTTTTTTTTAGATTTTGGTGCAAGTATTTTTTTTGTTTTTAATTAATGAACCTATCTAACTAGCTTAAAAATTTCTTTTGTTTTGATGTTTTATGATTTTTATAGAGTTTTGAAGAAATTTTCAGATTTTTGTAAAGATTTTTCAGAAAGTGGAAAGATAGAACCTATTTCTTGGTTTCAGCCCTTTAGGGATGTTTCTAGGCTTTCAACAACGTTTCATATCCTTGGAATTTCAGGTTGCTTTCCCTCTTTCTTTGATTTTCGAATTTTTTTTTGTTTTCCTGCACACGTAAAAAGAGTAAAATTAATATACAAATATATACACCAAACACAAGAATATCCAACTTTCAAAAATTCCATTCCCCAGCAACGGCGCCAAAAATTTGATGCGCTCGACAGTCGTCGTTTAAAAATGCCGTGCCACACAAATTTCAAAATTTATAACCGCACTCACTCACTCGAATGATTTTGAAAATACGAGTACAGTGGTGAATACGGGTCGATCCCACGGGGAGAGAATATTTGATTTTAGCTCAAGTTGGAAATACCCTTATGCTTGAAAACATAAATTTTGTTCATGGAGTGCGATTATCACTAAGTGGAACGAAATTACAACTTTAAATATCAAGAGAAAAGTAAAGGAATAATTAGCCAATTGAAGAACGCCGTCGTTTCCTTGCCGAGCCTTTGATGAAGACCGCTCTGCCTTGGAAGTCGACGCCGTGAGATGATTCGAAGATGACTTACCGCTTCGGGTGTGATTGAAGAAACACTTAAGAAGGCAAGGGTTGCATATAACAAGTTTGAAAACTTAAGTTTGAAAACATAACAGAATTCAAGTGAAAATAGGGATTGGAAGAAAAAAACATAACTTCAAATCTAGACGGACTTAGAAGAAGTGTAAAACATGAACGTTGTAGAAAATTGAAAGAGGAAGAACTTTGATGAAGAACATAGACACAGAAAATAAGAGGAAGGCAATGAAAAATCAAGATCTATCACTGCTGGTGAATAGTAACTGATAGAAAAATAGCACCTTGAAAAATTAATTCTAACTCTAAAAATACACAGAATTAGACAAAGTGGTAGAAGAATGAAATGGAGATCTATAAGAGAGGAACAACTTTGATGAATAACTCAGATTGAAAAGAGGTCTAGAAAGGCTTCAAAATATAAGAATACTAGAATATCTCACCACGGATAAACAGTAAACACCTAAAACAACACTTAAGAAAATGGGCAATAACTCTATGAATCAGGAAGAATTTGAAGAAATGCTAAACAGAGAAGTTGCAGAAAACTTAAAAAGGAACAACTTTCGTGAAGAACTCAAATTGAAATGAAGACCATAATAATAAGTGATTGGACCAAGAATAGACTGAATGCTTAAAAAGAACCTTGCATTAATATCAAATCAACTTACAAAGGTGACACCAAAAGCTTGTAAAACATCAAGATCTAACCCTCCTATGGAGCTCTACTAAGACTTACAATGAAGAACTTCAAGAATACAATGGAAAACCTTCACAATCTCTATGCTATCTCTCCTCCTCACTATCCCTAACAACTCACTCCTTTCCAATACAAATGAAGGCCCTTTATATAGGGCAACACATAACACCCCCTCTCATGTGAAACAACTCAATTGCACCTAATTTTGCCTAAATTGGTAGGCTGGAATTTGCTGCACACTTTGTCATTTTTTTCTGATTTTTTCAGATTTTTCTGGTATTTTTTTGGCCTTCTTTTCCTTCTCTTTCTCTCACTTTCTCTCTCTGCCGGCGCGTTGCGCCGACCGGCCGACCGCCGTTCGGCCGCCTGCCGTGGGCCCGCCGTGCGCCGACTCCCCGTCCGCCGTCCGCGTGTCGCACGCGGGCGCACGCGCCCGCGTCGGCCGTCTCCTCTTCGCGCCTCGCCGCGTGTCGCACGCGCCCCGCCGCCGCGTGGCCCCACCCGCTGGCTGCCGACCACGAACCCCTCCCCCCTCCCTTCGCCCGCCGACCTCGTCGCCCGTGCCATTGGCGCGGGCGGGGCGAAGGCGGGAAAGGGGGGGGGGGGCGGGTTTAAATTGTTTTTAAAATATATATATATAAATAATATATCTATATATATATATATAGTATATATATCTTAGAAAATTCTAAAAAATATCAAATAATTTTATTTTTTTTCTATTTTTTTTCTTTTCTTTTTGAACAATTTCCAGGGCTTCTGGCCCATTATCACATATAACTTTATTTTCTTTTTTTTCTTTTTCTTGGAGCTTTCCTCGTATTACGTGCCTGCATAAATACATAAAATCGTTATTAAAATTAGTTAACTTCATAAAATTAAACATTTGATTCAAACTCAACAATAAGTGTGAGAAGTGTATATTTATGGTTATTTAAGCTCATAAAAATGTGTATAATCATGAATTAAGATGTAAAAATACACACTTATCAGATACCCGGTACACATCGAATGGCGTGTGATCACCATCGCCCCTCTCCGCCAGCTTCATATCTATCATTTGTTCGAGCATCAGCCTGCTCACTACTGCTGGGTCGACCGGACTTGGATAGAAGTGGGCCGGTTGCGCCAGTGGTGTTGTTAGCACTATTGCCTGTGGTGCAATAGTGAACCCCTGGAATGGCAAGTTCGGTGGCGGGGCACGTGTGATATGTTGCGACTGGTGCAGGGGCATGCCCCCAGTGTAGCTGGGTATTGGTGGAGACACCGTCGCCTATGGGGAAGCTTCCGAGGCTTGAACGTTGCCCCCAGGAGTTTTGGGCAATGCCTCGGTCTGCCCGGATGTTGAAGGCTGAGCATTCCTTTCAGTCAATTGTTTCCTCAGCAATTCACTCTCTCGCTGATATTGCTGCATCATATGCAACACGGCGGGGTCATTCATGGAAAGGCTAGGGGTGCCCCCTCTTTCTTCGGTCGGCGCCTCCTCGGATGACGTGGATGGTCCTCCCGTGGTGCCTTCAATAATAACAGTGGCGGCCAAGGCCATTGAAGGCTCCCCATGGCCAGCTTCTTCGGTGTGAACTTGCACCACCTCACTTGCCGCTCTCCCTCTTCTGGTAAGAGGTTCTGGCCTTGTGGCAAGTCTGGCCACTTCTTCGGGCTCGATCGGCAAAGCCCCGAACCGGCCAAATATTCCGGCCATATTGCAGGTATAAACCCTCAGGTCTCTGCCTCTTCTTGCCGCTTTTCTCGACAGCCTGCCCGGGAAGACCAATCTATCAAAGACCGATCTCCGTGGCTTCCTTTCTTCCCTCAACGGGGATTGGTGATGCTCCTCCGAGCACTTTCTTGACTCGGAACTAGGCATCGGTCGGGTTTCTTCTTCTTCAAAGGTGGAGGCTACTGCCCCCAATAACCTCTGGCGGCCTAGGGGAGTGCTCCCTGGGCCCCGCAGATAATTCCTCATGGCTTGCTCCACTCCTTCCCAGTCTTGATTAGGAGGAGAAACCGGTGATAATGTGCCAACAACAGCAGTAGGGATGTAAGCTGAGGGCCTCGTGTGGGCAGCTTGGCGACGGCGCCTGTAGTGTCGGCGGCGGGCGTCTTCTGGTGATACCGGTGCAGTGGGCACTGGCTGGTACATATGGACCGTAGTCTTGACCCGCTCTTCCTGTTGTGCCCCCGCGGGACGGAAGGTGTTGGGCCCTGCCTGGGCGGGTGAAGTAATCCGGGCTCCCATGGGGACCTAGACTTCCTTAGACTTGGCCGGCCTGCGGACCGGCACATGCTCCGGTGCTCTGGCCGGGGTAGCGGGCGTCATCTTGCCCTTCATCTTTTCCAGTGCTTAGAAGGAGTTCCGCACTGGCACACTGGGCACGACCCGGTCAGGGATTGCTTCGGCTCGTTACCCGTTGGTGTGGACTCGGATGGTTCACATGACAAAGGACTTACCAGTGCTAGAAGGTCTGCCCCTCGGTGCAGTGGTAGTGCGGCTCCTCCGGAGCCTCCTTCGGTGGGACGCCGACCCGTGGCCAGAAGGGCCGGCAGTTGCGTGCACGTGGTGCCTGTAACAGTTCAATGTCCTGGTCGGGACAACTTCAGCAGTTCCGGCAGGCGGTCGGCCAGCAGCAACCTTGGTGGTTCCCTGAATGGGAGCATTGGTCTCGGTCGAGTCGGACGCCTCCACGTCCAGCAAGTTCGCGAAGGCCACCCCGAGGAAGTTGGGGAAGCCTATCACAGGAGGAAAACTCCCGAAGCCAAGGGGAACGGCCAGGTACCCATTCTGGACGTGGCTTCCGATGGCCTGCGGGCCGAAAGTGAGTGACTCCATCGCTTGTTGAAATCCAACCTGCATTTACAAATTGGACAATTAGTATTACAAGAGAGGGGCCATAAGGCCCTTAGTCCCGGCAAGGAGATGAAGGGTGGTCTCGTCCCACCGGGCGTGCCAGACTTGTGGACGCACTTTTTATTAGATCTATTGTTTCATTTGGTTATTGGTTTATTAAGACGGGTTTATTGGTTTATTAAGTGCGTGGGTGTGCCAGTCACAAAGTGACGATTTGTTCGGGCTTCATGGAAGCCCATGGTGCGCTCGATCTGACTAATCAGACGATTGTGTAGTTCAGGTCGGGACCAAGACCCGCCATGCCATGAAGGTCACAACGTCATTTACATCCCCTCGGAGAGGGGAACACCCTTGATTAGTTACCGGGAATAAGGGTTCTACGACCTACAGAATTACTAATTAACGCGGGGAGAAAGGGACGGTCGAACTATGCTAAAAGCCCGCATCGAGGTATGAACATTCAAATTATGTTGGTCTCTCACGGACCATTTTATGTCCGGACAAAGGTCCGTGTAGAAAACTAGACGGTGACGGGAGCAAATCCGTGCAAATGTCTGCTAGGAGACGGCAATTTTGATACAAAGATGGGATTAGACCCGGGTGCCAAGGGGGGATGTCTTCGGTGAAATGTTGGCCCAAAACAAGGTCGAGCAATAACAATGACGGAGGGAAGTAACTCCTGAGGGTGAAGCATGGCCTATGAGGGCATCATTAATATCCCCGAACCCGGGGCCCGAGGGAGACGGCGGCTGCATCGGGAAACTCATTATTATTATTATTATTTATTACCATCATTCATTTATTATTACTATTATTTCTTTGTTGATTGTTTTTATCACCCATGGACCATGAATTCCTCTCCCTCTTACTACTTTTTATTACCCCTTTCCCTTTTTTATCATTGTTACTTTCATTATTTTAATCAAAAGAAAACCACTTTTTACCGTTATCATTGTATAAATTTCCCCCTTTTTATTATTATTATACCCCCCTTTTTTCGGTGTGGTATTTTGGATGCAGAGTGTGCCGGGTGGAAGTGCACTGGAGGGTGTACCGTTGGGTTGGGGAGTTGATGGTGTACCGGGTGGAGATGTTTGCACCAGGTAGGGCATTGGCCTAGTGTGCCGGGTAGGATTGAGTTGAGAGTGTACCGTAGGGGAAGGCGCATGTGCACCGGTCAGAGGGGCTGGAGGTGTGCCGGGCCAGGGCGCCAGGGGTGCATCGGGTGGAGGCCTGGCAAGGTCGGTGCAGATCTGAGCTCGGGTCGGTGCACATTTCAATTGGGTTGAGGAGAGGTCAATGTGGGTTGCAGCTGGGCTGAAATGCAGGTCGGTGCAGATGTGCACCGGGCTAGGATAGGGTCAGTGCAGGTCAGGTCCGTGCAAGTTAAGGCTTAGGGTCTGTGCAAGGTCAGGCTGTGTCGGTGCACATGCAGGCCAGGTCCAAGCATGTCTAAGATGAGGTCTGAGCAAGGTCAGTACACTTTGGGTTCAAGGTCTGTGCACGTTGAAAGCAAGGTCAGTGCATACCTGGATTCTAAAGAGGGAAGGTCGGTGCAAGTTTAGTTCAAGCATGAAGGCAGGTCAATGCACCCAAGCCCAAGGCTGATGGCAGGTCGGTGCACACGCAGGGCCAAAGTCTGTGCGGCTCTAGCCAGGTTTGAGCATGTTGGGAGATGGTCTATGCAAGTTGGGAATGCGTGGAAGGCATGGTCTATGCACATGGGTTTGGAGCTGCCCAGGGTTGGTGCATGTTTGGGGTTCTAGTGAATGCAGGCCAATGCACATGAAGGCAAGATCGGTGCACACTGGGGTTGAAATCAATGCAGCTGAGCTAAGATCAATGCATGTTTTTGGCCAAAGTCTGGGCATCTGGGCAGGGTTGTTGGATAGTGTGCCATTGGAGGAGGGTGAAAGTGCATCGGACAAGGAACCAAGGCTGTGCTGGATGGAGGCGTAGAAAGTGTGCCGGAGAGAGGGAGGCACGAATGTGCCGGCAGGGAGGTGTGGAAGTGTGACGAATATGGTGAAGGTAGAACCTGAACATGTATAGGACAAGATTAGGCTGGAGGTGTGCCGGTGGGAGGCTTGATTTGGGGATGAAAGGGGCCCTGGAGTGTGCCGAGCGAGGCCAAACAGTAGTGTGTCGGGTGAGAGGGCCAGGGGTGCAACGGATGAAGGGTGTGCCGGATGAAGGGGGTAGAGTGTACCGGTTGCAGATGGGTTGAGGGTGAAGGATCAATGTAGCTAAGGCAAAGTCTTCATGGGTGGAGTAAGGTCCGAGAGAAGGTCTCTTGTTCATGAGATTCTGATGGGGGGCCTCAAATGATCAAGCTTTCAATTTTCTATTATGTGGTTAAGTCCAAAGTCATGTTTAGCAGTCCAGTTCTTGAGTCTTGCGTGCTTCCCTTGTCTTGGTTAAAGTGTTTTCTTGTTGCTTACTTCATTTATTTGTTGCTTCCTTTTATCTTTTAACATGTTATTATTTCTGACAAAAAAATTCGACAGCATCTCCCCTTGACCCGGATGGTAAGAGAGTAAAGGGAAACACGCCCACAAGAAGTGGCATAACCCAACTATTTGAGGTGCGTGCCAAGATAGCAACACCTTTGGGAAAACTCCGAAAAACTCGGAGAAAACGACGGACGAGAAACACTTGGCTGACACAAGCTATAGGTGCAGTAGGGTGTGCCGGGTAGCGCTGGCCAGGGGTGTGCCGGGTAGGGCACAGCTAGGGTGTCTTGGACAGGGCAATGCTAGGGAGTGTGCCGGACGAGAGGGCCAGGGAGTGTGTGTGCCAGCCAAGGCAGGCACCAAGAAGTGTGCCAGGCAGGAGGCTAGGGAAGGTGCATCAAGAGTGCATCGGGCTGAAACAGGTGGGAGTATGCTGGTGGGGAACCTAAGTGGATGTACGTACACCAATGGCTTTAAAAGGAAGGCTAGGGAACCCTCTGGCCGGTGGGTATGCTCCAAGTGCTGGATAGGGGCAGTGGATTCTAGCAGACCTGTATGGAAGGATAGGGGGGGTCGTACTATAGAAAACCATTAAATGGAGGAGGAGGCCAGCCCTATACTATCAACCCAGAAACACCGACTACTAGACTAGACGGACCAATGCCATGGGAGGGCAGGAAAGATGAAGAGTTAGAAGGTTGGGGAAGGATATAAATCACAGGCCAACGGTGAAAGTGGAAACAACAAGAACAACAAAAGGCAGATGAAGAAGACGTTTCATTCATAGAGAAAACCCAATCACACAGCTCATGGCCGAAAAGCCAAATACAGTGCATCCAAACGAAATGAAAGGGGGGGGAGAAACATGAAAGTAGGAAAGAAAGGAAAGCAACTAGAGAGAGGGTTGGAACAAGGAAGGGCCATCATCCCCTCCCCCATTCTTTCCCCTCCATTACATTCAGCCAACTCTCTCTCTCCCTGGACTCTCTGCTACCTTCTTCTTCTCTTGTTCTTCCTTTCTTCTTCGTTCCCACTATGGATCTCCTTCTTCTTCTCGCATGCTCTCGTTGTTGTTGGGTCTTGCGAGGTGTAAACGGATCTAGAAGGGGGGGTTGAATATATCCTTTCACAAGTTATGGCCTATTTAAAACTCTTAGCTATCAGAAGCATGAACCACTCCTATAAAGTGAATGAATCACTTAGACACAATGCACATCGGAATTAAGTAGAGTGGCACAGAGCATGCAATAGCTTGCAACAACCGTACGTGTGTGTGTGCTATGTTGATCACTCAAAGTTCATATGTGTGTGAATGCAGTAGTGATCAACTAAGGTGCATATAAAACCGAAGGTGCAAATCTGAGTGCTTGAGTGTGTAAACAAGATTACCAAGTATGGAACCACACGAACCTGTGAATGGGGGTAGAAGAGATAGAGCAATCACACACGAAGAACAACCCACAACACAGGGATTTTTAAGGTGGTTCGGTTTCAACCCCGCAACCTACGTCAACCCCTCACCAAAACCCGGTGAGGCTTTCCTACTGACTCACAGCTTGACCGGGAACACGCCCCAAACCACAGAACAGAGAAAACCCGCTTTCTGTCTTCCTCTACACAAAGTCGGCAGGGACGGCTACACCGCAGATCGGAGAACTCCTAATTGCCTTCCTACTAACCACCGGTAGGGACGTCAACACCGCAAATCGGACAGCCTCCGATTGCCTTCCTACTAACCACCAGTAGGGACGATTCTCAATTTCAAGTGTTTGAAAGAAATGGAAAAAGAACAACTTATGAAAAACACTCAACAAGATATAGAATATGCTTAAGAGAATAGATCTTGTATGAGGTTTGCTGGATCTTGAATCTGTTGAGGATTTGATCTTCCTTTGATCCTTTTGAGTTGATGGAGCAGATATAGGATGTAGCTTGATCTTTCCTTTGAATCTCCTTGAGTTGATGAAGAAGAATATTGGATGTAGTTTTGATCTTTTCTTGAATCTCTTTGAGTTGATAAAGAGGTGTATAGATGTAGCTTTGATCACCTTTGAGAGCCTTGAATGCTTCTTGCTTGCTTGGAGGTTGCTTGGCTTCAGATCTGAGCTTGAATCACCTTGGAAGGATGAAGAACTCCAGCCTGAAGTACTGTTCACGCAGGTGCTACAGTACCCTCGAAATGGCCTCCCTTGAGCTCTCTTTGATTCACTTCATCAACTACATCAACTAGGGTTTCTAACACTCTTGTATTGGTTTAATAGACTTTGAATGGTCTATAGACAAGCCCCAGACCAGATCCACAAATCATGGGTGATTAGGTGACTTTTGGATTAAACAAATCCATGTTGAATGGCCCTTTTCGAAGTGGAAAACAAAGTCAACATTGGTTGGCTCGGGGCTGGCGGTCGACCTGCAGCTTCTGGCGGTCGACCACTACTGAGAAATGCTGTAGACGGATGATCCCTGGGAAATCTGGTCGACCGCTACTGGCTGGCGGTTGACCTGCAGCTGACAGAACTGCAGACGGGAGTCTGCCGGCTGGGGCGGTCGACCGCCAGCTGGGCAGCCCCCCAATTCAGTCCGGGTCGGTTCGTCAGCCCTCCAGCTCAGTCGCTCGAGTCCATTAGCAGCCCGTTCATGTCTGTAACTTCATCCTTGTTGGTCTAGAAGGTACCAAATGAATCTTTATCTTTGGACTCTCATCTTGTTTAGTGACCTTGGCTATTTGAATGAAGCTTGTAGTTGTTGTATAGACTTTGCATCAAGGCTTGGACGTGTAGACTTTGTGTGCATGTATGAACTCTGTATAGACTTTATACCTTGATCATGCATGAGCCTGTACAGCCTTGCTTCATGAGCATACAAACTTGGTAACTTGATGCACGAACACAACAAAATGCAATGTATAGACTTTGCGTGTGAAGCAGCCGGCCAATGTATAGACTTGTGTTGCAGCAATCAACCAACGTACAGACTTGGAGTTGTGCTAGCAGCCAACGTACATACTTGGAGTTGTGCTAGCAGCCAACGTACAGACTTTGTCTTGTGCAATGTACAGACTTTGAGTTGTGCATGTAGCCAACGTAAAGACTTCATCTGCAGCAACGTATAGACTTTGAGTAACAGCCATCCAACGTACAGACTTTGTGCAGCCAGCCATCAGCCAACGTACAGACTTTGAGCAGTAGCCATCCAACGTATAGACTTCGTCCAACGTATAGACTTTGTTGGATGTATAGACTTGCTGAAGCCGAGTGTACAAACTTTGTTGGATGTATAGACTTGATGAATCCGAGTGTACAGACCTTGTTGGATGTATAGACTTGATGAATCTGAGTGTACAGACTCTGTTAGATGTATAGACTTGCTAAAGCCGAGTGTATGGACTTGTTGATGTATAGACTTGCTGAACCCAAGTGTATGGACTTTGTTGGATGTATAGACTTGCTGAATGTATGTATAGACTTGCTGAACCATGTCTCTTGATCTTGATCGTCTGCACTGGAGGTATAATGACCTGAAATGTATGAATATTAACATTATCAAGTGCAGGTATAGCTCATTATAGACTTTGAGTAACAGCCATCCAACGTACAGACTTTGTGCAGCCAGCCATCAGCCAACGTACAGACTTTGAGCAGCAGCCATCCAACGTATAGACTTCGTCCAACGTATAGACTTTGTTGGATGTATAGACTTGCTGAAGCCAAGTGTACAAACTTTGTTGGATGTATAGACTTGATGAATCCGAGTGTATAGACCTTGTTGGATGTATAGACTTGATGAATCTGAGTGTACAGACTCTGTTGGATGTATAGACTTGCTGAAGCCGAGTGTATGGACTTGTTGATGTATAGACTTGCTGAACCCAAGTGTATGGACTTTGTTGGATGTATAGACTTGCTGAATGTATGTATAGACTTGCTGAACCATGTCTCTTGATCTTGATCGTCTGCACTGGAGGTATAATGACCTGAAATGTATGAATATTAACATTATGAAGTGCAGGTATAGCTCATTAATGACTACAGAGGCAGACATCATCAAAACCATAAAAGTAATCATGTTGCACACATGTTCAACATTCTCCCCCTTTTTGATGATGGCAACTATGAGTCATTCTGAACTATGAGTCATTAGAGATTCACATGCATTAGTAATTCACATGGCAACTATGAGTCAACAACATTCATCTTGTGACAATGACAACATTCATCTTGTGACAATGACTCACAAGGTTCTTACTATATCCCCTTTTGACAATGACGCACATGGTTCTTACCACATCCTTTTTGATGAATGACTCACATAATCTTCTCCCCCTTTGACAACATCAAAAGATCCAGAAAAGAGAACGAGGGACTCACATTAATGATGCACACAAAATGACTTACATGATTCTCTGTTATCTCCTTGTGACAACATGACAAGCAACCATAATATGGAGAAACATGTCATTACAGGCAACATGCCAGAAGATGATGTGGAAATACATGCCAATGGTTGGACACTTATTATGATTGACAAAATAACCAAAGAGAACAACCAATTGTGGAAAGCCAATTATAGGACTGATACTAATGAATGATATGGATGTATCAAACATGGTAGTGTCCCGTGACTTGGCAAAGATAATGTAAGCGGGAGAGGTGGAGCCACAGTAGCCTGATGCAATTTCTCAAATAGGAGATGGATAGAGTAGCCAATGATCAAATTTTTGATATCAAATTTTGCAGATTTTTAGTGGGTTTCCAATTTTCAGATTTTGTTTGGATTTTCTATGCAATGCATGGAAATGATCAAATTTTGATGCAAGCTACAATTGTATGAAGTCAAGACATGCATGCCACCCTAATACATGAAAACATGATGACAATGATGCTATGACTTATGCCAAATGCCAATAAATGAGAAAGTAATGTGATATCATTTGACAGAGGACACCAATGATTTTGGAGACGACTTAAAAGGTGCATCAAGATGATACCACTTGTTGGATTATACCACTTGTGTAGTATGGTGATGTAATCGGGGCAGCCTGAATGATTTATGTAGATATGGCAGATGAAGGCAAACAACAAGGAGCATCAAGATATGACTTCTCAAGAGAGAGTGGAGGTTCTTTAATCTGAAACCAAGTTCATAAATCAGAGTTATGGATTTTTCAGAATTTTCAGTTATAGAACCCAAATGAACCAGCTCTTACATTCAGATTGGTTTAATGCTAATGAGTTTTGGCCTACTCAGTAGAATCACATGAAAACATTTGCATGCAAGTTTAATAGTAGTGAACCAGAGATTCATGTCAAAACCAGATTAACCTTATCTTATCTTACTCATTCAGTTTCATTGGTTCCCTTGAGAGTGACCACAATAAATATTGAGGCTAAACACTTAGATGACTTAGATTGGATTCATGAGAGCTACACATTCAGATTTTTCTTTTGAAATCATTTGAAAGATGATTGTTATCATTTTACAAGCAGTCAAGTGTAGCAACCACCTTTTGACGTGAGTGTGCACGATTACCAGACGCAAGCACCCCCAGTTACTCAGTGTAGCTCACGATTTTGCTTCACCTAGAACAGAGATAGCATAGTCACCTCATGACATATCGAACCTCATTTTCTTTGATGAGGAGATATATTTCTCAGCAACAGTGCCATTGCTCTGCCTTGAGCTTACTTTAAGTATAGCCACTTTTTGAAATAAACAGATTCAATAAATGTTTAAAAACAATACTTAGCTGAAGTTTCTCGATCAAGGATGCCTTTGTACTCAAAAATTTTTCAGATTCAAGACGGCATAACAAGTCAAAACAGGAGAAACTAGTTTAAGTCTATTAAACCCGATCACAAACATGTTCAAGACCATCAAACTTCAAGACTCAAGAAATCATTAATGTTAAACCAAAATCATTCATGTTCAAGGCAATCACAAGACTCTATAAGAGAAAATTCTTCTTGAAGATTTACTCTGATAAATAACCTCAATAATAGATTGGGAATCCTCCAAGAAGTTCAAGGCACTTTGAATCCAAGTTGAACCACAAAAGGATTAAGCAATATCATGCAGTGGCTTGGTTTAAGAAGAGAGTGTTGCATAACTGGTAGGCAAGAATAGATGAAGAACACTCCCCCTGAGGTTATGCACTGAGCTCAGACAAAAGTAATTTTTAGACAGAAAGAAATGTGGGGTTGACCTGTCAAAGGAGTGAGGTCGACCGGCAGAATTTTGACTAGATTTTCATGATGAACAAGCTCTCCCTGAGAAGATGCATTCTATGCCATGATGTCAACAGAATGAAGATGAAACATATGCATGAATGCTGCAAAGAGACAGCTCCCCCTTACTATATGGCCTATATGCGACATTGATGCATGGTACGTGGCGGAGGTGAAACCTCACGCATATTGAGTGCTTCTAGGCAAGCATAACCTGCCTTTCATACATCAACATTTGATATACCATGCCCATGCAAGAATGATGCTATACAAACCATGCAATGTATCATGAAGATGAATTCAATTTTATTATGCATGGATTGGCAATGAATTATGCAGCCTAAGTCTTATGTGAATGCTCAAAGCAATGAAGATGCTGCAAGATGATTGCTCATTCTAGATGCATGCTTAGGTTCGAACATTTTTTCTTGTTTTCCTAAACATGATTTGCATTAAAATAGTATGAGATCACAAGATGATGCAAACACAAATCATTCACAATTGATTTTGAACTGAATGCAACATGATGATGTCAATTGCTAGACTCCGCCTTTTGAGCAATGCTAACATGAATAACGAGTTGAGAATGCAGCCATGGTATGCATCATCAAAACCAAAGTCCAAGCATTTCATGTAGCTGATAGCAAGACTTAAGCAACTCATCATCACATCAACTTCATCAGCATAACAAGTTTTTCATGAATTAAACAGTTGAAATCAAGCATGGTGTGAGCAAGTTATCAAGCTCAAAAGTTCATCTCACACCTTGGGAGTTTTGCATTTCAAAGAGCAATTCAGTTTGCAGAATCTAATGACATTGGGCAGACGTATGATGCACTATCTACATGTCAAGACTAAACATGCAAGATGTCTAAACTTAAAGGCTTATGTACATACCTGTGTCTTGAGCTTTTATTTACCATATGATCCTTTGTTCAGCTCCAAGACATCCTGCACCCAAAATTCTCATTTGAAATTTTTAGATACCCAAGATTGCTTGGGTCCTTGTAGGTTAGCAACTTTATCATATTCACCAATGTAGCTCATCTGTTTTAGGGAAATTAGATCATCCTTTCTCATTGTACGACAATCATACATGTCATGACTATTTTTCCCACAGTAAAAACAGCGCACAAAAGATTGAGCATGCTTTTTATGTTCATGAGCGTGTGCATATGCATTTTGTTTTTGTGGAAGAGCATGGGTTTTACCTTTCATGACATGAAGGTGATGCTTTCCCTTCAAGTGCCAATACTCTTGGACAGTATGGCCAGACTTACCACAATGAGAGCAGCAAAGAGGAAGTTTTTTATTTAATGCCATGGAGAGTGTCGACCTGCTCGTATGGGAGTGTCGACTCTTTTGACTCCCCGTGTAATTCTGTGATGATATCTGCTGAGTAGGTCCTCTGCCAGTATTGACCTATTTTTTTCCTTACTCTTTCACTTGCTCTCCTGCTCTAAGCTCATCATTTCTCAAGATAAAACAATCATGCACAGTGTGACCATGTTTACCATAATAATAACAATGGACATTCATTTTGTGGAAAGCATGATATTTAGCATTGGACATGTTATGGTGCATGTTTTGATGAGCATGCTGAGTTTTACTTTTCTTTCGAGCAGTATGCCCTTTTTGGTGACCACAGGAAGTGGTGGCTTTCGGTGACCATAATCTTGGATTTGGGCAAACATTGACAGGAAATCATTCAAACCTTGAATTTCATTTTCAAGTGAGGAAATGTGCTGTTTAGATTCAACAAGGCCCTCTTCGCATGCTGCCAATTGCTCATTGAGCATGGCATTTACTGCTTTAAGATTTTGATTTTGTTGTTCGAGAGCATGCAAAGTTTCAGAGTGATCATCAATGACAGATTTGCCTTTTTCATGTGCAACCAGTTTTTCATGCAATTCTTCTTCAACCTATTCATGTTCAATTTTCTTTTCCAACAACTCTCTATTCTCTTCTTTCAGAGAGTAAATCAGTTTTTGTTGCCATTCAAGATCATTAGAGATTGACTTAGGTTGGTTTTGAAGTTTTATTACAATTTCTTCCAACCTAGTGATTTCACCATGAAGATTTTCATTTTCATCCCTTAGACATGCAATGCTTTGTTTATGCGTATCTAGATCAAAAGAGAGAGTATTGTTGAGCTCTTCAAAAATAGAACACTTTTTACAAATCGAGCTTTCATTTTTGTTAATTTTCTTGAGATCCTTTTTCAAATTTTTGTTTTCTATTTTTACCTTTTTGTATTGTGTAATCAACTCATCATAGGCTTCCATAAGCTCTTCAAAAGTGAATTCCTCGGAGTCAGAGTTTACCTGTGATGTGGATGTATTGCTGGACTGTTCTGCACGGTCAGCCATGAAGCATTCTTGTTCTTGTTCCTTCCCTTCATGGATTTTCACCAACTTGTCGAGTACTTGCTTGGCTGTGCTGCAAGAGGAAACAAGATGAGTTAGTCTTAGATCAACTGCAGCAGTAATTAAGTTATATGCAAGAAGATTCTCATTGTGTTTGGTCTCGTGTTCGGCTAACCAATCAATTGAATTTGATGGCAGCTCATGAGGACCATTGTATATAAGAGTCCACAATTGTGGATCTATGGAGCTAACATAGATGAACATTCTTCCAACCCATGTAGAAAAATATGAACCATCATAAATGGGCGGAGAAACCATCGAAGCATGTGTAGCATATGAAGCCATCTAAATAACAAACACCGGGATCTTTCCCTGCAGATCGTTGGATCTGGGAATGACAGAGCCTCGCTCTGATACCACTTGTTGGGTCCCGCGAGGTGTAAACGGATCTAGAAGGGGGGGTTGAATAGATCATATCACAAGTTATGGCCTATTCAAAACTCTTAGCTATCAGAAGCATGAACCACTCCTATAAAGTGAATGAATCACTTAGACACAATGCACAGCGGAATTAAGTAGAGTGGCACAGAGCATGCAATAGCTTGCAACAACCGTATGTGTGTGTGTGCTATGTTGATCACTCAAAGTTCATATGTGTGTGAATGTAGTGGTGATCAACTAAGGTGCATATAAAATCGAAGGTGCGAATCTGAGTGCTTGAGTGTGTAAACAAGATTACCAAGTATGGAACCACACGAACCTGTGAATGGGGGTAGAAGAGAGAGCAATCACACACGAAGAACAACCCACAACATAGGGATTTTTAAGGTGGTCCGGTTGCAACCCCGCAACCTACGTCCACCCCTCACCAAAACCCGGTGAGACTTTCCTACTGACACACAGCTTGACCGGGGACACGCCCCAAACCACAGAACAGAGAAAACCATCTTTCTGTCTTCCTACACACAAAGCCGGCAGGGACGGCTACACCGCAGATCGGAGAACTCTCGATTGCCTTCCTACTAACCACCGGTAGGGACGTCAACACCGCAAATCGGACAGCCTCCGATTGCCTTCCTACTAACCACCAGTAGGGACAATTCTCAATTTCAAGTGTTTGAAAGAAATGGAAAAAGAACAACTTATGAAAAACACTCAACAAGATATAGAATATGCTTAAGAGAATAGATCTTGTCTGAGGTTTGCTGGATCTTGAATCTGTTGAGGATTTGATCTTCCTTTGATCCTTTTGAGTTGATGGAGCAGATATAGGATGTAGTTTGATCTTTCCTTTGAATCTCCTTGAGTTGATGAAGAAGAATATTGGATGTAGCTTTGATCTTTTCTTGAATCTCCTTGAGTTGATAAAGAGGTGTATGGATGTAGCTTTGATCACCTTTGAGAGCCTTGAATGCTTCTTGCTTGCTTGGAGGTTGCTTGGCTTCAGATCTGAGCTTGAATCACCTTGGAAGGATGAAGAACTCCAGCCCGAAGTACTGTTTACGTAGGTGCTACAGTACCCTCGAAATGGCCTCCCTTGAGCTCTCTTTGATTCACTTCATCAACTACATCAACTAGGGTTTCTAACCCTCTTGTATTGGTTTTATAGACTTTGAATGGTCTATAGACAAGCCCCAGACCAGATCCACAAATCATGGGTGATTAGGTGACTTTTGGATTAAACAAATCCATGTTGAATGGCCCTTTTCGAAGTGGAAAACAAAGTCAACATTGGTTGGCTCGGGGCTGGCGGTCGACCTACAGCTTCTGGCGGTCGACCGCTACTGAGAAATGCTGTAGACGGATGATCCCTGGGAAATCCGGTCGACCGCTACTGGCTGGCGGTCGAACTGCAGCTGATAGAACTGCAGACGGGAGTCTACTGGCTGGGGCAGTCGACCACCCCTGTGATGGCGATCGACCGCCAGCTGGGCAGCCCCCCAGTTCAGTCCGGGTCGGTTCGTCAGCCCTCCAGCTCAGTCGCTTGAGTCCATTAGCAGCCCGTTCATGTCTGTAACTTCATCCTTGTTGGTCTACTGAATCTTTGTCTTTGGACTCTCATCTTGTTCAGTGACCTTGGCTATTTGAATGAAGCTTGTAGTTGTTGTATAGACTTTGCATCAAGACTTGGACGTGTAGACTTTGTGTGCATGTATGAACTCTGTATAGACTTTATACCTTGATCATGCATGAGCCTGTACAGCCTTACTTCATGAGCGTACAAACTTGGTAACTTGATGCACGAACACAACAAAACGCAATGTATAGACTTTGCGTGTGAAGCAGCCGGCCAATGTATAGACTTGTGTTGCAGCCATCAACCAACGTACAGACTTAGAGTTGTGCTAGCAGCCAACGTATAGACTTGGAGTTGTGCTAGCAGCCAACGTACAGACTTTGTCTTGTGCAACGTGCAGACTTTGAGTTGTGCATGCAGCCAACGTATAGACTTCATCTGCAGCAACGTATAGACTTTGAGTAGCAGCCATCCAACGTACAGACTTTGTTCAGCCAGCCATCAGCCAACGTACAGACTTTGAGCAGCAGCCATCCAACGTATAGACTTCATCCAACGTATAGACTTTGTTGGATGTATAGACTTGCTGAAGCCGAGTGTACAAACTTTGTTGGATGTATAGACTTGATGAATCCGAGTGTACATACCTTGTTGAATGTATAGACTTGATGAATCTGAGTGTACAGACTCTGTTAGATGTATAGACTTGCTGAAGCCGAGTGTATGGACTTGCTGATGTATAGACTTGCTGAACCCAAGTGTATGGACTTTGTTGGATGTATAGACTTACTGAATGTATGTATAGACTTGCTGAACCATGTCTCTTGATCTTGATCATCTGCACTGGAGGTATAATGACCTGAAATGTATGAATATTAACATTATCAAGTGCAGGTATAGCTCATTAATGACTACAGAGGCAGACATCATCAAAACCATAAAAGTAATCATGTTGCACACATGTTCAATAGTTGTCTCTTCGTGAGAGGTTATATATGTCCAGCCACGTTGACCTCCGGCAACGATGGGGATTGACCCCAGTCTTGTCCCCGTGCAGGGGGATGCCTGCGTGCCTGGGCTAGGTGTTGACAGCTACACAAGACCCCAGCTAGTTGGATGTGATCTTGCTGCCCTCCAAGGGCCACCTGCAGTGACCGTCGTGCTTGTCGCCGGTTGGTGCTGGACTGAAGGTTACAACGCTGCACCGGGTACGGAGGAGTTGGCAGGGTGTGCCGCTAAGATGGGTTTGATGGTGTGCCGCTGGAGGGCACTATGAGTGTGCCGCTGGAGTGGGCTCGCATGTGTGCCGTTGAAGGGCACAAGGAACATGCCGTTGGAGAGGCGCAGGAGTGTGCCGTTGGAGGAGGGCATGAAGGGGGTGTGTCGTTGGAGAGGCACCAGGGTGTGCCGTTGAAAGGCCTTTGAGGGGTGTGCGGCTGGAGGCACTCCAAAGTGTGCCGCTGGGGGGCCTTTGAGAGTGTGCTGCTGGAGGAGGGCATGAAGGGGGTGTGCCGTTGGAGAGGCACCACGGTGTGCCATTGGAGGGGCACGAGGGTGTCCCGTTGAAAGGCCTTTAAGGGGTGTGCTGTTGGAGGCACTCCAAACTGTGCCGCTGGGGGGACTTTGAGAGTGTGCCGCTGGAGGAGGGCACGAAGGGGTTGTGCCACTAGAGAGGCACCAGAGTGTGCCGTTGAAGGGGCACTAGGGTGTGGCGTTGAAAGGCCTTTGAGGGGTGTGCCGCTAGAGGCACTCCAAAGTGTGCCGTTGGGGGGCCTTTGAGCTTTACTTCAGGAACTAAAAGCTGTGAATTTCTTTGGGACATTCTTCACTGTCAGGGACCCGAGGGTGGGCCCATAGCAGCGTATAAATTCAGGAGGGTATCTTGTGTCTTCTTTGTCACTTAATGCACCCATGCAAATGTGAGGGCTTGCCGGACGGTATTATTCTCCGGAGCCCTGGATGGCCAGTTTTCCCGAGTCTTCTCTTTTTAGCTGTGACGCCAATGCTGGACCTAAGTAGGACGTATGGACGTACAATTTTATATGTCCACAGCCGCCCACGAGCCGGGGCTCGGAAGGGCTAAAAAGGAGTGTGGAGATACAAAGAAATAGGAAATAAAGTAGGACAATTCAATAATTAACAGAAATAAGTAAACTAACTACAACAGAGTCCAGTCCAACAGAAAGTACAGTCTAGGGCAGAAGAATGTACCCAACACCGAGTAAACACTCAGCCCGGCGAGCTAGCAACTAAGAACCTCCACACAGCACCCTCGAACCTCGAGGAAGAATCGCCACACCTGAAAAGTAGGGGTGAGCCTCCTGTCACTGGCTCAATAGGGGTCCCGCAGAACTCCAATCGTAAACAACGGGAGAACGGAAAGCAGCAACAACAAGAACAACAGTAACAGCAGGAACAGTAAACACGGTGGCCGGTAAAAACTCGACCCTATAGCTACTCCTACTGTACCAAAAAACACGCCCCGATCTCACCATCGGGGGACCACCGAACTAACGGGGAAAGTCTTTGGCTACGCTACCAGAAGAAACATCACGACAACGCCGTCGTGAACATAACACCGTCTAGGGAGAACCCTCGGTGATGCTCACCAGAACCCTAGACCTCTACCTCGAGAACACACCCAGAAACTACACGCAAAATCACGTCTCGCAGACGGGAAACGGAATCTCAAGTCACGAGAATCTCACGTCACGCGACGGGAGTACCAGCTTACTAGAAGCAAGGTCGGATGCGTCCACTGACGTCTGAGTCCGTGCCTCAGGTGTCTCCCTTCGGCCCAACAGGAACTGAGACACCGTACAGTAACCACAGAACAAGGACTAGCTGGGGTCACGCTCGTCCGTGCGGGTCCGACTGCCCCCAACTACGTGTGCACACACAGACCATCCGCTCTAAGTCGAGTTCTCTAGCTAGTTTCCCCCCCCCCCAGCCGGACTCAGGCTGCAAAGGCTAGGGGCCCTACGGTAACCAGCCTAAAAACCGTCTCTCTCGGGAAAGCTCTCCACCACTCCCGGGTGGGTCCACACTCGCGTGCGCAGGAAAGCCACAGCTAGTGAGGGGTCACTAAACGTGAACACGGAAAGTCACTCACGCACCCATTGCGAGTAACACGGAGTAACAGGCGGCACGATGCCACCAGACTCTAGACAGTCCACTAGACCTACTAAATCCAACGGTCCTTGAGTCATAAGACTCGGGGTCAAGACCGTTGCACCGAACGGTGCTACGTCGTCAATCTGCCCTAACCCTAGGGTCAGAAATCTCGGCACGATGACTCACGAGGCAGTTAACAACTGCTAAGACCATTCCCTCGAAAAAGGGAACTAAGAAACCCTCCATCCCCAGGCTGGGTAATTGGACTCATAGTCCGTAGGACATACACACACGGCCTACGCAGAAAACACAGAAGCACGATTCCCAATGTAGCTCACAAGCCACCAAGCCAATTCCCCCTCCCAAAAAAAGTGGGAAACCTTTTGCCCCAGGCTGGGTCACTGGACACGCAGTCCAAGGCCATACACTCGGCCCACTCGGGAACCATCTTCTGGAGAAACTCACAACATGCGGAGAAATCCCACCACACTCGCACCGATTAACGGTGACTCGATCCAGCGTACCACAAAGCCCGGAACACACACATAGGGTCGCCCGGACCCTCTAAATCTACTGGCACACTAATCTAGGTAACATGGTACCTCCAGACACCCCAGAAAACACGGTAACAGAACCCATAGGATGTCTGAGACACTCCCGAGGCCAATGGTCGACCACTGGGTCGCAACCGGGTCGACCGGAGACCAATACGACGCGACCAGATCGCAACTAGCACAGGAAACAGGGTGGCGGTCATCCCCAGACCGTCACAAGGAAAGGCGGTCCTCCTTGGACCGTCCCAAGAAGAGGCAGTCAACCCTGGGCCGCCAGGACAACAGATACGGTTTTACAAGGGCCGTAACCTTCACAGAGAAATGGTCTCCTGCCAGACCGCAAGAAGAATCGGTAGTCCAACGCAAGATCGTCTGACGGTAGAAGCGGCCACCACAGGACCGCCACATCACGGGCTATGAAAAGGGGAAAACGATCACCTCCTGGCCGTTTCATTGTAAAAATGGTCACTCTGGGACCGCAACCGGAACGAGGTGGTTACCCCATGACCGCTTAAACGGAAAGAATCTTACAACGGTCAAAACTCGCCCTCGGGGGTCACGCCGGCCCCACGAGTAAAATGGTCAGTCGCTCATCCACCGTTGGTGGTAGCGGCCAGTCGCACGACCGCATACCCTGCTGACACTCTTGGTCGGCTAGCGATCACTAGGTGGGCCGTTTCACCTAGAAACGGTTCCTGGTAGGACCGTTTTTATTTCAGAAAATCAAGAACGACGAACATGGTGGAAATCGTCATTCCACTCCCCATTCACCTCCAGGTGAAGGGGAAAGGGGGAAACTAGTCCCCAACCTCTCTACCATCAGGAGGACCAATTTAAACCCCAAAAACGCGGTTAAAATGCTAGATCTGGCTCACTCCCCAAAAACATGCATTTTCCCCAAAATGCTCAAATAAGCCCGCTCGATTCACCACGGCCTACAAAAATCACGGGAATGGAAGTACACGAGCTGGGGATCCATCTCCTTACCTCCACCGAATATTTGACGCATCGTGGACGCCGATCTGCCAAGAAAACTCCGTTGGAACTCCTTCGGGACATGAACTCACGGCCGAGCTTCCACGCACCTCCACTACCTCCATCCTTGCCCATCCTCGCCCGTGCCTCGCCCGCGTCATCCCCGCCTCGCCTGCGCCCCGCTCCGTCGGCCGCTGGAGAAGAGAGGGTGAGAGGAGAGAGCGTAAGAGAGGTGAGAGGGAGAGAAAAGGGTGAGGGGGGTTTATATAGGAAAATCCAAAAATTTCAAAAAATACAAAAAATAGGGAAAAATACTCTCCGCGATTCTCGAAAAATGCACAACGCAGTGGTAACGTCCCGAAGTCAGAAAACGTAACGGTTCACCCTACATGGGGTTCCGAAGGTCTGACAGATAAAAACACGCGTAAACCGCTAAACTCAATCCGGGACCTACAAAAGTAATCCTAAACCCACAGATATTGATCCGATAAATATCCAAAAAATCTGGGGCGTTACAGCCCTCCCCCCTTAAGGAAATTTCATCCTCAAAATTCAGGACTAGCACCAAGCCACAAGGGGAGAACGCCAAAGTCAACTGACAAGACTGTAAGAGCCCCAGCACAGAAACCTCGATTCTCACGAAAACACGGATCCTGAGGGGTACGGCCAGACTTTAATCACGAACAACGCCTCGCTCATGACCCAACACACGTCCATCATCAGAGCAGGCATACAACAAAACACAAGTCTGGTATCACCTCAGCCACAACGAAAACCACTCATGGCACCGCTGCCACGGTCTCGCTCACCGAGGAGGCACAGTCCTCGTTATGAGAAACAGCCACCGGTCAGCTCATGGTCGGCAGACAAACCAAACACTAGCTTCTCTGCCAGCTGACCACCACAAATCCGTTGGCTCTACGCCAAGGACCATCTCACACCTGGCAAGCCGAATGCCAACAACAGCATGGGGCCAACTCTGCCAGAACTCAAACTTCGACAATTCCTAGATCCAATCCAGGAAAAGGCACATCACGGATAACGGCCACTAAAGGACTCGCTGGCACGCAGCTCTCGCCATTCTCGAGCTACAACAACCAGCATATTCTGTCTGTGAAAGACCAATCACAGGTCACCAGACATTCGTCAACGAGAAACCCTTGACTCGCACAACTTCTTCCTTCTTTCCTAGTCCTCCACCAAATCTGAAGGGCACATTCTAAATCTCAATAGACCATCCGTTGACTCACTCACAGACCATTACCACATCCAGACCTATCATCATGCCAACTCTACCCTCTCAGGGGAGGACGGTGAAACCACATGACAAAGTCGCTCCTCGGTCCTCACGTCACTCGACTCAGACTTACAGGGGAATCCTTCCATGCTGGTCATAGACCAAGGACCACCATTCCGACGCCAACGTCCCCTCAGAGACCTCCATACCCGGCATTGCCCACCGTCCTATCTCATCAAATCCTATCTCATCTCATTTACTCCAAATGGACGCATGCCGATCCCGTTTCCGCTCTTATCCCAGAGCCACGGGTCACAACCTGAACAATTCACGACACACGACTCCAAAGCACTCAAGTGCCACTTGCTATCACAGCAACCTAGTCGACAGCGCCACGACCAATGCACACGGGTCCCCAGACAATACACATCTTACCACGGTCGACCACTCGGTCAACCTAAGTGGCTGCTCACAGCTACCAACTGAGACCCATAATCTCTCAGAGATCACTTCTCCAGAACACGATCTCATCCAAGGACACAACTCCCATCACACGAATATGGTACTCATGCGGCGCACTTGCCAGTACATTTCCCTAACTCTCCATCTAGCCAGTGCCACAACCACAATGTCTCAAGCAATGGCACGACAACAACACGTCTCACGCAACCAGAGACAATCTCATACCGAGGAACCAATCCTCCGATGCCCTACACATCCACAACAATCCGCCCGTAGCAACCAACGCTACGATCTCGAACCTGTGGATTATGACCCACTAGGCTTCCGCTGCACACTCTGATCTACACCCACAGCCAACACAGATGACTCGGGATCCGCCATCCTGACGATCCTCTGCAACTTCGCAGGCTCCGATCCTCAACACATCGGGAATCACAACACCAGCCGCAAACTCCTCACGAACACCGCCCAACCGGCACTCATCCTTCCGGAACAGTGCCAACGCTCCCTTACACATCAGGGAACGGGCAACGCTTCTCACAGGCAACCACCTTGCCAAAACACAGGACTCGTCTCGCACGGACTTCATGGCACACAGAGGCCAATCAATCCGAACACATGATGCAAGATGACGAACCTTAGCCAAACGTAATTCTCTCCGACCAAAGGAGAAAGCAACACACCTTCGACCAACGGAAAATCTCCATGCTCGACCTGACCTTGAACTTTGCACACGCTGGGAACAGCACCTCCCAGCATCAAAAAACCCATCACTTCCGTCAGGTCAGCTCCTTCGACAACACTCGCCAAGTGTTCTGTAAAACCACGATCACAGCATCCCTCGATGCACCACCGTCGTAATTCCTCGAACTGCAACATGCCACGCCAAGAGCCGCAACACGAGCCATAATCGACAACCGTCAACGCTCATCCTCGAGTCCCAAAACTCACCGCGGAACCTTCACATCTCAACCCAGATCCAGGGCGAACACAATCCATTCACACGCAAGAGTGCAGGAGCAAGAACTTACTGGGACAACTTCGCCCAATCTTGCCTCGAAATCCATAAAAATAATCAGGACCGACACGTCATTTTTGACGCCACAGAGCACGACGAGGACATCAGGCTCGAAAATCAGTAACTCACCGAGAAGGTCCTCTGCTCACCTGAGCGCACATCTCGATCAGAACACCCGCTCTGCCACCTCAAACCACAACCTCGACACCTCAGAGCTGGATAAATCTCAAGCTGGAGTGGCCAAACTCTATAACAGCTCCCTCAGAGCACGCCCACAGCCACTCAACCATGAACAATCCTCGCCAGTCACCTGACCTCGCTGCAAATACCTCGAACGCAGCGCTGTGAACTCACGCATGCCGGTAACCTCTGCCCGACACAGCACAACTGGGGCCACAACCCATGAGGAAGAAATCTCTCTATAACCTCCCTTGGGCCCCATACTAGCACTCCGTCGAAACAGCAACCACCTTCACAGCGCCAACGCCGCGCCCTCAAGCTCTTACGCGAGAAACGAAGCGGAAAACATACACAAAACTCTATGCCAGCTGTCGACTGTACTGGACCTTACGGACTCTGATCACTACAATATCTCGAATTTCCATCTATGTCCACAACCACGCTCTGATATCAACTGTAACGACCCAAGATCCGGATACCGGGAAAGGAACCCGATACCTTTCGAATCCTGGCCCGCCGCCCACGAGCCGGGACTTGGAAGGGCTAAAAAGGAGTGTGGAGATACAAAGAAATAGGAAATAAAGCAGGATAATTCAATAATTAACAGAAATAAGTAAACTAACTACAATAGAGTCCAGTCCAAATGAAAGTACAGTCTAGGGCATAAGAACGTACCCAACAACGAGTAAACACTCGGCCCGGCGAGCTGGCAACTAAGAACCTCCGCACAGCACGCTCAAACCTCGAGGAAAAATCACCGCACCTAAAAAGCAGGGGTGAGCCTCCTGTCACTAGCTCAGTAGGGGTCCCACGGAATCCCAACCGTAAACAACGGGGGCACGGAAAGCAGCAACAACAAGAACAACAGTAATAACAAGAACAGTAAACACTGTGGCCAGTAAAAACTCGGCACTATAGCTACTCCTACTGTACCGAAAAACACGCCCCGATCTCACCATCAGGGGACCACCAAACTAACGGGGAAAGCCTCTGGCTACACTTCCAGAAGAAACATCACGACAACGCCGTCGTGAACCTAACACTGTTTAGGGAGAACCCTCAACCGGAACCCTAGACCTCTACCTCAGGAATACACCCGAAATTTGCACGTAAAACCACGTCTAGCAGACGGGAAACGGAACCTCAAGTCACGAGAATCTCACGTCACGCGACGGGAGTACCAGCTCACTAGAAGCAAGGCCGGATGCATCCACTGACATCTGAGTCCACGCCTCAGGTGTCTCCCTCCAGCCCAGCGGCAACTGAGACACCGTACAGTAACCACAGAACAAGGACTAGCTGGGGTCGCGCTCGTCAGCGCAGGTCCGACTGCCCCTAACCACGTGTGCACACACAGACCATCCGCTCTAAGTCGGGTCCTCTAGCTGGATTTCCCCCCCAGCCGGACTCAAGCTGCAAAGGCGAGGGGCCCTACTGTGACGACCCAGATACAGGATATACCCGATAGGACTACCGAGTAGACCCGATAGCACTTGGAACCCGTGAAGCCTCCCAAGAGCTGTAAAGCTCCGAAGGGAAAAAGGATTGTCGTGTAGTACATTGAAGCCACAGAGATATAACAGTAAGCAATTAAATTTTATTAGATCGGTTTGCTAAAGTAGTAGAAATAAAATTACTTTTTAATTAACAGTTTAACTTTAACAATTATACCACAGTCCAGTCCAAAGGAAAGACAAGCAGTACAGTCAACAGAAAAGAAGGACGTACACTGAGGTCGGGGGAAACCTGACACTGGTACCGCTGGCAACTACGGACACGCCACACCAGGAACCGCGGAAGCAGAAGACGCCACCCACCTGAAAAGCAGGGTGAGTCTCGTGTCACTGGCCCAATAGGGGTCACGCGGATCCCCACTGAAAAATAACGCAGGAACACGCTAAAACAGTAGGAGTAGTAAAGCAGGAAAACTAAACTACAAAACTGTAAATGAAAATCGGAACGGAAGGAGTAGGAACAACTAAAGGAAAAGGGAAAAGCCGTACCGAACAAGCGCGACTGCCGAACTAGCCTCGACTCCCTGAACTACAAGATAGGCAAGAAACCTAGAAGAACCTAGACAGACACAGACGCCCTAAAGCATACACTACTCGATTGCCGTGCACGCTCTTCTAGACACGACCACACACACACACACGACTAGAACATCGTGCACACGACACAACACTGACCTCGGGCAAGACCATGAGAGGGCTAACCCGGAAAGGTCACGACGCGCGAGAAACACGAGAGTCACGTGTCACGTGACGGAAGCACCTCCTCACTAGAAGAACAGCCAGCTGCGTCCACTAACGTCTTATGCTGCGCCTCAAGTGTCTCGCCTACGCTGCCGCCTGAAGCACGATAGAGACTAAGACACGCTCAGAACCAAAACAGGAACTACAGTCACGAGTGACGAGACAGGGTAACGCCCGTCGGCGTTAGTCCAACGCCCCAGACCAGTGTGCACACACCGACTCTTGCTGGAGAGCCAGGCCTCTAGCTAGTTTTCCCCACCCAGTAGGACGCTACTGTACAGCGGGGGCCCACAGAAACTAGCTTACAAACCGTATATCGGGAACTGCCCTTACCACCACTCCCAGGTGGGCGACACGAAGTCGTCGGGCTACGACTAGTGGAGGCTCACTAGACGCAGACTCCAAAACACGAGTGCTAGAGTACAGACAGGCAAGGAAGCACTGTCATACGTACTACAAAGCACCAAGGCAGCACAGACAACTGTCGACAGATTCAGGACAGGGCAACTAGACCTACAGACACAACGATTGTAACGACCCGAGAATCCGATTACCGGGAAAGCCCGATAACCCGAGACTCGTGCCGCCACCCACGAGCCCGAAGACTCGGAAGGGTTAAAAGGATGGTGTGGGAACTACACAAGCATCACAGATAATTGCAGAAATTAAACAGATATAATATTACGCAGGAAATAAATTAACATTTTACATGGTCCACAATATAAAATAACAATAACAGCAGTCCACAACTAGTACAGTGACAAGAAAGGAAAGTACAGCTACACGGGGCATCCCCCGGCTCTGACCTCTGGCACTACCTCTGGGCACCCGCACCACGCTGCGCTCCTGACGCGCTCCCCGAAGGTGGCGTCTCACCTGAAACACGGTGAAAATACGCAGGGAATGAGTCTCGGAACAAGACTCAGTAGGGATCACTCGAACCCTACCTCGTAAAACGAGAAACCACTACTCTAGCAGTAGGAAAGTACCTCGGAAAGGAAAGCCCTGTACTCTACAGAACCAAGCCCTACGGCACGCAAACCGACACACGTGCCACGGTACGAGAAGACCGAAACTCAACGGTCGAACCGCCAAACCTGAAGGTCGAAAACACACGACTGACAGTCTGTCACTCCGTACTCGACACGATTATCACCCACTAGAAGCACAGCCGGTCGCGTCCCCTGACGTCTTACACCGCACCGCAGGTGAACCGCCTAACGTGGTAGGTCCTACCCGAGGCGCAAACACCGAACAAGTAACCACAAACAAGTGACTAGCTGGGGTCACGCCCGTCGACGTGGGTCCAACCGCCCCCAACCACGTGTGCACACACAGACCACGCGTCCCAGGTCTGGCCCTCTGACCGGTTTTCCCCTCAGCCGGACTCTGGCTACAAGACGTGGGGCCCAACGGTAACCGGTCCACAAACCGTCTCGAAAGGTCGGCCCGTACACCACTCCCTGGTGCGACTAGCACACGCGTACTAGTAGGCTACGACTAGTGGAGGGTCACTGAAGGAGTAGACTCTCAAACCAACGAAAAATGACGTCCGAGTCCGACAACGAGTGGGAATCACCCCACGCACTAGCTCCGTCAACCGGGGCCACGGTCGGAGAAAAATGGACGCACCGCCCACGGCCAAACTCATGACCAAGGCAAACGGAACCTCCGGATACCAAAGACACGGTCACAGAACTCCACGGGGTGCCCGGGACGAACACACGGCCCAAGGGGAACACCCAACAACAGCCAGATCGCGCTAGGGACACCTAGCGCGACAGGGAAGAACGCGCTAGGGCCCCCTAGCGCGACAAGGGACATCGCGCTAGGGCCTCCTAGCGCGACAAGGCATGTCGCGCTAGGGACGGCTAGCGCGACACGACAGATCACACTAGGGATGCCTAGCGCGACAAGGATGATCGTGCTAGGACCCCATAGCGCGACAGGAACCGCCTCCTGTTCATCTTCTCCGATGAACGCGCTCGGTCGGGGCAGCGCGACCTCCAAGAACGCGCTACTGGAGTATAGCACGTTCTCAGTCCGCGGCCGAAAACGGTAGAAACGCCCAAAAATTCTAACCACGCCCCCATACCTCCATAGGAGAGGGGGAAAACAAGGGGGAAGACCCCTGGGGACCCCTAGCATGATCCTAGGCCATCAAAACACGAATCCATGCATCAAATCCATAGATCGGGCGAGCTCTCCCCAAATCATGGAAAAACCCAAAAACGCTCAAACGATCCCCTCTCGGCCTCCCCGCGGCCTATAAATCGCGGAAAAGATCGGCATGAGGCTAAGGAACGTCACCCTACCTCAATGGAGCGAATGCTCCGCCGAATCAACCACGGATCGCGAAGAACGCTTTAAACTTCACGAACTCCCCACGCTTCCCACGCACGCCGCACGCCCACGAGCTCGCCTTGCCGCCGCCCACACGTCCGCGCCGTCGCCCCGCCGCCGTCCGTAGCCGGAGAGGGGTTCGCCGCGCCCGAATGGGAGAGAGGGAGAGGAGGGGTGCGGTCACGGTTAGGGGAAGGAAGGAGGAAGAAGAAGAAGAAAGAGAAAGGAGAAAAAAAAGAAGAAAAAGAATTAGGGCTTTATAGAAAATCTGAATTTTTGGAAAAATACCGATAAATAGAAAAATACATTTCCGGAATCCTCGGAACGCACCGATCGCAACGGTACCACTCGTGCCCGGGTGAACCGCCCGGTTCGCCTGCAGCGAGCTTCCGAAGAAAAAGCCGAAACACACACCGGGAATCGGAAAACACACACGGAAAAGCCGCGGAACGCCTCCGGGCCTCCGAAACGACTCCGGATCGCGCCGATCCGAACACGAAAGATGTCCGAAACGAAATTTCGGACACAACAGAGCCGGACGCTCCAAAAACCAGATCCGGGACCCACGAAGAAGGATCCGAAAGGTTCGGGATATTACAGCCCTCCCCCCTTAAGGAATTTCGTCCTCGAAATTGAGAACAACCAAAGGGGAAAGAAGAGGAAGACTCACTCAAACAGATACGGGAACTGCTAACGCATCTCGTCCTCACGTTCCCACGAAGCCTCACCACTAGAGTATCGCTGCCACACGGCCTTCACCAAGGGAATAACCTTGTTCCGTAGGCGCTGCTCTCGCCTATCCTCCACGCGGATCGGAAACTCTGGGAGAGAAAGATCTAGAGTCACCTCAGGTCAAACGGAAAATCCGAGCACATGAGAGTCATCGGGCATATACTTCCGCAACATCGAGACGTGGAACACGTCATGCACCGACGCCAACTCAGGAGGCAACTGCAACCGGTAAGCAACCTCACCGATGCGCTCCACAATCGCGAAAGGACCAATATAGCGGGGACTCAGCTTCCCACGCCGTCCAAAACGCATCACCCCCTTCATCGGAGAAACTCTCAAGAACACATGATCGCCCACGGCGAACTCGAGGGGCTGCCTCCTACGGTCAGCATAGCTCTTCTGCCGACTCTGGGCCGCCAACATGTTCTGACGAACCAGGTGCACAACATCCACACATTGCTGCACCAATTCCGGTCCCGTCAAAACACGCTCACCCACCTCAAACCAATCAAGTGGAGTCCGACAAGGACGCCCGTACAATGCCTCATAAGGAGCCATACCGATGCTCGAATGATAGCTGTTGTTATAGGCAAACTCCACCAACGGTAGGTGATGAATCCAACTCCCCTGCCACTCCAGGCAGCAGGATCTCAGCATGTCCTCCAAAGTCTGAATGGTCCTCTCAGACTGACCATCTGACTGTGGATGATACGCCGAGCTAAATGCCAACTCCGTGCCAAGAGCTCGCTGGAAACCCCTCCAGAATCCAGAAGTGAAGCGCGGATCCCGATCCGACACGATCGAAATGGGAATCCCATGCAACGGTACGATCCGCTCCACATAGAGACGAGCCAACTTAGACACGCTCCAGCTGACCTTGACTGGTAACAACCGCGTCACCTTCGTCAGCCGATCCACCAGCAACCAAATACTGTCCTGCCCACTCAGGGTCCTCGGTAATCCCACCACGAAATCCGTGGTCACATGGTCCCACTTCCAAGCAGGAACATCCAAGGGCTGGAGAGTACCTCCCGGTCGCTGATGCTCCGCCTTCACCTGATGACAGATCAGGCACCTGGCCACAAACTCTGCGACATCTCTCTTCATGCCAGGCCACCAGAACTGCCTCCGCAAGTTCCGATACATCTTCGTCGCACCCGGGTGCACAGTGTACCTGCTCCCATGAGCCTCGCGTAACACCGCACGACGAACCTACTCCTCTGCTGGGACGTACAGCCTGCCACGAAACCTCACAGCACCGTCCTCGCCAAGTTCCACATCAGCCATCGCCAGAATCCGGGACAACTCAGGGTCCGCATGCTGAGCCTCTGTCACCTAACGACGGATAGTAGGAGTGACAGTCAGACTCGCAAGCACCGCCAACCCTGGCTCCTGGGGAATCTTGAGCCTAAAAGATACCTCGGGCACTTGTTCCTAGAGCCTCCACTTCCTCAACATCAAGGTACTGACCGCAACCTTCCGACTCAAGGCATCGGCGATGACATTCATCCTGTCCGGCTGATAAGACAGGGTGAAGTCATAATCCTTCATGAACTCCATCAAACGCCTTTGCCTGAGGTTCAGGTCCTTCTGCGAGAACACGTACCTCAAACTCTGATGGTCAGTGAACACCTCGAACTTCTCGCCGTACAGATAGTGCCTCCAGATCTTCAGCGCGAAGATCACCGCCGCCAACTCAAGATCATGGGTAGGGTAGTTCTCCTCATGGGGCTTTAGCTGCCGAGATGCATATGCCACCACTCTACCATGCTGCATCAGAACAGCACCCAATCCGACGCCAGAAGCATCTATACACACCACGAAACCTCCCGATCCAGAAGGTAAAATCAACACCGGAGCTGAGGTGAGTAACCTCTTCAGTTCACTGAAGCTCTGCTCACACTCCTCGGACCAAACGAAAGGCACATCCTTCCGCGTGAGCCTCGTCATTGGGGTCGCAATGCAGGAAAAATCCTGGATAAACCGGCGATAATAACCCGCAAGCCCCAAGAAACTCCGGATCTCCGTCACCGACCTCGGCCTCGGCCACTGCATCACTGCCTCGACCTTGGCGGGATCCACGGAAATGCCATCACCAGAAATCACGTGCCCCAAAAAGTGCACCTCGCTGAGCCAAAACTCGCACTTGCTGAGCTTCGCATACAACTTGTGATCTCGCAACGTCTACAGCACCACACCCAAATGGTACGCGTGCTCCTCGGCAGACCGCGAATAAACAAGGATGTCATCCACAAAGATCACCACAAACTGGTCCAAATACGGATGAAACACCCTCTGCATCAAGTCCATGAAGGCTGCTGGGGCATTGGTGAGCCCAAACGGCATCACCAGAAACTCATAATGCCCGTACCTCGTACTGAATGCAGTCTTCTCCACATCGGACTCGCGAATTCTCAGCTGATAGTAACCAGACCGCAAATCAATCCGCGAGAACACTCGCGCAGACTGAAGCTGATCGAACAAGTCATCAATCCGCGGCAACGGATACTTGTTCTTAATGGTCACATCATTCAGCTGCCGATAGTCAACGCACAGCCGCAGACTACCGTCCTTCTTCACAAACAACACGGGCGCACCCCAAGGGGAAAAGCTAGGACGAACATACCCCTTGGCCAGCAGTTCCTGCAACTGCGCCCTCAACTCCCTCAACTCAGCGGGGGCCATCCGGTAGGGAGCCTTCGCCAAAGGTCCCGTACCAGGCACAACCTCGATCACGAAATCGATCTCCCGCTGGGGAGGTAATCCAGACAACTCCTCGGGAAAAATGTCGGGAAACTCGCACACCACCGCAATGTCCTCGACATCCGGCTCCATCCGGTCAGACACAACCACTGACGCGAGAAAACCCTGACAACCGGAATCAAGCAATCGACGGGCTCGAATTGCAGAGATAAGGAATCGAGAAGAGGCGGAACGGATACCTTGGAAATAGAAGGTCCTCTTGCTCGGATGCTGGAAGTAGACCCTCTTCATTCCACAATCCACCACCGCTCCATGAGTCTCGAGCCAATCCATGCCTAGAATCACATCGTAATCCCGAAGCTGCAACGCATACAACCTGCCTGGCATACTCCGCCCATCGATCCACACCGGAACCTGGTCGAAGCAATACGGAGTGACCATAAAGTCACCCGAAGGCAACTCCACTGCCAAATCACAGGACAACTGGGTCACCAGCTCCTCGACGCTCGACGCGAAATCCTCCGAAATAAACGAATGAGACGCGCCAGAATCGAACAAAACCCGAGCCGCACAACCCAAAATCTGAACGGTACCTTCCACGAGCTGTGACGCCACTGCCTCTGCCCTGGTCATGTGCGTGATCTGGCCCCGAGCCCTCTGCCTGCCTCCCACGCTAGCTGACCTGGGTAGCGGCGGATACTGTCCCTGCTGTTGCTGCTGCTGCCTCTGCTGCTGGGGAACCTGCTGCTGCTGAGGAAACTGCTGCTGCGGTGGTCTCTGAGGACAGTCACGCGCCATGTGCCCTGGCTGGTCACACCGAAAATAGATGATCGGCGCCGTGCACTGCCTGCCTGGGTGGGTACCACCACATCGTGGACAAGGTCCTCGCGATCCACCCACTGATCCCTGACGCTGCAAAGGAATCGGCTGCTGCACACTGCCCGATGAAGCCTGCCCTTGATCCCTGGACTTCTTCTTGCCGAACCCTCTCTTGAAGAACTTCTTGACCTTCGAGTCGAAGGACGCAGATCCTGTCACCGAAGCTGCTGATGCCGGCACTCCTGAACCACCCGACGCATGCTGGAAGAAACCCTGCTGCTGGGTAGCCGACTGCTGGCTGCGACCTGACAAGGACTGCCCCTGGCTGATCGGTCCTCGAGTCCTCTGCATATCCATCTCCAAAGAAATCACAACACGAGATGCTGTCTCCAGATCAGTGGCCCCATTCGCGATCAAATGGTGCCTCAGCTCCAGCCTCAAGCCCTGCACAAACTGCGCGGTCCTCACCCTCTCATGCTCCATGATGTGAGGTGCATACCGACCCAGCTCGACAAATCGGGCCCTGTACTGCAACACGGACATGTCACCCTGCACCAGCTCCAGAAACTCCCGCATCCGCTGCGTGGCAGCAATATCTGGACAGTACGTACGCTCGAAAGCACCGACAAAGTCATCCCACTCGATCTGCTCAAGTGGACGAAGCTGAAAGGACGTCTTCCACTCGGAAGACCACCACCTCCGAGCCGTACCCTGCAACTAGTTGTAGGCCAACACCACTCTGTCCTCGGCAGCACTCTTCGCAGAACTGAACACCCGCTCCATCTCATCGAGCCAATCACGAGCCGCATCAGGGTCTGCCTGGCCGCTAAAGTAAGGTGGATGGAAGTGCATGAAGTCCCTCACCGCTCGGCCTGGCCCACCCCTGACAAACGAGCCCTCAGCAGCCTCTCCGCCAAACTGCTGAGACATGAGATGGTACATGCCACGGAAGAAATCCTCGGCCCCCGGAGCTCTCGCAGCATCCGCGGCCTCGGTAGCTCCCGGAACTCTGCTATGCTCCTCCTGGTCCCTCTGGACCCCCTGCTGGATCTCCTGACCTCCAGCCGACTGCCCCTGCTGAGAGCGAGAGCTCCTCCTCGGCGCCATCCTCGCTCCTGAAGCACAAGACAGAAAACACGGAAACGGCAAGGTCAAAATAAACACACTGTGCCCAATGCCAGCGTCACCTGTACATCATCGCTGTGGACTAGTGGACCACTACAATTACCTATGATTCTCATGTAATTCCACAACTGCGCTCTGATACCAGCTGTAACGACCCGAGAATCCGATTACCGGGAAAGCCCGATAACCCGAGACTCGTGCTGCCACCCACGAGCCCGAAGACTCGGAAGGGTTAAAAGGATGGTGTGGGAACTACACAAGCATCACAGATAATTGCAAAAATTAAACAGATATAATATTACGCAGGAAATAAATTAACATTTTACATGGTCCACAATATAAAATAACAATAACAGTAGTCCACAACTAGTACAGTGACAAGGAAAGTACAGCTACACGGGGCATCCCCCGGCTCTGACCTCTGGCACTACCTCTGGGCACCCGCACCACGCTGCGCTCCTGACGCGCTCCCCGAAGGTGGCGTCTCACCTGAAACACGGTGAAAACACGCAGGGAATGAGTCTCGGAACAAGACTCAGTAGGGATCACTCGAACCCTACCTCGTAAAACGAGAAACCACTACTCTAGCAGTAGGAAAGTACCTCGGAAAGGAAAGCCCTGTACTCTACAGAACCAAGCCCTACGGCATGCAAACCGACACACGTGCCATGGTACGAGAAGACCGAAACTCAACGGTCGAACCGCCAAACCCGAAGGTCGAAAACACACGACTGACAGTCTGTCACTCCGTACTCGACAGGAGTACCACCCACTAGAAGCACAGCCGGTCGCATCCCCTGACGTCTTACACCGCACCGTAGGTGAACCGCCTGACGTGGTAGGTCCTACCCGAGGCGCAAACACCGAACAAGTAACCACAAACAAGTGACTAGCTGGGGTCACGCCCGTCGACGTGGGTCCAACCGCCCCCAACCACGTGTGCACACACAGACCACGCGTCCCAGGTCTGGCCCTCTGACCGATTTTCCACTCAGTCGGACTCTGGCTGCAAGACGTGGGGCCCAACGGTAACCGGTCCACAAACCGTCTCGAAAGGTCGGCCCGTACACCACTCCCTGGTGCGACTAGCACACGCGTACTAGTAGGCTACGACTAGTGGAGGGTCACTGAAGGAGTAGACTCTCAAACCAACGGAAAATGACGTCCGAGTCCGACAACGAGTGGGAATCACCCCACGCACTAGCTCCGTCAACCGGGGCCACGGTCGGAGAAAAATGGACGCACCGCCCACGGCCAAACTCATGACCAAGGCAAACGGAACCTCCGGATACCAAAGACACGGTCACGGAACTCCACGGGGTGCCCGGGACGCACACACGGCCCAAGGGGAACACCCAACAACAGCCAGATCGCGCTAGGGACACCTAGCGCGACAGGGAAGAACGCGCTAGGGCCCCCTAGCGCGACAAGGGACATCGCGCTAGGGCCTCCTAGCGCGACAAGGCATGTCGCGCTAGGGACGGCTAGCGCGACACGACAGATCGCGCTAGGGATGCCTAGCGCGACAAGGCTGATCGCGCTAGGACCCCATAGCGCGACAGGAACCGCCTCCTGTTCATCTTCTCCGATGAACGCGCTCGGTCGGGGCAGCGCGACCTCCAAGAACGCGCTACTGGAGTATAGCGCGTTCTCAGTCCGCAGCCGAAAATGGTAGAAACGCCCAAAAATTCTAACCACGCCCCCATTCCTCCATAGGAGAGGGGGAAGACCCCTGGGGACCCCTAGCATGATCCTAGGCCATCAAAACACGAATCCATGCATCAAATCCATAGATCGGGCGAGCTCTCCCCAAATCATGGAAAAACCCAAAAACGCTCAAACGATCCCCTCTCGGCCTCCCCGCGGCCTATAAATCGCGGAAAAGATCGGCATGAGGCTAAGGAACGTCACCCTACCTCAATGGAGCGAATGCTCCGCCGAATCAACCACGGATCGCGAAGAACGCTTTAAACTTCACGAACTCCCCACGCTTCCCACGCACGCTGCACGCCCACGAGCTCGCCTCGCCGCCGCCCACACGTCCGCGCCGTCGCCCCGCCGCCGTCCGTAGCCAGAGAGGGGTTCGCCGTGCCCGAATGGGAGAGAGGGAGAGGAGGGGTGCGGTCACGGTTAGGGGAAGGAAGGAGGAAGAAGAAGAAGAAAGAGAAAGGAGAAAAGAAAAAGGAAAAGAATTAGGGCTTTATAGAAAATCCGAATTTTCGGAAAAATACCGAAAAATAGAAAAATACATTTCCGGAATCCTCGGAACGCACCGATCGCAACGGTACCACTCGTGCCCGGGTGAACCGCCCGGTTCGCCTGCAGCGAGCTTCCGAAGAAAAAGCCGAAACACACACCGGAATCGGAAAACACACGCGGAAAAGCCGCGGAACGCCTCCCGGCCTCCGAAACGACTCCGGATCGCGCCGATCCGAACACGAAAGATGTCCGAAACGAAATTTCGGACACAACAGAGCCAGACGCTCCGAAAACCAGATCCAGGACCCACGAAGAAGGATCCGAAAGGTCCGGGATATTACAACGATCCTTGAGTCTCGCGACTCCGAGTCAAGATCGTCGTACAAAGCAGAACAAGCCGCCAATCGGTCTAATCCTAAGTCAAAGAAACGACACTATCACATAAATTGACACAAGGAGACCTGAGGGATCAACAAGAGCCTCAGCACACCTGGACACGCAAATTGAGGTAAGATGATACCTCAAGGCATCCAGAACCATGTCTCGAACGGGAGGCAACCGCCGAGACACACAAGGTTGCATGTCAACCACTGGGTCACCCCGGGTTGACCGGAACCAGACAATGATGACTCTACAGTAGGAAAGGGAATCCTACTTCAAGCAAGAAAACTCCTGGCTACCTCATAACGTGGTCATAGCCTCATAGGATATCAAAAGATATCCGCGGGAACGGCAAACCACAAGGTTAAGCCAAGACATATAGAAATCGAAATGACGAGAAACGACACTTCCCGACACCCCAGAAACATGGACACGGAACCCATAGGGTGTCCGGGACACTCACGAGGCCATAAGTCGGTCATTGGGTCTCAACCGGACCAACCAGGACTCAAAACGAACAAAAATAGTGAAATTCGGTCGACCAGACCCCTGGGGTCGGTCGACCAGATAAGGCCGGTCGACCGGCCCTGGTGGTCTGGTCGACCGGACCATTGACTGGATCGACACGGTCCCGTGGGTTTCTGTCGGTCGACCGACCCACCTGGTCCGGTCGACCGGTCACGACGGAAAACGGGCAGAACTTCGATGTTCGAGCCCGATTCCACGCCATGTTCAATTCCGATCGAAGGGGGAAACATCCACAATCACAACACCGACCTTCCACACTCTGGAAGGGATCAAAAAGATGCACAAACGAATTAAAATGGGCAATTCTATCGAATTGACCCTAAATGAGTCACCGGGTTCCCGGGCTCGTACCGGCCCCAAATGACAACCGATCGACATGAAATCAGTGAATCTGGAACGCTGGCATTCCAGGGGTTCGATTGATACCAACTGATCTAAAAACCGTCATTGTTTTCCGGCGAACCCTGCGAACACCCCTAAAGCATGATTTTACTGAAACTGAGCGAAACCCGCTCAAACTTACACCGAACAACGTGAAATTATAGGGAAAATGTAGAGGAGAAGTAGGTGATCCATCTCCCTACCTCCACCGAAGATTCCGTGCACCGTAGTGACTAAAGCGCACCGAAAACCACAACGCGAGCTCGACCGCCGGCTTTGAATCCATCGTTCGGGATCGCGCCAGAAACGGTCCGATCCTCGCCCCATCGCGCACCTTACCGCTCCCACAGCATCACCTCTGCCTGCCCGAGCCTCCTCCGTCTGTAGCCGGAGTCGGAAGGGCGAGAGAAGAGAGAAAATGGGGGAGAGAGAGGTCACAGCGGCGAATGAAAGGGAGGAGAGAGGAAAAGAAATAAATAGAAAAGAAATTATGAAATTTTTCTAATTTCTGAAAATTCGATAATTGGCCCAAAAATAGACTAATTCGGAAAAATACGTAAAAATAGTTGAAAAGATCCTCGGGAAGAGTACATCGCAACTGTGGCGTCCATGAGTCGATGAATTGAGAAATAAACTCACCGCAGGGTTCCGTAGCTTGTACGAGAGAAAAACCCACACGGATCGTAAAACTCAACTCAGGACCCATAAAAACGATCTGAAACTCTCCAAAAAGGATCCGAAAGACCTAATAAGAATCCGATGAGAATCCAGGGCATTACATCCTCCCCTCCTTTAAGAAATTTCATCCTCAAAATTTAAGGAACTAACAAACGAGAAGCAGGGAAGAACAACCCCAAGACACAACTTGAAATGACACGAATCTCGAGAGAACATAGTTCAGAGGGACACCATCAGACTATAATCACGAGTACACGCTCTGGATCAAGCATGACACAAGTGAACATAAGTCTGACACCTCTGAAACAGGGCAACGTTGCTTACGTCTCACAGGGAAAGAGACACGACCAATGCCACGATAATAGATATCAGAAAAATAAAATGACATGAATCGTGAACCTAATGCCAGGGAATTAACCCAGCATTCAGCTGGCAGACTGTACTGGACTTTCAGGACTCTGGAAACTGTATATCTCGGATTCCCATGTACTTCACACAACAATGCTCTGATACCACCAGTGACGACCCAGATCTCGGATACCGGATATACCCGATAGGACTACCGAGTAGACCCGATACCACTTGGAACCCGTGAAGCCTCCCAAGAGCTGTAAAGCTCCGAAGGGAAAAAGGATTGTCGTGTAGTACATTGAAGCCACAGAGATATAACAGTAAGTAATTAAATTTCATTAGATCGGTTTGCTAAAGTAGTAGAAATAAAATTACTTTTTAATTAACAGTTTAAATTTAACAATTATACTAGAGTCCAGTCCAAAGGAAAGACAAGCAGTACAGTCAACAGAAAAGAAGGACGTACACTGAGGTCGGGGGAAACCCGACACAGGTACCGCTGGCAGCTACGGACACGCCACACCAGGAACCGCGGAAGCAGAAGACGCCACCCACTTGAAAAGTATGGGTGAGCCTCGTGTCACTGGCCCAGTAGGGGTCACGCTGATCCCCACTGAAGAATAACACAGTAACACACTAAAACAGTAGGAGTAGTAAAGCATGAAAACTAAACTACAAAGCTGTAAAAGAAAACCGGAACGGAAGGAGTAGGAACAACTAAAGGAAAAGGGAAAAGCCGTATCGAACAAGCGCGGCTGCCGAACTAGCCTCGGCTCCCTGAACTACAAGACAGGCAAGAAACCTAGAAGGACCTAGATAGACACAAACGCCCTAAAGTATACACGACTCGATTATCGTGCACGCTCTTCTAGACACGACCACACACACACACACGACTAGAACGTCGTGCACACGACACAACACTGACCTCGGGCAAGATCACGAGAGGGCTAACCCGGAAAGGTCACGACGCACGAGAAACACGAGAGTCACGTGTCACGTGACAGAAGCACCTCCTCACTAGAAGAACAGCTAGCTGCATCCACTGACGTCTTATGCTGCGTCTCAAGTGTCTCGCCTACGCTGCCGCCTGAAGCACGACAGAGACTAAGACACGCTCAGAACCAGAAGATGAACTACAGTCGCGAGTGACTAGATAGGGTAACACCCGTCAGCGTCAATCCAGCGCCCCTGACCACGTGTGCACACACCGACTCTTGCTGGAGAGCCAGGCCTCTAGCTAGTTTTCCCCACCCAGCAGGATGCTACTGTACAGCGGGGGCCCACGGAAACTAGCTTACAAACTGTATATCGGGAACTGCCCTTACCACCACTCCCAAGTAGGCGACACGAAGTCGTCGAGCTACGACTAGTGGAGGTTCACTAGACAGAGACTCCAAAACATGAGTGCTGGAGTACAGACAGGCAAGGAAGCACTGTCATACGTACTACAAAGCACCAAGGCAGCACAGACAACTGCCGACAGATTCAGGACAGGGCAACTAGACCAACAGACACAACGATCCTTGAGTCTCACGACTCGGAGTCAAGATCGTCGTACAAAGCGGAACAAGCCGCCAATCGGTCTAATCCTAAGTCAAAGAAACGACACTATCACGTAAAATGACACACGGAGACATGAGGGATCAACAAGACCCTCAGCACACCTGGACACGCAAATCAAGGTAAGATGATACCTCGAGGCATCCAGAACCATGTCTCGAACTGGACAGAACCGTCGAGACACACAAGGTTACCTATCAACCACTGGGTCACCCCGGGTTGACCGGAACTAGACAATGACGACTCTACAGTAGGAAAGGGAATCCTACTTCAAGCAAGAAAACTCCTTGCTACCTCATAACGTGGTCATAGCCTCATAGGATATCAAAAGATATCTGCGGGAACGGCAAACCACAAGGTTAAGCCAAGATATATAGAAATCGAAATGATGGGAAATGACACTTCCCGACACCCCAGAAACATGGACACGGAAGCCACAGGGTGTCCGGGACCCTCACGAGGCCATAAGTCGGTCATTGGGTCTCAACCGGACCGACCAGGACTCAAAACGAACAAAAACAGTGAAATCCGATCAACCGGACCCCTGGGGTCGGTCGACCAGACAGGGCCGGTCGACCGGCCCAAGTGGTCCGGTCGACCAGACCACCGGCTGGACCGACACGGTCCTGTGGGTTTCTACCGGTCGACCGACCCACCTGGTCCGGTCGACCGGTCATGATAGAAAACGGGCAGAACTTCGACGTTCGAGTCCGATTCCATACCCCATTCGATTCCGATCGAAGGGGGAAACATCCACAATCACAATTCCGACCTTCCACACTCCGGAAGGGATCAAAAAGACGCACAAACGAATTAAAACGGGCAATTCTATCGAATTGACCCTAAATGAGTCACCGGGGTTCCCGGGCTCGTACCGACCCTAAATGACAACCGATCGACACGAAATTAGCGAATCTAGAACGCTGGCATTCCAGAGGTTCGATTGATACCAACTGATCTAAAAATCGTCGCCGTTTTTCGGCGAACCCTGCGAACACCCCTAAAGCATGATTTTATCAAAACTGAGCGAAACCCACTCAAACTTGCACCGAACAACATGAAATTACAGGAAAAATACAGAGGAGAAGTAGGTGATCCGTCTCCCTACCTCCACTGAAGATTCCGTACACCGTAGTGACTAAACCGCGCCGAAAACCACTACGCGAGCTCGACCGTCGGCTTTGAATCCACCGTTCGGGATCGCGTCAGAAACGGTCCTATCCTCGCCTCATCGCACACTCGACCGCTCCCACAGCATCACCTCTGCCTGCCCGAGCCTCCTCCGTCTGCTGTCGGAGCTGGAAGGGCGAGAGAAGAGAGAAAACGGGGGAGAGAGAGGTCACGACGGCGAATGAAAGGGAGGAGAGAGGAAAAGAAATAAATAGAAAGAATCTGGGACCGCAACCGGAATGAGGCGGTCACCCCATGGCCACTTAAACGGAAAGAATCTTACAACGGTCAAAACTCACCCTCGGGGGTCACGTCAGCCCCATGAGTAAAACGGTCAGCCGCTCGGCTACCGTTGGCGGTAGCGGCCAGTCGCGCGACCGCATACCCTGCCGACACTCCTGGTCGGCTAGCGGTCACCAGGTGAGCCCTTTCACCTAAAAACGGTTCCTGGTAGGACCATTTTTATTCCGGAAAACTGAGAACGGCGAACATGGCGAAAATCGTCATTCCACGCCCCATTCACCCCCAGGTGAAGGGGAAACAAAGAGGAAACTAGTCCCCAACCTCTCTAGCACCGAGAGGACTCATTTAAACCCCAAAAACACAGTTAAAATGCTAGATCCGGTTCACTCCCCAAAAACATGTATTGTCTCCAAAATACTCAAATAAGCCCTCTCGGCTCACCACGGCCTACCAATATCGCAGGAATGAAAGTACCCGAGCTGGGGATCCATCTCCCTACCTCCACCGAATATTTGACGCATTGTGGATGCAGATCCGCCAAGAAAACTCCATTGGAACTCCTTCGGGACACGAACTCGTGGCTGAGCTTCCACTGCCTCCATCCTTGCCCATCCTCGCCTGTGCCTCGCCCGCGTCGTCCCCGCCTCGCCTGTGCCCCGCTCCGTCGACCGCTGGAGAAGAGAGGGTGAGAGGAGAGAGCGTAAGAGAGGTGAGAGGGAGAGAGTGAGAGGGAGAGAAATGGGTGAGGGGGGTTTATATAGGAAAATCCAAAAATACCAAAAATAGGGAAAAATACTCTCCGCGATTCTCGAAAAATGCGCAATGCAATGGTAACGTCCCGAAGTCGAAAACACAACGGTTCACCCTACACGGGATTCCGAAGGTCTGACAGACAAAAACACGCGTAAACCGCTAAACTCAATCCGGGACCCACAAAAGCAATCCAAAACCCACGGATTTTGATCCGATAAATATCCGAAAAATTTGGGACATTACATGGGAGGCTTCTCCTTGGCTCCTTGGTCCAGCAGCACCTCCCCACCAATCAAAAAATCAACCTTAAACACCAGGGAGAGAGGGGGTCCTATTTATAGAGTGAAAATTCATGGGTTTAATTTTATTAAAATTATAAAATCAAGTTTTAGTGGGATTTGGAAAGGGATATTCAATGGACATGTGTCCTCCCAACCTTAGAAAGTCTTAGGGAGCCTTTCCCAAGTGGAAAAGGAGCTCAAAATGTGGAAAGAAGGGAGTTCTGCAGGATTCGGAGTTCTATAGGAATTTGTGTCCAACCCAGTGGCCGCCAATTAATTGGCGTCAGGAGAGAAGTCGCCAATTATACTCCATTTTTGGAAAGATAATAAATTACCAAAATTGGAAGGAAATTCGCGTTCAGGGGGACCGACGCGAATTATGAATTTTTACAAATTTTGGTTGGAATTAAAATCTCAGAAATAGGCAAGGCAATACGCGTCCACTCGGATGGACGCGTCTTCAAATTCACGGCAGAGCCTAATACGCTATTTCAATATTATTTTTGGAAAGTCAAAAATTACCAAAAATTGAAAAAGGAGGTCGCGTCCACCATGACAGACGCGAATTTAGAATTTTGACGAATTTTGGTAATAATTTAAAAGGCTAAAATATTGAAAGGAAATTAACGTCCAAGATGTGGACGTCAATTAGAGAATTGGCGACTTTGTGGAGAGGCGTTAATTCAAGAATAATAGGAATTTGACCAAATTGATGAAAGAAAGGAAATCGCATCTCCCTGGACGGACACCAATTTGAAAAATGGCGTCTTTCCAAAAAGGTGCTAATTCAAGAATACGCAATTTGGCACGAAAATGGTGAGGAAAAGAATACACGTCCGCTAGGGCGGGTGCGAATTAAAGAAGTAGCGCCTTTCTAAAGAGGCGTTAATTCACCATGAATGCGGATTTGGCCAAAAATAGTTAAGAAAGGAATACGCGTCCACTATCTTGGACGTGACTTTGAAAAGTAACATCGACTGCCTGGACGCAGATTTCTATAAAGGCAAGAGGTGTGTCGACTCAAAAGAATTGGCGTTAACTTGAACAGGTGTTAATTCTTTCGAAAGGAATTGGCATCCACTAGATTTGACTCTAATTCAAAACAGTCCCGAAAAATTATAAAAAAATCCAGGAAAAATCAGGAAAAATAGGAGAAAGATAGGAAAAGTTGGATAATCAAAAAAAATAAGAAAAATCACTCAAATAAATCAATTTAAGGGTCAATTTGTGGCATTGAAATTGCGATAGGAGCTGTACTCAAAATGATGTCGATTTTGACATGTCTACGGATAGTTCAATGGAAAAGGAGTTTTCCATTGGGACTTAGAGTACGTTCAGCAGGTCATAGATAAGAAGGGTTTGACAGTTTGACCATACCTTTAATTATGACCAGGGGCATTGGGTCTGAATGAAGGACTATAGCTGTGTGGTAACTGTTAACGGAAAGGTCCCAGAGTGGTTTATAGAACCAATTTATCTTCTGAGGTCATGGAGTGTTACTTGGTGCTTATCGTGACCTGAAAGCCTATCAGAGGAATAATCATGAGATGAATATTCATCATAAGATGATTAATTAATTATTTAAGTCATGAGATGATTGAATAATTAATTCATGTTCATTATTAATGTGGAAAAGTTAAGAAGGAGTTCTTCAGTTTATTGGGCCTAAAATCAAACTGACACTGGGCCTAGAGGGTCACACACATTAGAGTTATGGACGGTGGAAGTATATTCACAATATTAGACTTTTAAGGGTTTTTATGAAATATCGAGAAGTCTAAAAATAGTTACGATGGGAAAACCCTAGGCTAGGCATCCAGGGTTTTCCAATTTGGGCCACTCCTTCTCGCTTTTCTCTTGAGAGAGGGGCGCCCTCCTTCTCTATCCTCTCTCTTCTCCCTCTCGTCTCTAGTATAGAGACCATGGAGGTTCTGCAGAGGAGATCGTTCGTGAGACGCTACGATGAGGAGATTCCATCGTTCGTGCCCGTGTGGATACCGCTAGAGGCCGTGCACTTGCGCAGTTGATTACTGGGCTAAAGAACGCGGTCAGAACCATAACCTTGACCAGAATGTGTCCACAGAGGCCACCGCGATCATGGTCAGCAGGATGGGTCAAACCAGAGCGCGGTCTGGGTGAATACTGCATTCAGAGATGAACGCGGTCGGGCTGAGGGACGCGATCAAGCCAAGGGTTGGAAAGAACGCGGTCTCTAATCAAGCATGTTCTCAAACGGAACCTGAACGCGATTTGGAAGCAGGCCACGTTCAGTACAGACTCAATAGCTCGCAGATAGAACACTATTCTATCATCCAAAAAGCCGGTTGAACCGTGTCCTTCACAGTAGGACGAGGATTCTAGGGTACTAGGGTTCCTAGAAACCCGAGCCTAAACATGGTTGCCATGGACGTCGCGATCAGAAAGTGGTCTACAGGAGGGCCGTGTTCCGATAAAAGTAACTATTTTATGAAAATTTCACAGAGAGAGAAATGTAGGTTTAAATAAAATAACATTCAAGGTCACGATCTCGGATGGAACCGCGTTTATGAAAATTAATTATTTTTTGTATTAAAAATAATATAACTAGAAAATCATGTTTAAATTAAAACTTAAGATCACAGTCTATTAGGCCATCGCGTTCAGAGATGTGGTGCCTGTAAGGGCCGCGTCTACGAACAGAGGGCCGTTCTGGCGAGAAAATCCTAAAAACGGCGATATCTAGTCCATAGTCCATGAAATACATGTAATATAATTCATAAAAATTGGGGAAAACAATGTAGAATTAAACTAGACATGCATATGAATAGGTTTGATGCATTAATTTGAAGTTTACCCCGAGAGATCACCTACCTTGAGTCGGATTAGGAAGAAGAGGAAGAAGAACGAAAAATGCCCACGAACGCCTAAGAATCTCCCGATTCTTCCTCCTAGATCGATCCTCCCACACCTAGAAGCCTTCTCCCACGAACTAGGGTTGACTAGGGAGACTATGGGGTCCTATTTATAGGATTTCAAGCATCTAAGAGTCCTAATTAGGTCAAGCAAGTCTAGATAAGGAAGAACTCCGAAAATCTTGATTTCTATCTATATCTAGGGCCGCCTCCACCCTGTCTAGTTCAAATTAGGGTTAGGGTTTAGGTTAGATTCGACCTCCCCTTAGTGGATTAGGGTTTCGTTGAGGTTATTAGCCCATTAGGGTTAGGTTAAAACCAAAATAGCCCAATTGAAAACAAGGGTTTTTGAAATTCTGAATTTTAGAATTTAATTAAGCCCATTAAGTTTAATTTCATATTAAAACTATTTATAATTTCTTTTATTCATCTTCCATTACATTTTCTTTTATCTTATTCCATTATAATCATTCAAGTTTTCCTTTTTTTCAAATTTTATACTCGTTTAATTAATCCTAAAAAAATCGAGTTGCTACACCCTCCCTCACTTAAAAGAATTTGGTCCCCGAATTCACATAACATTCTTTTCCAAAATAATAGTGGGGTGCCTAACCCATTTCCAATCATCAAATTGATCATACAATTATGCTAGCGTTAATCTAAAATCTATAGAAAGGAAAAGAACTAGCTTAAGGTTAAGGGGTACCTCTAGTTACTCCATCCTCAGCAGGTTCGACTGCTCTCAAAGCTTGCAACTTCCATTGATGGCGCGCTCCATTGCGATCCTTAGTTTGATCTTCCAAAAGAGGACAGATCGATATCTTGTGATCCTTACTTCCACAACGAAGGCATGCTCCCAACTTCCTCCAGCACACATCGGATCAATGTCCAACAATGTGACAATGATAACATTTATCTTCTTCCTTCATCTTCTTCTTGTTAGAAGGTCCCTCATCGTCGTTGGGTCTTTTCTTACCATTCGCCTCCAACTTCTTCTTCTTTTCTAATCTAGCCTTTACTTTCTCCGCCATCTCTATGGCATCCTTTATTAGATGCGCTCTCCTAACCATCTCAGTATATGTTTGAATGTCCAACAGTGCCAAATGAGTTATGAATTGCAACCTCAACCCATTCATACATCTTTTTGCCTTCATCTTTTCGATCATGATCAAATGAGGCATATAACGAGACAATCTAGCAAATTGAGCCTCATACTCCGCCACAGCCATACTCTTTTTTTTTTAGAGAGGTAAATTCTCCAGCCTTCCTTTCTTGAATCCTCTCCGAAAAATATCTATCATTAAAGAACTTTATGAATTCCACCCAAGAAATCTGATCACCAGACAAGGTGGCTTCTAGGTACTCCCACCAAGCCCTAGCATCCTTCTCTAGTTGAAATGTGGCCAAGAGGACCTTATCCTGGTATGAACACTACATAACCCAAAAGATCCTTTCTAGCTCCTTCACCCAATGCTCCGCCTCGTCGGGATCGGTAGATCCACTAAACCTTGGGGGATTCAATTTCTGGAAACTCTTATGAAACTCCCCAACACCTTGATTTATGCCATCTTGAGCCATTTGCTGAAGAGCTTGAGTCAAACCTAGAATCGTCCTTTGCATCTCCCGCCATTGAGCTCGCTCGACTGCCATCACGCTAGCTATCTAGTTCCTACAAATAATTTTCAAAGATTAATTATTTACTTCATTTCAAATTCTTTAACAAATTTTAATAGTTAGCCCACGGCTCTACCCAAATCTCACCAAGTACAATAAGGGATGACAATGGTGCAAAACTCAAGACAGCCTATACTTAGGGTCAAGACCTAGGGTTTAAACAACCTAGACTCTAATACCACTCCTGTCATGTCCCCAACCGATAGCAGCGGAAATTTGCTTGAAACGTGACAGCGAACAGTCATGAATAATTTGAGCAAATCACAAGAGACACATTGAGGCCAGAAAATAGACAAAAATTATAATTTTATTAATATCAAAATGTCATTATTACACTTTATTGGCTCAAACTTACATTGAACATGAAAGAAAGAAAAAAGACTCGGAGATTACACAACTAGACTCAAGAAAAAGAAAAGACATAGGTGTCGATCCTCTAGAGCACTCATCACTCTTGCCCTTCCCCGTCTGAGTGAATATCATCATTAATACCTAAAAAATGTTAAGAAGAAACTAAGTGAGCAAAAATGCTCAGTAGGAATTACATCTATATCATCAGGCGAAATATAAGTAGGTAACATTTTCAATCATGTGCAGGACATGCTATATGATATGGTGTAAAAAAACCAAGTCATGACAGAGGCATGTAACAAGTTTAACTATGTAGAATTCAAGATATATCCCGAGGATCAATAAGGATTGCATAGCAAGTCAATATCAAGATTATCACGGAGGCAAATTGAACGAATATGTACAATTAACTGACTAGAGTTGATTATCCATCAAGCAAGTATAATAGGGATGCCTCTCGGGCCAACATGTCAAGAGCAAGTCGAGTCAAGTACACAATCAAGCGTATCACGAAATGTCTAGAGCAAGTCAAGTCAAGTATGCATCAAGTGTATCACGAAATGTCATGAACTGACACGAATTTGTCTAAGTCATATCAGGTGCAATGCCACACCGCAAGTCACTTCCATAGGCACAAGTAGTTTTGGACTTCCATTCGACCAACATTGAATATTATTTGAACCCAAAGTCCCACGTAATCACTAGACAATTCCATCAATATTGTAATCAAGTTAGAATCAAGAAGTTCTGTTCGTGAGATACCATTTGTACAAGAATTGATGTGAAAGTAGAAATGGACTCCCATGACTAGCAAGTCGGGCCAATTCATGAACATAGTAAGAGGATACCAAATGCCAAGTAACATGAGGGCAATAATCACGCTGGAAAGCGGTAAAATCGTCGGACTCAGTCTTGAAAATCTTCATAAAACATATGCGAATCGAACATGATAACTGGGTTAAAGAACGCGGTCAGACCCATAACCGCGACCAGAACGCGTCCACAGAGGGCACTGCGATCATGGTCAACGGGACGGGTCAAACCAGAACACGATCCGGGTGAATACCGCATTCAAAGATGAACGCGGTCGGGTTGAGGGCCTCGATCAACCCAAGGGTTGGAAAGAGCGCGGTCTATGATCAGGCACGTTCTCAAACAGAACCTAAACGCGGATTAAAAATAGGCCGCGTGCAGTACATACTCAATAGCTCACAGATAGAATGATGTACTATTTACGACATATCAAGTGGGTTTGTCCCCAAGGCCTCGCCTACTACTACCATGTTGGGAGGCCGGGGTTAAGATCACCTAAGATTTATTGGAATCCCATAATTTCTTTCCGACATCCGAATCAAAGGGGCCCTAAAACCGTAGGAGTACCTCCTAACTTTTGAGAGGGAGAAGAGGCCTCGAAATAAACAGATAAAAAGCATCCCATCACTCATAAAACAATTCGTTTAAAACTTCCCGAGCGGCATTCCACGTGAAAATTTGTCTTCCAAAACAACGTCGTCAAAAAAAGTTGTACCTTTCTCCCACAATATTTCCAAACGATGTTTAAGTTATAGATTTTCGTTTGTTTGCACGATTTTAGGGAATGACACGTTCCTGATCTGGGTGGAATGGCCACACAGATTCGTTAATATCCATGATATATTTTCCAATTTTGTACGAGACATGTCATTAGATATCTTACAAGAAGACTGCTTTTTTAAAACAAAAAAAAGAAGCTTTATGTGATATTAAAAAATATTTCAGAAATGGAGATCTACCAAAAAAAAAAATGAAGAACAAATCCATGTAAGTCATAAAATGATATTTTGAGAATTTGAGTTAATCTCTCCAAGATGTCGTGACTACAACTATTACTAAGCAATACCTTAACATTGAACAAATGAATTGTCAAGATTCACCGCAAGCATCTAGATGTATCTCTAGATGTATCAATTGTAATTTTACTTCCCTTTTATCATTCCACGTGCGGTAGTTTAAGTCACCTCAATCTCTTTAACAGAGAATGATCTCTTTTGATCTCTCGTCTCTCCACTACCAATGGGGATGTCAAAAGACACTCACAAACTCGATTAATGATACTTGCAAACTCAATTAATGATTTCTTTTGATCTCCCATCTCTCCACTGCCAACAAAGATGTCAAAATAACCTGCAAATTCGATTACCTGGATCACCTGACTCGTGATGAGTCGGATAATAACCAAACAAATAGATATAGATTTGAATTCAAATATTTTTAAAATATATATTTCATATCTAAATTAGATATAAATTTAATACACCCAGACTCAATACTTGATACGAATCTGTTCTTAATAACTCAATATACATGTTAAGTATATGATTTTGACGTAAACTCGATCTATTACCTGTCTCATTAAATTTGTGAATTTGACCTTCTTATTAAAATTATAAAGATATTTTTATAAAATATAAAATTTATTTTAAAAAAAATTAACCGGACATCTCTTTTCTCACTTCTGAAGTAAACTCATCTTCCCTTAGACGTGAACGCAAACTCATATTTTATAGACAGATACAGATGTCGACAGATATATCTATATCCGTGACAAATATACCTATATTCGTACCAACAAAAATATAAGATATTATCAGGATAAGATTTTTATAAATTTTTTATAGATAAAATATGACATTGACCTATCTAAATCAAACCCGATCCATTTACATTCTTTTAACTGCGAACCGAGGAGAATGATTTCTCTTGAATAACCATCCCTTCTAATGCAAATTAAGTGAATGCTTCCTCCTATTAGTCGCCCTTTATGACGTGCATCCATCCGCTGTCACCGTCACGTCTCGACTGCAGGCTTGGAACATGTTTACGCTTTATTCCTCTTCATCTTTGTCATCCTTCCACTGAATCTCTCCACTTTCTCGCTCTATCCGATTGTCCTCTCCGGAAAAGTACTGCCTTTTTCTTGCTACCCCTTCTCGCATCATCCCCACCAATAATCCCTCTGCTTTCTCACTTCCTTCGTGTCCAGTTACGGTCCATCAAATTGAAGCTTTCGATTCCTTCTTATGCTTTCTCCACATTCGTGCTCCACATCTTCTTGGGATCATTTTTATATGATCATCCTCAGTCACGCATAGACGAAGTTAAAGCTGCAGATGGAACCTACCATGCTCAAGCATGTTCACTGAATCACCACGCTTCTGATGAGTTTGTAATGAACGAGGTGGAGTGTTGCAAAGATGAGGACATCACTCGCGACTCCCTATGACTTGGCACTTCCCTCCCATCCGGGGGCAGCTAGGAGCCGTCCTTCATCCGGAGTGGATCTTATTATCTATCCCTAGGTCACTGTGTGGTTTTTCCCTTTTATTTGAGTCATTATCATGTACTTTTGTCTTTTATTTGAGTCTTAAAACCTAGGTTTTTAATTAATTGTCCTTAGTTGAGTCACATGAGTAGTTGTGCTTGTTAATGGGCCCATGCCATTGGGCTAGGCCCATGGGCGCACCCCCCCTTCCCCTTGGCTTTTGTGTTAGTGTGTGATATGTCAAGGACCTATGTGTAAAAGGGGTTTCCCTATAAATAGGGCCCTAACCCCTCCTATTGTGGTTAATGAGATATTGAACAGAAAATTGCCACTTGAGTGCCTCTCTCTCTCCCACTAGTTCTCTCCCTCTCTCTCTAGTTCTCTCTCTCTCTCTAAAATTCGTAATCCCCTCTCTCTCCTCCCTAATCACCTTTCTTTAAGACCCCTCCCCCTTCCCTATACACTCATTCAATTCCCCCTCCAACCCCTAGGTGGAAACCCCTTCCCCTAGGCACCTTTCCACCTTCCAAAGCACCCTTTCACCTTCCCAAGGCATCCCTCCCCCTTCCCCAAACAACCTTCCACCTCCCAAGGGCCCTTTCCCCTCCCCAAGAAGCCCCTTCACCTCCCTAGGTCGACCATACCACCCCCCCCTCCTCCCAAGTTCGCTCCAAGCCACCCCTTCCCTCTTCCCCTCTTGCTAAGGCCGATCCACCACCATCTTCCCCTCTTCTCCTTGCTAGTCTGCAGGTAGCAGAAGAAGGTACGACTTGCAGAAGCTTCCCCGGATTCACACGGTGACATCCAGAGGTGTATCATACCTTTCTGGAAAGGGCGTCCAGTCGTCTTCGCAGGCGAGGTGATCTCGTCCCGTTCCGAGTTTGGGGCTGTCCGGGAGAGCCAATCTCCCCCGACTGCGCAGAGCTCCATCAGCAGAGTTCCTGAAGCCTGTTCAACGCTACACCACGGCCGACGGTGCAAGATTCAAGCCACAAGCTCTTCTACAAATATCTTCCTCCACCGGCCCTCTTTCTGGATCAAGAAGCGGAACTGCGTTCGCCATCCGGAGGTCAGAGTTCTGGTCTTTCTCCCTCGACTGGTCGGGTCTGTCTCCCACAGTGGGCAGTGACCTGCCGCCACTACTCGGCATCCCCCAGTCCACCCCGACCACGGACGGCCTCCCCGTCAGTTTTGCAGCACCGAGGGATTGTCCAAGGTTCCATAAACTCTAACGGCTCGAGATTCGGCATCCGGGAGCGGCCAAGACAACTTCTGCAATCCACCGTCCGTTTCTGGTAGCCGCTGTGACCAGATTCTGCAGCCCGGTTCGTTGCTGCACCACGGCTAACCGTGGAGGAATCAGGCTGAATTCGCTTCTTCAAAATTCTTCCTCCATCCGTCCACGACCAGAAGCAAGAAACGGAACGACATTCGGCATCCAGGAGCCAGATTTCCAAATTTTCTCCCACAGTCGCGCGGGTCTGTCTCCTGCAGTCTGCAGCGACCAGGTCCTACTCAACGGCGTCCCCCTGTCCACCCCGACCTCAGAAGGTGTTGCCGTCAGTTTTGCTGTGCAGAAGCTTTGTTCGCGGATCCAGCGACTCTGACGGTTCGTGAATCGGCGTCCAGGAGCGACCGGGGTAACTTCTGCAACAAGCAGACAGAAACAAGGAGTCCCCCGTCCCAGGTTCTGCAGCTCTACTCAGATCTCCACTGCGACCACCCACGACGTCAGAATAAATCGAAATAAATCAGGAGCACTCAGGTTCTAGTTACGAGAAGATCCCCTTTGGGCTCGTCATCGGCAAAATTCCGAGCCGAGATCTACAGGGACTACACCAACCGCCTATCAGCATCCACAGCCAGCGGACCTAGTTGGAAGCGGTTGCCCATCGTGAGCTACAAAGCTTTTCTCACCCCCTCGCCTGGCCGGCTTACCGCCCCTCCCTGTGGGAGGTAGTGTTTGTTTGTAATCACTTAATTCCCACCCCCGAGATCACCCTCCTGCGCGAGGTGTAGTGCTTGTACTGTTAAGCAGGTTCGAAGCTTCATCGGCGCAGTGTGCGGGGAACCACACTTCCCCGCTCGCCCTCGTCTCCGACCGGGGTTGGTTTCCTCAAACCAACCAGGTGAGCCTACTACCCTTGCTTCCTTCACTTGTTCATTTAATATCCGCGAAGCTTATCCGCCGGTAGGAGAGTGAGTGCCCGATCCCGGCGCCACCTTTCAGTGTGGTCACCGTGGCTATAAGTGAGCGAGTGATCCCGTGCCCTCAAGGCATCCGGCCACCCTCGTTTGTGGGCGTTCAAACCTTCGGGAGGGATAATTAAAGTGGTGTTGGTCCTCTATCCAACCAGGGGCTATCTCCATCACCTCGACTCGGCATCATCGAGTCACCACGGGAATCGCGTGCGCACGGTGCGTTAGTAGCTTCAACATAGTCTCGGCGCCCTTTGAATGTGATTGCGAATTAGGTCCTAAGTTTGTATTTGCTTGCTGCATTTTCCATAGTGGTGTCACATCAGTTGGTATCAGAGCAAGTTCTAGACTTGTCTCTACTAAGTCTTGTCCTAGGGCCATAGCATTTGTCACCCAATCATCATGCATACCCCTCGCTGGTCACATGGTCCGAATGACCCCCTCCACATGGACTACATTTTGGATGAGTACCTATACTTTGATGGAAATCCTCATGCCTACCTTAGATGGGAGAATACCATGGAAAGGGAATTTGAGAGTACTTTGGTATTTGGGTCCGAGAGAGTCTGTAGGGCCAAGGCACGACTTCGGGGTCTAGCTAAGAAGATGTGGGAACACAAAGAGAGATTTATAAGAGTTTGGGGGCAGGAACCCATTTACTCATGGAAAGAAATGAAGAGTGAACTTAGAAAGATCTATGCTCCCCGACATTCCCCTACCCACCTGGGAAGCCCTCCCACAACCCCATTTCCGCCCATTCCATCTAGAACCTCCACTAGGACCAACACCTCCCACTACACCCCACCGCCCAAAAGACCCCAAGATTCCCTAGAAGAACTAAGGATTGAGTTTAAGGAAATCTTCACCTCCCTTAGGGCTCAAACTCCAACACCCCAAGTAAGTCCAACTTACACCATCCCATCGCCAAAAGGCCATCCCATTCCCTTAGAGAGCAAGACCCCTACACCACAAAGGGATGAGATTGAGGTTGAGGAATATGAGACCTCCCCCGAGTGGGAAGAAGAATATGAATCACAAAATCAGGGGTTGAGCCACGAAGTTCCCATCCTAAGAGAAGAAAGCGTCATGGCTCACTCCACCCTCACCATTCCAACCCATGTGGACCCCATGTCTACTCCCCCTAGGCCCATGATGGCCACCACCATCCCTCCAAAAACTGATCAACCCAGTCCGTCTCAACCCATCCATCTTCCACTACCAACCCCTATCCAACCCCAACCTAGGCCTCCACTCCTCCCCTTACCAATGTCAAATCAAGTTCCCCTTTACCTCCCACCCCGGGGGTACCACACGCCTACCCTCACCACTCCACCTTCAAAGGACCATCTCACCTCCTTGGTTGAGGAACCCATGACTCCCACCCCCGACATCATAGTGGTGGACACCTTGGAGGAAACCCGTGCCCAAACCAAAGGAAGAACTTCACCTTTTACACCACCCTCTCTAAATAGGAGTGAACTCGTCATAAGTGAGCCCCTGGCTAAATGGCTAGAGGAAAGTCCGGTTCACCCTATCCTGCCCCATGTCTACCCTCCCATGGAACAACACCTCCCCCTAACACCCATCAACATCTCACACACCATAATCCAATCCTTCTACAAGGTTGAGTGTTGGGAAGACTTTGTCAAAGGCCTAAAGTGGCAACTTGAACTGACTTGTTTGTTAACCATAGGAACAGACCGACCCAAGAACCTTGACCTCATCCACCCATGCATCGGGTCTATCACCTCAGTCTGCACCGTTGGGAGCTACACTAGTGATCTCCTTATCCTTCTTCCCATAGAAGAGGAACCCATCCCAGTCCACTCTCCAACCATCTTGGTCCCTAGGATATTGGCCGATCTACCCACTCACTACACCGGCCCAATCACGTCATTAGAGGAGGATGACCCCCCACCTTTGGTTGACTTTGAGGACCTAGAGTTTCTAGGTAACCCATACCATGACCCATTTGATCCCTTCCTATATCCACCCACCATACTCAACCCCAACATTTTCCTACCACAACCTACCATGATAAACCAAGACTTCCCCTCCCAAGGCCATGAGGACCAAGAGTTCTCTCCCCTAGATGACCCATTCCATCCCTCCCAATGGAAGCCAAAGAACCCATGGGACATAGTCTCATTACCCACCCCCACCCACCTTTTCCTACCCTCACACACCATGACAAACCTAACCCACCCATTCCAAAACTTAGCCCACACCATAGGAGCCATGACCAAGGGTGACATCCACCTAGAAAGTGAGGAATCTACCCATCCCAAGATGTCCACTCTCTGGGACCCCTTTGATCCCCATGAGTGGAAACCCCCAAATCTCACGGATAGGATCATCTTGATAGGAATCCATGTGTCACAATCTTTTGCATCATGTGGACAGGTTAGTCACCTCATTTGTGTCACTCACGCACTAGGACTGATACATGATAGGTTCACATCTGGGTGTCCAGGTCCCCCTTTTGCAGTCAACCGTGTTAGGAAACACTCACATGTCAGAACCCCATATGGATGTCCCAGACCCCCGGCAATGAACACTCCTGTACATGATAGTCTCACCTATGGATGTCCCGGTCCCCCTAGGTCCATCAAAGTCCACATAACACCACTGCATGATAGGTCCACATTTGGTTGTCCAGGACCCCCTTTACCCACTAGTGAGCCTACATCCACAAAGCTGCATGAAAACATTCGCAAACACATCAACAAAAGCAACGAGATTTACAAGAAGTCTGCTGACTCACACCGCCGCCACCAAGAATTCCAAAATGGTGATTTTGTGATGGTGAGAACTGAGAGGTTGTTCCCTGGGAATACTTCAAAGTTGAGGTCGCATGGAGCTGGCCCCTTCCAGGTGCTGAGACGCCTTGGCACCAATGCTTACGTGTTGGACCTCCCTGAAGAGTACGAAGTAAGCCCCACATTCAATGTGGTTGACCTGGTGCCCCACAAGGGCCCCACGGTGACACCCAGTGAGGAACTCCAGCCTTCTCCCTCCTTTGAGAGCGCCCCCACACCTCAGAGAGCTCAACCCCATTTGAGAAATCGGCGCGATAAAGTGGAGCAGATTTTGGATGAACAGGTTACCATCACAAGGAGCAAGGCGTATGAGCGCTACCTGGTCAGGTGGAAAGGACGACCACCCTCGGACGATATCTGGGTAAGCCGGGAGGATCTCCAACAGCTGTCCCCCGATCTCCTTGAGCAGCACCGCAGAAGGGAGGGCCTTTTCTCGACAGAGTCGAGCTTTTTCCAGCCCGGGGGAATTGATGAGGACATCACTCGCGACTCCCTATGGCTTGGCACTTCCCTCCCATCCGGGGGCAGCTAGGAGCCGTCCTTCATCCGGAGTGGATCTTATTATCTATCCCTAGGTCACTGTGTGGTTTTTCCCTTTTATTTGAGTCATTATCATGTACTTTTGTCTTTTATTTGAGTCTTAAAACCTAGGTTTTTAATTAATTGTCCTTAGTTGAGTCACATGAGTAGTTGTGCTTGTTAATGGGCCCATGCCATTGGGCTAGGCCCATGGGCGCACCCCCCCTTCCCCTTGGCTTTTGTGTTAGTGTGTGATATGTCAAGGACCTATGTGTAAAAGGGGTTTCCCTATAAATAGGGCCCTAACCCCTCCTATTGTGGTTAATGAGATATTGAACAGAAAATTGCCACTTGAGTGCCTCTCTCTCTCCCACTAGTTCTCTCCCTCTCTCTCTAGTTCTCTCTCTCTCTCTAAAATTCGTAATCCCCTCTCTCTCCTCCCTAATCACCTTTCTTTAAGACCCCTCCCCCTTCCCTATACACTCATTCAATTCCCCCTCCAACCCCTAGGTGGAAACCCCTTCCCCTAGGCACCTTTCCACCTTCCAAAGCACCCTTCACCTTCCCAAGGCATCCCTCCCCCTTCCCCAAACAACCTTCCACCTCCCAAGGGCCCTTTCCCCTCCCCAAGAAGCCCCTTCACCTCCCTAGGTCGACCATACCACCCCCCCCTCCTCCCAAGTTCGCTCCAAGCCACCCCTTCCCTCTTCCCCTCTTGCTAAGGCCGATCCACCACCATCTTCCCCTCTTCTCCTTGCTAGTCTGCAGGTAGCAGAAGAAGGTACGACTTGCAGAAGCTTCCCCGGATTCACACGGTGACATCCAGAGGTGTATCATACCTTTCTGGAAAGGGCGTCCAGTCGTCTTCGCAGGCGAGGTGATCTCGTCCCGTTCCGAGTTTGGGGCTGTCCGGGAGAGCCAATCTCCCCCGACTGCGCAGAGCTCCATCAGCAGAGTTCCTGAAGCCTGTTCAACGCTACACCACGGCCGACGGTGCAAGATTCAAGCCACAAGCTCTTCTACAAATATCTTCCTCCACCGGCCCTCTTTCTGGATCAAGAAGCGGAACTGCGTTCGCCATCCGGAGGTCAGAGTTATGGTCTTTCTCCCTCGACTGGTCGGGTCTGTCTCCCACAGTGGGCAGTGACCTGCCGCCACTACTCGGCATCCCCCAGTCCACCCCGACCACGGACGGCCTCCCCGTCAGTTTTGCAGCACCGAGGGATTGTCCAAGGTTCCATAAACTCTAACGGCTCGAGATTCGGCATCCGGGAGCGGCCAAGACAACTTCTGCAATCCACCGTCCGTTTCTGGTAGCCGCTGTGACCAGATTCTGCAGCCCGGTTCGTTGCTGCACCACGGCTAACCGTGGAGGAATCAGGCTGAATTCGCTTCTTCAAAATTCTTCCTCCATCCGTCCACGACCAGAAGCAAGAAACGGAATGACATTCGGCATCCAGGAGCCAGATTTCCAAATTTTCTCCCACAGTCGCGCGGGTCTGTCTCCTGCAGTCTGCAGCGACCAGGTCCTACTCAACGGCGTCCCCCTGCCCACCCCGACCTCAGAAGGTGTTGCCGTCAGTTTTGCTGTGCAGAAGCTTTGTTCGCGGATCCAGCGACTCTGACGGTTCGTGAATCGGCGTCCAGGAGCGACCGGGGTAACTTCTGCAACAAGCAGACAGAAACAAGGAGTCCCCCGTCCCAGGTTCTGCAGCTCTACTCAGATCTCCACTGCGACCACCCACGACGTCAGAATAAATCGAAATAAATCAGGAGCACTCAGGTTCTAGTTACGAGAAGATCCCCTTTGGGCTCGTCATCGGCAAAATTCCGAGCCGAGATCTACAGGGACTACACCAACCGCCTATCAGCATCCACAGCCAGCGGACCTAGTTGGAAGCGGTTGCCCATCGTGAGCTACAAAGCTTTTCTCACCCCCTCGCCTGGCCGGCTTACCGCCCCTCCCTGTGGGAGGTAGTGTTTGTTTGTAATCACTTAATTCCCACCCCCGAGATCACCCTCCTGCGCGAGGTGTAGTGCTTGTACTGTTAAGCAGGTTCGAAGCTTCATCGGCGCAGTGTGCGGGGAACCACACTTCCCCGCTCGCCCTCGTCTCCGACCGGGGTTGGTTTCCTCAAACCAACCAGGTGAGCCTACTACCCTTGCTTCCTTCACTTGTTCATTTAATATCCGCGAAGCTTATCCGCCGGTAGGAGAGTGAGTGCCCGATCCCGGCGCCACCTTTCAGTGTGGTCACCGTGGCTATAAGTGAGCGAGTGATCCCGTGCCCTCAAGGCATCTGGCCACCCTCGTTTGTGGGCGTTCAAACCTTCGGGAGGGATAATTAAAGTGGTGTTGGTCCTCTATCCAACCAGGGGCTATCTCCACCACCTCGACTCGGCATCATCGAGTCACCACGGGAATCGCGTGCGCACGGTGCGTTAGTAGCTTCAACATAGTCTCGGCGCCCTTTGAATGTGATTGCGAATTAGGTCCTAAGTTTGTATTTGCTTGCTGCATTTTCCATAGTGGTGTCACATCAGTTAGTCATCACATCATACTTGGATTTGAAAAGAGAATAACAAACAAGAAACAAGCGGAGTCACATGAAAACCTTTTGCTAACCATAACTCAACGTTCTTTCTCGGAAGGGAAAAACTGGAACCCTCAAAATTGAGGCATCTGTGTCAGCAACAACAAACAAGCAAGGAATTTAAGGGGGGGAAAGGACTGCATCCACAGGTTAAGAGCCTCAATCCAGCTTCGCGCTCTCAAGTTCATTAATAATCTCTTCAAACTGCACGACGTCCCCAAGAAGGGGAGGAAAGCAAAGAGTTTGAGATGCCGAAGGAAACAAAGAAAAGATATGAAGGTGGAAACGGCAAATAACAAGTGATGTTGAGTGAGTCATGTACCTTCAGGACCTGCCGTAAGAAGTAATCCCCATAATGCTTGGTAGATTTCGATTCAGTTACGTGTACGATATCCTGCATTTAAGAAAAATTTCTTTATCATTTGATGAAAGTTTGTCTGAATGCATAGAGAAATTCAGATATCCATTATGCCCTTGTCAATCTTAAATTGCCTGAATAAAAGAGTGGGACAGTAGATAGGTTTGAAGCCTCAAAAGGCTGACATTAACTGAATGATACGGTTGCATCCCCAAAGGGAAAGAGTGGACCGAACTTAAATCCGGATATGTTAAACACGGGTTGAAAGTATTCATCCTGGGGTTGACAGGATTCTTGCACCAGGAGTGTCATATTTTAGGGAAGGAAAGCATGTTCCATTTGATGATGAGAAATCCCCAAAGGAGAGAATTTTTTTTGGGAAGAGGGAGTCCTTTATACAAACTTTTAGCTCCAATTTTGGAAAAGTGAACAGCACTACATTTCATTCATCAACAGATTGATAATATCCAAAAAATATCCCTAGAGACATAAGAAGCTTCCATACCAAGAAGGTATTTAGATGAATTCTATCTATGCCTTGCATCAAGCAGCCCTATATACAACTCAACTAGAGGACGAAGATTTGGCTCTTTACCTGCAACAAAACTCCCATTTTTTTAAATGATTGGTTAATGGATTCATCACTTCTCTTAATTAATTAAAAATTGATGGAATAATTCACCTCTTCCTCATCATCATCCACCAAATCCCAAGTAAACGGGACACATAAATGGATCCTATCTCACATTCTCACCTTTCTACCATGGCAATTATATTTACATGCAGCATGAATAGTTTCAATTCAAATTGTTCACTGCCTCCATTTGACTCTTTATTTTAGGGCTTTTACGGAAAACGGTATGCATCACTTGACAAGCACTCATTGATCTTCTTTCTACATGTGAAAACCATCTCAAACAGTTTACACAGGTTCAGAGACTTTATCCCCCTATTGCTGCTTTTCTGTCTTAATAATCCTAAAAACCTCAAATTCTAAGACGTCCTTCCATAGTTCCAGCTCGTTTGTGTTTATTTAGTTGCAGCTATCAGAACCACATTATCTAGAAATTAGATATACTAAGGTACATCACTCTGGACATGTAAAGTTGTCTCATCAACAGCAAATCAACTGCAAATGAGAAATCATTTGCGAACCCACCAACCATCCTCATATTAGTCATTGTTCTTCCATACATGAACATATGTATAAAACCTGTTAAGAATAAAAAAATATCCCTGGCACTCTCTCCTGAATCCTCCCAACTGTAACATCATCTCGATATATTGAAACCTGTATGAACAACACTGACCAAAATAGTTTTACGCCCTTTTACACTGAAATGGGCATCCATGACAGAAACACATGCATGCATATATGGCGAAGTATCATAGCTGAAAAGCAGCATATATGCCAGATTTGATTAAGGACTAGATTGGACAAGCACCAACTCCAAGTCCTGTGAGTATGATCTATATTTGCAGAGAGTATTTAATCCATATACGATGGGTTCGATCTACCTGCATCATTGTAGATGGACAACAGCAAAGATTATCCACTTTTATTTACACAAATGCATGGACGATGCTACAGTTGACATCTCCGTTAAGAATGCATATAGCATGAAGTCTTGAAACAACTCATTGTACCAAAAATGATTTCTTTTTCTGTCACAGCACAAAAGATAGCTTGACGATATGATTGATGCATCAAATTGCAAATAGAAAATTGAGCAGAGTTTAAGTGGGAAAGGAACATGCCTCACTAATATAGAAATCAATATCAGCATTGGAGATGATCTTTCCATGATTATCTACTGTATGTGTTTTATGCTTGTAAGTCATCAGGATTGTCCTGGCAAAGACAACAAGAGTTCATAAGGCTTCATGTGGTTAGATATAGTTAAATATGCCAGATACAGTTCAATGAGCACAGAGGTGATAAAAATAGGTAAAAGCACTGACCTCAGAGTTGGCTCATCTACTTCCATGTAAGCTGCAAGCTTTCCAATTGAAATAGTAGAGTAGAGCTTCAAGAAGCTGCGTATACCAGAAAGCAGTTGTTGTTGTTTCACTTCATAAAGGAACAGCTTCAGTTGCAACCTATAAGCATCCTGAAAAAGCCAAAAAAGGTTATCTAGTGCACCAGTCCTGAAAAATGTAAAAGAAGGCTGGAACATGCATGTCCAATAAAAAAAAAAATCAATCCCTACATATGACCACATAAGATAAAACTGGACGTTCCAAAAGCACTGGTAAACAACCACTACTTGATGCCTGTCACATTCTCAGTCCCAATCTTCACATAGAATATCAATTCTACAGCGTACTCAACATATTGACACATGCAAAGCATTTCACGATGAAACAGAACTTTCTTGGGGCGATAATGATAAAAACTTTTTTTTTGAGGTCCCTGCCACAGTGGCAGAGCACTGTGCAATATTAGAGAACCACCCCAGCCCCTACCCAGGTTTGATCCTGGCCAGTGGGCAGCCCCCATCCCTCCCAGCCAACCCGGCACCAATTGAACTATGTTCTGTCAGTATTAAACAGAAGTTAATAACATTTGTTTGAAGGGAAACAGGAAACACTTTACTTTCAGGCCATCTATGGCATTGCAATGCAGTCCTGCACTCCAAGCATCTCAAACTAAACTCTATTGCATCAAAGCCTTGCGTCAGCCCATTTTGCTGAGGCGAGCACCTCATTCGCCTTTGGGCCGCCTCCAGCGCCAAGAAACACTCGGCCCGCCTCGGCCCAGCCCACTAAGTGATCGGATCCACGTACCAGTCGGCCGCTTACCATCTAAGATCGGCTTCGCCCGCTAAGTCCGGATTCGGGGTATAAAACCCCGTCTTCTCCCAGGTTTCAACCAGCCCCGATCATTTTCCCTCCCCTCCTCCTGCCAAACCCTAGAGCCTCTCGCGTCTCCCCCCTACGGCGATCGGCCTCTGGCGAGCGACCTCGACAGTGACCTTGAGCGGATGACGCCTCCTCTCTCTCTCTCTCTCTCTCTCACACACACACACACGCATGCGCTCAACCCTTCCCTCTCACTCTCTCACTCAATCTTTGTCTCTCTCTTTCTCACGTCTCCTCCCTTTCTCTTCTCTCTCCCGATCGAGCCCTCCCGTCACCCTCTCTTGCATCTCTCTCTCTCTCTCACACACGCACACACACAGAGGAGTCGCACCCCTCTCTCACTCTCCATTTCACGCTCCCTCTCTCTCTCTCACACACATACAGAAAGAGGAGCCGAGCCTCTCTCACTCTCTCTCTCTCTCACACACACACACACACACACTCACACTATCTATCTCACCCTCTCTCAATCTTTGTCTTTTTCTCTCTCTAGTATTACTCTCCCTGTTCCGCACTCTAACTCTCACTCTGTCTCTCTCACATAGACAGAGAGAGGGACCGAGCCCCTCTCTCTCTCTCTCTCACTCTCTCTCATACACACACCCTTCCTCTCTGTTTCACACAGACAAAGACAGAGGGACCGAGCCTCTCTCTCTCTCTCTCTCTCTCTCTCTCTCTCTCTCTCTCTCTCTCTCTCTCTCTAATCGTATTCTCATGCCAATATGCTACTTGGGAACACTATAGCATTCGTTTTGGACTACCCTGGGCAACAAGGAGCTAAAATAATAAATTAAAATTTTTGTTTAAAATTATTTAGATTTATTGTTAATCTTATTAAAAATTATTTGATTTTAAGAATGAATGAATTTAAGATGTTTATTCATTTTATGTATACATTTTGTGATATTTAGATATATAGTTTAATTTTTGAATTATAAATATTTATTTAATAAAATCTTGCCTCAAAGGCGTGAGACTACCCCCTGGTCGCCTCGATCGCCTCACGCCTCTGACTACATAGTTCATTACATAACATGTTTATCATTCATAATCAAGAGGAGGGTTCCATTGCCACAAGCGACAAAAAGAATGGTATTACCTACTCTAAAACCACATGATTTAATCTCTAATTTTTAAACTTTTTTTTTGTGACGAGTAATCTAGCGAACCAAAAAACCCTGGGTCACACATCCCTTGACCAGATCTGATTTTCAATCTTCACCATTAAATCTTTTGATATCATATTTCAATAATTTTTATTTATACAAAATTAATGATTTTAAAGAACACTTTGATGGTGTGGGTGGAAAATCGACGATCGAATCATGTGATTTGCAGTAGATGGCACTATTCTTATTTTGGCACCAGAGACAATGGAACCCTCCTCCATAATTTATATTTCTTCATTAGGTACATGACAAATATAATAATTTTTTGAAAGTGGGTGGTACCACTATTGTATTAAAAGTAAAAAAGAATGTACAAGTATCGTCAATAAGTTCCCAAAAAATTCCCTATGCATCAAGGTCTGCACAAAGCCAATGTGACCTACACTAACCCCCCAACAAAACGGAAAGGGAAGAGTCGTGAGAGTTCACATTACAAATGAGCTCCATCCATTCTCTCACTCTGTCAGAAATAAGTATAACCATACTCTCCACAGCTCTAGCTTCCCCTCTGAACGTCTGTTGCACCTATAGTTCTCTCAAAATATTTCGAGAATCTTGTTTCAGATCAACCGACGAAAAACATGGCGTTGCGCCGATGTTGTCGGATTGCGGAGTACCTCCGCGATTTAGGGTCTATTGGCCCGACCATATAATCACAAGCGACGTCGCAGCAAAGAAAATTAAGAGAAAAATTAAGAAGCAAGACAGGATCTTCATTCTAATCTTTCCTTGGCTCTTCTTTAATCTTTGCTTTCTGTTCAAGACCGTTGTATCTTATTCTGATTTCTCTCACTTTAACATTACTGTACTTATTGTGCACAACTCTACCTTTTAAGAGGCTATATCTGTGTAAACCCACTTAACAAGTGGCTCACTTCTCCTTCAAGAGAGAAGTCCTTCCTTGCGGGAAAGAGTGCCTACAGGAGACTTGATATCCTGGGTTTCATTAAAGCAGTTGGGGTCCTTGTGAGAGGATGCCCGAGGTGTGGCTGAACAGCAGTAGCAATAGCTAGGTTTGGCAAGCCTGCAAATTGGCTGGGTCTGGCTAACCCATAAGTAAGTTTAGAAGATGCCCGCGATAAGCTGAACACCTGAACAAAAATAGCTTTTGTATATTCCCAGCTTGAGGGGAGATAGTAGAACTCCTAGTGGTTACTAGGGACTGGACGTAGGACTAACTAGAGGTCAGTATCAAACCAGTATAAATTTTGGTGTTCCTCTATCAGATTATTTTTGTGTGACTACATTATGCTTGTTGTGTTTCTTCATTCACTCTGAATTCATTTTAGCATTTTATCTTTGTCACATACTATTTATTAACACTAACTGCTATAACATGCTTCCACTTATAATTGTGTTGTTGCTCTTTCAATTTTCTTACATTGTTACCTGCAGCACTCTTTATAACTCACATTCTATTTGGGAACTTGCATCTATTGCATGTCGCTGAGTTTCAAGCTTATTATAATGTGATCAATTTTTATAACCTATTCACCCCCCTCTGGGTCAAACGGTCAAATATCTGGGCAACAAGTGGCATCAGAGCCCAAGCTCTCATATATCTAAAGATCTCATGATCTAAGAGCAACTATCATAAATGACTATTGTGATGAAAGGTCACTCTGCTGACTATCCTCCATAATTCAATAGTCAAGACTATGACTTATGGCTGATAGTTGAGGAGGGAAACCTCACTGTCACTTGGCCCAAAGAGAACTGAACTAATATTGATAAATCTAATCTCTCTCTCAATACCAAGGCCAAACACTTCCTAGATGTAGACTCTCAAAGAAAATGTTCTGAAGAATCTCAGTCGGTACAATTACACAAGAAACCTGGAACCAGCTGAGAATAGAATATGAGGAGTCCTCCTCCTGCACATTCCAAGCAGAATAAAATGAGGAGGCTAATGAAGAAACAAGGTCAGGGAACCAGGCCCTGTTCATGAGTCAAAGGGTCGGTCAATGGAAAGCACTAAGTAAACATTTGACCGAACAAAAATATGAAAAAAGGTTGTATAAAAGGGCTTAAGCGCAAAAGGTGCATCATGGCTTCCGATCAGAATTTTTTTATATAATGAACTTCTCCTGCTAAATATTGTGTTCATATTGATGAGAATATTCCTCGCTTAAGTTGATTTTGTCAGTTGTGATTGTACCTATCGTGTCTCTTATCCATGATTGCACCTATCTTGTCTCTTATCGCTTTTACGACTATTCTATTTAGTTGAATAAAATACTGCTAAAACAATAAGCGAGAAAGTTAAAATAAAAAAAAATTGAATTCACCATCTTTATATTTCTCTCTCTCTCTCTCTTGTCGTCAGTCGTAGTGAGTTTGCGGCTCCATAAAAAATCATCTTTTTGGGCTTTGACTATCCTTTCATCTTCATCTATCCTTCGTCGAGCTCTCATTCTGCGAAAACCCTTCATTCTCTCCTGCCCCTCTATTACCAAATCTTCGCTACTTCCTTCAACTTTCTCTGAAAAATCATAGCTGCTATTGCCTCAGACGCTCAGTTCTTCGCCTCATACGCTGATCGAGCTCTGTTCCTTAGTACCAGCTCAGCTATGTTGGTCGGTAGATACGTTGATTTTGAGAAGCTGGCAGAAGTCGGATTAGATTTAGTTAAAGATTGCAAGTAGTGAAGCTTTTCAATATGTGTTCTTTGAAGGATGATACCTTGACGGAAGCATGTAGAGTTTTCTACTTCAATCTTGTTGAACAAGGAGAAAAGCTTATTACACCTGTCCAGAATATTCGTATAGAGATTATTGTACAGATGTTGGTAGAACTTCTAGAATGTTCTTCTTTCAGACTTAACCTCAATAGTAGAATAGATATAAGAACAAAAGAACGATGCATTATTGGACCAGACTTTAAAATCTTGAGCAAGAGAAATCTAGATGTTATGCAAATGAATGCCAAAGTTCGTCTACTACAAGCTATAGTTACTCATGTTTTGGTTCCAAGAGTCGGAAGCCATTCAACTTGTTCTGCTCAAGATTTTAATCTCTTGTTTGGGATTTTGGAAAAGAAAGAAATAAATCTAGCATCAATCATTCTTGAAACAATGATAGAAGGGGCTAGAGAGGCAAGAAAAAACACAAAGCCAAACAGCAGAAAGAAATTGTTTTGGCTACTGTATGGGTCCCTTGTGACCTACATTTTGAAACATCTTAATGTTGATATCAGTAATGAGAAAGTTAGCCCCTGCATTCTCATTAATACAACTATTTTAAAAATAAGCGACTTTAAACTGAAAGACAATAAATGAGTAAGACCTACTGCATCTAGTTCAATGTTTGCGAAACCTACCCAAGAAGTAGAAGAAGCAGACCAACTCTCACAGCCTATAGAATAGATTACAGAGCATGAAGAGCCTGCCCCCACTCAAGAATAAATTACAACGACCAGTAGACAAATTAAAACAACCATTCAGCAACTAACTGCAGATGTTAAGCCCAAGGAATTGCAAGTTGAATGGCAACCTTCCATAGAAGAAAGAGCACAACGAGAGGGGGAGCCTCAAGCAGAGGCTACACACATTCAGGGGGAGCCTCAAGCTGAAGAGGAAGCACAGTTTGAGGGGGTGTATCCCTCAAGATTCCCTGAACAAATATATGAGCCTGTGATATTCTGTCCAAAAATTGAAATTGAGCAATAATCACCGCAAGGCCCTCAGAAAGAAACAGTGAGGAAGGCACATAAAGACATGCCTTCAGAAGCTACCTCATCCTTCACTATAGCCAATATAATGCAGAATACTCAAAAGCTTCACGATGAAATGATTGATATAAATACAAATATTCAACATTTTTTATGAGTATATGCAAGATGAAGTGGAAAGCATTGAGACGAAAATGCTTGACTCATATGTGAAATTTGAACAGAGACTGATAGAGATGCAACATGAACTTACTTCTAGTTACCTCGATATTCATCAACGTAATATATAAATTGAGAATAGAATGGTTGCATCTTTAAGAGACATTATAGAGACCGTGCAAGTTCATTATGAGAATCTCTTGAGATTAAAAAACTAGTTTTTATCTACTTCAAAAGATCAACAATCAAGCTTGAATCAACTAAAAGCTGATCAGATTACATGCGAAGGACAAGCAATTCACACTAGCCGGAAGATAGTAGAAGACATTGAGAAGCAAAAGAAAGATATTCGTGCAATCAGGAAATATGACGAGTTATACCAAAACCTCCTTATTATACTGACAACTGTGCTGAAGTAGTTAACGTCTCAGACAGCTAGTCAAACACCTCCAGCAGTAGCTGTCAATTTAAGACCATTCATTCTTTCTCCCTCCTCTCTTTCGCCTCCGACTGAACCCTCTCAGTCTATTCAGTCACCATCTCTAGGAACCTTTCAGACTTCTTCTGTTCAACCTACTAGGAGAACCAAAATTATAGTCAAACGCGCCCTTAGGGGTCCTTCATGGTGCTCTATATGTATATTTCCTGAAATTGATCCCAACAACCCAATTATTTCTTCACTCCCTGATGACGACCAACAGTATCTTCTCTTTCACACCTAGTTTGTCAAATCATACAAATATAATGCTCTATTTGTCCGAATGCTGAGAATCAACACTGCACTGAAAATGCAAAGATAAAGTACCCTTGGTATAAATCATCTTTTCAGAACTTTTATCAGACAAGGGCTTATTACATTCGATCAGGTTATGGAGCTCACGAAAGAATGTTTCAAATACACACTGGAAGAATGGAGAATAGTTTCAGTAGATATAAGTCTATTTGAACTAGATCTGCACGAAAGACTTACACAAGAACAAGATCCTATTTCGTTTCAAGAATGGTCTATGCAAAAAGTCTACAAGCAGTTCATGAGGAAATCTTTATAGCATCTAAGTTCTACAACATTTATCTCAAGATCTACAACGTAAGAGAAGTACGTGGGCTAGATCTAATTTCTTTTGATGTGTTGCTAGATCAAGAAAGGAAGTATCAGCAAGAACTTACAACAGCTGGTGCATATCCTCCACCATTATCTCATCCTTCTAATTTTCTCTCAATTTCTTGCCAATATTTCATAAAAAGAAAACATCCCTTATCTCACTCCCTATAAATCTAACCTCTGAACAACTATAATTCTTATGACAAACTTTTTATGTTCTAAATTCTCTATCTGCTTGCCTCATATTTGACTACACATTTTTGCTAAATGACAAAAAGGGGGAGAGAATGTCAATCTTTGTGACGTCACTCTCAAGAGTTTTGTCATCACCAAAAAATGGGAGATTGTTGATCCAAAAATTATTTCCATCAGTTTTGGTGATAACAATATTACTAATGAACACATATTATTTAGTGATGATAAAAATCTCAAAAATGACTGATGAATGAAATAGTTGAAAAACAAGTGCAGAAAAATAAATATAGAAAAAATAACATAAGAAATCAGCTGGGTATAAAATATGTTCACATAGGCGTAGTAATTCTCTTAGATGCTAAAAGAAGATCGAAAACACTCGCAGGCGCACTTGAATTTTTACTTAGTCGCAGAAGCATCGCCTATCTTAACAACATAAGCGCACAACACTCAAACATGGGCGCACTCATTCACATAGGCACATGAATCAATTAACTTATGCGATATAAAAGGAAAAATGATTTAAGCGTTGTAAACACTATAAAACTCATAGGCGCAGAAATAAAAGATAAGCGATATAAAGAAGAAAAGTAACTTAGGCGGTATAATTCACTTAGGTGTTACTTCGCCTATCTGTATTGCCTATCTTAGTCACATAGGCGCTTCTTCGCCTATCCTTTCGCCTATCACTTAGGCGATGTCTAACTCACATATGTGCAAGATCGCATATCCTATTAATTCGTCTATCTTTTTATAAACTCTCAACATAGACACTACTTCGCCTATCTCATTGGCTTAGGCGAAAGGCAATCGCCTATCCTATTCTTCAGGTAATTAAATCACTTTGCCAATCTTAAACTCACTTCGCCTATCTTGAACAAAACTTCGCCTATCCTTTGAAAGCTTCGTCTATCCTAACATCTAAAGAAAGATTCGCCTATCTTAACATCTAAAGAAAGCTTTGCCTATCTTGAACAAAGTTTGACTATCTGATTCTAATTGTCTTTCCAAAGAAAACTTAAGTGTATTGTTTCATCAGCTATTTAAATTTTATTTCTTTATTTATAATAGCTGGTTTAACTGAACTTAGTTGATAAAATCTTTTTAGAAAATAAAATTTATTCAGCTGTGATTATATTTTCCCTATCATGTATAATAGTTGTTATACTCAAGAAAATATATGTTTGCTCTCTGCCTTATAATTCTTTACTTTTCAGATAGCTATACTCTGCAACATAGCCTATTGAAAAAAAAAGCATAAAATGATCACTTATCTAAATCTAATCAGCTATCTATCTAGCACTCTCATTTTCTAAAATAACTGCAACTCTAACTTGATCAAAAGATAAATGTATACCAGCTATCTGCTCATACATCATTTCTAAATATATATGATAGTTGTATTTCTATACAAATCTACACTAAACAAATATCAGCTATACGTCTCACATTGTCTTATACTCATGATAGCTAAAATATCATGAAATTAACTTAGTTAGCATACTGAAAGAAATTCCTTAACTGGCTAAAATAATAATTAAATAATCACAAGCACCTAATTGTCAATCTATCTGATAAGATGTCTTATCTTTTGATAGCTGCAATATAAAATGTTTCTTGATAATTGTGATGCATTGCATGAAGATAACTTAGTCGCTGTAACAAAATGAACTAAGACATATCGACTATCTTATTATGTCCTATCTGATAAACATATCGACTAAGTTTATAATTGAGCGACCTTCAGCAAAAATCAAAATTTCGAATACATCAAATGATGCTAAATTTGTAGTACTCTGTTCCTCTCACCTTATGTACACTTGACTAACAGCCAGGAAATGTATAGTGTTTATTTTATTTTAGGTTGTACTAACAATGACAGATTCAAGGGACACGTTTCAAGACATGCTGGAGAGTAACAAATATTTTACGCAGCGTTTCTCTAATCTCTGCAGTCTGACAATCCCAGGATGGAAAAGAGAACCTATGAAAAGGATATTGCAAGAAAATACTCTGAAAAGAAGAATCCACTCTTCAGAAACTTATTTAAAGAACAAATAGGAGGATCTATATTATGTCCTTTCATAAACTTCTCATAGAAGAGTGCTCGTCAAAAAAAATCAAAAAAGAAGAAACCTATGCATAGCTATAACCCCAAGGACAATAAAGTTGCTCTCACTCTCAAGTGTGTCTAACGTTCATCCGTCTGAGTCTGACGGAAACAAAGGATGTGTCTAACGTCTCTCAGGCTGTATCTAACGGACTAACAGTACAAGAGAGCTATAAATTAAAGTTGCAGGCAGAATGAAGACGTGCTACTGTCGTTGTTATTAGGAAAGCTGAAAGAAGCAAATACACTCAAATCCATCTAGCCAAGCAGCCAAGCAAGGCCGAGCAAGTGCATCTACGATCGCATCTTTTCAACAAGCTTACATTGCATGGTTGAGAGAAGTTGAAAGTCAATTCAAGTCTAAATCACCATTATTGCTGAGTGCTTGATGTGAAGAAGAAGAAGCAAGACAGGATCTTCATTCTAATCTTTCTTTGCCTCTTCTTTAATCCTTACTTTCTATTCAAGACCGATGAATCTTATTTTGATTTTTTCGACTTGAACATTATTGTGCTTATTATACACAACTCTACCTTTTAAGAGACTATATCTATGTAAACTCACTTAACAAGTGGTTCACTTCTCCTTGAGGGGAGAAGTCCTTGCTTGCGGGCAAGAGTGCCTACAAGAGGCTTGACATTCTGGGTTTGGTTATGCCATTAAAGCAACTAGGGTCCTTGTGAGAGGATGCCCGAGGTGTGGTTGAACACCAGTAAAAACAGTTAGGTTCGCATGCCTGCAAATTGATTGGGTCTGACTGACCCATAAGTAAGTTGGGGTCTTTGTGAGAAGTTACCCGCGGTGAGCTAAACACCTAAGCAAAAAGAACTTTTGTACTATTCCCAGCTTGAGGGGAGATAGTGGAACTCCTAGTGATTACTAGGGACTGAACGTAAGATTGACTGGAGGTCAGTGCCAAACAAGTATAAATTTCGGTGTTCCTTTGTGAGATTATTTTTGTGTGACTATATTGTGTTTTTTCATTCACTCTGAATTCATTTTAGCATTTTATCTTTGTCACACTATTTATTAACACCGACTGCTACAACATGCTTCCACTTATAATTGTGTTGTTGCTCCTTCAATTTTCTCACATTGTTACCTGCAGCACTCTTTTATAACTCACATTCTATCTGGAAACTTGCATCTATTACATATCTCTAAGTTTCAAGCTTATTATAATGCAATTAATTTTTATAACCCATTCACCCCCCCCTCTGTGTCAAATAGTCAAATATTTGGGCAACATTTACCTCATCCTCATTGTGTGCCATAAAACATAGATTAGCAACGTTCCTCTCTTCACTTTCAAATGATGAGAATGATGTCTCCATCACTCCAAGCCATTAGCCTCCTTTTTAGACTACTCTTTCTTATACTTCTTTAGATCAGAGCACTCTCTTTTGATATTTTCTCACATTGTATATTCATAACACATGATCTCGTCATTTTTTGAGCGCTTCCCTTTAGTTGGAGTCTTTACGTGATTCATGCTCTTGTGACGTTGAAACCTCTTTTTCTTTAAGCATTTTTTTCATTTTTCTAGCAAGCATTGCTAACTCATCTTCGTCATGCTCTTATTGATCTTCATCATTTTTTTTTTGATAAATAACCAAAGAGGCGCCCGGGGCGCGTACCCCTCCCTAGTGGGGAGAAGAGTACCCGCACCACGAGGTGTCACTTATGGCGATGCAATTGATGATCTTCATCATCTTTAGAGTCATCTTATGTGGAAGTGGCTTTGAATGCAATTGACTTCTTTTTCTTAAGATCTTCATCGTATGTCCTCGTCGTATGGATCTCGTAGGTCATTAGAGACCCCATGAGCTCATTAAATGTGAGAATAAATAAATCTTTTGTTTCTTCTACCGTCGTGACCTTATGATTGTAAGGTGGTGGTAATGATCTAAGAAATTTACGTACAAAGTCAGAGTTGGAATAAGATTTACGTAGGGCCTTTAGCCCATTGACGATGTTCCCGGGCCATCTAAACATTTCTCCGATAGTTTCATCTAGGTTCATTTCGAACAATTCGAACTTGCGAACCAAGAGATTTATCTTCATTTGTTTTACTTAATTAAGAGGTACATTCAAACGTCGCCTCAAGTTTATCTCAAATTTCATTTTCTGATTCAAACGTAGATACACGGTTATATTCATTTGCATCTGAGACACAACGTAAAACATGAATAGTTTCCGCATAAAAGGGTAGTTTTCAAAGAGTCTCCGCATCCCACTCTTTCTCGTTTTTGTTCTGGCACATACAAGGACCACTTGCTACAATATCCCACATTTCGTAGTCCATGGCCTTCATATATAATTGGTCATACAGTTTTTCCAGTAGCCAAAATTAGACATGTTAAATAGAGGGGGTCTCGTAGTGGATTTGTCACAAAAAAGGAAAAGACAAACTCGATGGTTAGTCATAGCTCTGTGGATACCTTTAAAAGCTATCGGACCTTAACTTATAGAGACCGAGCTCTGATGTTTTTGATTTTTAACCCAAAGCTATGCTTAACCCAAGAGGGAGGTGAACTGGGATTTTAAAAATTAATGTGCGATCAATAGAAATTAAACCGATATAGAAGAGTGATGAGAGAAAATAAGTAATCTCACGACGAGACACAAGATTTATAATGATTCGATGCAATAATGAGATGACCTACGCCCACTCCCCGAGACCGCCTTGAGTATTCCAACATTCCAGAAATGAATCTAGATAGCCACAGGTCATACTGCACTTCGTGTATATCCCTAACATATACGATAGGGTCTTTTGGGCTGTTTATTTTGACATAATTATAAGACACCGTATTCGCATGGCCATAGAAAACGACCTTATTGCTTTGTCATTTAAGGAGGCAAAATTGATGCATACAAATGATTTACCTAGACTCTTTTTTTACCTGATAACAGTGATTATAATAACGGGAGAGCGAAAAGAGGTGACGATGCTTGCATGTTTTTATGCTTTGGGTCGTACTAATGTTTTGTACGCCAAGGATATAGATTTAAAGCCAATCTTGTGCTTATCAATCTGGGCTAAATGAAGATTATGGGCATCAAACTGCGCAATTGCCAATTATAGCAAGTTGGCAACTGGACTCGACCAGGTTTAAGTTAACCCGTAGGTGCAAACAAAACATAATTACATGGGCATAGCAAAATAGAACGATAAACTTGGGGTTTCTCGGAATTCTTACGGTCAAAACCTCAAATCGAGCCGGAATTGAGGTATAATTATTACAGGAATGGGTGCATGAGGGCTGAAACCCGTACAATTGTGATGAACTCGGAGATTTATTTCTGAAAGCTTACATTCTTGTGAATTGTCTGTCACACAGCACGCGTGACGGCCGAATGTATGGCATCCGCAAGATGAGGCACCGTTCCGGAGCTCAGCCCCGGGATGCTAATTCTCCTGCACAAAGTATAAACCCATTTCAAAATTTTGCATTTGAGAAGATTGCCGCGTATAACCAAACCATACAGACCCCGCCGAAACAAAAATCTCAACGTCAGCTACAACGATGGAAGGCACACAAGCTCAACTGGGAATCGACGAAACGATGTTCGGCATCAGAGTTTCGGCAAAGGGCTGTGATGAGCTTCAAATGTATTATTCATGTTTCTCTTTAGGACAAACCTCCCACAATAATCTCATGTCCAAAGCAAATAAATAGTTTTCTTAGCAAATCTATCAAGGGCTATAGTTATGGGGATCCTGATCCTCCTATTTAAACTAAAACCATTTCCCAATACCTCGTAGTTTTATCTCCGGTTCATATGATAAAAACACACACCAAAAAATGCTGCTAGCAGAATGGTGATACGGGTGGGCAATTCAAAAGGCCGTTCAAACAGATTTTGTAGAGCCATTTCACCTTCTAGGTATTTCCACTTACTGTCCATATAAACAGGAAGGAATGAGATTATCATTACCCATCGGAGGTCATGTAAATGTGATATTCTCTCGTCATAAAAGCAACTTGCTCTGTGTTAAGTCCGGTGAATGTGAACATCCCAATCTGCTTGATTATGTGACTCCAGTCACCTGGGGTTCCTGCATGATCGGTAAGCAAGTCAGTAAAGATGACTGAATCCATATGTACACCTATAATGTTTCTCTGCGCGCACACACACCCCCCCTTTTCTTTTCTGGAATTTTCTTTATTGTCGGAGTCCAACTAGTACATTCAACAAAGAAACCTTGAAACTGTAGGAAACTAATACTCACAGGCCATTCAGCGTCACTGACTTCTAGATGGATGATGCATCTGTGAGAATTTTAGTTGGAATATGTGGAAGGAGGTAACCGAGAAAGAAGAAGAATGAAAAGTGCAGACAGACACTGATGAGCATGGTAAAAGTGTACATTATATGGCTATCACTGAGAAACATGCGTTAAGAACATAATTGGTCCAGACAGATGCATCGTATCATACAGGAGGGCACGGAATACCTTGCAACACCAGAATATATCAACTGACTAGGTGTTTCCCTGTCAGCACATACTCCATGTTTGCATTTCTGCCTTTACACTTTTCCCTGCCACTGTAACAGTCTCCACCATTCTCTCCCAACTTGATCATTCCTTGGTCCCCATTGATCTTGACTACTTTTTTCGTCAGAGGATAATGCTCACATGAGCAGGTTGAGGACCATGACTCTAAAATCACAGGCAGGGCTGAGGCAGGAGATGGGTGGCAGTTGTAATGGATGGATGAGACCAGCACTTTGGATAGAGAAGAATAAGATACTTCCAGTTGCAAATCTGGAAGGTAGAAGATGGCCCAGCTGACAAAGAGGACAGGAAAACTGCTGGACAAGCAGGAGGATGACAAGGTGAAGACTGCAACGTTCAGGAAAGGGGAGAGCAGGCAGGAATAAAAAGCAAATGTGGATCATGTAGCTGTGAGTACCAGTTGGGCTGCAGCAGGTTTGTTATCAATGTTTTAAGTCATATTTACATGGATGAATGAATACGCCCTCCTAGCTCCATGAAAACTGCCAATATTCCTGTTAATGTAGTCCAGACACCATATAAAGAGAACAGGTCAATCCCGAACAGTCTGCCAATGAAATTAAGCTTCTGTTCTAAAAGGAAGAAGAGGAGGGTGGGTAGAATACATAGCCCACATTTTAATGGGTAGAATACATTAAGAAAGCATCACAATCGATGAATGACAACTTCTTTCTTGAACCTAGTCGATGTGTTGTGGAAACAAAAACAATGTCATATGTAGCAGTGATTAGAATGGTTAGCTATACCAATCCCCCAAAAACATGTCAAGATAATCTTGGATGAAAAGATCTTGTACAGGATAGGGTTGAGTAAAAAATAACTTACCTCTAGAACGTAGAGCATCATAAAGCTGTTGGCGCATGCTGATAATCCGGTCAGCCATGGCTTTCAACTCGATTGTCCACTCATTATACATTTCTCTGCAACATAAGCTCATGAGATGCTCCTGTTTTGATATTACATATACTTATTTCCATAGAGAGTGAAAAGACTACAAGTTTTCACATTGTTCTTTTCCCTTTTTTTCTTAGGATTGGTGGGAAGTGTTGGGTGCAGTTCCCCACCCCCAAAACATAGGCCCACCTTCAGAGTCAGCATGATGTCATTAAGTAAAACAATGTTCAGAAACCAAAAGAAAGTAAGCAAGTACTGATATAGTGCATAACTTGGTCAGTGGCAGAAGGGGACAAGCTGCAAATTTTTCTTAAAAGGATTTCAAAGTTATTTATTTATACTTCTTAGTAATGGTTTGGAGTTCACAGCACTCATTCAATTGTGAGTTACAAGTTCATTTTGCAAATATGCTGCTGACCTTTTTGCTGTTCATGAAAATTTTGCTGTTTATGAAAAAGATGTCTCGAAAGATTGAAATTGTTGCAATCCTTATCAGTCTAATAGAGCAAGTCTGTTATGTCCTCTTTTTTTATTTCCCTCTGTTTTTAGAAAGGAAAATTACTGCCAGGGATATATGAACTTCATCGTAATGAGGTGAGATTCTTACACCAACCATATGGGCGTTAAAGAGCTGTGATCATACTGAAAATTTCGCATCCACACATTTTCGCATCCACACATTTTAGCATAAAGGATCTCATAGTCAACCCCAACCATCAGAATACTAGCATTCAAAAAATGCCTCCTGATTACAACCTCATTTCCATCTCCTGTGACGTATCGGTCATTTTGTTTAAACCTCCAGACAGGAACAGGGCAGAGCCAGGAGGTTTCACAAGAGGAAGGGCAGTAGGACTCTCATGATATTGGCCTACCTCCTGAATAATATTTTGATTGTCAAATTAAGCACCAAAGAAGACAATCAAAATGCAGAATAAATTGTCTTCCTCTGATTTAGCAAGTGTGGATCAAGGGACTATTATAAAAGATAATTAAGTTAGCTAGCAACTATAGCAATAAGTTATTTCATTGCTTCAGCAACCATGCTTGCTGTGAAAAAAGAATGGAGGGGAAAAAACGGTGCTTTCATAGATAACCATACAACTCCCCTGCTCCTGAAGAAAATCTGGAGTTCAGTGTCAGCAGTATTGTCTTTCACATATTACCTGTCTCTAAGAATGGTAGCCACAATAGATGCACCATGAATGGGAGGATTTGAATACATTGGTCTGATTACAAGTTTCAGCTGACTCTCAACCCTTACTGCCACATCCTCTGCCCTGCATACCTGGAACAAAAAGAAATAATTTTGTGGACAAGGCTAGCAAGAACTAAAATAGTCTTTTTGAAAGTGAACAAGAATTAAAATAGTTACCTGCTAAATACTCAAATCCTATATAAATAATATGATACCAGAAAGATTTGCAAGCCAGATTAATAGTTAATCTATTTTATAATTTAATAAATGATCAATGAGAAATTCAAGTTACATATGCATTTTCCAAAACAAAAAAAAGCTTTTCTCAAGAAATGAACGTCATTATAATATACTTTAGCTTCCCCTAAGGTTCATAAAACTAAGATCCACCAACTCTGTGGAATAGGAAACCTATATGCCTTGTACATTGCATCGATATGTTTACTCCAGCTTGATGTAATGCACTGGATAAAAAGGCGCTGTATAACTAAGAACAAGCAAACTACTTATAAAGTGTGAGGTATACAGTCTCCGCATAACATGGTTTTCTTTTAAAACTGATGAAGACTTCATAATGAATTCAAGTAAACAAAGTTGGTGAACATTGCATATTGACTTAAAATTGTCATGGAAGGAAACAAAGATGTTTTTGGGGAAAGATGCAAGTGAAATAAAGTTAGATTAAGGTGAAATCTGCTGATGTTTTCTGCCCTTCTCCAGAAGTCATAACGTGACAAGGTAAGAGCTATCAATGAGAGAAGCAGCCATGAGAACAAGACACATACAACTTGACAAATTATAGTTATATGTCCAGCCATTGTCATGGATAGAAACTAGAAAGTACTGCATGGAGGTTGTTTTACCAAGATCCTCTCAGTAGACCAATCAAAAAGACGATTCCTTTATTTAGCAAAGCATGGACTGAAGTTCTTGCAGAAATCAACAGAAGTAATAGCACAAAACCATCAGCATATAAATGCAGTTTTCCAGGCAATAATAGATCCTTACAATGCTGAGTGCACCAACACGTTCCCCATGTAGACCCATGTTCTTTGCATAACTTTGTGCTGCAAGCAATTCACCTCCATCTGCAACAAATAAGCGAACAGATTGTGCATCTGCATCGAGACTCCCACTTGCAAAGCCCTAAAAGGAAATGTAAAAAGCTTATTGACAACAAATTTGAAAAGATATCAAAAAAATCATCACAAGCTAATTTTCCACAATCTCAAGATACATGCTCTAGAAAAAATAATACACACACACGAACATATATATATATATATATATATATATATATATATATATATATATATATATATATATATATATATATATATATATATATATATATATATATATATATATAGAGAGAGAGAGAGAGAGAGAGAGAGAGAGAGAGAGAGAGAAACCTGATAAGCATTGTCAAAGAAAGGTAGCAACCCTTTGGATCTCATCAACTGCCGGATTTGTTCCCATTGCCCAAGAGTTGGATCAACTCCAGTTGGGTTATGAGCACATGCATGAAGAAGTACTATAGCACCTGAGAGAGCCACACTGAGATCTTCCAAAAAACCTGTTACATGCCGTTCCAAACTTTCAAATAGAGTGAATAGAGAACATCAATACCTTTTTTATAGTTCCTGTACATCATTTCTTAGGATTGCGGCGATTGCCACAAATACAAACATGACAACACTAAAAATACATGCATGGTAAAATGCTTTATGTTGATAATTGATTGAAGCTCAAGTCGTCAAAGTATATTCCAATGCAACAGCAAAAACATCAAGGACAGAAAATGGAAATTATCTCATCAGAAGATGATATGACAGTGGTCGTCCTGCACCTTGGAAGTTCAGTCCACGTGTAGCTGGATCATAGTAACGGTATGTCTTCACCGACAATCCTGCCATGGTGAAAACTTTTGGATGGTTTCCCCATGTCGGTTGTGGAATGTAAATAGTGTGCTGGGTAATAACATTTACATGTAAGTCCTTGCCCAATCAATAGATTATATTACTTATAAAGGATCCAGCAGAAAGATGAGGTCCTTACTTCATGGTAATGCTTTGCTAGAAACTCAGCTCCAACCCTCAATGAGCCAGTACCTGATAAGCATTGGACAGTTGCTACCCTGTTTTCTTTAATGGCCGGGCTACATCAAAGGAACAACTTCTATCAGTCAACTATTGAATGAAATCTTCCATATTCATCCACAAGTCCATGTCAAAATGTGAGACAACATAATTAAGAAAATATAAAGGAAAAATATGGATGTATGACCGAAGCATCCATGTCAAAAGTATCAGACTGCATCATCAAGAAAAAAAAAGGAAAGAGAATATATTCATATGGTTGCACCAAAGTTAGATGCAACCTCCTGATTTTTTCTAACAATTCTACTCCTATAAGTGATGACATGTGGTGCAAGCCACTTCATCTTTATTAATGACGTGGTATAAACCACTTTGTTTTTATTACATTTTTTATTAATTTGCATTTGGTACAAGCCACTTTCAAAACAACACACACACACATCATGTGTTCTGTGGATGCCCTTTACATACGCTTTTGTCAAAAATATCTTTCACATATGGCCCCTAATTGATCATTTATTTTAAATTAAAAATTTAGTGACAAAAAGAGATCCGAGTTCCATCTAGTTTAGATGCAAACTAGGCCTCAAAAGACTGCATATATATAAAGTGTGTCAATGTAATTATATACATACAACTCTCTCTCTCTCTCTGCACAACTGTGAGTGTTTGCATGTATACGTATGTACATATATGTGTGTGTGCGTGCACACACATGAGCAAATGTATGTACTAATGTATCTCTCTATCTGTGTGTATGCACGAATATATTGTGTGAATGAACATACCTCCATATACGCAGGCACATGTGCATGCTCTCGGAGAGAGAGAGAAAGTGAGAGCATCAATAACAATACTCCACTTGACAACGAGTGTCTATTATTCAAATTTTTGCTTAATACAATTTTTTTCCTAATTTCATGGCTGAAACATAAACATGGATGCAAAATTGTCAGCCTCTTGTTAAGTAGTTCTAGTCATCCTTTCGAGATCAGTGTCATGGATCGCAACCCTCACTGAAGAAGAGTTCCTCACATAGGCAACTATTGGGGGCAAGAAAGGAGCCTGACAAGACTTTGTGCTCCATTGTTGTGAAGGTCATGCAACAAAGGAGCAACCATCAATTCACTTAATACATCCAAAAAGTCTACACAAAGTGTGTAAATCTGTACTTCTGCATGTAATACCATGAATAAAATAACAGACATTTTCACTACTTTCAGATGTGCCCTGACGGATTGGTCCCAACAAAATATAGATGCCGGACCTACGCTGTGAGCAGAGTGTTGGAGAGAGAACCTTTAGTTGGCAGTGGCATCTCAAATGAATGTCAAGTGGCATTGCACCTTCAAATGTTTTTGAGTGGCATCTGTTATTAATTATTTTTTTTTTGAACTAAAAAAAATGAAGTAGCTTTTATTTTGAAAATATCACAATTGAAGTTTACGAAAAGTAGACTGACCAACACATATACACATGGGAAGTATCATACCTGTCTGCACCAAGGATCAACTTGGCACTTAATTTATTGAATTCCGGCAGACCTGTGATAGGAAGATATTCTTTAACACGGGACCTGCAAGGCAAACACCCTAACAGTTCAAGAATTCATCTTAACTGTGTTACAGACTCACGACCAAAACATAATGAGCTGGCGTCAGATTCCTCCAGAAAGTGCTCTATTCCCCTCTTCACCCTTTTTGCAAAACACTTCTAGCAAGCAATGCACCCTACCCTTGAGCCCCATCTAAGATGATCATATGAAAACTTACGGATCATTCACTAACAGCTGCTCCGCTCGTCTCACCACATTCAGCACAAGGGGCTTTCCCTCCTGTAAGAACAGAAACAAGCCATACAAATTACAGAGAAGATGTACCAGATAAAATAGTACAGCATGCCAGCCAAAATCATCAAACATCACAGCCTCCCATGCAGGGGCATCAATTACACATTGAATGTTATTTCCCCTGCGTTATTCCGTACAATGGCTCTAATAAGGATGCTAATGTAACGTAGGTGACATGAAATTCTCACCTCTGTTCGATATGCACGAACACCCAGGTTAACCTTGATGGGGCTGGGATCCTTGTTAAATGCAACCGTCACCTTCCAAAAAACAAAAACGAGTAATAATAAAGAAAGCTGTCTTCACTCGGCAAAATGAACCGGCCGTACGCAAACTAAAGTTCAAACAGTAGATTGCCTAAAACGCGGAGACTAGACGAAAGTGACAAAAACAAGGGAGAAGCATTAGAAAATCCAGGATGTTCGCAAAGGAAAAAACAAATGCAGTAGAAGATTTCCATCAGATGCAACGGGCCGGTGTCGATGATCCAGAAGCTTAAGCTGATCAAAAGGATTCGACAGTTTCCTGCTTCTACGATCGACAAATAAAGAAAAAAAAACAAGAATATCCAGTAAAAGGAATACTAAACAAGGAATGATTAAGTAGTAAACTACATACGGACTGGTTAAAAAACAATCGAACACAAAAGCAAGAAGTCTAAACACAGATTTCCAGGAGCCCAAAAAAAGAAAAAGAACATTAACATCTAACTCGGTAGAAAAACTCTTGCAGACCATCCACCCAACAGTCGACATCAAGGGGGCGGGCGGACACCAAAGAGCACTACAAATTTACAAAACAATCCCAGCAGAAAACCACAGACACAGCATAACGACAACACGAAAACCAAGAGCAACCAGCATCCAAACCACACTGCACAAACCATCAGCTGAAGCCATGCGATCGGAGACCGGCACAAGAACAAGCACGAGCGAGAGCGCGATTACCCCGTGGATCGGATCCTCCGGCGCCTGCATGACATTGGCGAAGACAGAGACGGTGGTGGAGCCGAAGAGACCAGACGTGAGGTTGGCCGCGATCGCATGGTTCTGGCTCTCCTGGGACGCCATGGGAACCGTCTCGGCGGCGCTGGTGGTGGGGGAGGAGGCGGGGTGGTCCGCTCCCAGCTGCCTGGCCAGCGCACGTGTTTGGTTACACTTTTTTCTCTATTTTAAATCTCAAAAATAAAATTAAAGAAGAGGACACTTACACACGTTTGGTAAGACCTATCCTATTTTTTAGGGAGTAATCTTACCCTGTGTAAATCTTCCTAAAAAAAAATAAGTCTCGAGCAATTTTTTTTTAAGCGCCCACGCCTCGGACTCCCCCTCCCTCCCATACGCGACCCCCCTCCCCTCCCCTGCAGCCCCCCTCCCCTGCGGCTCCCCCTCCTCTCCCCCGCGGCGCGGCCGACGCCCTGCACAGCCCCCCTCCCCCTCCCCTCCCCTGCGGCCCCCCTCCCCCGCGGCCGGCATCCCCTCCCTCGCGGCTCCCCCTCCTCCTCCTCCTCGACCGAACTGCACACGCACCACGGGCACCGCGGAGGCCCACCTGCAGCAGCCCGTCGGTGATGCCGTTGTCGCCGTCCGCAGACGGCCTCTCTGTCGGCCACCACCGCGAACCAGAAAGTGGTCTATAGGAAGGCCGCGTTCCAATAAAAATAACTATCTTATGAAATTTTCACAGAGAGAGAAATGCACGTTTAAATAAAATGACATTCAAGGTCACGGTCTAGGATGGAACCGCGTTCATGAAATTTAATTATTTTTTGTATTAAAAATAATATAACTAGTAAATCATGTTTAAATTAAAACTTGAGGTCACAGTCTATCAGGCCACCGCGTTCAGAGATGCGGTGCCTGTAAAGGCTGCGTCTACGAACAGAGGATCGTTCCGGTGAGAAAATCCTAAAAACGGCGATATCCAGTCCATAGTCCATGAAATACATGTAATATAATTGATAAAATTGGGGAAAACAATGTAGAATTAAACTAGACATGCATATGCATTAATTTGAAGTTTAGCCCGAGAGATTACCTACCTTGAGCCGGATTAGGAAGAATGAAAAACGCCCACGAACGCCTAAGACTCTCCCGATTCCTCCTCCCAGATCGATCCTCTCACACCTCGAAGCCTTCTCCCACGAACTAGGGTCGACTGGGGAGGCTATGGGGTCCTATTTATATGAATTCAAGCATCTAAGAGTCCTAATTAGGTCAAACAAGTCTAGATAGGGAAGAAATCCGAAAATCTTGATTTCTATGTATATCTAGAGCCGCCTCCACCCTATCTAGTTCGAATTAGGGTTAGGGTATAGGTTAGATTCGACCTCTCCTTAGTGGATTGGACTTTGGTTGGGGTTGTTAGCCCTTTAGGGTTAGGTTAAAATGAAATTATCCCAATTGAAAATATGTGTTTTAGAAATTCTGAATCTTAGGATTTATATAAGCCCATAAGGCCATTAAACTTAATATCATATTAAAACTATTTATAATTTCTTTTATTCATCTTCCATTACAATTTCCTTTATCTTATTCCATTATAATCATTCAGGTTTTCCTTTTTTTCAAATTTTATACTCATTTAATTAATCCTAAAAAAATCCGGTTGCTACACACTCTCTCTCTCTCTCCGGTGCTAGAGACACTCCTGTCAAAAAAAGATGGGATTTGCATATACCTATTCAGGGTTTGCCGACCCGCTTGTACCGGCCGTCCCGGTCTTTCACTGGAACGACAACGACGGTGGCGGTGGCAGGCTGCTGGGCCAGAAGGGCAGCGACCAGCGTGGTCCGACTGTGCTGGCTCGCAGTGGCCGCAGGCGGCCACTGCGGCGGCCCGGGGTCGTGGGACGTACGCACTGGAATGGAGGGCCGCGGCGGGGTGGCTGGGGGCGCCCGACGGCGGCAGCGGTGCTGGGAAGGGCGTCAACGGTGGCGTGAGATGCCGGCACAGTCGCGGGTGCGTGGCGAGGCCCAGCCGCCCTGTTCGGAGAGGTGAACGCCACGTGGAAAGTCGGAGGCGGAAGGGGCCGACGATGGCCTGGTTGCCGGCGATGACTGGAGGCTTTCGCAGGAGGACCAACAGGGGGATGCCGCAACGGCGGCGCTAGTGTGGTGTCTGCCGCGCCCGCCCTTCATGGAGGCAGAGGAGGAGGAAAGAAGGACGAAGACGAAGGGTGAACAGGGTTGGGGAAAGAAAACCAGGGGAACAGTGACCGGGGGAAGAACTTGAGAGATAAAGATAAAAAAAAGGATTTTTTACATATTAGTCCTTGCAAATATGATGGATTACTTTTTAGTACTTAAAATCTTACTATTATTTAAAAAAATTTAAAATCATGTAACTCTAACAGAAAGACCCATATAATTCATCGACGTTAAAAATGATGAATATTCGATGGAATATTCTATCCTCCCGTAAAAAAAAAGTTGAAAATCCTAAACTACACTTGTCTTAACCTCCCTGTGAAACCGTTCACCCCACCGCCTGCAGCCGCAGGCGACCCACCGCACACCCCACCGCCCCCATCCGCAGCCGCAGATGCCCCCACCGGCCGCCGTGATTTGTTGCGGACTGTCCCAGCCGCAGACGCCCCAGCAGCAGACGCAGACGCCCCACCGGTCGACGCAGACGCCCCATCGCAGACGCCCCACCGGCCACCGCAGAGCCCAGTCGCAGACGCACTGCCCCATGTGTGCTTTTTCGCGTCTATTTCTGATTTGAAAAGTGTAAATGTTTTCCCTTCTCACACACATTAGTCTCTGCAAGTTCTGTAATTTGCATTACAGGCCATGTAACCCTTCCAAATCGGCCCTTGTCATCACGCCCCATTTCAGACATGTAATCGCCGTAGACGCACTGCCCCAACTCACAGACGCCCCACCACCGGCCCTTGCCATCACGCCTAACACGACAAATCGGCCCTTGTTATTCTCCCCATGTCTGAAATGGTATGCTATTTCGGTGGCTAGATTATTCAGACATGACAGGTGATTGATAATTTGTTCGTGTCGTATACAGTCATCAAATGCTAGTGGAATGCAGTTGTCTCGAGGAGCTATCGTCTCATCTCGTGTGCCGCTGATGGAATGCAACTGTAGAAGGGGTAATTGTCGGGTTTACGTCTCAAATCGTGAGAGGTCGAAAGGTAAACGCTTCTATTGTTGTCCATATGCAAATACTAACGGGGATTGTAGTTTCTTTGAGTGGGTTGATGATACTACCTATAATGTTGTGGATGTCAAATATCAACTGAAGGCGATGGAAGAATGCATGACAAAAAAATTAGAAAAGATAGAGTTGCAATTGAAAAACTTAAAATTACTGATGTATTTTGTCATATTTGTACTATTTGTCATTTGCCTATTCAAGTGAATGTGGTTTAAGAGAGACGTACGTAATGTGGGTCCTATATTAGACATGTAATCGTCATTACTGAATGTAATGCCATTTATTATTGTTAGTCTTATATGCCCCATGTGTTCATTTGTGGAATGTAATCGTCATTAGTGGAATGTAATGTGAGTCCTATATTGGAGTGCATTCTACCATGGGAAATGGTTCGTGAGTGTATTCTGTCAGGGGGGTGAATGGATCCCAGTGACAATATTTGTGGAATATAAGACATTTTATGCATGTGCACCGATGTGGATTTATAAATGTTGGATGAAAGTGGGCTCTAGCAAAGACTGTGACATGATCAACCAGGAATTCTTGTGGGATATTCTCCAGACTAAATCTTTTCCCTTCATGGACAAACTGGTTCAAGTACACAACATATCAACTACTCTGCTTCTAGTAGTTATTAATGTAACAACAACTACCCATTTTGGTGATCAAGAGTGTTGCTGCATCGGAATCTCCTCTCACACCTTTCCTTTTTTATTTTGGTTTGACTGAATCAGGGAGAATTTGTGATAGAGCAAGTGACATGGGTAGAGTTGCCCAAGTGACATGGTTTGGTGATCAAGTGACGTGGTTTAGAATTTATGAATTAGGCATGCTACTGTATTCTAGACAAGTAATCTGGAATCTCACAGTAGGTTACCCAAGTTGTGGATGCAATAAGCTCAGGTAATATGAGAAGAATGGGATGTGATGACTAGATTGGCACTTATCTGGAATATGGAATAAACCATTTTGTTACTGAGTTGAACTTCAAGTCTTTTATGTGGTTATAGTTATAAAGTGTAACAATCCATGCCTTAGAGTTTCATAAAGAAAATATGTGGTTAGACACCCAAAAGAAGTGCTTTCTTCTAAGTGAGGTATGTGGTTCTACTTGTAATGCCAATATAGCTTACCTTGTAAGCATCCATCTTCACAACCAACAGCCCAGAAATTAGCATTCCCAGCCAAAACAGTTACTTTTCCAGACATTCTATCTGACCAAAGAGGTTGATTTCCTCTTGAGCAAGTAATTTCAGTTTCCTTTGTCGAAAATGTATTTCCAGTTCCAGCTATATCATGGACAGCCTTCTCAACAGGCTTAGCTTCCAAGCAAACTGGATTTATGTCATCACCTTCTTTCTTACTAAAGACTCGAATGGAAAGAAAACTGCAAGCCTGAGAACCTGACATACCCGCAGATCTTGAATGAACCACTAAATCTTTTCCCTTCATGGACAAATTGGTTCAAATACCTTTCAAGTACCTTCTGGCCGATATCAAATACCTTCTGCTTTTCCTTAGGATCAACACACTAACCCATCTATACAAAGACCTCAGCATGTGTGTCAAATATTAGTATGTCCTTAATTAGAAGATCATCTCGTGAGAAATTGAAAACCTCATTCACCTCAAATTTTTATTTGTTCAATAAAAATGTATACAAATAAGGATCTCTAACAGTCTCCTGTGTGACCTTCTCACCGGTGTAACTTTGCTTTCCAGAATGCAGAACTTGCAGTTCTCTCTTTTGCATGCTTTAGAACAGTCTCCTGTGTGACCTTCTCACGTAGGTATAGGTCTCAAAACTAGGTCGGTGCACTCTCTGCCCATGTGTGTAACATAGTCTGTGCAGGTCTTTTGTATCATGGACATTAGGTCGGTGCAATGTTCTCCCAAGCAAGGTCGGTGCAATGCCTTCACTAGCACAAGGACGCGGTCGGTACAATGTTGGTCGGTGCATCATACAAGGTCCATGCATATTACTGTTTAGGTCGGTGCTAGTTCATGTTTCATGAGCTGTTCAGGTCGGTGTAGGTTTTACTTCATGCACATATGAACTCCGTGCACTTCACTGTTGAAGAACAAGATAATTGATGACCTATTGGAGATTGCTCAAGATAATTCCAAAACAAGATAATTCCAACTTGAAGAACAAGCTATAGAATGTGACTTCTCTGGTTTCACACTAGCACAAAACCAAAACAAGCTATAGAATTATCAAGCAAGTCACGAGTTTACAACTAGCATTCATATCATCAACAAGTAATCAGATACTTGTATCATTTACATCAAAACTTCACAATCCAACTATCATTCATTTCACCAACAAAAATATGTGCGATGAGTTTACATTGTGGATAGCAACACATAAAACACATATGAAATATTGTTCTTCAACAGCATTCTTCACAACACCATTCCACACCTAGTCAGCAACATTCCACACCCGGTCAGCAATAACATTCTTCACATCAGCCAATGTCCTGTACATGTGACAAAGAGGGGCCCCCATTAACTATTATAAATAACATAATCTTTACCTACAAGTTAAAAAGTAGATTTTAAACTCATAATTTGACGGAGATTGTTTGAAGTTGAACATGGAGGACTGCGTGTCAAAGTTAATGGATGCTTGACTGTCCATATTTATCACCGTGTGCACACGAATGTCTCCTCCGCTGGTGCTTGTGGAGCCACTTGCCTCCATTGGAATTGTGCAACCTACATGAGTTATACTTGTATTAAAATCAGTCTACTTCTTATTTTAAATTAACATGGGTGCTAACTTACCTCTCCCCCGGCTGCTTCCTTCAGTGATGTTGGCCCTGCTGGTACTTCTTCCCTGGGTGGTACCTCTCCTAGCCCTCTCGTGGGTCTGACCTGGACCAACCGAAGTTGTCACTTGTGGCCCTTCACCACCTTCACTAGTTTGAACTTGAGTAGCCCTACCACTAACATTTACGAACCTGGATGGTCTTCTTGGGCCTTGCCTACAACATAACTTTCAATATTATGCACAAAGAAAATCAAATAGACCAAATACAAACCTTAATTGCAATACAAACTTACTTCCGGGCCACAGTTGTGGAACCTACGCCAATATCTATAACTGCAGATTGTGGTCCTGGGAGGGGTTCTTTGCAAAAAAATTTTATGGTGGCCCCATTGTCCACATCTTTTGCATTTATGGGATCTTCTTAGTGCCTTTTGATTTTCATCAGCATCTCTAATCCTCTTCTTCTGAGGGCGACCTCGGGGTCTTTGGTAGCGAGGAGGAAGCACCTCAACAGATTCTACAGTCTGCCACATGCTCTTACCTGGCAATGGTTGTATTGACTTTGCATATGTGACTTTATATGCCTCAATTGAATAACATCTATCAACAAATTGATTAATTTGGAGGCCTCTACGTACATCAACAGCAGCAGCAACATGTTGGCAAGGCAGCCCACTGACTTGCCATTTTTGCCAAGAACAATACATCTCGTCCAATTTAACAATACACCTCTCATACGGACCTTCCACCTCTGCCATAAAATCAGTGGAATATCTGACTGCATATTTTCCCAACTTCCTAACAATTATATTTAAATAGGCAACAGCCCGTGGCACAAACTTTTCTTTGATCCTACGTGCATGTCTCCTCCTGTGATCCATTTTCACCATAATTTTCTGCCTAATTCCATCTAACATGTATACAAGTGGTAGACCTCTTGTATCACCAACAAATGAATTGAAGGACTCTGCTACATTGTTAGTGATGTAGTTTAACTTACCCTTGTCATTAAAATGACATCTTGATCAGGCACAACGCAAACTTTTTAAATAGGAAGCAGCCTGTGCATCTAGATTCTTCATCTCAAATAGAGCTGCTTTATATTCTTGAACATTGTAAGATTTTGATGCTGCCCATGCAGCATTCTTGAAACATGGGCCCTGCCATTTCTTCTTAAAATTTCTGTAAAGGTGCCGCATACAAAACCTACAAGCAATTTGAAATTACAATCTCATCAGTAATATGAAACCTATAGTCAATGTCATTAAAACAAGTAGTCACTCAATTCAGACATTATTGAAAATAAAACTGGCAGTAGATCAAACATTGTAAAATAAGAAACTTAATTACCTATGCTCGGCACCTGGAAAGATATCTGGGACAGCTACCTCAATGCCCTTTTCCATATCAGAAATGAATGTAATCCCTATAGGATGTCCAATAGCCTCCTTCAAAATGTGTAAAAACCATGTCCATGAGTCTATACTCTCCCCCTCAACAACACCATAGGCAATTGGGAACAAACCATGATTCCCATCAAGTGCAACTACAGCCACCAAGATCCCAGTGTAATACCCTTTCAAGTGACATCCATCTATGCCCAGCACTGGACGACAGCCATCTTTGAAACCACTAATACTTGCCCCTAAGGCAATGAACACCCTCTGAAAATAACCATCTAACCCAATCTTGTACTATACAACTGAAGAAGGGTCGCTCTGCTTTAACTCATTCAGTAGCTGTGGCAAATACTTGTACGTTTCCTCAACCTTCTCAAACACCTTCTCCTTTGCTGACTCCCGTGCACGCCAAATGCGGTGATAAGGGATTGAAATATTGTAAGACGTTAATAAATCAGCTTGCAACTTTCTTGGGGGTATGTCAGGATTCTCCTTCACTGCTTCCATTACCCTGGCTGAAATCTAAGATTTGGATGCCATCCTGTTATCACACCTAGATGTGGCTGAACATGTGTGCTTTTCCTGCATTGTTTTGACTGCAAAAGTAACTCCATCTTGTAGCCTTGAGGCATGCACTCTCCATTTGTAATTAACATTTGCACATACAATAGTAATTCTCATGCTGTCATTTTTCACTTGCTTGAATTCGAATTGATTTTTTATAACATGTTGGCGTAGAGCAATCCTGTACTCGAGACTATTTGCAAATAGAGAATCAACTGATATATCTGGGGTCACTTCATCAACCTCCAACAAATCTCCATCATCATCTGAAACCCCTCCATCAATATCTGATTCGTCTGAGGGACATGGTCTTGAATGATAACTGTCCTCAGTGTGTACCTCATCAGAATCAGCCACACTCTCGTCAGAATCGATGTACTCATCTTCATATGCAACAAATTCTGAGTCACTGTCCTAAGATTCAGAACCTTTCCTCTTCTTTAAAATATGACAATCCTCATCGACTACAGTCAAGCCTTCCCCTTGTCTATCTTGGACAGGGGCAGGGGCAGGGGCAGGGGCAGTGGCAGGGGTAGGGGCAGGGGTAGGGACATCATGAATAACCTTATCCCGATGAACAACTGCAGCATCATGAACAACCTCATGATGTTGACCAACCTCAGCATCATCATCCATCTCATCAAGATCAACAACTGTTTGGGAATGGGCCTGAGTAGACTGGCTGGCCATACCTTTCTGTGGATTATTGGTTGGTTGTAAGTCTAATGGCCGACTGTCCAATATGCTAACATATATGGTCATCTTCCCTACGGGCAAATGGGCTTTCATCACCTCATACAATTGAGCATTTGAAACTATTTCCTCATACTGAACAGGTCTGCTATTAGATAATTCATAATGAAATTCTAAATAATGTGTACTTGCCCACTTAGATATATGTCCCATATCCTCAATTAGTATGCATGTACTGTAGTAATCAGGATATGCCACTACTGTCTTACTCTGACCTAGTGCATATGCCTTCCTCCCAGACTTAAGAGTTTTCCAATAACCACCAAACTTATATGTCAACTTTAATGATGGCTCTCGTTCCCCCATTTTCATAATCTAACAATCTGAAGAGAGAAATAAACTCTTTAGAACAGTTAATCATCTCAGAAAATTACACCAAAAATGTAACTACCAAAAAGTACAGAATTCTTAATCCGAACAAACAAACTAGACAATGTAACTACCAAAAATGAAATTGAAACCCTGGCAATTAAAAAATCTCAATGCTCAATGCTCATACTGAAATCCTTACCTGAACAACGATTGACCCTTCACAATAGGTTCAAGGAGACCCAAACTGCATTATCCACATTACAAGATCAGCACACATACACAATAATCCGAGTACAATAATAACAATCTTAAATAATATGAATTGAGTGACTGAATAACATTATAGCAAAAATTTTTATTGAACCATAAAGAAATTGCCCCCGTGAATTCAGACATCTATAATTAATAACAAAACTTTTTAGAGCATTAAATAATCTTGGCCAAAATAAAGTGGAGTTTCTACAAATTGAGTTGGTATAGCTTGGCCACAGACATTGCATTGCCGGTCTAAAGTGGAGTTTCTACAAATTACATTTTCTTACCATCCACATTTGCCAAAATAATGAAGCAAATTAAATAGGGAAGAGAAACTGGAAAAAAATTTATACTCGACTAAGCACTCCATGTTTGCTACACTGGGATTCAACAAACATGCCCAATTATATTTGTAAATCAAACTAGTATACGCATTTTTACTAAGTTAAGGGGTTGTGTGTCTGAGGGCTCGGATCACCAGGTTGGGATGCTACAGTTGAGGGGACATGGTCGGTGGAGTGTGAGGTGGCAGCGGTGCCTGACGCGTATCGGAGTGGAGCCGGAGATGTGTGGTCCAGACAACGTAGGTTCTGGACGTGGGGTGGTGACTCCGGTGATGCGACGTCTGAACGAGGGCGATCGTAACGTCTGTGACGGCAGATGGGGCGCCGTGTAGTGCCGCGGTTGGGCCGTGAACTGATGGCAATGGGGCTGGTGCCAAATCGACCCTGGCGGTGGTTGGTGGTCATTGCTGTCACGACGACCGAAGACGTACGGAGAGGGGAGGGGAAGAGAAATGGATGAAGGGGAACACAAATGGGGTGGAGGGCAGCGGCGACTATGTACGAGGGGAAAGGGAAACAGGAGGGGGGAAGAAGGGTTACAACGGCACAGAGTAAGGGTTACAACGGCCATGACCCTCGAGTAATCGAGGGTGGGTTGGTCTTTTCACCAACTACGGTCAACTTAACCCCCCTTTGTAGACACGTCGTTCTTGACATTACCATGAGTAAATCTCATATTACACCATGATACCCCAAGGTTGCCTTCACATTTTTAATTACTTTGGTGATTTTCTATTTTTTAATTTTTTTTCTACATTTTTTTGATTTTTTTTCGTGAAAATCTTTGACGTGTCAAGATGGTTAGACGCCTTCTTCAGAAACCTCGTGCAGCGTGCACGCGACGCCGTTCCGGCCGTTTAGTTTGACGTTTTCGAATAAATCCAATCATAGAGACGTCTTGTAAGCTAGATGCGTCCTTCGAGAGTCACGGTTACCCGCCGAAACCACGCGTCTTCTCCACTGTCGACGGCTTTCGGCGGCGATTCAGTGGGCGAAAATAGGCGCGTCCAGGGTCCCGGACGCTTCAAAAGAATTGAAAAAAATAAAAAATTATCTCAGAAAATAGGCGTCTTCTCCACTGTCGACGGCTTTCGGCGGCGATTCACAATCTAACAATCTGAAGACAGAAATAAACTCTTTAGAACAGTTAATCATCTCAGAAAATTACACCAAAAATGTAACTACCAAAAAGTACAGAATTCTTAATCCGAACAAACAAACTAGACAATGTAACTACCAAAAATGAAATTGAAACCCTGGCAATTAAAAAATCTCAATGCTCAATGCTCATACTGAAATCCTTACCTGAACAACGATTGACCCTTCACAATAGGTTCAAGGAGACCCAAACTGCATTATCCACATTACAAGATCAGCACACATACACAATAATCCGAGTACAATAATAACAATCTTAAATAATATGAATTGAGTGACTGAATAACATTATAGCAAAAAATTTTATTGAACCATAAAGAAATTGCCCCCATGAATTCAGACATCTATAGTTAATAACAAAACTTTTTAGAGCATTAAATAATCTTGGCCAAAATAAAGTGGAGTTTCTACAAATTGAGTTGGTATAGCTTGGCCACAGACATTGCATTGCCGGTCTAAAGTGGAGTTTCTACAAATTACATTTTCTTACCATCCACATTTGCCAAAATAATGAAGCAAATTAAATAGGGAAGAGGAACTGGAAAAAAATTTATACTCGACTAAGCAGTCCATGTTTGCTACACTGGGATTCAACAAACATGCCCAATTATATTTGTAAATCAAACTAGTATATGCATTTTTACTAAGTTAAGGGGTTGTGTGTCTGAGGGCTCGGATCACCAGGTTGGGATGCTACAGTTGAGGGGACATGGTCGGTGGAGTGTGAGGTGGCAGCGGTGCCTGACGCGTACCGGAGTGGAGCCGGAGATGTGTGGTCTAGAAACCGTAGGTTCTGGACGTGGGGTGGCGACTCCGGTGATGCGACGTCTGAACGAGGGCGATCGTAACGTCTGTGACGGCAGATGGGGCGCCGTGTAGTGCCGCGGTTGGGCCGTGAACTGATGGCAATGGGGCTGGTGCCAAATCGACCCTGGCGGTGGTTGGTGGTCATTGCTGTCACGACGACCGAAGACGTACGGAGAGGGGAGGGGAAGAGAAATGGATGAAGGGGAACACAAATGGGGTGGAGGGCAGCGGCGACTATGTACGAGGGGAAAGGGAAACAGGAGGGGGGAAGAAGGGTTACAACGGCACAGAGTAAGGGTTACAATGGCCATGACCCTCGAGTAATCGAGGGTGGGTTGGTCTTTTCACCAACTACGGTCAACTTAACCCCCCTTTGTAGACACGTCGTTCTTGACATTACCATGAGTAAATCTCATATTACACCATGATACCCCAAGGTTGCCTTCACATTTTTAATTACTTTGGTGATTTTCTATTTTTCTGATTTTTTCTACATTTTTTAGATTTTTTTTCATGAAAATCTTTGACGTGTCAAGATGGTTAGACGCCTTCTTTAGAAACCTCGTGCAGCGTGCACGCGGCGCCGTTCCGGCCGTTTAGTTTGACATTTTCGAATAAATCCAATCATAGAGACGTCTTGTAAGCTAGATGTGTCCTTCGAGAGTCACGGTTACCCGCCGAAACCACGCGTCTTCTCCACTGTCGACGGCTTTCGGCGGCGATTCAGTGGGCGAAAATAGGCGCGTCCAGGGTCCCGGACGCTTCAAAAAAATTGAAAAAAATATAAAATTATTGAGGCGTCCATGTGGTTGGACGCCGCAAAGCAAAAATAATATAAATAATAATATAAAAAAATAAAAAATAAAAAAATATTTCTTGAGACGTCCAAGGTCCTGGACGCCTCAATCAACCTTCCCTCTATAAATAGAGGACCCCCTCCCTCGAAGGGAGGGGGCTTCAGATCCGACAGAGGAAGAAGAGACTCTGTCGGATCCTATTTCTAACCCGTTGGTCTTTTACAGGGGGAGGTTCTGCCGGCTTCTCGGGTGCCCGCTCTCGCGAGAGGAAGGCTAGCTCCATCTGTTCTGCTTCCACGTCGTCCCCACGCTGCCGAAGCTCCGCCGGATCCCGCCATCGGCACCTTCAATAAGCCATTCTCTCCCCTTCTCTTTTGTCATTTCTATCGCATGCATCATCCCGTCATCCGTCATCTCCTTTCATAAGGAAGATCCATTTTTATGCACGTTTGCACGATCCCCCATTCATCATAGCATTTTCCTCCTACTCGTGTCCGAGAGGGGTTTAAAAATAACACCAACCATGTGTGTGTCTTGCCACGATTTCATTATTCTTCATCAAGGGACTAATACTACACTGCCATCTTCTCTGATCCACCTGTTATTTGTCTGTTTCTTCTTTTACAAGGGTAACTAAGGAAAGCCCTCTCCATCGGCCGGTCGAAGGGAGAGGAAGAAGTAACCCGCCATCTCCCGCTTTTGAGGTAGGCGCGATCACTTTCTTTATTTTGGGGTCTCCGGCCCCTGACGATCACATCATATTCTCGAGGCCGCGGAGAGTCATTTCCAGCAATGACCGTTTAAATTTCCGTCACTAATATTCTGTGATGTTCTTATATCTGCTATATTCTCGAGGCCGCAGAGAGTCATTTCTCGCAATGGCCGTTTAAATTTCTATCACTTATATTCTGTGCTATTCTTATATCTGTTATATTCTCGAGGCCGCGACAAGTCATTTCCCGCAATGGCCGTTTAAATTTCTGTCACTAATATTCTGTGTTATTCTTATATCTGCTATATTCTCGAGGCCGCGGCGAGTCATTTTCCGCAATGGCCGTTTAAATTTCTGTCACTAATATTCTGTGTTATTCTTATATCTGTTATATTCTCGAGGCCGCAGCGAGTCATTTCCCGCAATGACCGTTTAATTTTCTGTCACTTACATTTTGTGCTTCTTATATCTGTTATATTCTCGAGGCCACGGCGAGTCATTTCCCGCAATGGCCGTTTAAATTTCTGTCACTTAAATTCTGCACTTTTCCCATCCCCCGAGGTCGCGAGAGTCATTTCCCGCTATGGCCGTTTAATCCTCATATCTTGTTACGCTACATCTATTCCGCACGTCCCGCTAGAGCAATCTCCCGTGATGGTCTCTCTCCTCTTCTCTCTTCTTTCTGTGTTGCAGCAAAACGAGCCCCTCGCGCGCTCCGCTTCGCCTCCTCCGGCATTCTGCGTGACGTCGCTCACAGATTGGCGATCACGGTGGGAACGAGTGGCGGGGAAGGCCGATTTGAATGTAGCACCGATGCGCGTTGTAAAGAACGAACTCAGTCGCGCCAATGAGTTGGAGTTCAGCTTCGGGGGAAGACCTCGTGAGGAGTTCGCGCGAGAGTAGACATGCCGGTGCACAAGTGAAGAAGCTTTGCGTCATAGTTCTGAAGTGAGACCTCCAGTCTTCACGCTTCCTCAGCCATGGAACGCAGTTCACTATATTACTACCAAAGCCTAACACATCGGCTATGTGATAAAGGGGGCTTTGTTGAAAGATCTTCGAGACAGTTGGCATCCCCTCACGGTGATCAAATTTGAAGTGTAAATCAACCCAGCAATTCAGAAGAAGTGCGCAACCAAAAGGAGGCTTACCCATGCTGGAAGCAGTAAGGTCACTGTAGAGGTAAGCAAGAACGGCAGGTCCCACCCTTTTGCCATTCCAAATCCCGCTAACGGCGCTCAGCTGATCTTCCTCCACTATGTTGTCGGTATAAGGGAATAAGAGAGCACCTGCCAAACGGATTGTGAATCCCTTCATGATTTCTTCCTAACGATCATCATCTGGTAATCCTCTCAGGGCATCCATGACCCATTCCGTGAGCTTTTGCAGGTTAATTCCCTTCTGAGTCTGGACGTTTCTAACAGCACCAGACGGCATGAAGCTTCCAATGACGTCCTCGGAAGTCACTTTCTTCAGCATCGGCATGATCTTTATCTTGCCATCCCTTTTGAATCTTTTCAACCCAAGCAGGAGTTCCACCTCCTCAAGAAGGATGGTCACCTCGAAGGTGGGGAAAATGAAAGTGTCAGTCTGAGGATGTCAGATCTCCACCAGCGCACCCATAGCCGCCCAGTCTATGCGAATCTTTTCGTAATGCCTGACATGAACCAGGAGCCCCTGAAGATGCCACCTTGTGAGTATGACCCTCATGCTGATGGAGATGTTGGAAGTTAACTTCGAAAGCCACGGCAGCTTGGAGAACTTCCTCGAGCATGGGAAGAGAGGGTACAGCTGGAAAAGAAGAAGAAAAACAAAGGAGGAAAGAGGTGAAGGAAATGTCGTACATGAAATTTGAAATAAACCAACTCACCATACGCGACTGGATCATCTCACTCAGATGTCCTTCGAGGTCAGAGAGCCGCCTGAGTTCGCTGCTAGGCCTGCTCCTCTTCATAGGGCGGGAAGACTCGCCTTCCATCCTGAAAGAACCAAGATTCTTCTCCTCCTCCCCTTAAGTTTCAAGGCTCTCCTTGGAGGGGGGTACTTATAGGAAGGGAAGGGTGTAAAAGCCAAAACGCGTCACATCGATGATGAGTCGTCGTTGTTGACTTTAGCAGGTATTTTGTCTTGATCTCCCTTATACTATGGTGCAACTCTGCTGCTTTTAATAATGTTGATCAGTGCAGGTTTCACTAATGGACGCCACCGTCCCATCGTGTGCCACCATTCGGTAACTAGTCCCACCATGTCATGCATTGTATTATATATGATATTTATGCTATTAGAACGTGTCAAGGACCTTGCGACCTGAACGAATATGGGATTTGAGTTCCCCTTCAACAAAAACAGTGATAATTTCAGAGGAATTTGAGTTGTGCGGATAGGCTGTTAAGTTGTGAAAGCAAGGGGACGATGGTTCCATTCGGTGAGTTGGTGCATGGATAAACAGGCCCCGACTCAATATCAGCTCACCGGATCGGTATCCTGACCCATTCTTAACAACTTGACAATATTATCCTTGGCTATTTTCTATTTTAGTTTGTTTTAAGTTTTCCTTTAAACTCAACATGCATTGATGTAGGACTTTGATTCCATTGCGAAAGATCATTCAAGATAATTCGATTGTGAAGGTCGCTGTGCTTAAATTCTTATAATATGAGATATTCCATTCCGAATGAAATACTGAATTTTCTTGAGACAGCCCTGTGCTGTTCTTCCAAAAGAGACCATTGTTTGGATTGATCCTCAAATATTCCTTTACTTTTACTCTATTTGACCCACCTTGGCCGCACCACTTCCACATTGGCTGGTAACCGCTCCCCAAGATGAAACCTGCAGGTTTACGACCCGGGTACTTCCACACAGAGAAGTTGGTCCCTTTTTTTACTCGTGCCTGAGCGCACATCTTCCCCTTTCTTGTTTGATATCCGTCCAAGCAATTGTTGAAATTCGGAAGACCTTCTTCAAGATCGCCTCATTGCAAACTCTGAAAACATTCCAGACCATAATGTTCAAACGTGTCTCATCACACCTTGGCATCTACTTTTCAGTCCGCTCCCACTCCACTTCATTCCATTTTCATGCCACTCCACTACGTGCCGCTCCCTTGCAAAGCAGACGCCAAGGCGGGACAACTGTAGACACGTCGTTCTTGACATTACCATGAGTAAATCTCATATTACACCATGATACCCCAAGGTTGCCTTCACATTTTTAATTACTTTGGTGATTTCCTATTTTTTTGATTTTTTTTCTACATTTTTTTAATTTTTTTCCGTGAAAATCTTTGACGTGTCAAGATGGTTAGACGCCTTCTTCAGAAACCTCGTGCAGCGTGCACGCGGCGCCGTTCCGGCCGTTTAGTTTGACATTTTCGAATAAATCCAATCATAGAGACGTCTTGTAAGCTAGATGCGCCTTTCGAGAGTCACGGTTACCCGCCGAAACCACGCATCTTCTCCACTGTCGACGGCTTTCGGTGGCGATTTGGTGGGCGAAAATAGGTGCGTCCAGGGTCCCGGACGCTTCAAAGAAATTGAAAAATAAAAATATATAAAATTATTGAGGCGTCCATATGGTTGGACGCCTCAAAGCAAAAATAATATAAAAATAATATAAAAAATAAAAAAATATTTCTTGAGGCGTCCAAGGTCGCCTCAATCAACCTTCCCTTTATAAATAGAGGACCCTTTCCCTCGAAGGGAGGGGGCTTCAGATCCGACAGAGGAAGAAGAGACTCTGCCGGATCCCATTTCTAACCCGTGGGTCTTTTACAGGGGGAGGTTCTGCCGGCTTCTCGGGTGCCCACGCTCGCGAGAGAAAGGCTAGCTCCATCCGTTCTGCTTCCACGTCGTCCCCACGCTGCCGAAGCTCCGCTAGATCCCGCCATCGGCACCTTCAATAAGCCATTCTCTCCCCTTCTCTTTTGTCATTTCTATCGCATGCATCATCCCGTCATCCGTCATCTCCTTTCATAAGGAAGATCCATTTTTATGCACGTTTGCACGATCTCCCATTCATCATAGCATTTTCCTCCTACTCGTGTCCGAGAGGGGTTTAAAAACAACACCAACCAGGTGTGTGCCTTGCCACGATTTCATTATTCTTCATCAAGGGACTAATACTACACTGACATCTTCTCTGATCCACCTGTTATTTGTATGTTTCTTCTTTTGTAAGGGTAACCAAGGAAAGCCCTCTCCATCGGCCGGCCGAAGGGAGAGGAAGAAGTAACCCGCCATCTCCCGCTTTTGAGGTAGGCGAGATCACTTTCTTTATTTTGGGGTCTCCGGCCCCTAGCGATCACATCATATTCTCGAGGCCGCGGAGAGTCATTTCCCGCAATGGCCGTTTAAATTTCCGTCACTAATATTTTGTGCTGTTCTTATATCTGCTATATTCTCGAGGCCGCGGAGAGTCATTTCCCGCAATGGCCGTTTAAATTTCCATCACTTATATTCTGTACTGTTCTTATATCTGCTATATTCTCGAGGTCGCGGCAAGTCATTTCCCGCAATGGCCGTTTAAATTTCTGTCACTAATATTCTGTGTTATTCTTATATCTGCTATATTCTCGAGGCCGCGGCGAGTCATTTCCCGCAATGGCCGTTTAAATTTCTGTCACTAATATTCTGTGTTATTCTTATATCTGTTATATTCTCGAGGCCGCGGCGAGTCATTTCTCTCAATGGCCGTTTAAGTTTCTGTCACTTACATTCTGTGCTTCTTATATCTGTTATATTCTCGAGGCCACGGCGAGTCATTTCTTGCAATGGCCGTTTAAATTTCTGTCACTAATATTCTGCACTTTTCCCATCCCCCGAGGTCGCGGAGAGTCATTTCACGCTATGGTCATTTAATCCTCATATCTTGTTACGCTACATCTATTTCGCACGCCCCGCCGGAGTAATCTCCCGTGGTGGTCTCTCTCCTCTTCTCTCTTCTTTCTGTGTTGCAGCAAAACGAGCCCCTCGCGCGCTCCGCTTCGCCTCCTCCGGCATTCCGCGTGACGTCGCTCACACCCTTGAGTTTAATATCGTTGACAGTAAAAAATGATAGGGATTTTTTTGTTTAACGACAACATTTCCAAGGGTTTTTTTAAACAATAGTGAGATTTTAGGGACTAAAAAGTAATTCGTCATATTTATAGGGACTAATATGCGAAAAAACCTCAAAAAAATTTGACAGTGGAAATGCTACAGTGGGTTTGGGGGGAGCTTCCGTGAATGAAAAGGAAACAAATGAATAGTGTCGGGGATTGCAAAATTTTGACCTAACTATTGCTCCCTAAGTAAGGTTAACATCTCGTTATTTATATAAAAATAAAATTATAAGTAGATCTATTTTTTTCTTCACATCTATAATATTCTTACTCTAAAATTAAAAAGTACATAATCGACTAAAATAAATTCTGAACTAAAATAACTCATAAATTAGCTGTGAAAATATAAAAAATAATAAAAAAGAATCTTTAGCTCGGATCTCTTCGACGATTCTAAATAAATCTGAATCTTCAAATATAACTCGTACAACTCAGTCTGTATCAAGAAGTAGAAGAAGAATCAAAAGACGTGGCAGAATAAGAAAATGATGATGATAGATGTGGGAATGGAAGAAGATGATGAAATAATTTGAGAGGAAGAACGGGAAGAAGAAGAAGTAGAAGAGAACGTGTAGAGAGAAAGAGAAAGAAGAGGAGGAAGAAAAAATTGGGTGGACTCATCTACGTGGAAGGAATGAGGAAGAAGAAAGTACAAGAAGAAGAGGACGAAGGAGGAAGGAGAGAAGTAATATATTCCTAAAGAAAAATTTTAAAAATTAAGAAGAAAGTCTCTCCGTACAGTCATCGTGAGTGATTATTTGTAGGTAAAATTTTTCTGCCCAATTAAGAATTCTACTCCAATCAATTTTCCTATGAATAGAGACCACCTTACTTCATGTTTATGTGCAAATCTCATCATCATTTCCTTTGAATGGTAGTCTAATTTGAAGAGGAATCGTCGACGTAGTATAGATAGACCGAAAGTGTAGCGTATTCAAATCGCGTCTTTCTCATATGATGTATTTCATGGTTCGTGTCCATCTCCTTCGATGCTAGTCAAGGCCGCCGCTTCAAATCGCGTCCATGTGCGAAGACATTACTTCGTTAAGAACGTAGTTGCCTTGAGCCCCGCACTAAGAATGTGTCCAAATATCCATCCTCATTCTTATTCAAAACGCACCCATTCAGTGCCGCGTTTCACAAAACGCATCTACACGCTCTGACGTGATTCAACAATCATGGGGGGTCTACGCAATTAAAATTAGAATTTTTAGTCTCTCAAATAAGGGAATATTATCAAATAAAGTAAAGACCACCTAAGATTTATTGGAATCCCATAATTTCTCTCCGAAATTAGAATTTTTAGACTCTTAAATAAAATAATAGTATCAAATAAAGTAAAGACCATCTAAGATTTATTGGAATCCCATATTTTTTTCTCCGACATCCGAATCAAAGGGGCCCTAAAACCGTAGGAGTACCTCTTAACTTTTGAGAGGGAGAAGAGGTCTCGAAATAAAAAGACAAAAAACATCACATCGCTCATCAAGCAATTCGTCTAAACTTCTCGAGCGACATTCCACGTGAAAATTTGTCATCCAAAATAACATTGTCAAAAAAAGTTATGCCTTTGGGACTCGTGACGAGTCAGATAATAACAACAGAATAAACAGATATAAAATTAAATTTAAATATTTTTAAAATATATATTTTATATTCAAATTAGAAATGAATTTAATACACCTGAACACGAACCCACGTCCGATCCCAATCCGTCCTCAACAACTCACCGTGGCTGTTAAACCTATAATTTTAACCTTGACTCAATCCATCACCTGACTTGTTAGATTCGTGAGTTTGACCTTCCTGTTAAAATTATAAAGATATTTTTATAAAATATAAAAATTATTTTAAAAAGAAAAAAATTGACCGGACATCGCTTTTCTCACTTCTCACCTTCCCTTGGTTAGATATGGACGTAAACTCATATTTTATAGACAGATATATAAGATATAAACGGATATACCCGTGTCTGCGTCCGCAAAAATAATAGAATACTATCCAAATAAGATATTTGTAATTTTTTATAAATAAAATATAATATTAATCTATGAACCCAATCCATTTAACATTGAACGAGGAGAATGATCTCTCTTTAATATCCATCCCTTCTAATGCAAATTAAGTGAATGCTTCCTCTTATTAGTCGCCCTCTATGATGTGCAAGATAGCATCCATCTGCTGTCACCGTCACGTCTCGACTGCAGGCTTGGAACATATGTTTACGCTCTCTACTCCTTTTTTTCATCTGTCATCCTTCCACTGAATCTCTCCACTTTCTCGCTCTATCCGACTGTCCTCTCCGGAAAAGTACTGCCTTTTTTCTGCTACCCCTTTTCGCATCATCCCCACCAATAATCCCTCTGCTTGCTCACTTCCTTCGTGCCCACTTACGGTCCATCAAATTGAAGCTTTCAATTCCTTCTTATGCCTTTCTCCACATTCGTGCCCCACATCTTCTTAGGATCGTTTTTATAATGATCATCCTCAGTCACGCATAGACGAAGTTAATGCTGCAGATGAGTTTGTAATGAATGAGTTCAGCAAATAAGCTGCAGGCTGCCCTAATGAGGCGACGGCGGAAAATCAAAGTGTTGCAAAAACGTTAGCATGGCAAGATTTTGAAATTTCCTCGAGCCATCACATCATACTTGCATTTGAAAACAGAATAACAAACTAGAAACAAGCGGAGTTAACATGAAAAACTTAATGCTAACCATAACTCTCTCTCTCGGAAGGGAAAAACTAGAACCCTCAAAATTGAGGCATCTGTGTCAGCAACAACAAACAAGCAAGGAATTTAAGGGGGGAAAAGGACTGCATCCATAAGGGGTTAAGAGCCTCAATCCAGCTTCGCGCTCTCAAGTTCATTAATAATCTCTTCAAACTGCACGCATGTCCCCAAGAAGGGGAGGAAAGTAAAAGAGTTAGATATGCCGAAGGAAACAAAGAAAAGATAATGAAGATGGAAACGGCAAATAACAAGTGATGTTAAGTGAGTCATGTACCTTCAGGACCTGCCGTAAGAAGTAATCCCCATAATGCTTGGTAGACTTCGATTCAGTTACGTGTATGATATCCTGCATTTAAGATAAACTTATTTATCATTTGATGAAAGTTTGTCTGAATGCATAGAGAAATTCAGATATCCATTATGCCCTTGTCAATCTTAAATTGCCTGAATAAAAGAGTGGGACAGTAGATAGATTTGAAGCCTCAAAAGGCTGACATTAACTGAATGATACGGTTGCATCTCCAAAGGGAAAGAGTGGACCGAACTTAAATCCGGATATGTTAAACACGGGTTGAAAGTATTCATCCTGGGGTTGACAGGATTCTTGCACCAGGAGTGTCATATTTTAGGGAAGGAAAGCATGTTCCATTTGATGATGAGAAATCTCCAAAGAAGAGAATTTTTTTTGGGAAGAGGGAGTCCTTTATACAAACTTTTAGCTCCAATTTTGGAAAAGTGAACAGCACTACATCTCATTCATCAACAGATTGATAATATCCAAAAAATATCCCTAGAGACATAAGAAGCTTCCATACCAAGAAGGTATTTAGATGAATTCTATCTATGCCTTGCATCAAGCAGTCCTAGATACAACTCAACTAGGGGACGAAGATTTGGCTCTTTACCTGCAACAAAACTCCCATTTTTTTTAAATGATTGGTTAATGGATTCATCACTTCTCTTAATTAATTAAAAATTGATGGAATAATTCACCTCTTCCTCATCATCATCCACCAAATCCCAAGTAAACGGGTCACATAAATGGATCCTATCTCACCTTTCTACCATGGCAATTATATTTACATGCAGCATGAATAGTTTCAATTCAAATTGTTCACTGCCTCCATTTGACTCTTTATTTTAGGGCTTTTACGGAAAACGGTATGCATCACTTGACAAGCACTCATTGATCTTCTTTCTACATGTGAAAACCATCTCAAACAGTTTACACAGGTTCAGAGACTTTATCCCCCTATTGCTGCTTTTCTGTCTTAATAATCCTAAAAACCTCAAATTCTAAGACGTCCTTCCATAGTTCCAGCTCGTTTGTGTTTATTTAGTTGCAGCTATCAGAACCACATTATCTAGAAATTAGATATACTAAGGTACATCACTCTGGACATGTAAAGTTGTCTCATCAACAGCAAATCAACTGCAAATGAGAAGTCATTTGCGAACCCACCAACCATCCTCATATTAGTCATTGTTCTTCCATACATGAAGTATCTATAAAACCTGTTAAGAATAAAAAAATATCCCTGGCACTCTCTCCTGAATCCTCCCAACTGTAACATCATCTCGATATATTGAAACCTGTATGAACAACACTGACCAAAATAGTTTTACGCCCTTTTACACTGAAATGGGCATCCATGACAGAAACACATGCATGCATATATGGCGAAGTATCATAGCTGAAAAGCAGCATATATGCCAGATTTGATTAAGGACTAGATTGGACAAGCACCAACTCCAAGTCCTGTGAGTATGATCTATATTTGCAGAAAGTATTTAATCCATACACGATGGGTTCGATCTACCTGCATCATTGTAGATGGACAACAGCAAAGATTATCCACTTTTATTTACACAAATGCATGGACGATGCTACAGTTGACATCTCCGTTAAGAATGCATATAGCATGAAGTCTTGAAACAACTCATTGTACCAAAAATGATTTCTTTTTCTGTTACAGCACAAAAGATAGCTTGACGATATGATTGATGCATCAAATTGCAAATAGAAAATTGAGCAGAGTTTAAGTGGGAAAGGAACATGCCTCACTAATATAGAAATCAATATCAGCATTGGAGATGATCTTTCCATGATTATCTACTGTATGTGTTTTATGCTTGTAAGTCATCAGGATTGTCCTGGCAAAGACAACAAGAGTTCATAAGGCTTCATGTCGTTAGATATAGTTAAATATGCCAGATAAAGTTCAATGAGCACAGAGGTGATAAAAATAGGTAAAAGCACTGACCTCAGAGTTGGCTCATCTACCTCCATGTAAGCCGCAAGCTTTCCAATTGAAATAGTAGAGTAGAGCTTCAAGAAGCTGCGTATACCAGAAAGCAGTTGTTGTTGTTTCACTTCATAAAGGAACAGCTTCAGTTGCAACCTATAAGCATCCTGAAAAAGCCAAAAAAGGTTATCTAGTGCACCAGTCCTGAAAAATGTAAAAGAAGGCTGGAACATGCATGTCCAATAAAAAAAAAATCAATCCCTACATATGACCACATAAGATAAAACTGGACGTTCCAAAAGCACTGGTAAACAACCACTACTTGATGCCTGTCACATTCTCAGTCCCAATCTTCACATAGAATATCAATTCTACAGCGTACTCAACATATTGACACATGCAAAGCATTTCACGATGAAACAGAACTTTCTTGGGGCGATAATGATAAAAACTTTTTTTTTGAGGTCCCTGCCACAGTGGCAGAGCACTGTGCAATATTAGAGAACCCCAGCCCCTACCCAGGTTTGATCCTGGCCAGTGGGCAGCCCCCATCCCTCCCAGCCAACCCGGCACCAATTGAACTATGTTCTGTCAGTATTAAACAGAAGTTAATAACATTTGTTTGAAGGGAAACAGGAAACACTTTACTTTCAGGCCATCTATGGCATTGCAATGAAGTCCTGCACTCCCAGCATCTCAAACTAAACTCTATTGCATCAAAGCCTTGCGTCAGCCCATTTTGCTGAGGCGAGCACCTCATTCGCCTTTGGGCAGCCTCCAGCGCCAAGAAACACTCGGCCCGCCTCGGCCCAGCCCACTAAGTGATCGGATCCGCGTACCAGTCGGCCGCTTACCATCTAAGATCGGCTTCGCCCGCTAAGTCCGGATTCGGGGTATAAAACCCCGTCTTCTCCCAGGTTTCAACCAGCCCCGATCATTTTCCCTCCCCTCCTCCTGCCAAACCCTAGAGCCTCTCGCGTCTCCCCCCTACGGCGATCGGCCTCTGGCGAGCGACCTCGACAGTGACCTTGAGCGGATGACGCCTCCTCTCTCTCTCTCTCTCCCCCGCGCACCCTCTCTCTGTCTCTCTCACACGCATGCGCTCAACCCTTCCCTCTCACTCTCTCACTCTATCTGTCTCTCTCTTTCTCACGTCTCCTCCCTTTCTCTTCTCTCTCCCGATCGAGCCCTCCCGTCACCCTCTCTCTCTCTCTCTCTCATAGGAGTCAATCCCCTCTCTTACTCTCCGTTTCATGCTCTCTCTCTCTCTCACATAAAGAGGGGCCGAGCCTCTCACATACACACACTCTCTCTCTCACTATCTATCTCACCCTCTCTCAATCTGTCTCTTTCTCTCTCTAATATAGTATCTCTCCATGTTCCACACTCTGACTCTCATTCTCTGTCTCTCTCTCACATAGACAGAGAGAGGGACCAAGCCCCTTTCTCTCTCTCTATCTCACACACTCCCTCTCTGTTTCACACCCAATCACAGACAAAGACAGAGGGACCGAGCCCCTCTCCTTCTATCTCACTCACTCTCGCTCTCACTCTTTCTCTCTCTCTCTCTCTCTCTCTCTCTTTATAATCGTATTCTCATGCCAATATGTTAGAGGGGAACACTATAGCATTCGTTTTAGACTACTCTGGAAAACAAGGAGCTAAAACAATAAATTAAATTTTTTAAAAAAATATATTTAGATTTATTGTTAATCTAATTAAAATTTATTTGATTTTAGGAATAAATGAATTTAAGATGTTTATTCATTTTATGTATGCATTTTTGTGATATTTAGATATATAGTTTAATTTTTTAATTATAAATATTTATTTAAGAAATTCTTTCCTCAAACATCTCAAAGACATGAGGCTACCTCCTGGTCGCCTCGATCGCCTTACGCCTCTGACCACATAGTTCATTACATAACATATTTATCATTCATAATCTAGAGGAGGGTTCCATTGCCACAAGTGGCATAAAAAGAATAATACTACCTACTCCAAAACCACATGATTCAATCTCTGATTTTCAATAATTTTTTGTGACGAGTAATCTGGCGAACCAAAAAATCCCAGGTCATACATCCCTAAAGGATTGAACACGTGATCAGACCTGATTTTCAATCTTCACCATTAAATCTTTTGATATCATATTTCAATGATGTTTATTTATACAAAAATTAATGATTTTAAAGAACATTTTGATGGTATAGGTGGAAAATCGACAATCGAATCATATGATTTGGAGTAGGTGGCACTATTCTTATTTCGCCACCGGGGACGATGGAACCCTCCATAATTTATATTTCTTCATTAGGTATATGACAAATAGAATAATTGTTTGAAAGACGGTGGTACCACTATTGTATTAAAAGTAAAAAAGAATGTACAAGTGTTGTCAATAAGTTCCCAAAAAACTCCTTATGTATCAAGATCCACACAAAGCCAATATGACCCACACTAACCCCCCAACAAAATGAAAAAGGAAGAGTTGTGAGAATTCACATTACAAAGGAGCTCCATCCACTCTCTCACTCTGTCATAAATAAACATAACCAGACTCTCCACAGCTCTAGCTTCCTCTCTGAACGTCCTATAAACATTATTCCTTTCCCCTACTATAAGTCCACAGAGTAGCTTGGAGAATCACCCACCAAACGATTCTATCCCCGCTTAGGCTCCAACTTATGCCCCACTGTCCAATAAGGTGGTGCACCTCTCTCTGGTGGCCAAGAGCACACCGTGTCCTCCTAACAAGCTCCTCCCACACCCCTTGTGAGTAGGTGCAGTCTACAAACAGATGATCTAAGGTCTCATCCCCCTCTTCACACAGGCAACAAGTAGAGAATAAGCCCTCAAGAAAAGGAACTAGTCTATCACAGGTGGGTAACCTCCAGTGAGAAATCTTCCAAGGATCTTCACCTTCAGCGAACACCCGAGGAGCCAAATCTGAGGGGCAAGGCAATGACATACCCTGCTGCTTGAGATAAAGGTATAGATTGACTTTACTGAGAAGGTATCCTCCTTTCCCTGTCTCCATGTCCACTAGTCCTCTCTATCTAACTATGGAGCATAGTCCAAGAGGTAGCAAAGAAGGTCCTCTAGCTGCTCCATCTCCTTAAGCATGAGATTTCTCCTGAAAGCCGATGACTAAAGTACCTCCTGACAGTTGAGAATCGAAGGTCAAAGAGACCGACCCCAGTGGAGTTGCTAAAACTATAAAAAGCCTCATGTAGGATGCCTCTAGGGAGAAATCGTCACACCATCTATCCTTCCAAAAAAAACACTTGTCACTTTTTCCTAGACAGACCCGGACGTTGAAAATACTAATATCTTTGCAAGTCAAAATGTCGTGTCAAATAGGAGAGATGTTATGCTATCATGTTGGTGCCTGTTACACCCACTATTTGTCTCGGATAACTTGAGACATTCCCCCGAGTTGGTCGAGATTCAACGTTCGGCGTATCGTCACTCCGTGGAATGATTCCACATGACGGGACTCAGTGGCATGTGTTTTATTTCAATTAAAACAAAACAAACCCCCTCACAATAATCGAGGTAGTTGACAGCCGAATTAAACCCACAACGATTGTTAGGATCGTGTGGTTCCGAACAAAACCCGAGAAGGCGAGGTTTTTCTCGCTTGGATGTTCGGGGTGAACAAACAAAACCGTCGCAACAAGAAAAGGGAGATGCAAAGGATGGTGTACACATCACTGAAGAAGTCCTACGCACGTGTATCACGCTGCCCGGACGAACACAAATCCCCACTTCGTGGCCCACGGCGCGGGGAAGACAACAAGCAAGCAAGAGACGCGTTCTCCCCTCTCTCCACGTGGCGTGTTGCGAGCAACAGACCCTACAAAGCCGTAGGGAGAGGGTTTTTAAACAAAAGGGAGGCAAACGGACTCGTCCGGGGTTAGGGAGACCAGAGTGGGGTCGCTCGACCCCAGGCAGGTCTGCGCGTGGGTGGGCGGCGCTGCCCGAGGTCGCGCGACCCCAGGAGGGACCCGCCCGGGGTCAAGTGACCCCGGGAGGGCATGCCCGAGGTCAACCGCCCCCCAACAGAACCTGCCCCGAGTCGATTGACCCCGCGGGACCCACCTGGGGTCATTCACCCCGGGCAGGAGCAAGTCTCACGCGGGCCTGTCTGGGGTCATTTGACCCTGCCCCGTTTCTCCTACAGAAAAAAAAAAGAACAACAAAAAGAAAGAAAGAAAAAGAAGAAAAAAAGACCCTCCCATGGTCATTTTTAATCTGTTCACCACGTACAGGTTCAAACACTCCCGGGTAGCCTTCCAACTTCTATAAATAGACTCCCAGGGGTCCAGAAGGAGGGCATCCAACATCGAGAGATCCACGCACCTGAAGGACATTTGCAAGGAGCATTGTTCGTTGTTTTTGGCCCTCAAGGGGTAGGTGATCCCCGGGTCTTGTATTTATGCCCCCTAAGGGCTATGTTTGTAATTATGCCCATCTGCGGACCATGTTTGTAATTTTCTACGCACTCGGAACGGTTAAATTATGTAGTTCCACTCATATAATGGGAGAATTACGAAAACACCCTTCCTAGGATTGCGAGAAATACAAGTCATGTTATTTACAATTTTGCCCTACCATCTTTTGTAATTGAGACTATGCCCCTATATCTCGCGTTAGTGCGGACATCTCTTATGTACAGTCGACGACCGCCGACAACCCTTATACTCACTTCGAGCATAAACGTACTCAATTGTTCTTTTATGCCTGTCAGTCAGGGAAAAATTATAAGAGAATCTCTTTCAGGAAAATTGTGTATAGACCCCTCCCTTTGCGAGTCAGTGCACGTGCGCCTTTTATGAAGCCCCCTTGCTCCTCTTTCCGCTTAGGGACCTTGCTAACTCAGCCTAACACCCAAGTGTCATCCCAAACACTAGTTCGTCTGAGTCGGGTAAAATTACCAAAATACCCCTATGACCTAGAAATGACCTAAGAACTGTCAAAACCTTCCGAAAAATGCCTCAGCACCCTTGGAAGTCAGAGAACTCACCTTACTCTCCCTCCAACCCGGAAATTTCAGAAATACCCCAGACCTGATAAAATCAAAATACCCTAGGAAATCCCAAATTACCAAAATACCCCCGAAGTCCAGAAAATCTCCTGACACTTCAAAAATGTCTATGGCTTCTGCAGAATTACATTCACACTCCCAAATTATAGGGCTTTTGCCTAAACGTAAGAGGCTTTTGATAAAGCCCTAGTTCTATCAATCTATCGGTGATGAATGAGTGGTAATTACGAGCCGCCCAAGCGAGCAAGCCCACAGCATCATAACCTATGGAGGGGATTTTTAAGATTTCTTTGTCAGATAAACAGTGGTGTTCGGATGTTAAGCCGATGTAAATCAATATTGACTACGGTCAGTGGGAAAAGGTCCAGCACTCGAACCCAAATCGTCTGATACAATCTGCACTCACGAAATAAACATTTATATAAAATATTACTTTTCAAAAAGAATATATATATAAATATTTTCCGTGATGCCAACAGACTGACACGTCTGGTGAGACCTTTCATGCCTTTCTTCTTTCTGTCAAAGAAACTCTCAAACCTTCTTTAAGGTTCTGATTGCCCCTCTTCCTCTTACAAGACGGGAAGAGGAAGGCATTTCTTTGCTCACGTGAGGGCTCTTTGTGCATTTGCACGCCACTTCATTCGTGCTACGCACCACCATCAACAGTAGCAACAAGAGGACGATGGCCGTCGTCACATACGGACCCCAGGTCGTCGCCAACCACACCAGGTTCGGATACCTAGCAACCCCCATCGTCTTCGGCGACTTCCCAACGTTCGTCGGTTCGCCTTTCTTTTTGGGCGTCGTACCCGTGGTTGAAGCCAATTCAGCCACGCCTGCGGCAACAACTACTGAGGGTGTCAGGTCCTCTACTTCAGCAACTGGTCGAGTCCGTTCGGTCAACAAGGCAACCGTCGGAGGTGTCAGACCCTCGACCCCAACAATTGACCGGGTCCGCTCGGTCAGCAAACCAACTATTGGGGTGTCAGGCCCTCTGCTCCAGCAACCGACCGGGCTCGCCCGGCCAGCTCTCCACCGACCAAGGGTGTCAGGCCCTTCATCCCAACAACCGGCCAAGATCGCTCGGCTACCATGACAATGGCCGAAGGTGTCAGGCCTTCCGCCCAAGCAAATGGCCGAGTTTTCTCGATCAATCAAGTATTGTTGGCGTCGCCCCTGCACAACGGGGGCAACGCCGCCGCCGCCGCGACGGCACCAACTCTACTGCGGCCACCCTCAAAGGAGTTGCTCCTTCGCAATGGGGGCAGCATCGCCGCCACAACGACTTCGTGCCTACGGTAGGCGTCACCAACGCCGCTCCTTCTCAATGGGGGCAACATAGCAGCCGCAAGGACACAAAGCCTGTAGTGGCGACATCTCGCTCCGGCAAGACGATAATTGTTGGAGATCTTCGCATCCGGCTCGATGGAGGCGATCCGATTATGTCTCGGGACCGGCACGCCCCAACTCTCTCCACCCCCAATCGCTTCGAGCTTCTTCGACAGGCCCGGGAAGACGGAACAAAATTGAAGAAACACCTCGTACCGGTGGTGAACAAGGGTCAGGTGCAGCAACCCAAACCAATAGCTCCCTGACCAAAGTCAGGGGACAACCCAATTGAGGAGCATTAGCTCCGCCTGAAAAAGATATGGGTCACCAAGGAGGAGGCCCAAATTATCAAGCAGGCGAGAGCGGAAGGGCCCTTCTGCATGTTGGACGTGCAACAGATGCAGCGTCCAGAAAACATTGAGACCTCATTATCACCGAGGTCCACAAGTCAGCCCCTACGTGGGCAAAAACGCCGAGGAGCCGACAAGAAGATACAGTCGACCTCTCCATGGGCTAGTTCAATGCACACAGACGAGGATTGCTCGGCACAGGCTTCTACGTCCCGAGTGTCTATTTTTGACAAACTAGAGATGGCACTCGAGCCTAGTAGACAACCGCCTAGGAAGAAGAGGGTGATTCAGATGACCAACGACACTGTCAAGGTGTTCACTTGCTACACAATCTCCACTGATAAGTAACCGGAGGACATCTCGGGAGAAACAAACCAGCCTCTCCAGACTTTGAGGAAGTCAAGGCCCGTCTCCCGAGTTCTCGCACAGATGCAGCAGACGCCGACTGTCGGAACATCTCAGCCCGAGTCGACACGGCAAGAAGAGCATCAAGAAGACATTCATAGTATTGACGGGGACAACAACCCCGGCCATGAGGAAGACCTTGCAAGAGAGGTTCATACCTTTGCGTTGGAAGAGCTCCTACGTGAAAATCAAGAACTTAAGAACCTCTTGCAAGCATTATTGCGTGAAAAGGAGGTTCTTGTTCAGTCTCAAGCGGCGCCTATTGGGATGGAACAACAGCCTCCTCCCATTCCAGTCGTGGCCAATGCCTCTGTTACCACTGCAAAGTTACCGATGGCAGTGGAATTTGAAACGCCGCAACATGAAGCCAATGCGTGGTCCTCTGCCACTCCTGCCGCAGAAAGTCTCATGGCACAGAGGCAGATGATCGAGCGAATTGTAGAGGTGAAATTTGCTTAGCATGGTGAGAGTGTGGCTACCATTGATTTGTACAGCGTGCCCTATCCCCTTCACCATCAGTTCAAGAAACTTCCGCCCGATTGCCTGAAGACCCCCAAACTCCAAAAGTTCAATGGGCAAGGCTCGCACATGAACACATGACCTACTACATGACAGCCATGGGTGAACTGGCGCTAGAAGAATCATATTTGTTGCGGTACTTCGCCACGTCCCTTACAGGCACCGCTTTCTAGTGGTATTCCAAACTGAAGCCCAATTCAGTGGCTGATTGGGCTGATATTCAGAAAAAGTTTGTCAACCGTTTCCAGACGGCCGAACGCAAAGTCTCTCTGGCGAAACTTTGTGCCCTTAGTCAGAGAAAAGGTGAGATCGTGTTGGACTTCATCAAACGATGGAGGGATGTCAGCATGCGTTGCGATAATCCTCCAACGCCCGAAGACGTGATCACCATATGCTGTAGGGGTCTATCGGCAGAAGTTAGTGAAAAGCTTTTGAGCTCAAACATCAGAAGCTTCAACCAGCTGAACACGGTGGTGGCGGAGATTGAGATGTTCTTCGTTGATCACCCTACACATGCTTCTGCCAAAGATAAATCCTCCAAAGACCGCCTAGCCAACGGCGAGGAGGTAAATGTTGTGGACTTCACCCCGACAAATGGAGACAAGAGGGAAGGAAAATCAAAGGGTAATGGCAAAAAGCCCGATGCCAAGGCGAATGCGTCTCTGTTAGCAGAGCGTATGAAGGTGCCTTACTCCTTCCAAAAAGAGCATACAAAGATGCTCTTTGATTTGTGTCTAAAACAAAAGCTCATCACTTTACCAGATCCACGGAAGCCCTCGGAAGTGGATAAAACGGATGACCCTACTTATTATATGTATCACCGAAGGTTGGGTCACATTGTCGGGGACTGTTGTCTTCAAGAACATAGCAGAAGAGCTCATTCAAAAAGGCCTGATAAATATGTTGGGCCATGCGGTCGACCCGCCACAGCCTCACGCCTGTAGCCAATCAAACCAGTCGGCTAATGTGGTTTATATGGCGACGACTGTTTCGAGCTCCAATGCCTCTGAAGTCGGGCCATCAAATCAACAGCCCAATGCCGACCGCGGAGCCACTCCTTCCTCCCTAAATGCCTACTTATTATGTGTATCACCGAAAATTGGGTCACACTGTCGGGGACTGTTATGTCTTCAAGAACATAGCAGAAGAGCTCATTCAAAAAGGCCTGATAAATATGTTGGGCCAAGTGGTCGACCCACCACAGCCTCACGCCTGGAGCCGACCAAATTGGTCAACCAATGTGGTTTATATGGCGGCGACTGTTTCGAGCTCCAATGCCTCTAAAGCCAGGCCATCAAATCAATAGCCCAATGCCAACCGCGGAGCCACTCCTTCCTCCCTCCCTCAATGCCTGGCACTGCGGAGGACTATTCGAAAGATTCGAGGGGAGATCCGACAGCTGTAACTAGAACAAAGGCGTCTGCTGTAATTCTTGAGAAGCATCGATGAGCAGTTGGCCACCTTACCCTTTGGGCCATTTGCCAGAGGACTAACTCCAACACATATACGAGAGGCAGGTGTATCCCACTGCCGGGGCTCCACTCAGGTAAGGGGGCTGGCTCTCTTAGGAATCCTCCGATTCATCTGAAGGCGAGGAACCAGAGAAGTTATATTCTTTCCCTCGCGAGAAGACTTTGCAAATCTTCTTCGCGTGCCGTCGAGAAGGGCCGTTAAACCTCCCGGCGCCACCCAGTCAACAGGCACCAGGCGCCGCATTGCACTAGGGCTATTGCCCATATCACAAGGTGATAGGCCATATTATCCATGATTGACAGGCCTTCAAGGACCTCGCCGAAGACTTGATCAAGCGACGAGTGACTAATATGCGCGACTCCTTGGTCTGCCTGCCACAGCCACAGAGACGGAAGAGTTTGAATTTCTCCGTCAACATCATACATGCCTCGGCTGCTTTTCAACTCTCGGAGCCGAGAGAGAAAAGGGTCAGTTCCCAACCACCCAAGTCCACATTGTGGTATCCAGGGTGGCGACCCTCTCATCAATGTTCTTTCCCCAAGGAGGACACCGAGAAAATTTTCGACAAGCTCCTGGAAGAAAGTCGAGTAATGGCGCGTGATCCGCTGTCCTACTACAATGAAGCGACAAAAAGTCATCCCCACTACTACAAATATCATGTCAGGATGTCCCACCCCACTGCAGAATGCCCAGAAGTCCAAGATTGCATTGAAGCCCTCATCCAAAAAGGGGAGATCGATGTGCAGGGGAATTCGACAGCGAGGCGACGTCTCAAAGAGGTCGCTGATAAGATTCTCCGCCAATCTCAATGGGAGCAGGCCAAGCCACAAGAGACCAAGCCCTCCTCTCAGCAGGTCCAGCCAGGCAAGTCTACAGGTAGCAATTCTTAATCAAACCCTAAAGGCAAGGCTACGTGTGAGGGGCCTAAGGCCCAGAGCCCAAAAAGCCAAGCCGTGGGAGGAGATTCCAAGCCCGTTTCCAAGCTGAGTCAACCTAACATCGTTATAAGGGGAAACCCTCAGATAGACAATAAAGGCAAACCCAGGGCGAGGGAGCCAGAAGCCATACCTCGTGTCGAGCCAACAAGGTTGCCGATGGTAGGAGACCTCAACAGCTCGAACAGGTAAAATCGATGGAATTGCAAAGCCCCCAAGGGCACCACTTCGGCCTCACAGAGTTCCAAGAGCTGCCGCCCGAGATAATTGCTCAGGCGATCAATGCCACCTTCCAAGTGCAGCCGGAGGAGGCCAACTGGACTCAAGTTACTCCTCGAAAGAGCCGTGGAACCAAGGCCCCTAAGGAGCCGGCACGGAGTAGAAAATAAAATTCCAGGGGCAAACCAGTCCCACCTCCAAAACCAAGTCTACTTTCTTCTCAAGATGTGGCACGCCAAAAGAAGTAAGAGAAGAATCGCAAGAAGAATTTGAAGAGGAGGTTAAAGAAGCAAGCTGAGCAAGCAGCAGCTATGGAAGCCCCCAAGGAGCCAACTCCTTTGCAACGACAACAAAAGCTCATAAATGAGCTGAAGGAGGATACTCCCCCTCGCCCAACCAGGGTCGTCACCCTGGACAAATACATTCCCTGGGACAAGTTTGGGCATAAAGCCCGGCTTCTTCAGTGGCTCTAGGAGATGGTCCACCGTCTCGAAGAAGGTGAGGAGTTTCTGATCCCGAAAGAGCTCTCCTTATTTTACAAGGATGAGGAGCTCACTGTCGAGATGCTCGAGGAAATGCTGCAAGAGCTCTCCTACAATATGGTGGCGATCCTGCCGCCCGACAGCATCAACTCTCCTTCCGGACAAGGCACTATGACCGATAGCGCCGGGGCCAAGGTTCCCATGGCGACGTATCAACGTCGTTCGGTGAAAAACAGTCGAGGCCATGGCAGAGGACGAGGGCGCGGACGCGACAATCCCTTACCTCTCCACCGGGTCATATTGTTCAGAGGGGAAGAACCGGGTCCTGTCCCGGAAACCCAAGTTCGGGGAATCCCTTTTATCCTTAACTCCTCAAAGGGTTTGGGCCCCATCCCAGAAGCCATAAAATCAGGTGGCGTCCCCTTCATAATCGCCTTTTCTGATGAAGAAGAAGAGCCGGCCAAGCTGCCAGTGTAGGATAAGGCGTCAGAGCAAGCTGGTCCCTCGGGCAAGGTTGAGCCCGCGAGCCAGGCAGGTCCTTCTAATGAGGGCGAACAGGATGAACCATTGCCACCTCCGGAGGAATCTCTAGCACCACTATTCCAAGAAAATGCGAAGGGCCGGAGTGAGGAACGTCCTTCTAAGCGGGAGAAGCCTCGCAGAGCGCCGAAAACTATGGCAGAGATTATCCCGCCATTTTGTCACCCAAGTGATATTTTATGTGACCAATGCGACACATCTCATAAAGTGTTATTGGGAAGGCCATGACTGCACGAAAATTGAGTTGTTCCTTCAACTCTGCACTAATGCCTTAAATATGCCAAAGGAGGGGAGCAATATATTGTCTTTGCAGATCATGCTCTATTCCGCCCCAACAAGTGTCATCTGGCAGATGCTTCCTTGTATTTTGGGGAGCATATTCTAGCAATCTCCGAGTCTATAAAAGACAAAGGAAAGCAAAAGGTGGACTCTGAAGTTGAGGAAGGACAACTGTTCACGATCAACCAAGATTTGGCAAGACTACACAGGCTAAGCCTTAAGGCCGCCTCCAAGTCGACTCAGCCTGAGAGGCGAAGCATTGACTTTGAAGCCAACCTCATTAGCTGAGTCATTGACCAAAGTATCTCCTTACCGCCCAACTGTGTTCAGCTCTCGTTTCAACAGGAAGAGCACGAGATGGAGTAGCTAAAGACTTTCACAGTCTCCTACCAACAGAAGAGGAGGAGCAAAAAGGGCGAAGAAGACAAGCCAATTGTCTTTTACAAAGAAGACTTGGTACAGCCAGGCCCTCCCGAGGATGATTTTGGCTGGGATACTCCCGCCAACACTGCACCGGAGTCAGTCCAAGAAATGGACGATCTGCCAGTGCGCATCAGGGAAATGTGTAAGAAGCAGCATATCCCTCAGGTCCAAGACCCCACAAGAGCAGCATATTTCCACCAACTGTGGAACCCTCCACAGGTCCGCGGGCAACCTCCCTTCTCCCCCAAAGATACGAGAGGACTCGGCTATGATCAGGAGAGGGACTTTGAGGTCCATTACGCAGTCAATGCCATAGGACTGTTGCCTCCTCCTCACGGACAAACGAAAGCGGAACCCAAGATTGGCAACTCTGTACGAAAGTCCGGTGAGACGTCAATGTCACTCTCACCAGAAGTTCACAATGGTCGCCTCCCCAAGGGAGAGACAGCTCAGCCTGCCGGGTGTTGGCAAGATGGAGCAGGTCCTTAGACTTCAAGCCGCGAGCAAGAAAGCTTCGAAGAATTTGAGGTCTATGAAGCCAATACTGATGATGAGGGAGATTTTGTTGGCCTCCAACCAGCTCCACCAGAGCTTGAAGACGATGGCCAAGCAACTGTAGACGAGTTGATTGAGATCAATCTCAGAAGCAAAGAAGATTATCGGCCAACCTTCGTAAGTGATCTCCTCAGTTAGAAGGAAAGGCAGGCGTACCAACGACTCCTAGAAGAGTTCAAGGACTGTTTCGCCTGGACTTACAAAGAAATGCCTGGACTTGACCCTTCTGTGGCTGAACATGAGCTGGCAATACTTCCGACAGTCAAGCAAGCTCAAAGGCGTATGCGCCACGAGCTGGAGTTGAAAGTCGATGCTGAGGTTGACAAGATGCTCGATGTGGACTTCATAGAGCCCTACAGGTACCTTGTATGGCTCGCCAATGTAGTTCTTGTCAAGAAGAAGAATGGCCAAGTCTGAGTCTGCATCGAATTCAGGGATTTGAACAAGGAATGCCAGAAGGACGACTTCCCTGTCCTAATCACCGAGACAATGGTTGATATGACCACCGGTCACGAAGCCTTGTCCTTCATGGACGGGTCGCCAGGCTATAATCAAATCCGCATGGCCATTAAAGATAAAAACCATACAACTTTCCGATCCCCCAAGGGAATTTTCAACTATAAAAGGATGTCGTTTGGCCTAAAGAATGCCGGTGCAACCTATCAAAGGGTGATGACCAAGATTTTCGACGAGATGCTACATGACCTCGTTGAATGCAACGTCGATGACCTAGTCGTCAAGACAAAGAGACGAGAGGATCATTTGACTGACTTGCTTCGAGTCTTTGAAAGGCTTCGACAGTATCAGCTCAAAATGAATCTAATGAAATGCACATTCGACGTCTCTAGTGGCAAGTTTCTTGGCTTTATCATCAGGTATCGAGGTATAGAAATCGACCCTGACAAAATCAAGACCATAAGAGGACTGCCTCCGCCTAGAAATTTAACAGAGCTCAGATCTCAGCAAGAAAGACTCGCCTATATCAGGCGGTTCATTTCTAACCTCTTTGGAAGATGCCTGCTTTTCGGTAAATTGATGAAGAAAGGAGCACCCTTCATATGGGACGAAGACTGTCAGAGAGACTTCGAGCAAATCAAGGAGTATCTATTGTCTCCTCCTGTACTAGGGGCGTCGGTCAGAGGGAAGCCCCTTATCCTTTACATTGCTGCCATGGATGCCTCTTTAGGCGCACTTTTAGCCCAGATCAATGAAGTGGGCAAGGAGCAACCGCTGTACTACCTTAGCCGGAAGCTAATCGGGCCTGAGCATCGATACGCACCTATGGAAAAGGAGTGTTTAGCTTTGGTATTTAGTGTCAAGAAGCTAAGGCACTACTTTCTAACTCATCGAGTGGAGCTCATCTCAAAATGATCCACTCAAATTCCTACTCAGCCAGCCCGTCCTCTCCAGAAGGCTCGATAAGTGGGCACTTATCCTCATGGAATTCGACATCACCTTTGTCCCACGCAAGACGATCAAGAGATAAGGAATGGCCGAGTTCTTAATCGCGTATCCTGTGCCAGAAGATTCGCCACTCAACTTCGAGTTGCCCAACGAAGAGGTGATGGTGGCTTCGCAAGAAACCGGAGAGCATCCTGAAAACGTCCCACTACAAATGGAGCCGGACATCCTCACCCTCGACTTCCCACATTGGGAGTTGTATTTTGACGACGCTTCCCGAACAATCAAGAGGGCTGGCGGCCTCACAGACTTTGTCTCGAACACAGGGATAGTTTTTGTATCTCCGCAAGACGGCATTCTTCATAATTCTTGTGCTCTCATGAAGTCATTGACTAATAATGAAGCGAAGTATAAAGCGCTAATTATTGGACTTCAATTGGCACTGAAAATGGACATCAAGTGCCTCAAAGTGTACGGGGATTCTCAGCTCGTCATTAGACAGGTCTTGGGCGACTATGACGTCCGGAAGGAGGAGCTAATTCCCTACCACGCAGCTGTCATGAGGCTGAAAGAAAAATTTTACCTATTCGAAATAGGCCATATCCCAAGGAGCAATAACACCCAAGCAGACGCGTTGGCAAAGTTGGCAGCAGCCTTAAAACTCCCACCTGAGGGAGAGCTAAATATTACTGTCAGACATTGAAGGCTCATGCCAAATGTGCTCGACGAAAAATTCAGTCTCACTGTCTATAAGGTCAACAACATCCAAGAGGAGAATGCTCCAGAAGAAGAAGACTGACGTGAGCCTGATGTGGCACAGCCCAAAGACCACTAAAGAGGATGATATGACCCTAGGACTTAGACCCGCAAGCATACAAGCACTCAATGATTCTCACAATCGACGATTTTTGCTCACACGGTTCACACGCTCACCCGGTGGGTCCGGGGGATAATGATGAGGGTCCGGGATGGGACCCAATTGTTCTAATGGACTTACAATGCTACGGCTGACTCCAAAGAGTCTAGGATACCCAACTTCGTGGGTGGCTGGCCCGCAAGGCGGGGTTTGGGTGACACTCTCTCACGGTCCGCGGTGGACACTAACAAACTAGCATGCAAATTCGAACTCTCTTCTCACCGCCGACGAGCAATCAAAGCAATACTAAGCTAGCAGGAATAAGGCTACAAAGGGTAGTACCAGAAGCTCACCTGATCGGTGTGAAGACACCGATCCCGTTCGGAGACGAGGGCGCGCCGGGAGGCGAGGGTATGCACCCGATCGCCGCGGCGGTGTAGCTTGACCTGAAAATGTAAAGGGTACAGCACTACTCCTCTCGCAGGAGGGGTGATCTTGGGGTGGGGGTTACACTTAGTACATTCAAAACTACCTCCACGCAGGGAGGGGCCTTCAGCCGGCCAAGCGGGGTGGGGAGAAATGCAAAGGAGATCGAGATTCCGAGCTTCGCCGGTTCTGCCCACCTGCAGGTTTTCTGGACAGTGGATCGGTGTTGTGGCAGCTAAAAATTCCACGAAGCTTGGATTGCGACGAAACCAACGCCAAACGTTTGCCAACTGATAGGGGATGAAGCTTGAATTTTTGGGGAAGCTATGATTCTCAGGGCTGACCGCACCGGTGGCTGGAAGGTGGATGCAGCTCTGGTTGCTGGTCGAGCTCTGTCTGCAACAGCAGGTTGCAGAAGGTACCACGATCGCTCCGGAGCTCCGAACCTGGCACCGCTGGACTCTTTGGAATCGTGGAGGAGTCTTCTTTGCAACAAAACAAACGGGGACGTCTTCTGATGTCGGAGATGAACTGGGTGTCCAGAGAAGTGGACGGAGGTCGGTGCAGACAGTGAGGAGGCAGACCGGCGTGGTTGTGGTAGAAAAATAGTAACTCTGGTTGTCGGATGCCGAACGGGGTTCCGCCTTCTGTTCCTGGACGCTGACAGAGGGAGGAAGAACTTTGTAGAAGACCTTGAAGACTGGTTCCTTCAAGGTTAGCCGTGGGCGAGTCGTCTCTGCAGCTCTGGCTCCGGATCTGAGAGGTTCGGCGCAGTCGGAGAAGAATGGTGATTGCGGACAGCACCGAACTCGGATGCCGACGAAACCACCTCGCCTTGAAAGCTGACTTGCAGATGATTCTGGAAATGTAGGCCTTGCTCCCTGAGTCGTTGATGGGTGACCGTGGCCTCCTCTGCAAGTTGCTGTAATTCTGTTTCCTGAAGCAGGGTAAGAATGTGAAGAAGAAGATGAGGTGGGGAAGGGGGTGGCCAAGAGAGAAGAAGGGGCAAGATGATTCTAATGGCTATGGGAGGGAAGGTTCAAATTCGAAATTGGCCTTGGAAGTGGTGGGATTTGTGTGGGGAAGTGGGGGAATTGTGTTGGGAGGTGGAAGAGTTGCTTTGGGACAAGGAGGGGAAGTAAATGAAGGGCTATGGGGAAGGGGAGAGCCTTAATGGAGGTGGGTGAGGTAGTGGAGGTGGTTGGGGGTTGGAGTAAGTGAGGGGGGAAGAGGAGAGAGAGGGAGGGTCGAACTCCCCTTGGGGAGAGAGAGAATGAGAGAGAGATTGAGAGATATAGTGAGTAAGAGAGAGAGTTGAGAGATAATAAGAGGTGGTTTTTTTTCAATATTCATCAAGAGTTGAATACAAGAGGAGAGATGGGGCCTATATATAGGCAACCATTCTTTACATGACCAAAATACCCTTGACAATAAGATAAAAGACCGAGCATATCCTAGACTCAATCCTATGGGCCCATAACTAAAGTAATAAGGCCCAATTAAACATAACAAGGGAAATGGACTAAAACCATATGACTCAATAAAGGAAAATACATAAGATAGGACTCAATAAAAAGAAAATACATAAAATGAAACTTGGGAAATGAAGATAACAAGTGTAGATCATGATCAATCCATATCAAGAGTGTGCAGGCGATCAAAGCTAGAGGGGTGTCGGGAGATGCCCTCATCAAATCCCCCGGGGTGGGGAGAGCTCGACCCTGTCGAGTATGGGTCTGCCTGGCTGTCGTACTGCTCCATCATGTCGGGATCCAAGCATATCAAATCCTCCCTGACTCACCCATGTATCCTCGATCGGGGGACGGCTCTTCCACCTAACCAGATAGCGCTGATACACCCTGTGCCTCGTAATGATACTCTGCTCATCCAGTATTGCCTCTACCTGCTCTCGTCGGTCTCTCAAGCTAGAAAGTGGAGTCCCTCCGGGAGTGTCTCTCATAAGGGGGGGTAAAGGCTCAAGCTCCTCACTGGGTTCCACCGCGGGGCCTTTGTGGGGTACCAGGTCCGCCACACTGAAGGTAGGGTGCACCCCATAGCTTTCTGGTAGGTCAAGCTCATAAGCATTGCTGCCAAGTCGTCGTAGAACTCGAAAGGGTCCCGAACCCCGTGCCCTCAACTTGGAGGCAGGTCCCGGAAGGAGCTGCTCCGTCCTCACCATCACCGAGTCTCCCACTTGGAACTCGTAGTGGCGCCGATGAGCATCTGCCCGCCTTTTGTAAGTCTCATTGATCCTTCCTATATGCTTGCGAGAATGCGTATGCCAAGGTGGACCTGGGCAGCCAAATGTAGACCGATCACACTTTGATGCTATGAAGACTGTGGTAGTCTTAGGAGGGCCGGGACATCCATAGATGAACCTTTTATGCATGGGTGTGATAAATGTCGGGGGACCCGGACATCCATGTATGCTCCTATCATGCTTAAGACTCATGATGAATGAAGGTGGGCCAATACATCCGAATATGGTCCACTTATGCTGCCTACTTGACATGTGGGTGATGTGGATGAATGTATCCGACTTATGAATCATGTCAAATGGTGTGGTAGGCCTGGACACATGCATGTTTATCCCAAAGGTGACTTCCATGTGCATAGATGTGGGATGACTTTTGAACGTCCACGTGAATGGGTCGAAGGGATCTACGAACGTGGTTATGGGGTGGGGCACTTCATCAATCCCAAGGTGTTTGTTGCCTAAGGTCAAGGCTCTCATGTTGTAACCCGATTCTAGGAAGGGAGGAGTTTGGGTCGACATGGGCGATGTGGGTAAGGTGAGGTGGGTGGTGAGTAGGGAAAGTGGGTCACATGGAGATTTAGGCTCCCATAGAAAAGGGTCAAAGGGATTATGGTAAGGGTCACCTAGGTAGGGGTACTCCATGTTCTCAAGGTCCTCAAATGGCGAATCATCTCTCTCTAAGATAATTGGGCCAAGGTTGCTAATGGGTTGGCTAATCAAAGTACTTGGGATCTCAATGGTTGGGGAGTAGACTAGGATGGGTTCCTCCTCCATGGGAAGAAGGAGTATGATCTCACTTGTAAATTGGCCATTGGTGTAGATGGAAGTGATGGAGCCAATGGTGGGGTAAGCTAAGCTAATGGTGCTAGACTCTGATGGCCTCATGGCTAGCATATCGGTCAAGTGGACTTGCCAATGTAGGTAGGCCACTAAGTCTCCCAAATCTTCTACACAATAGGAGGTTTGATAAGTGACATGAGGCTGAGTGGGAATGAGTTGGGATTGATGTCCCATGAGTAGGTGGCTTGGTTGTAAACTAGGAATGGTGAGGCCTCGCTTGAGCCATAGGAATATGGACTTATCTATGGTGATGGTGTCATGGGGAAGGGTGTATAGCTCTTGATGAACTAGGTTAGGAGGGGTGGGTGAGTTGTATGGCCCTTGGATTTCCTTGATTTTGGGAGGTGGATCCGAATTGGTATCCCTCTCCACTTGGGTAGGTGTGTGGGTTGCAACTCCTAAGGACAATGGGGTAGGAAGGTCTATGGTGGGTGGGTTGGTGTTAGTCGAGGCATGGCGCACTCGAGGAGGTGAGCAAGGTCGGACATGGGTTGGACTTGGGAGTGGAAGTAGTGGAGGCCTAATTTGGGGTAAGATTGGTGTAGGAAGCGGGAGGTGGATTGGGTGAGGGGTTTTGGGTTTTGGGGTGGTGGCCATTATGGGCCTTGGTGGAGGGGTGGACATGGTGTCCACATGGTTTTTAATGGTGAGGGTTGGATGAGTGGTGGTCACCATGGAGGGAATTGGGTTGGTTAGGGGTCTCTTGCCCTTGGGATCACTTGGGGTGGAAGTGGGGGCTAAAGGGGCTTGACTAGTGTAGGTTAGGGAAGGGGGTTTTGGTTGGGATGTGGGGGACCTCATGGGGTTAGGTGGGGAGGTGGAGGTCTTAGGTACTTGGGTTTTAGTGATAAGGGTTTGGACGGGTGGGGTGGGAGGAGTGGGAGTGCTCCTTGGGTTTTGGTGATCCGAGTGGGATGGGGACACATACCTAGCCCTTAGTTGATCCTTCATGTCCTCCCATGTGGTGAGGGGAGCTTCCCGTCTAATTATCCTTAAGCCCTCAATTTTACACCAATGAGTTTGAGCCCTTTTGGTTAGTTGTATTTTGGCAACCCATGCCTTTTCATCCTCGGAAATATGATACCAATTGAAGTATTGGTCCATTGTAGCTTCCCAATCTAAATATTTGCTAGGAGAGGTCCCATCAAAGGTGGGAAGTGGGAAAGGGGCCATCCTATCGTCCGTCCTTAGGGCGGGCCTATTTTTTCCAAGTTGGTTGAGTCGGCCCGATATGTTATCAAGTCGCTCATTGGCATAGGTCAAGGCTTTCATGAAGTAGTTGAAGTCATGAGTGTTAGTGGTAGGCATCCCTTGGGGTTTTGGATTCATTGTGGGATTGGAAGATGTAGTATTGGGTTGAAAGCGAGTACCACTACGAGTGGTCATGCAAGGTTGGGTGGGCTATGCAAGGGTGTGCGGATGCACCTATGAAAGACTTAGTGTGACCCAAGACTAGACTTGTAAGGATAAGCCTATGACCGCTCTGATACCACTTGATGTGGCACAGCCCAAAGACCACTAAAGAGGATGATATGACCCTAGGACTTAGACCCGCAAGCATACAAGCACTCAATGATTCTCACAATCGACGATTTTTGCTCACACGGTTCACACGCTCACCCGGTGGGTCCGGGGGATAATGATGAGGGTCCGGGATGGGACCCAATTGTTCTAATGGACTTACAATGCTACGGCTGACTCCAAAGAGTCTAGGATACCCAACTTCGTGGGTGGCTGGCCCGCAAGGCGGGGTTTGGGTGACACTCTCTCACGGTCCGCGGTGGACACTAACAAACTAGCATGCAAATTCGAACTCTCTTCTCACCGCCGACGAGCAATCAAAGCAATACTAAGCTAGCAGGAATAAGGCTACAAAGGGTAGTACCAGAAGCTCACCTGATCGGTGTGAAGACACCGATCCCGTTCGGAGACGAGGGCGCGCCGGGAGGCGAGGGTATGCACCCGATCGCCGCGGCGGTGTAGCTTGACCTGAAAATGTAAAGGGTACAGCACTACTCCTCTCGCAGGAGGGGTGATCTTGGGGTGGGGGTTACACTTAGTACATTCAAAACTACCTCCACGCAGGGAGGGGCCTTCAGCCGGCCAAGCGGGGTGGGGAGAAATGCAAAGGAGATCGAGATTCCGAGCTTCGCCGGTTCTGCCCACCTGCAGGTTTTCTGGACAGTGGATCGGTGTTGTGGCAGCTAAAAATTCCACGAAGCTTGGATTGCGACGAAACCAACGCCAAACGTTTGCCAACTGATAGGGGATGAAGCTTGAATTTTTGGGGAAGCTATGATTCTCAGGGCTGACCGCACCGGTGGCTGGAAGGTGGATGCAGCTCTGGTTGCTGGTCGAGCTCTGTCTGCAACAGCAGGTTGCAGAAGGTACCACGATCGCTCCGGAGCTCCGAACCTGGCACCGCTGGACTCTTTGGAATCGTGGAGGAGTCTTCTTTGCAACAAAACAAACGGGGACGTCTTCTGATGTCGGAGATGAACTGGGTGTCCAGAGAAGTGGACGGAGGTCGGTGCAGACAGTGAGGAGGCAGACCGGCGTGGTTGTGGTAGAAAAATAGTAACTCTGGTTGTCGGATGCCGAACGGGGTTCCGCCTTCTGTTCCTGGACGCTGACAGAGGGAGGAAGAACTTTGTAGAAGACCTTGAAGACTGGTTCCTTCAAGGTTAGCCGTGGGCGAGTCGTCTCTGCAGCTCTGGCTCCGGATCTGAGAGGTTCGGCGCAGTCGGAGAAGAATGGTGATTGCGGACAGCACCGAACTCGGATGCCGACGAAACCACCTCGCCTTGAAAGCTGACTTGCAGATGATTCTGGAAATGTAGGCCTTGCTCCCTGAGTCGTTGATGGGTGACCGTGGCCTCCTCTGCAAGTTGCTGTAATTCTGTTTCCTGAAGCAGGGTAAGAATGTGAAGAAGAAGATGAGGTGGGGAAGGGGGTGGCCAAGAGAGAAGAAGGGGCAAGATGATTCTAATGGCTATGGGAGGGAAGGTTCAAATTCGAAATTGGCCTTGGAAGTGGTGGGATTTGTGTGGGGAAGTGGGGGAATTGTGTTGGGAGGTGGAAGAGTTGCTTTGGGACAAGGAGGGGAAGTAAATGAAGGGCTATGGGGAAGGGGAGAGCCTTAATGGAGGTGGGTGAGGTAGTGGAGGTGGTTGGGGGTTGGAGTAAGTGAGGGGGGAAGAGGAGAGAGAGGGAGGGTCGAACTCCCCTTGGGGAGAGAGAGAATGAGAGAGAGATTGAGAGATATAGTGAGTAAGAGAGAGAGTTGAGAGATAATAAGAGGTGGTTTTTTTCAATATTCATCAAGAGTTGAATACAAGAGGAGAGATGGGGCCTATATATAGACAACCATTCTTTACATGACCAAAATACCCTTGACAATAAGATAATAGACCGAGCATATCCTAGACTCAATCCTATGGGCCCATAACTAAAGTAATAAGGCCCAATTAAACATAACAAGGGAAATGGACTAAAACCATATGACTCAATAAAGGAAAATACATAAGATAGGACTCAATAAAAAGAAAATACATAAAATGAAACTTGGGAAATGAAGATAACAAGTGTAGATCATGATCAATCCATATCAAGAGTGTGCAGGCGATCAAAGCTAGAGGGGTGTCGGGAGATGCCCTCATCAGAGCCAATCATAAAGATAAAGAACGGGTGGCTTCCTGTAATGACCCGAGAATCCGATTACCGGGAGAGACCCGATAACCCGATACTCGAACCGCCGCCCATGAGTCGGGAGGGCTCGGAAGGGCTAAAAGGAGTGTGGAGGCACAAAGAAATAGGAAATAAAGCAGGACAATACAACAATTAACAGAAATAAATAAACAACTACAGCTACAACAGAGTCCAGTCCAACAGAAAGTACAGTCTAAAGCAGTAAAAACGTACCACAGGCCGAGTGAACACTCGGCCCGGCGAGCTAGCAACTGAGAACCTCTGAACAGCACCCTCGAACCTCGAGGAAGAACCGCCACACCTGAAAAGCAGGGAATGAGTCTCCAAAATAGAGACTCAACAGGGATCCCGCGGCACCCCACCCGGAAACAACAGCAGCACAGAAAGCTGTAACTACGAGAGTAACAGTAACAGCAGGAACAGTGAACCCGGTGGCCGATCGAAACTCGACACTACAACTAGTCCTACTGTACCCGAAAGCACACCCTGATCTCGCAGTCGAAGCTACCGAACCACACTAGTACCACCTACCGTAGTAAAAACCCACGGCAACCGCGCCGTAGAGGCCTGTCTCCCAGGACACTGCCAACCTGGACACGCTGTCCAAGGTGCAACCCCGACCACCTGGTCACGGGTACCGCACAGCAAGACGCAACCTCGATAAAGATACTAGCACTAGTCTCACGGCACGTGAACCGACACACGTGCCACGTCGAGACAACCGAAACTCAACGGTCAACACGACCAAAACCCGAAGGTCAAAGTCACAGAGACTGACAGTCTGTCACTCCCGACTCGACAGGAGTACCTCCCACTAGAAGCACAGTCGGTAGCGTCCCCTGACGTCTTACACCGCACCGCAGGTGAATTGCCTGACGTGGTAGCTCCTACCAAAGGCACGAACACCGCACAAGTAACCACAAACGAGTGACTAGCTGGGGTCACACTCGTCAGCGTGGGTCCAACCGCCCCCAACCACGTGTGCACACATAGACCGTGCGTCCCTGGTCTGGCCCTCTGACCGGTTTTCCCCTCAGCCGGACTCTGGCTGCAAGACGTGGGGCCCGACGGAAACCGGTCCACAAACCGCCTCTAAGGGTAGCCTCTCCACCACTCCCTGGTGGAACCACACGCGTGTAAGCAGGCTACGACTAGTGGAGGGTCACTACGGAGTAGACTCTCAAGTCAACGGAAAATAACGTCCGAACCCGACGAAGTACGGAGACCGTCCCACGTACCAGCACCGTCGCACGGTGACACAGTCGGAGGAGAAACGGGACTCGCAGTCCACGGCCACGCACACACCCTGCGCGAGAGTCGAGAAAACCCAAGTGACGCTAAGCCACTGGACTCTGGGCAGTCCTCTAGACGAACTACACCCAACGGTCCTTGAGTCACAAGACTCGGGGTCAAGACCGTCGTACGCAACAGCACAAGGTTGTCAATCTAGTCCAATCTCTAGGTCTAAAATCACGGTAGCACGAGTACCGAGGGAGCTCACGAGCCGTCGAGACCATTCCCTCTGGAAGGGAATTCAAGGGACTAAGGCCACACACACGGCCCACGCGGAAAGCACAGAAGCACGATTCCCAAAGCAGCTCGCACACCGCCAAGCTGCAGCCCAACTCAGGGAGAAGAGGGAAGCCTCCAGCCCCAGACTGGACAACTGGACTCGCAGCCCAAGACCTCACACAGGACCCACTCGGGAATCGCTTTCCGGAGAAATCGACGACGCACGGGGACTCTCACCGCACGCACGCCAACACACGGTGACACGAGTCGAGAACGCTACACCCCGGGACCACACCGTACCACGACACCTGGCCCCGACGAAGTGCACAGCATCCGTCAGGCCACGGGTCGGCACGTGGATCAAGAACCACACACCCGGGACTCGAATCGGTCAAAACGGAAACACCGGGTTAAACTGGCACATGGGCGGTTCATCCTGGGCCGCTCAAGGGACATGCGGCTAGGGAAGGGCCGCTCAAGGGATATACGGCCAGGAAGGAGCCGCACAAGTGCACTAATCGGACTAACCCAAAGAGAGGATAGGCGGTTAGGGCTGAACCACCCAATAGGATGTGCGGCTAAGGGTCGCCCGCACAACCCAACCGACCTACTCCAGTGTCGGTCAAAACGGTTTTGACCAAACCGCACAACCCGACCGACACCCAACTGTTGACCAAAGGTCAACGGGGACATGCGGTCAGTGCCTGGCCGCACAAGCCCACGGAAAGACAAACGACTGGGGACCAGCCGCCCATGGGGGGACATGCGGACCTCTCCTGGCCGCACATCGCATGTGTGGTCTATCGTCCGACCGCACAACCCCAAAACCAGAACGAGAAGAACGGACCAAAGCCAACCGCCCATACGATGGACGGGCCCTGGTTCGATCGCCCAACCATCACGGCGGGTAAACCCAGGGGGTCGCCCGATCGCCGCCTTTCCACGCCCCGTTCGTGCCGAAACGAAGGGGATACAGCCACAACCACCCTGGCAATCACATGGACTCCAACCGGAGTCAAAACGACGCACGAATCGCAAGAAACGGGCGATTTTAGCGAAGTTACCCAAAAAGGGTTTCCGAACTTCCCGGAGCCCTACCGGTCCAACGGGACCACCAATCGAGACGAAATCAAGGGGAAAAGAACGCTCTCGCCCCAAGGAATCCGTTGACAGTAACCGGTCTGGAAACCGTCGCCGTTTCCCGACCGACCCTACGAAACCTACAAACCACAGTTTCGCTAGAACGGACCCAAACATAGCCGTTTCCGCGCCGAACGACGTGCAATGGCAGGGAAAACGGGCAGGATGCAGCAGTGTTCCGTCACCCTACCTCCACCGAAGAAACCGCGCGCCGAAGCGACTAATCCACGCCGAAAACCGCCCGGAACACGAACGACGCCATCTCGGAATGCACCGAGGGATCGCGCCCGCAACCGCCTCGATCCTCGCCCATCCTCGCCCGCATCCTCGCCCGCGCCGCCTCCACCTCGCCCCCGCCTCGCTCCGTCGGCCGCCGAAGAAGAGAGGGAAGAAGGAGAGCGTGAGAGAAGAGAGAGGGGGAGAGGGTGAGAGAAGAGAGGGGAGAGAGAAAAAGGGTTTATATAGGGAAAAATCCGAAAATACCGAAAAATAGAAAATCACGTTTCCGCGATCCTCGGAACGCACCGATCGCAACGGTACCACACTCGCCTAGGTGAACGGCCCGGTTCACCCGCAACGAGGTTCCGAAGGAATTACCGAAACACACACCGGGAACCGGAAAACACCCGCAGAAAAGTCGCGGAACGCACTCCGGCCTCCGAAACAGCTCCGGATCACGCCGATCCGAACACGAAAGATGTTCGAAACATCACTTCGAACACAACGGAGCTAGACACACCGGAAACGCAGATCCGAGACCCGAGAAGAAGGATCCGAAAAGTCCGGGGCATTACACTTCCTCTCGATCGGGCTCAAAGAGTGCAACTGCTATGCAGGTAACATCTTATCAGCCAATCAACAACTTGCTTTTCAAGGTCGTCTATGAAAAAGACCGATCGATCCTCTTACGATGCCTTTCATCTAAGGAAGCAAAAATCATCATGCACGAGGTCTATTCCGGATTGTGCGAGACCCATCAAACAGAAGCCAAGATGAAAAATAACATTAAGCTCAAAGGGTTTTATTGGCCCACCATGTATGAAGATTACAACCAGTATGCTCGTACATGTCACCAATGCCAGGCATTCAGGCCAGTGCCACGGAGGCCGCCTAATCCGCTCCATCCAACTGCGCCTACTTGACAATTTGCAAAATGGGGCATGGATATTGTGGGACCATTCCCACCTTCATCTCAAGGCCACAAGTTTATATTAGCCGCCATTGACTACTACTCCAAATGGACAGAAGCTTTTCCGCTGCGAGAAGTTATAGGTGAAATAGTCGCCCGGATCGTGAGGCACTACATTATCTACAGATTCGGCACCGCCAGTCGGATCATCTCGGACAACGGCACACCATTCAGGAATAAGACCGTATATGCTTTGGTGTCTAAGTTCCATATCGATTGGAGAACGTCGTCGGTCTACAATCCCCAAGCTAACGGGTTGGCCGAAGCCTTCAACAAACCCCTTTGAAAACTGTTGGCCAAGATAGTGGGTGGTCGTAAACGAGATTCGGAGTTAAGGTCCATGAAGCTCTATGGACTTATCGGACTATCTATAAAACCCCTAGCGGGTTGTTCCCCGTTCTCCTTGGTATACGGAGCTAAAATCGTGGTCCCGGTGGAGATCGAACTGGGGTCCTATCGTGTTGTTGTTCACGCTGGATTGCCAGGCCAAGACCAATCAGAAATAGAGAGAAGGCTCGAGGAACTGTCTAACCTTAGTGAAAGACTCAAAGGCTATGAACACTTACAAGTGTATCAAGTCTGTATGACACGTACTTACGATAAGCTGGTCAAGTAAAGGACATTCAAAAAGGGCGATCTTATCATGGTCAAAGAAAATGAGATCTTGGCCGGAAGATCCAGGGGCAAACTCCAACCTAATTGGCGTGGACCTTACGTCATCCAGAAGGTCTATGAAGGAGGGACTTATACAGTCATCGACCACAAGGGAAACAACACTTTCCCTCCTCTTAATGGCAAGCACATGAAGCTTTACCATGCGCCACTGCATGAGCTTCTACAACAGTCCTCTCAAGACATACCACTTCCCAGCGAAGGTTCAAGTTAAAAAAAAAAAGATTGGGTTAAAAATATTGATGCCCCGGCGGACTTAATCACCTGTCAAGGAGTTGTCTAAGGACAAAAAGGTCATAGACCCGACTGAGCTGAAAACCTGCAAGGGCGTCTCGGGCAAAAATGGACAACCCCTCAGTGTGAAAACCCGCAAGGGCGCACCGGAAAAAGCTAAAAGGGGCCAACCTCGACAAAAACCCGAAATAGCGGTGAGGTTGGTAATGTGAAAAAAAAAAGAAAAAAAAAGGGAAAAAAACTCTTGCAACATGTTTCTATGGGTGTGTTGAACCAATTTGTTAAACCCCTCAAAGTAGATAGGGGAAAAGACATCCACAAGTGGTTAAATTCCACAATACATGTGAGTGAAATGGGTTAGGAAGGGAAAGTAATTGGTATAAAAATTCCCCACCTAGCACAAAATCATCAAACCACCTCACACGTGGGAAACGTCAATTTCCCTCTCCTCATGTGAGAAATGAACAGTAGAGGGGCTATTTATAGGGAAGCCACCCTTTTTCCACCCATTTTTGGGGTTTAGGACCGGATCCACCCCCCACTTGAGGAGTTTGCCCCGGGCCAACCCCCTCCAAGGGGCTTTGCCCCGGTTCCAACCCCACAAGGGGGTTTATCTGCCCCGGGTCCACCCCATTAGCCCATGTTTTAAAAAAAAAGGAGGCAAAGCAAGGGATGGGGTTTGATGAAGCAATCAAGGCTTTCTTACAAGGCTTTCGATTGCCCGTGGAAGCACAGGAGATTGATTATATCATGGAGAAATTTGCTAAACATTATTGCAAGTGCAATCCAAAAGCTTTCAGTAGTGCAGATATAGCCTACAAAACCCCATCATGTCAATGGACTTGGGGATAAGCAAAAAGCTACGAAAGACACGGGCCATCCGCCCCCGCCTCCGGCTTTGACGGATGTCCTGTGGAGGACATTTGTTGCACCCACTATTTGTCTCGGATGAATTAAGACATTCCCCCGAGTTGGTCGGGTTCAACATTCGGCGTACCGCCTGAGGTCGCGCGACCTGGGGGGGACTCACCCAGGGTCAACTGCCCCCGAGCAAGTCGATTGACCCCGGGGGGACCCGCCTGGGGTCATTTGACCCCGAGTGGGTCCGAGGTCATCTGACCCCGCCTCGTTTCTCCTACAGAAAAAAAAAGAAGAAGAGAAAGAAAGAAGAAAAAAGACCCTCTCGAGGTCATTTTTAGTCTGTTCACCCCGTACGGGTTCAAACACCCCCGGGTTGCCTTCCAACTTCTATAAATAGACCCCCAGAGGTCCAGAAGGAGGGCATCCAGAATCGAGAGATCCACGACCTGAAGGACATTTGCAAGGAGCATTGTTCGTCGTTTTTGGCCCTCGAGGGGTAGGAGATCCCCAGGTCTTGTATTTCTGCCCCTAAGGGCTATGTTTGTAATTATACCCCTTTGCGGGCCATGTTCATAATTTTCTACGTACTCGGAACAGCTAAATTATGTAGTTCCACCCATATAATGGGAGAATTACAAAAATGTCCTTCCTGGGACTGCGAGAAATACAAGTCATGTTATTTGCAGTTTTGCCCTGCAATCTTTTGTAATTGGGACTATGTCCCTATATCCCTCGTTAGTGCAGACATCTCTTATGTACAGTCGACAACTCGCCAACAACCTTTGTACTCACTTGGAGCATAAACGTACTCGATTGTTCTTTTATGCCTGTCAGTCGGGAAAATTATAAGAGAATATCTGACTTTCGAGAAAATTGTGTATATACCCCTCCCTTTGCGAGTCAGCGCACGTGCGCCTTCTATGAAGCCCCCTTGCTGCTCTTTCGGCTCAGGGACCTTGCTAGCTCAGCCTGGCACCCAAGTGTCATCCCAAACCCTAGTTCGTCTGAGTCGGGTAAAATTATCAAAATATCCCTATGACCTAGAAATGACCTAACTATCAAAACCTTTCGAAAATCGCCTCGACGTCCTTGGAAGTCAGAGAACTCACCTTACTCTCCCTCCAACCCAGAAATTTCAAAAATACACCAGGCCTCGTAAAATTGTCAAAATACCCTTAGAAATCCCAAATTACCAAAATACCCCCGAAGTCCAGAAAATCTCCCGACACTTCAAAAATACCTATAGCTTCTGCAGAATTGCATTCACACTCCCAAATTATAGGGCTTTTGCCTAAACGTAAGAGGCTTTTGATAAAGCCCTAGTTCAATCAATCTGCCGGTGGTGAATGAGTGGTAATTGCGAGCCGCCAAAGCGAGCAAGCCCACAGCATCAGAACCTATGGAGGAAACTTTTAAGATTTCTTTGACAGATAAATAAAGGTGTTCGGACGTTAGGTCAGATATAAATCAACATTGACTACAGTCAATGAAGAAAGGTCCAACACTCAAACCCAAATCGTCTGATACGATGTGCACCTACGGAATAAACCCTTATATAAAATATTACCTTTCAAAAAGAATATATATATATATCTACATATTTTTTTCATGATGCCAATAGTGTCATATCCCAGTCTCTCCTTATGCCACAGTACCTCTGCCTAATAACTAACGCTCACAAACCATCATCTCCCACCTCCAACTTCCACATCCACTTACATAGAAGTGCCAAATTGAAGTCTCTGATATTCTTGATTCCCACACCTCCCCTATTCTTGCTTTTGGCCACTCTGCCCCAAAAGATATCATGCCAACCCCTACACCTCTCCCTACTGTAGTGCCAAAAGAATCTCGCATGAATAGATTCAACCTTCTTCGCCACCGTCTTCGAGATCCGATACATAGACAGAATAGGTAGGTTGTCCAACACTGGCTTACATAAAACCAGTCTTCCCCTAGAGGAGAGTAATCTTGCCTTCCATTATGTCAGTTTGGACTCATATCTCTGTACTATAGGCTGCCAATCTAAATAATGTAGGGCCCAGATAGAAGATAGGGAAGGCTCCTATCTGACAACCCAAAATGAAGACCGCCCTCTGAATAGCCCTATCTTCCATTTCACACCTACCAGGAGATTCTTTTCAAAGTTGACCTTGAGACTGTTGACTTCTTCCAAACAACTCCAGCAATAGCCTAGCCACGTAAAGTTGATACTCATCCTTTGCAAGGAATAGAAAAGTGTCATCTGCATACTGCAAAGGGGTAATAGATGGGCCACCTCTCCTGACCTAGAAGCCCCTGATCAAACCTGTGAACTCCGCTCTCAACCACATTCTACTCAAGATATGAGCAATCAGCACAAAGAGGAAGAAGAACATAGGATCTCCCTAGCGGAACCCTGCCACTATGGAAAAGACAAGTAAACTTCCCATTTACCAGGATAACAAAAGTGGCGGAAGAGATGCAAGCGCGTACCCATCCTGTCCATCTCTTCTCAAATCACATCTTCTCCAACACATCAAATAAGTACTACCAATTGGCCCTATCATAAGTCTTCTCAAAGTCTAGCTTCAAAATCACCCATTTCTTCCTCTGAGTCTTCATTGCAAATAGACACTCATGGGCTACCCAAAAAAATTCCTGAATGTGTCTCCCCTTATAAAAGCTCCCTGGAAACGACTAACCGTGACAAATAGAATATGAAATTCTTGCCACTTAATATAAAGTCAAAAACGGCACTTCCGTACATTGCTTATGGGGGCCAAGTTTGCTGCCATATTTTTAATGGTGTCATATAGGCCAACAATCTGTCAACATCACCTTCACAAAGTTAACAACCTAATGAACATCTACGTAACAAAAAAGAATCAGAAAGAACCACTTATAAAAAATAGAGGACAATACAGTGGCACTAACTAGTATTTCAAATGTGCAACTGAATTAATTATGGGAAGAACCTTAACAAAAAGAGCCAACAAAAAGAACATGGTAAAGGCTGCATGCACAAGGAAAAAGTTCTACCTGGTTGTAATTTGCAAGAGGCTCCTCAAAAACAGGAGCAGATGGTGTAATAAACTTTGGGCAAGCATAGGAGAACAATTCATCATATAAAGTATATGCCTCATCGTCATATCTCTGCATTCGCACCATCTTTTCACTGTACTTTTCTCTTAGTTGATTGTTGACATTTTCATCAACTAGTTTCCCTTGGGGGCACAGTGAAAGACAAATTGCCAACAAGGCATACATTTGCTCATTTTTCTTTAGAATTTGATCATATTGTGGAGATTTCTGATGATATTGTTTGGTCTTCAAAATATATAAGAGGATTTTGTTGAACTCCCGTATTGCTTCAGCATACCTATTAAGAATATGATAAGAAATCACAACCAGTAGGAAAGAAAAAAAATGCATTTTCAATAAACCAATTTTAAGTAGCATATGTATAGGCACCTTTAAAAAAGTAGTATACGTATAGGAAATAACAAAAAGATTGGAAGGAAGGTGTTTACTGTTTGGATTCTATAATTTCATTAAATCTTGGTTTCTAAATAATATTTTGCTGCTCAATGTCAATCTGAGGTAGGTTTACAATTTTGCCACTTGACTTATCTGAGGTTGTACTACTCACTTCCCTTTTTTGATAACAGTAAGATATGATAAATCCAAGGAAATAACAGAACTTGCAGTCACTTCTCAAAAAAGTGTAGCAAAGAATGTAAGTACCAGATAACTTTTATTGTTCACAACTTCCAGTTCTAAAATGATTCCATGACCAAAAAAGTAGGTTGTTCAGGACCTTCATCAAACAAACAAAATCAGATCTTGTTGAGGAGGTTCTATTTTAAACATTTTCTTTTGAAAGTAGGTTATATTTACAACATGCATAACATAAGACACATTTAAATAAACCATGTAGTACAGAAGCTAAATCTTAATCGATTCCATTTCTTCGATCATGCGAGCGGAAGGATGCTTCAAGGAAATTTTCTCAAGCTGATCCATGATAGAGACAATACAAATGATAATGATGTTGAGGATAAGAAAAAAAGTTATTTCTACTAAGACCAAATTTTTATTAGCAAATTATCCAAAACTTTTGCAATTAGCCAATTACATACCAGAATTCTCCTTGATAATTTGACTCCTGCACTTAATGAGAGTGTTCCTTCTGAGAATTATTTATTCTCGAAAGTAAAATTTCCCCCCAAAGAGATGTTGCCATTGTTAAATCTTGATAATAAAATTGAAATATGGATACACATAGTTAGGTCTACAATTAAAATTGAACATGAGGGGATGCTTCAGGATTATCACATATGAGGCTCGCATAATCTAGACTCTCTTCCACTTGTCTCTACTGTAATGTCTCACTATGAAGAAAAGAAAACCACCTAATATACATCAGAGAAGAATTAGCTAAAAAAAACATACCTTCTCAACATCATGTTTGCAAATCCATAGTGATAAATTGCACTTATATGGCTCCCAATTACAATGGTATAAACTCCTTGTTGACTGATGTCAATAGGAGCCAAACACTTCAGCCCAGTTTGATAATCCCCGAGAAGGCAATGCACTCTCAGCAATCCTATCATGCTGTAATAGCCCAAAACTTTCAAAACATTGCTTCCACCTTCATAGTCATAACCATCAGTAGCTGTAAACTGTTCCAGACCCTCCTTCTCTCGCTCCAATATTTGGATGATCATGGATTTCTCCACAAGGGCTTGCAAATAATTGAGCACGCCATACACATTCCATGCCTAATAACCAGAAATAACTGTCACAAGTCTCATTCAGTATGAGAGAAGATGTAGTAGACTATCACAAGAACCCAGTTCCATGGGGGGAAAACAGATTTTTGCATATTTCAACATGAGTTGGTGAAGAATAAAAAGGCCGTGACTTTCTTTATTTTCACAACATCGTGGCTAAATCAAAATATTGCTCCGTAACAAACATAAAAAACCCGCTCAATGCTAATGACAAACGCAAGAACCACACTAGAAAGTTATCAGCATTCAAGAGAGTAGAAAATAGGCCATGTATATGGCGCAACCAGGCAGCAACACAAACAAGACAAGGCAAGTCCCGTTGGCAGGTTAAACCCAAGAGTGCGAACAAAACAAATGTCGAAATCGGAAATCCACACCTGGTCATACTGCCTCAGCAGCTGGAGCTCCTCCTCTGTCTTGTTCTTAAGCTTGGCCCGGTACTGGCAATAGGACTGGAACTGGTACACGAACTCGTCCACCATGTCCCACAGCCACTGGTTGGGAAGCTGCATGTTGACCACCCCGTGCAGCACCACGCTGAACAGGCTGCAGTAGTTGTCCCACGACTCCACCCGCTGGCGCCCCGTGGGGGACAACCGCGCGTAGAGGTGCCGGAACCAGAGCTCCCTGTACAGCAGGCAGAACACGTGGTCGTTGTCGACATAGGGGGCGATGGCCTCCACGGCCGGCCAGGGGCTCTCCCGGAACATCCGCTCGCACAGCCTCTGGAAGCTCCCCTCGTACATCTGGTGGATCTCGTAGACGTTCCGCTCCCGTATGTGGCGATAGAGGTGGACCACGAAGGTCTTGACGGAGTCCGGCACGAAGTTGGGGTCGTACGGCAGGTCCTGCGCCGGCGGCGCCCCCTGCTGTGCTCGGCTGTCGTAGGGAGGGTCGTCGTAGCCATAGGAAGCCATTGCAGCCGTCTCGGAGGGCGGGTTCGTCGGCAGCGGAAGGGGAAATCGGGAGCGTTCACCGCTGGAGAAGGACGGCGCGGGTAGGAGGACGACGCCGGGGGATGCTTCCCCTGGTTCGCTTATGCTTCGTCGGCCGGGGAGATGTGGCAGAGCCCGTTTCTAGGGTTTTCGAGAGGAAGGAGGCGAGGTGGGGAGTGGGAGGACGCCGGGGGATCCGATTGGGGTGACCGCACCTTGCCCGTCCATTTTCGGAGCCGATGGCGGGAGTGGATGGGTTGTTGGGTCCCCGTTCGGGTTGGGAGACGTCCAATCGCAAACGGCGTCTTGATTGGACATAGGATTATTTGAAGAGTATTATTATAATAGAACCACTTTTTGTTTTCTCACTTTTAATATGAAAATTATTACGACAAAGTATATTTAATTAACTTTGAATGCCTAATATTAACCCAATCTTTCTTTGTCAACCTCATTTTTCCTCGATAAAGATAGGTCCAATTTGACTTGAGAAAACATAAATAATCTCAAAGCTAGTAGGGTGTGTTCGGCGTAGTTTTGAAGTTGAAATATTTTTTGGGCCGTTTTGTTAACTGAATAGTCTCAGATAGAACGAGTTATTCCACCCTTTCACCCTTGTTCGAATTTGATAGCAAGATTAAATTATCAGGAGTCGATTAGGATAAAAACTATTAGTCTAGGAGTAACTCATTCTACTATTTCTGAAGAATGAATTATTCTAAGAGATAATAACAAGTTATCAAACTGAAAAAGAGAAAAGCCAAAGAATAATTCATCCTAACCCATCTCATATGAGTTATCCTAACCTATTATCAAACAGGGACTTTGAGTTTTCCAACTCGACTACTCCCCCGCGTCGAGAAGAACCAAAATATTATTCCGATCGTTAAGATGTGTCGGTCACTACTGTTTTTAAAGTACCGGACAAACTCCTCTCGTAGCTGCCACCTCGAGACACACAGATGCACATGATAAATGTAAACCCTAAAACCTTCTCCCATGTCCAATGCTAAAGGAAAGAAAACAAGGACCTTGGCAAAACATTTCCCCCGACATTCTTTCTATGCTCCACTTGAAAAAGATTTACCCAAATCGATGATTGACCTGTGATAGGCAGTCGATACGTAATATATATTTTTTAAATATTATTTTATATTAAATATAATTTTATAAATAATTTAGTTAAGAGTATTCATTTGAAAGATTAATATTTAAATTCAAAGTACACCTATGACATTATTTTTTTATTATTTTTTAAAAATATATATGACATTAGTGAGATTTAAACTCTTTATCTCACACACAACTAACACAATTTAAATAATTTTTTAAAATTGACACGTTATAATATCATATCATACCAACATAATATCGATACGATCCAACAAACAAACCTTACCTGCAAGTACATTAACAACACCTAAGTTATTATTATGATTATTTTTTTGTTTGGCCACCGGTAAGCGAAGCCGCAATCGGATCACACTCGACGGAGACCCAAAAAAATTCAGGACCTTGCACTCTCTCGACCACTATGAAAAATAAGGTTAGAACACGTGACCTCATGGCTCCCCGTAAGGTAATAATGAACCAACTGGGCTACTCAGGAAAAGAGACACTTCATACCATATAATCTAAAACAGCAAAACACCTGATCATGGACCCTTCGAGAAGAATCCTTCGGAATTGTGAGTTCGTCCATCATTTAGACCACAAGGATAATGCAAACTCTGATAATAAATGTCACCAACCTTTTTTTTTTACGCAAGATGATAGACCACATTCCCACAAAGAGGAGTGATTTGTTGCGGATCTCCAAGAATGTTATTCTGCCCCTTGTGCTCACACCAAGTAGCAGAGTCTAATTTAATCAAGTTCGCTACACTCACCCCGAACATAAACAAAGTTCCATGTTATCCAAATGCTCAGATGGCCAAACGTTATATAGCATGGATGTTTATTAAAGCTACAACAATGGAAAGCATTTGAACCGTTTTAAGTTAAAAGAGACAAAAAGGTTTTCTTCAGTTTGACATGAAAATTAAAACCAGTATGTTCACAGTTTCCCAAACTTAAAACAGAGAGAGGGGCTTTTCGCATCCTTGCACATACAAAGATCTCGATGACCTTGCTGCCAGCCTGTCATAAAGGCATCGAAATGCCTGCAAAGTAGGACGATGAAAGTTACAAACGCAGCCCATCAGGAGAAAAACAGGGGAAAACATACGTAGAAGAGAACATTTCCAACTTCTCAAGAGTCAGCACCGTAGCACTATCCTTCGTATCAAGCAACAGATTTGAGACTTAAGTGGACCGTGCAGCAAAGAAACACGTGGTTGTTGACAAAATTTAGATCCCTAAGATAAGATGCGTGCAAGTTTATAAATTTATGCAAATTTGTGCAACTATTTTGACCAGAATAATATGGAGAATTCAAAGATTATCAAATGCCGTCATGGAATTATTCCTAAACACCATCACTTATCAGCTGAGAAGCAACCCGTGTTCAAAATTTTCGGAAAAGTTAAAAACAATGATCTGCTTCCAGACAATGCTATAAATGATAAAGGGGCAAAAGGATCTTTTCTGGTATACCCCTCTAAACTGCATACTTGCATGTCTATGTTCATTATCCCCTGCCATAAGACAATCCTTAACAAAGCAGCCAGACCTTTTCTGTCCGAGGTCCTTTGAAACCCCACCCCCCCCCCCCACCCCACCCACCCGGAACATGCAGACTGGGTAACTTGTAAAGGTATAGTTCCACTCATTCTGTGCAAGAAATTTGTAGATATTAACACTCGGATACTTCCTTATGCAATGTCATGATGTCATCTAACAATAAGGGTATCGTCACATTATTTTTGAGATAAACTTACCAGCAAGTTTTAGTGATGGTACAACTACAATGAAAGACTTTGGGAAGTAACAACCAAGAATACAGTTTTTTAACCACAAATCAGTTTTCCTTCATTCCAAATTACCCACCAAGAGCATGCAGAAGAAACCTCATTCAGAGCTTAGATATCCATATTGGTAACGGAATTATGGAAATTTCAAGACAAAAGCTAGGGAGAAAAAGAACCAGCAGTATCAGCATTCACATCATAAGCCTTCTACCTTGCATAACATCAACTCTCTACAAGGTGGTGCAAAGTATTTTGTCAAGCAAGGTCTTATGAGACTGAGTAACGGATAGTAAAGCATCTTCTTGTTTGTTATTGAAACCACAACTGCAACTCTGAAAAGAGTCTAAAAGTGTTCATTCAAAATTGAGGATAGCAACAAGTGATTTGACATAATTCTAACTTAGAGAGAGAGAGAGAGTACCTAGATGTTTCAAGTACAAGATTCAAGGGGAATATGGTCAATGAAATTTTCTGGAGGGGTTACAGCTATATTTAATCCACACAATAATATCTGATCCTCAAAAAGGATGTTTCATATTCCACAATCATCCGCAGACCTTGTCAACATGTGTACCTATGTCAAATTTCCCAAAGGATAATGCTATCCTTTTTGAAAAAAAAAATATGACACAAATTCTCTGTTGCAGATAATTCCATTTTATCTTCTTCCTTCTGAGGTGTGTTACTTTAGGTTTTCTTAGCAGCCCTTGATGTTTTAATGGTCTGAAAATTTTCTTTCACTATTCTGCAGTCAAAAGCAGCTGAGGACTTAATATCTGCATGACCTCCCATATGATAGACACACTTAGCTTCAATCTGAAGATCTTTTCTCCCCGTAATGGCCCATGTCTGCAGCCCACCCTCTCTTAACTGCGTGTCATACATTTCAAGCTTGGTGGGCCTGACACACTTTGCATCACCGGACTGATTACATTCCTAGGTGTCCATTAATTGCCTGTGTCATTCCATACAAGCTTTAGCCATCACTGAAGGACGATCCTCCAGAAGTTCCTCATGACATCAAGTATCATTCATTGGATGGATACATGCTTATCTTTCTTTCAGATAAAAAGTCCTTCTGATATTAGGATAAATATATTTGTAAAATTAGTTGCCAAACTTAAGTGTCTACTTTTATTCTTCCCCTGAAAGCAAAACTGCTCTAATCCAATAACGCTGCTACAATCAGCATCAAATCTCCTCCATTTTTGGGATGTACCACCATCTTGATCATGATGAACTTGTCAAATTACTGGCGATGACCTAAAAAATTCATGAAGAAGAAAAGGAGTTGGAGCAGTCTCTGACTTTCAACATGATGTCAGATCCTCCCAGAAATTTTATGACACAGCTGATATAGAGGCCTGTTAGGCAGTAGGGAAAGGAGCTACCTATTACAAGAGACATTCCAGAGGTTCAGATCCTGTTCCTAGGCCCGTTAAGTGAATGTAATAAAAGAAAGCTCCCCTCAGTACTCGAGTAAATTAAAGCTTACCGCAGAAGGAAAGTTCAGTAGTTAGTATCCATGTTAAACAGAGGCCAGTTTCGGTGATTAATATTCATAATCAGGATATGGAGAAAGAGATTTCTATTACACAAAAAAAACTAGCAGTCAACTTTTGGAGAATGCAAAGAAATATTCAACTAGGCATGATTATAATTAAAAGTAGTTTGCATCTGGGCTAGCTGCAACCACTACGAAATGACTAAACATAGTGTCCTATAAATAAGAAGTAAATAACATTGCATTTCTCGCAAACATTGCTTTAAAAAGGGGCAAAAAAGGATCAGTATGCAGGAAAATGTGAACAAGCAAGTGATAGAAAGACACTCTTCTATCCCAAAAGGAGAAGATACTCTGATCACTCTTCCTCGTTCCAAGGTTTGCCATATCAGATCTTGGCTTTGCGTCGGGGGGGTCAACGAGAAGAGATCTCAAAGAGATCTGGGTGGAATCTCAGGATATCAGGGCAATGCAAAAGAAGATGTACACATGTATGTATGATAAGAATCAAGGAATGTTGTATTAGATCAAGGCATTTTCTCAGAAGGCTGAAGAAAAGAGATCTTAAAGAGATAGGGAATGATGGCCAAAAATAATAATGACTTTATACTCCTTAGAAAATGCCATTTAGCTGTTCAATATTATTGAATTAGCACAATATTATAAGAACAAAACAAAGATGTATTTACACAAACAAGAATTGCTTTTTTCCGATCCCAGTGCCATCTCAGCATATTAAAGAGTTCCTCCTCTATCATTTTCATGTTTCATCCTCCTCCTCCTCCTCCTCCTCTTCTTCTTCTTCCTCATCATCCTCCTTTACCCTACTCCTCCCCCTACCCCTCCTCTATCTTCCTCGTCCTTGATCTCGGTAGAGATTCTTCTCAGATCCCTTGGAGAGACAGAGATTTTGTAAGAGAGCAAACCATGCCTCCCTCCCAAGCCCTCTTCATCTCTATCTTCTCTCCTTCTCCAAGATCTCTCCCTTCTCATTTCCTCCCTCCCTCTTCCCTCCATGCCCATGTCATCTCTCTCTCATTCCCTAAAACATCTCCCTCATATCCCCCGGACGCATGCCAACCCCTTACAAACTCCACCCCCCTCCCCACACACACACACACACAAATGAGAATGTGTGTGTGTGTGTGTGTGTGTGTGTGTGTGTGTGTGTGTGTGTGTGTGTGTGTGTGTGCATGTGTGAAAGAGAGAGAGAGAGAGGTACCTAGCTGCTCACTGGTCCCTAAACCCACCTCTCCAGAATATAATAGAAGCACAATATTTAGGGAGGGCCACTAGGCCAAAGTGATTGAAGTATCCATCAAATCATGTGCAAAAGAGATAAACAGATACCTTATACACATTCCCCCCTGCCTACCTGTTTGCTGGTCCCTAAATCCTCCACTATATAGGGTACTACAGAAATACAAATTCATGGAAAAACAACGCACCAAAAACAAATGAAGCAGCTATCAGATAATGTGCACTAAAAGGAAGCAAATCCTTTTTTCAAGCATAAGATAGAGATACTGCATGATACTTACACATGTTATTTAACTATTTATACTTTGTGCAAATTTCGATTGCTACCGCCTTCCTACATGCCCGTAATAAGCATATATGAGCATACCCCACACCTTTATATCTCCCTTGTGCCTATGTCTTGTTTCTACAACTCTGTTGTGTCTAACATGTGTACCTATGTCAACACTTAACAGTTGGCATCTGTGCCCATGACTCAAAATCATAGTTGGGATCTTTCATTGAAGTCTAAATGAGCAGTGTACAGAAACAAAGGATTCAAACTGCTAGGGCAATCTACACTTCAGTGATGCAGATGCCCCTATCCTTGTTCATTATTTTCTCATGTCGTTCTGCATATCATAGCTACAATTCAGAATTTAAGAGAATGTGTGCCAGATGAAAAACAATGAAACCAAGTATCCTCTATCGACTTCAATAGTGCAGAACTTAATGCCCAGAAATTTGTTGATAAATATGTTATGGAAACCAAGCTCCAATTACTTGGATGTCTGAAACCAGCAACACAAATTATGATATATGCTTTACATCTTAGACAATGACACAATGCTAGTGAACCCAATTTCAAGTAACAAAAATTTCAGTGAAAGACTGATTAGATGCAGTAAGATATTAAGCGATTGTAACATTGACTGGTCTTTAACTAAATGCAATGCAATCACAAGTCAGACAGATGCCATGCCCAATTTCTACTTTTAAAATCAGCATCCAACTGAACACTGTATTGGACATTTCATGTGGCTAAGAAATTCACACTTTTTGCAATCTTCATGGTGACTGAAACATTGGGCTTATAGACTCATCTTCATCGACATAAAGAGAAGTGGGTGGTAAATGTGAAAGGCAAACGGGGAGGGAAGGAGCAACAAGGTTTCCTTTTTGTTGGGCATGGGAATGGCTGTGCAGAATAGATGCCATAGTATGTACAGTTCTTCTTCCCTACTTAATTCACGTTAGGAAAAAGCCGAGTACATCATATACTTGGAAATGTCATGATCCATCTAGCACTTTATTACCATCTAGTTTTCTAAATCGAATGCTTTTACAGGATGCAGTGATTTGATTTCCAAAGGTCAGACGCGTCAGCACATAGGTGGGATTGCATGCGAAAGAATTCCACTTCGTCATCTTCTAATTCTGTCTCACACCTATCATCCAGAAACCCTTATTCCCCACTTGCTTGCACCCTTAGCAATGTCTCTAATCTTCTGACTTTCCAGTCGTCTCTAGTGGTTTAGAAGCGAGAATCTCAGCGATAGTCCCGCCCCCTACTCATCTCGAGGACTTCGTGGCGAAGCCCCTCCATGAAAGGCAAAAATACATCACAGAATTGTCTGAACTTCAGCTAAATCACCAGCATCCACGAGAAATTATCTACCGCACTAATACAACAAGATTCTCCTGGAAACACCCCGCCACATGATATTTTTTTTATCAACCAGGCAAAGAACAAAAAGACAAACAGGAATCGTTCTACACACGTGTCGCATGAAGCGACACTACCATCTATCTTCCTGTAAGTCCATAAACCCGTACCTAGCGGAATGCGCCCCCAGCTCTGCGACTCCGCGGAGAGGACCGACTTCAGGCGAGCGGACGCGATCGCACTGTGCAGGGGCATCATCGACACCACACAGCTCGATTCGACAGGTAATCTGGGAAATCAACAGCACCACCCCCCCCAAAAAAAAGGCAAACAGAGATCAACGAGAAGGCATCAAAGAAGAGAAAGAGAAAACGAACAAGAGACGGGGGGCGGCGGGTCGCGACGAGGGCATCCACCTGGTGAAGCAGGAAATGCGCCTTCTGGGCGACGAAATCTGGGAGCGCGAGCCCGACGCGGAGGACGCGAGCTCCTCCCCGAGCGCCTTCTGATGGCGTTTCAGAGCTAAAGAGAAGGCCCGAGCAGGAGCCCTAGATCGGAGTAAGAGGGACGCAACAGAAGACATCCTTCTGTACTTCTTCTTCTTCTTCTCCTCCTCGTGCCTCCAATTTCCGTATTTTTTTTCTGCTCGCAGTCTTTCTCGGGTGGGCTCGTTCGCTGGAGTTTGGGGTTTTGGCGAGGGTTTTGCGAGGTTCCCTCGTTACCCGGAAGGTCCCTCGGTCAGTCGAGTTTTTATTGATTTATTTGAGAGAGAGAGAGCGAGAGAGCGAGAGAGAGACTAATGGCTATACCGAGTTCTGTTGAAACTTCGACAGGCACGTCAAGATTCATATATTGAAATTCGATGGGAATTTCTCTTGACCCAATAGTGACACGTTGATCCGGTCATCGTCGGAGCCGCACACAGGACTATCTAAATACATTCATTTTCGACGATAAACTCCTAAGTGCACGATAGTAACTACAAAAATATAATTCTTTATGAAACTCTTTCATATATTGATAATTATTATTGTCAACAATTTTATTTTGATCATTTTTACAATTAGATAAATTATATTTATTTGCACAAATATATCGACGACTCCCGATCGTTAATACATAGAGCCCGATTAACATATCTTGAGTTGGTACAGAGATAGGATCTCCAATAACTAGAGATAAGAGATTTATATCATAAAACATAAGTAAACGAGCCTCTACTTGAGCTTCTAAAAATAAAAGTACGTGAACCGTCATTTGATCTCCATCAAATTCTGCATTAAAATCTTTACAAACTAATGGATGTAACCATATAGCACCCCCCCCACTAAAATGGGTTGGAATGCATGTATGCCCAATCGATGCAAGGTAGGTGCTTTATTCAGCAATACAAGATGTCCATGTATGACTTCTTGAAGTATCTCCCGTACAATGGGTTCTTTTTCTCAAATTTTATTTTTAGCAATCTCTATGTTGGAAGTAACATGTTGTCTGATTAGACCACGAATTACAAATGTCTGGAAAAATTCTATTACTATTTCTCGAGGTAATCCACGTTGATGTAATGAAAGTGAAGGGCCCATAACAATGATGAAACGCCCCGAATAATCGACCCGTTTACCAAGCAAGGTCTCACGGAATCTTCCCTCTTTGCCTTCAATTACAGTTTTTCTTGGTAGTATGGCATGGGTTACTTCAGCACCGTAACGCGCCTGGTACTCATACATTAGCTCGAGGCATTTTCTCTACCCCTTCTTTCCCCGAAAAAGCAAGGTCACCTTGGGTCGTTGAACCGATAACAATCTTTCGGCTAACCTAGCCTCCACCGTCCCTCGGGACTAACAAGGGGTAGTACGGGAATATTCACCTGTTGTCCATCCACTATACCTTTCGGCCTGATCTTAGGCCCTGACTCACCCTCCATGGACGAACCTTGCGGAGGAACCCTTAGGTTTTCGGGGCATTGGATTCTCACCAATGTTTGCGTTACTCAGGCCGACATTCTCGCTTCTGCTTCGTCCACACCTGCTTGCACGAGTGCTTCTATCTAAGGCAGAATGTTTCCCTACCGATGTATTTTTACATCCCACAGCTTCGACAGATCGCTTAGCCATGTTCATCTTCGGCGCAAGAGCGCTCGATCAGTGAGCTATTACGCACTCTTTCAACGGTGGTTGCTTCTAGGCAAACCTCCTGATTGTCTCTGCACCCCTACCTCCTTTATCACTGAGCGGTCATTTAGGGGCCTTAGCTAGTGATCCGAGCTGTTTCCCTCTCGACGATGAAGCTTATCCCTTATCGTCTCACTGGCCAACCTTGACCTCCGTTATTTTGAGGTCATATCTAGTATTCAGAGTTTGCCTCGATTTGGTATCACTCTCGCGGCCCGCACTGAAATAGTGCTTTACCCCTAGATGTCCAGTCAACTGCTGCAATGAATGCCCGACATAGAATTGACTATTGTGGGATAGAGATGTAGAACAAAAGAAAATGACATTAGGAATGAATGAAAAATACAATTGTGGGTTTATTTTTTTTGGACAGATAATATTTCTTTTCTTTTTTTGTCCTTTGCATTGAAAGAGCAGATAAAAAATGATATGATTCAACCTCAAACCCTTTTAAATGTAGCGGATAATAATGGGGTTCGAAAATTGATGTGTATTCGAATTTTAAGAACTAGTAATCATCGATATGCTTATATTGGTGACGTTATTGTTGTTGTAATCAAAGAAGCAGCGCCCAATATGTTGCTCGAAAGATCAGAAATAATTAGAGCCGTGATTGTACGTACGTGTAAAGAACTCAAGTGTGAAAACGGTATGAGAATACGATATGATGGCAATACATCGGTTATCATTGATCAAGAACGAAATCCAAAAGAGACTCTAGTTTTTGATGCTATCGCCAAAGAATTGAGAGAATTCAATTTCACTAAAATTGTCCCATTAACTGTTGAAGTATTATAAATATTAGTAGATGAAATTATGATATAGTAGAATATCTGAAGTAGAAAAATTAGTATATTGTGTCTAGAGCATATACTTTTTTTATGATTTCATAAAAAAATAAACACGTTGATTATATCAAAATTAGGAGACAACTATAATTATAGTTCATCACGGGTAGGGACACTATTTCCGAAATCATAACTTTTATAAGAAATGCTAACATAAAAAAAAGGAATGGTTCGAATAGCATCTACTAATATCGCCGAAAATATTGTTAAAATACTTCTGTGAGAAGGTTTTATAGAAAACGTTAGAAAATATCGAGAAAGTAAGAAAAATTTATTGATTTCAACCCTACAATATAACAGAACTAGGGAAAGAATATATAAAACTATTTTAAAGCGTATCAGCCGACCCGGTCTACGAATCTATTCCAACTACCAATGAATTCCTAAGATTTTAGGCGGAATGAGGATTGCTATTCTTTCTGCTTCTCGAGGTATAATGACAGATCGAGAAGCTCACCTAGAAGGCATTGGGGGAGAAAATTTATGTTATATATGATGATCCTTTTTCTACGGCATCCTAATTTGATCTCTAACTTCTTAGTCGTGAAAAGAGAGGAAAAGTGAGTTATATGACTGCTCCCCATTAATTGTTACTTCAAGGAAAGGTTACCTAGAATAAAAGAACAAAAATTGATTCACGAGGGTTTAATTACTGAATCACTTCTCAATGGTATGTTTCAGGTCCCTTTAGACAATGAAAAATCTAATTCTAGGTTAAGTTTCAGGGAGGATTCGACGCGATTTTATCCTGATACTATTAGGAGATAGAGTCAAAACGAATTAAGTAGTTATGATTCAACCGGCGGGGGACATATAATTTATAGACTTCGCAACGAAGTTTTGAACAATTAAGAGATTTTTTTAATTTCATTCGTGGGGGATACAATTCGAGGTACATCTTTAGGACACACATACTGCACTGGTCACACTTTTTTTCTAGGTAATTAAGTATATAAATATACAATATGTACAATTGGAGTTGTTATTGTTCAGATATGTCTGAGTTAATTATCTTTAGATATCAAATGTGAATGAGATTATGACCACACAATCCGTGGGTTATGATCCCTTATTGTCACTCTTAACATAGTTGGAGTCCAATATGCAATCACAGAAGTAGAAGTAGCAAATAGTAATGGGCATAACCACACATGTCGTGGACTATGATATCAAAACTCCCTCCTAACCATACAGGCTATGGACAAGGGAAGGCAAAAAAGAACATCAGAAGGATAAATGAAGGACTTCCAAGGACAGTTATAGGGTCAGATAATGCAACCACAAGTCCTCTAACAAACAAGACCAAAACATTGCAACCTTAGTAGCTTGCTATCTTAGTAGTTGTGAGGCAGGGGGGAGGCTCCGCTGCGCGCCGAGCCGTCGCCTCCGGTCACGGGAAGCCTCGCGGAACGTCGGGAGGGGGGGAGCTCCCGCCGGGAACTCCCCCCCCCTCTCTCTCCTTCTCCTCTCTTGGAGGCTCATCGCCAGGTCCGTCTTCTCTAGGGCGCTTCCTAGGTTTTGTCAGGGGGGTTTTCTAACCCCTTCCTGGAATTGTCAGGGAGATCGGAAGACCTCCGATCTTCCCTGGAACCCTCCCTCTCCTTCTCCCTCTTCTTCCCCCGCGCTGTTCCCCTACCCACCCTTGCTCCTGCCCCTCCTCCTTTCTCCGATGTCCCCCCTCCCCCCCCCCTCTTCGTTTCTCCGCTCTCTCCCTTCCACCCCCAGTCGACCTCCGCCCATTCCCCCTTCCACCGCCCCCCTCTTCCGGGTCTCTCCCCCTCCGGCCTCTCCCCCCCCCTCCTCCTTTCGCCCTTCTCTCCGCCCCCCCTCCCGCGCTGCTCCCCCCCTCCTGCGCCGCTCCCGTCGCCCTCCGCCCCTACCCCCATTCCCCCGCCCTCCACCCCCGGGCCACCCCCGTCCCTCCGACGTCCTCCCTCCCTCCTCCTCCCGCCGCTTTTCTCTGCCCCCTCCTGCGCTGTTCCCCCCCGGTGGCCCTCTGTCTCCCCCTACCGTTCCCCCTCTGCCCCCCTCCCTCCTACCCCCCATCCCTTTCGCCCTCCCCCCGCCCTCCCCCTTCCTCTTCCTCCGGCGCCCCTCACCCCTCCGGCACCCTTTAGACCCCTCCCCTCCCCTGTCTCCTAGTCCCCCCATACCTTTTTGAAGCCCACTGGCCCCCGTCATCTTGTCCCGGTCCCCCCCCCCCCCCGCCGGTCTGGGCTCTCTCTCAGGCATCGTCGGAGCTTGGGTCCGGCCCTAGTGACGCTGGTTACGGATCTCTTCCCTCGTTTTCGAAGAAGCTCGGAGATACAGCGCATTCCCCCCGTATCCTTCCGGATATCGGCCTCCCGAGCGTTCTCTACTCACCGCTTAGTGCTAGAGCGGTTCGGCTGCCATGTGCGCCTCGAGGAAGATCTCTGTCACCTTCAGCACCGGCTGGTTCGTCTTCCGATCATCTGGAGTTCACACCGATGGTGGCTTCCGTGGCTCTTCACCCCTCCTCGTTACCTCCCATGTTTGTACGTCGCTTCGATGACAAAATGAGTCATGTATGGGCTTTTCTGTACGGTTTGGGTTCTCTGCTTCCTCATGTATGTCGCTCTGTCGACTGGGTTATCTTCCTTGCATGCCATGTATTATGTCTCTAGTATGAAATGAAATGATCTATCCTGCTTCCAAAAAAACAAAAGTTACTACTGAGAGCACTGACATAAGATGTTATGTTCAAATAAAGTCCATAAATATGCAAAACAAAAGAGCAAAAAACACAAAGTCTCATATAGAATGGATAGTGTTAGTGGAAGCTAACAAGCATGACATGTCATCAATATGAAGGCAATCATATGGCCAATAGGAGATTTCATGAATTAAAAAGACAATGTCATCTTGTAATGAGGAATCGAGATAGAACCCCAGTCTCTCTTTTGTTAAGATTCCTAGTCATATGCCTGGACTCCATGCAGTGTCTTAAGTAAGAAAGAATGTGGAGTAGAATGTGCACCCTCTCGTCTTTTCCTCTCAAAGATTCAAGCATCTCTCCTTTCAAATCTATCATATGGTACTTCTAGTGCCATCTTTGCAACATGAGTAAGAATTCCCTTTCTATGAAAACTCTTCCTCAACTCAAATTCCCGTGTGATGGTGGTGGCAAGCTCCCTAGATAAATCTAATCTAAGGAGGATTTTCTTTCAAACCCATGTAGTGTAGGTGCAAGTAAAGTAGAGATGGTCAATATTCTCCTCAGCCCTCTGACAGATGGCACACCTATTAGCTAAAGAAAGACCATTCTTCTTCAGATTGTCCAAAGTGGGAAGTCTTCTCAAAGTAGGCTTGCCAAGTGCACAAGGATCTTTGTGCAGTTGGCCTATCCCAAATCCTATCATGAACAACCATCTTTTGATGTTTCTCTCTAATTTGGTTCCAAACAAAAGTGGCAGTGAATTTTACGTCGGCATGCTTCCACAGAATCCTATCAAATTTCATTCCTGTGAATTAGGATATTGTTAAGCACATGCCAAAGAGTAATCATATCAAGAGCAGTGGGTGAAGGCGCGCAGAGTCCAATGGCTATCAGTAATTTAAGATGAAACTGTCAAATCTTTGGGAGCCTGGAGGCTGCATCAATCGCTCCGATACTTCATCATCGCACGCATATGATGTGTCTCCGTCCCCAATGATGAGGTCTTCATCCAAATTAACTTTCTCATCACGTCTCGCCGCTAACTCGTCTCCAATCGTCTGCACATCGGTGTCATCTTCCTCCCCTACTGCGAGAAATGTATTAGGTCGTGATGTCTCGCCTGGTTCTTCCCCCTCCTCGTCAAGCTCTGCCTCACCACGGTCGGTTGTTATTCTTGCAACCCATGAAACCATAGGGTCATCATCGTCTCGTAAGTACACAGCATCTGTTGAGTCGTAATCTCCCTCTCCTCTCCTTGGATCTATCTGTACATACTTAACCTTTAGCTTCATGTTGTAATGGACATAAACCATTTTGTCAAGCCTTCTCTGTGTTAGCCTATTTCTGAGCTTGATATGTAAGAAGGAGAATGTCGACCAATTCCGCTCGCATCCACTCGAGGAGGATGTTTGTGATAGAACTTTCATTGCAATCTTCCTTAATGTCAGTGCACTTGTACCGTAATTGAGCCATCACTCAACTGTTATTAAGATAGGTGATGAACATTATAATAAATAGATGTAATAATTACTTTTCGAGCTATAGTATGTGCATTGTTAAAGTACATTACCTGCGTCAAGTCTGTCACGGCTGGTAACGGCATTAGGTGTCGCAAATGAACCAATTACCTCTCTAAATATTTTCATCTGCATTATCGAAAAAGTATAGGTACATAATTATTTTTTATGTCCAAAAGGGTAAAGTATCCAAATATATCTCATTCAACGCATCAGCAGTATCTGTTGGGCTGCGAGACAGTCAGTCTACCACAATGTTGATGGATTCTATCAAAGTATCGTCATAAGCGAGACCCCGAGCATACTGAAAGGCCGGGTGTTAGTAGTACACTGCAATCACAGGATATTAAAATTTCTTTATCATGTAACCACAGACACCGACATACAAGACTCTAAATGTTTACCTATCATGTGAAGATCGCGGCTCATTTGCCTGTCCCATCTGTCCTCCACAATGTCTAAGATGGTGGGTCCATATTTCGTTGACATTGCAAGAATCTTCCGCTTTGCAACTTCAATTTTGCTGTACACCAACCCCATGGTTAGTACTCTATCCCTATCCACACAGCTCAATATCTCATACAGTGGCTCTATCAATGGAATTAATATCTTGACTATGTCCCAAAAGTTGTTGGTGTTGACAATCTCTTCGACCTCCCCTCCTTCACGTGAAGCGGCAAAAGAGGAACTCAGCCAAGGCTCACTCCTAAACATCTGCTTCAACCCATCCTTGTGCTTCTGAAGACTCTGCAATGCAATGTAGTTGGTGGCAAATCGTGTGATACTATGCCTCAACAGTTCGTCACCACAATGCTCTCTCATCCATGCCAATACAAGTGTGTGGTTGTAGATGTATTTCATTTTTCTTTGTGAACCCGAGTCACTAGTGAAAAAACTCCTGATGTCCCGTGGTTGACGAGTAGTAGATGAACCACCACTGGCTGATGCTCCGGTCCTTACCGCCTTACGGCTTCGTACTCTCGTCTCCTCAGGATGTCTTGCCTCATCTCTACTTTGATGTACTCCCTCACGAAACTGCACTTCATATAGATCATTCACCGTGACATACACATTAGGCGGTCAATACGCGCTTACTGTTCTTCGTCACTGGGTATCCACGCGCATTCATTCTCGTCGCTGCCGCTTGCTCTTCTGTTAACCGTCGCTTCATCCCTTTTCTTCTTTTTTTCCTTTTGTTGCATCTCAACTTACTTGTCCCGCAGATGCTTGGCCATTGCAAGTTTCACATCTCTAGGCACATGGGTACACCCAGCAACCTCAGAGTGTCCCGCACCTGCTCCTCATGGGTATCTGCTTCTTCAATTGAGTACACCTCCTCCCCTGTGTTATGTTTTGCAGTAGTTACAACGCCAATAACTACGGTTGCCATCCAACATAACTCCATATGACCATCCAATGTCATTTGGACATTCCTTATGAGCCATGAAGTGTTTAAATGTATCCCCTAAATTTAAGAATTACAAATTAAAATGTAGAATTAAAAATATTTTAGAATTATTATTATTTTTTACTTATAAATATAAATTATAAATGTAAATTATAAATATTTTAAAAATAAATATAAATTAAATATTCTAGAACTAATTCTTACATAGAACTATCGAACAAAATTTACAAATGAAAATTTTATCTAAAACATAAAAATTAATTCTAGAACATTTAAAATATGAAAATCAAAATTCATGTATCGAAAATAAATCTAAAATTTGAACCACCCACCGTCACCTCCGCTACCCTCCCACTGGCTCTCACCACCCTGTCGGACGTCCCACCTCCACCCTCCCCCCGGCCACCCCCTCCGAGATCAAAGTGATTTGCATAAATCATAAGAATAACGGTGTTCTCGTATGAACAGGATATGAACAGGAAGGCGGCGATTGTTGTGAACGGTGGCGATACTTTATTAATGAACTGTAAAGCCAGGATAATGAACTACGCCAATGAATAGTGACGACGAAAATACTGTGCGTTATTGGGAATGAACAGTACGACGAAGACGAAGTACACGAATAATATTATCGGTGAATAATATGTTTTTAATGAGAAAATCAGATATTCTAAATGCAAGTTATGGTACCACGTGTAAGATTACTTTAATTTCATGCGATCAATAATTAGAACACGAATCTTAATCTCAAGATCTTAAAATTTTATAATTTTTATATAACATAAGGATGATAAGTAAATGAGCCTTACCCTATTACAGAAATTTCAAAAGATAAAATCGTAAAATAGATAAAGAAGAAGAAGAAAGTGAAAATTTATGTTCCTCTCTCTAAATCCCTTCATTTTATCAACATTTTAAGACGGAGAAGATGCACACATCTTTGGAGAGAGAGAAGACCTATTTATCTTTTACTTGAGAGATGTTCTCTTCCATCAAAATATGTTTGACGAGTAATCACTTAATTTTTCATAACAACTTAATAAGATTTTAATATTTTTTATTAACGTTTAACTTTTATTAATGTCATTTTAATCCACATATGATAATGAGATATAAACATTACATCTTCGTCATCAAGAAAAAGAAAAAAAAATAAATCGACATTTCGTTTTCCCATTAGATTCCACAGGATGGATGGATGCTCCTTAACAATAAACATCGTTGTCAAGAAAGTTTGCCTTCTCCCCCCCCCCCCCTTTTTTCCTGTCAGTGTTACGACCTCTCTCGACATTGAATCTCATCGTATGCGCTGGTTAACTTTGGCTGAACTATTTGAAAACATGATTAACTTACCATGATTCCCTGAAATTATCAGCTTCATATAAAATACCCTGAAAACCACACCTTACGTTTTGGGTGACGACTAATGGAGTCCATTCCTACGGGACTTGTTCCCAGTCTCTATTAAATTGGCATGACTATGAAAGTTTGCACACATGATTCCTCGTTTCACTCTTTAGGTGGGTTTGAATACAGCAACCCCCACCTCTTGAAATGACGATTTTGATACCTTTGTTGAAGCGACGTTCAGCCATTCAGATGGACATTTTGTTCAAGACAAAATACAGATCTTCCGGCCTAGAGATGAAATGAGGAGACTCGTACGACGTTGGAATTTCGATAACATACATATTATCTTCCAGGATCTGATTACCAACTAGGTCATCAGAACTAACATATATAACATCAATGCCTTTTTTTTAATCTCTCTCTCTCTAGCAAATCTTGTTACGAAGCCTATGGTTGTAGGCTTGTAGCTAACATAGTTTCAAGCACATCTTTATGAAATATGCAGGATAGACCTTACTATACTAACTGATCTAATGTTCAGTTAAAATAAAGGCAAGGGACAATACGAATTACGTGGTTCTCCTTCCCTGACAGTCAAAACTTTTCACAACCATAGGTGAGGAAGCGATCCATGCATCCATCAAATATCATGTGCTACAATTTCGACTGAAATCGGTACATTTTGATCAAAACAATCGAAATCGATTTCGATCTTGAACAACTTGAAACTTATTAAACAAAATCGGATGCCAACTCTCTTGTAAAAAAATAATATTTATTTAATTTCAGACTAAAACTAATACTGTTTCAATTTCAAATCCAACCGAAATCAAAATCAAAACTGCAATCCTTGCATCATATCCCATCCCATGTGAACCCTAAAATTGTAATTCATAAAAGGCGACCGACTAAAGATCTACCTTAAACCCACGTCCTCCACAACAACAACACATGTACTCAACTATGCCTGTGATAACCAGTGCCGGTAAGTTCATTAGAATACAAGATAGTAATTCACAAGTCATCAAACGGGAGAGGGCAGTAATTGACAGATCAAGTTCGGAAAAACCCGAGGCCTACATTATTTCTCAAGAATAAGAATTTGCTGAACAGAGTACAGGCTGCCACAGCAGTGATCTTATGGTCACCAACTTACCATCATGCTGTTTTCCGCTGGTCAACTCTATTTGCGGCAATAGCAGAGAAAGATATTGACATGTTCAAATAAAAATAAACAGGTGATTGGATAGATCGAATGAGTTTCCTTTCAAGTCTATCACAGTGCTACATAGAGCTACTTCATTCTCCAAATTATCGAGGATACAGAGGGTACGACAGAGGCAGAAAAATAAGACAACATCGGACACCCAAGTCCACGAAACGCTGAAAAAGCTACCATATGCTAGTGCCTTAACCCGATGGCTTGCACATGCTACCCACCAAGTGAACTTCCTTGTCGAACAATATGCTGTCATCATAAACTTCATTCCTGTCAAGCCCTGTAGCGGTCACCTTGTCCTCGGCCCAGAAACGAATTTCGACCGAAGTCCTTCCGCGGTGATGATCTTGCCCTAGGTGGTGGTGATCGGCTCCTCTCACGGGGAACATTTTCCCAACGATTACGTGGAGAAGGTGGCCGCGGCCGATGATCAAATCCTCTCCTATCATCAACAAATTCATACCTTTCACGGCTAGGAACCGTCCGAACAAATCTGTCTCTTCCCCTGAGACCAACATCCTCATAGTAATCTGATTTCCCCCTTTGCAGGTCTGGACCGTGGAATTTGCCCCCATTTCTTGGAGGAGGTGGGCCTCTAGGGCCACCACCTCTAGCCCAGCCCCGGGGTGGAGACCTGTAACTGTTAGCATCCCTTCGTGGCCCACGATCATGCGGTGGGCCAGAGAATCTTGGTGGTGACCCACGTGGTGATGGTGGCCCTGAGTAGCTTTGCTGAGGGCTTGCACGTGGTCCCTCATCTACATAGCCATAGCGGAGTTTGTTGCACTTGTTACAGTATTCTCGACGAGCAAAGTTTAGATTTCCACATCTGAAATAGGTAAGTGGCAATGATAATAAAGTGAAAAATGAAGGACAAAAATCACACTTGGAGCACAGTATTAAACCATCCATACATCAAAATGCAGAATAATGGGGAGGATACTTACGCTGGATTCTTGCAAATCCAGTCCCCTACTCTAGGGGCTAAGTTTGGATCATTTCGGTGAACGCCTCCGAGGTGCATGTCCCCGGGTCCATCTTCCTCAGAATCTCTATCATACAATCTCTCATCTCCTGCAATGGCGTAGGGAGGTGAAACATCCCGAAATCTCCCACCACCTCTTCCACGTCCGTAAGGTGGGGAAACATTACGAAATCTACCACCACCCCTTCCGCGTCCATAAGGTGGGGAAACATCACGAAATTTCCGTCCACCCCTTCCACGTCCATAAGTGGGTGACAGATCTCGGAATCTCCCATCGCCCCTCCCACCCCAAAACTCACGACCACGTTCCGGTCCTGGTTGATCATACTCATAATCGTAGTGACGATCATCTAGCCTCCGCTGAAATGGAGGATCATTGGCATGCTCTGGAAGGCGACCAAAATGTGGGTCATAGTGATGACGATCGAACCTCCGCCGTGGAGGAGATCCATGACCATGTGGCCGTCCTACTTGGTCATAGTCTTGATCATAACGACTGTGGTCCGGCATCCTTCTTGGTTCTGGAGAGCGACGACCATGTTGCACAGGTTGATCAAAATCTGGGTCATAGTTATGTTTCTCTGGCCTCCTTGGGTACGGAGAACGACGGCGACGTTGTGACTCTCCTGAATGTTCAGCATCTGGATCATAACGGTGATATTTTGACTTTTGCTGTGGTGATGATGAAAGAGAACCTGCAAGAGTGCCATATCCTGGAAAGAAGACAAGTAAGCTTGGCATAGGAAGAATGAAACTGTCAAAGTGCAACAACTCTGAGTGCTTAGGAAAGGAACAGTATCCGGCCCCCATCACAAGTCTACAACAAACAGATCCCGAGAAAAACTACCTGCAATTAAGGCCTCCTCCATATGGCATGCCCATCCCAGAATGAGATGTTAGCGGAGGACTGCAACAAGAAAGCCTAATGGAATTGACATTTTCAGATACGACTAATCCATGTCATTAGCATGTCACAAAATTTGTAAGATAAAAACCATGATATCTCAACTGCAGAGATGAGTCCATCTAATCCATGCATTGCAGCTAAGGCTTTGTGAATCTGTACGCATTGACAGAGTAATGGAATCGAAGCAGTTCGTTGTTAAAGTCAGATTTGTCCAGCTTCTTGGTCCCAAGAAACCTGCATTGGTAACTTCTGCTACTGCAGTTTTCTATGGGCTTCAATGCAGAAGTTCCAATGCTACAGCCAACATTGTTGCCCAAGTACTTAATTTTTCTGAAACCTCTTCTTATCTCAATCTCTTCCATAAAGTGACCATAAACCTCTCATACACCAGTATCATTGTATTTGACAGGCTGTGCTCCTTAGCTCCATGCACATGGCTGTTGGCTCCTTATCTACTAACTCATGGATGCTGAGAAATTCTTTATTCATCTTAACCAGATCACAATGTCCTCTTCTTGAGTTCTAAAGCAACTAAAACAGATCAAACACAAAAATGGAGAAGGCATCACATAGTACATACCCAAGTGGAAAAACTACAGATAACCTTGAAGGAAAAATGTGAAAAGCAAATTTACTTTGACATCTGCAACAGCATTCAAAGTAACCATTTGAAACCCCCCACAAACCAAAAGAGAGAGCAGAACCAGATTTGGAAGCCAAATTTTCCACAACGAATACATCACATGGTTCACCTCTCCAGATACTCCAAGTATCTTCACCTTAAGAATCTTCTGTATCAAATTCTGCAGAAGTTTGGTGCCAAGTCAAACCAGATGCTCGTTGATCCCTCGGGAATAATAGAAAAACTGATACCTTAAAACAACCACCCTATCATTAGTTCTTCCATCTGAACCACCACGTACACAAAGGGCACCTCACCTATCCACCTATTTATATTACTTATCTGATTCTGTACAGTTTGTTGTGAACTTTATGCACACATGTAATTAAGAATAAATCTTGACCCGCTCTGAAACACAAGAAAGTGAGCTTGACTCATGAAAGTACAGTATAACCGCGCCATGAGATTCAGCTCCCTATTGAAGTGTCATTTTAAATTGAAGCGACCATGGAACGCCAAACTGCAATATTCTTGAAAGTCAGATGCACCTTAAGTAAAGTTATCACAGAACTATGCTGCAGAACCATGAAAATTGGACCCTTTTCTCTTAGAACTTGAAGATCAAATTCTCTAGCAGGGGAAAACAATGCCAGAAAAGCAACTCACTTTTATTCTTTCATCAACCTGGATTTCCTGGCTTATGCTGGACCCATGCTTCTCTAAATATAACATCCATTCAAATAGAAACTCTGACATCCACGTTCATGCAGCAAGACCAAAGTTTGCCAACTGCTATGGAGGTACCATACTTTGTTGACCACAAACAGTCGCCCAAAGGTGAATCCCTTGGATGGTAGTCATACTAGATTCTTAACAGATATTCTTGTGTCCAGTCCAAACCAGACAAATCTGAAAGCTGTAACAAGACAACAGGTTCATGCTCAAATCGACAATGAAGCATCCAGACATCTTATTTGACATAGAACACAACTATAATCAGGCCATGATGCTTCATTCTCACAGGCTTATAGTATATGAGAAAAAGAGCAACCCACGCAAACACATCAGAAAGAGGTATTTCAACAAGTATTCGTTGCTTCACAATTTGGTGTCTGCTAGATCCATTTTTTGCTATACTACGAGAAGAAAAAGACCAAGTCACTAAGCTGTACGCCCAAAGGTGGCAGATATACGATAATCAGCATGGCAGAGCAAGATAAGCTGCAAAAATATGACAAACAACTACGCATTCTTTGTCATCCCCTTGAGATTCGCTACAAGCAAACCATATACGAAAAGAGTTTATTTTCAGAGATACTACCATCCCAAGGAAGATTATTTACAGGAAACTAAGAAAAAGGCTTATGAGAATGAGTAAAAAAAATTTAAGCAGATGATATCGAGTAGAAGATTTTAACTCCAGAAGAAGGACGCGTCTGCAGAACAGTTTATCACATAACAAGTTGCCAGGTTTTACCATCGCAAGGAACTACTTCGGGTATATATTACCATATCAATTATCTAAAGAGGCCAAGAGAAGTCATATATCTGGGAAGTTGCGCAGATTTATCAGAAGAAGGGAAATGATCTGACATGAGTTACCATGTTATTAGTCTCGAAAGTCTAAGATCTAATCATATATATCTGGTGATAGAACCCATAGCCCAAATTAGGGTTGAGAATCTTAAGATCGACCCAATCTCAAAACGTAGCAATGAAATGGACCAAACGAGCTCTACGCATCAAATCCCTAAACTTATTTCGCGAAATCCTGTTATGCTTTTCTCACACACACACACAAAATCAAAACAACCATAGCAATCGAAACAAAGAAAAATCGGACAACACAATTTCTTGACGTAATCGCCTAAGATCTTTCATCTATTTCAAAATTTCAAAGGGGAAGAGGGGATCGGTGGAAGTGGCGGAGCAGCAGACCTGAGTCCTCAGAGAAGCGATGAGAACGGGAGCGCTGGAGCTCCAAGGGGGCCTCGTCGTGGCGGCGCTCCGAGCTGCGTGCGTCGCCGTTCTCGATCTCGCTGTTCCCACCCCCGTCGGCGGCGCTGCCCGGCAGCACCACCATGCTGCTGAGGCTCCCCTTGGGCTGCCGCGGGGGCGAGGGCGACGAGGGCGGCGGCGGCGTCTCCTGCTCTCTCCCACGGGGCCTCATCTCCGGTCTCTCTGGTACCGTCTGCCCTACCCCTCGGACACTTTCGACGCGGCGAGGTAACGGGGATGATGCTTATAAATACTAAAAGACGGGGATTTTGCATATTCGACCCTGATATACTCATCGGTTGGCCATGTGTACCCCTTCCCTTTGCCTTCATGCCCCCCCTTAGAAAAATAAAAGATTAAAGGCCTGGTTCAATGCAAAGCATAAATCTGTTTAGGTTTATTATAAATTTATATTTTGTTATAAGCTTAGTTTAGAGTTAAAAATAAATTTACCGTAGTTCATCGTAAACTCAAAACCTACTTACAAACGTATTTTTCATAAATCTACTCTGCATTTTCATAAACTCGCACATGTTTAGGTAGAACAACTAGAATGTTTATACATTTTCAATAAACCTATTCAAATTAATTCACATGAGTTGCATCCGAATAAGACCAAGAGTTTGTTTGTTTCAACCAAGATTAAAACGTGTCATTTTTTCCGATGGTGCGATCTAATATAGTACAATAATACCTTGTCTTGTTGCGTCGAGAATGAAAATTTTTTAAGTTAAAAATAATTTTTTATTTTTAAATATTTTTATATTAAGAAAAGGTATCGAATTGCATAATGCCGATGCGTGCAAACGTGTTGATTTTTCACTAGAACGATCAGAGACGATTGATAAACATCGATACAACGTGATTTGACAAATCATAATTTCATCGTAAAATATTACGAAAGTTTGTAATTGTTTCGTTACATAACATGTTTGATTATTTCCTAAATTATAAAATAGGGTACAAGAAATTAGAACCCTTCTCTGGTTTTGACGTCGTCGACGATGTTTATCGAAAATCAAAATCAGAAGTAAAACTATTTGAAGCTGCAACAAATGAAAAAAAAACAATTTAATTTATTGTATACTTATTCAAATAAAATACTTTAAAATAGAAGATTATATAATCAAATAATTATATGACTTTGTGAAGAAACAAACAACACCTAAAAAAAGAAATAAAAAAAAATAGATTTGTTCCTTATTACAATTGCAGTGTTCGGGGCTTTGAAATTCAATATCTATGTATTCCTTTTCTCAAGAACTATGTTATGGGCAAATTTATTTTTAAAATTGAGTGCCTCCCAAATACTCTAAAATAGAAGATTATATAATCCAAGAATTGTATTACTTTGTAAAGAAACAAACAACAGCTAAGAAGAAACTAAAAAAAGTAGATTTGATCCTTACTACAATTGCAGTTTTCGAAGCATTGAAATTCAATATTTGTGTATTCTTTTTCTGAATAGCTTTGTTATGGGCAAATTTATGTTTAAAATTGAGTGCCTCCCTGACTCAAGTGTGCTGACGTGCGCATGACGTCTTGGTAGGGTAGCCAATTAATTAAAAGATCATAACTCTTCTGACGCAAAGAACGAAGTTGAGATGGCCGAGTTGGTCTAAGGCGCCAGATTAAGGTTCTGGTCCGAAAGGGCGTGGGTTCAAATCCCACTCTCAACAACAAACTGTTGTTTTTATAAAAAAATATTTTTTATTTCCAGCCTATGATGATTTTTTCATGTTTCTTTTCTCTTCCTTCATACGAGACCACGTTTGCAAAAGCAATTAGATTCGGAATTAATGCCAAAAATTCTTTAAGAGAGAATTTTCAGGGACTTCTCTCCCAACCTTTTTTTTTCTCTCTCCATTTTCAAAATCTCCCTTTACACAAAATCAGACGACATCATTTGAAAAGATTTTTGTGAGGTGGAGATTCTGAGGTCATAATCTCAGTCCCCCCTCCCTCTCCTTTAAAACAAAAAAAAAAAAAAACTTTTCAAATGCAACTTTATACCAGCCGAGTTCAAAAGATATTCTTGCTGTCATCTCCCATTGTAAGCAACTTGGTTGGTTGATCAATCAAACATAGATCGCAGATCCGAATTCGACCTTCGATTTGATTCGGTAGATACGTAGACGTCCACGAAGGGAGGCCAAAAACATATAAAAAAATCTCCTTGGTCACAAACTTCAACTCAATAAGTTTTGCCTCGAGGGGGATGGGAAGAGGGTGGTACAACGCCTAGTCGCTGCTGAAAGTCTTGGTTTTCCTGACTGTTGCAACAAGACCAACGGGCTTAAACAGACTGCACTCGTCTCTCTACCACAAGTGAAGTAAGCATCTACTACAGCCTGCTTGCAGGTGGATGTGGGACAACGACAGGCCGTGTAATAAGAGTAAGTGAGTTTTGTAACTATCACGGGTTGGTGTGAGTCACCACCAACTACGTAATTCCCTCTCCCTACTAAATAAAATACATCGGGTTTCCAGACGAATCACCACTTTTGGTGGTGAGCACGACTGACGAAGGGCTCTACCAACGAGCGCTTACATCAAGCGGCGAGTACGGTTTAATTTAATTTAATTTAAAAAAATGCTCAAATCAAATCGAATTAAGAATTTAAGTCGAATCAAATCAAATCAATTTCGATTTGTTTGATTCCGGTTGAACTATATTCACGTCTCCTTTTAAAAATTAGATAAGATTCAAACATGAGTAGTGTTTGAATAGAGAAAGATAAGGTAAAAAAAAATTTACCAAATAAATTAAATATTAACAAAATAATATCAAATGTTAAAATTCGTAAGAACAAACTCCACAATATTAAATTAAGAATTTCAACTACAATAAAATAAAAGATAATTTGAAACCTATTTCATAGAGTTGAAAACCCCTTCAAAACTACAGAAAATAAACTTTTAGATTTAAACTTTATAATTATATATACAATTATATTAACTTGATAAAAATATCTTTAAAATTGAGTTATTCAATTTAGTTCAATTTCTTAAATTTCAAAATCAAATCAAATCAAAATCTTTAATAAAATTCGATTTAAATTTAAATTAAATTTTTTAAAATTTCAACTCAAATCAAATCGAATTAAATCTTTCAATTCGATTTGATTTTTAAATTAAACCTAAATAATGATCACCCCTACTTACATCTCACCCGATTTCATTCAAAGCCGGAGATTCAACCCTGACGTTTCGCCTCCCCAGGCACGCATGGCCAGAGTGGAAGGTGACCTGACCAAACTGTCGGGTCATGTTGTTACCTTCCCCGCTGCCCCCCCCCCCCCCCCCTTGCACACGCACGCAGTGTAACAGGGTCATCTCCGCCTGCACGTCGCCAAAATGCCCGAACAACTGCCAATCGAGTATTTAAATAGATATGATAATTATCTATTTGAAATTTATATCAAATTTAAATTAAAAGATTACTTCAATTTAAAATCAAATTTAAATTCGATGGTTGCTTCAATTTATTTTTTTTATTTTTCCAATTTGACTGACTTGACCGTTGAAAGATTCTCTCGACACCAAGATTCGTCAACTCCTTGATCCGTATCGGATCAGGATCTCTTGATCAAGTATGATACGCCCGAGCCGCAACCGACTCGTACGAACTCAGCCCTCTCTCTCTCTCTCTCTCCCCCTCCTCTCTCTCTCTCTCTCTCTCTCTCACACTGTGACTCGGCCGATCCTGAGGGTGAACCGCGACATATCGGATTTTCCCAGATCCGGTACGACACGCCCAAGTCGACCCAGAGTCGGCGAACCATGCTCAACACATCCCACCCCTTCTAGAACCTATTCTTCCTCCGCGCCGGCAAACTTGTCATTGATGCTCAACTCCTTGGCGGGAAATTCTGCCTCCTGCCTAACTCCCTAACCTCGGTCTCCCTCCCAAAAATTCAAATGTTACACAACAACCACCACAATTTCAAAAAGTTTTCTTCATGATATACATAACCTGGCAGTGACAGGAAACTTAACGTGACTGAAATGTGAAAAACAAAAGAGGTGGGGGGGGGGGGGGCATGTTATCTTGGGCAGATAGATAATATCGAGCTACACAATCTTAGAAGAGCTACCACTAAGATATATGGAGATACCTGACCTGAAAGTAATTGGAAACTGAATGGGGAAGAAAGGGAAGGCAGCGTTAAAGCCCAGCAGGTTTTAGAAAGGGTATGGGGAAGAATGGTTCAACATCGACTGGCAGTCTCAGAGCCTGGCTGATGACCTCCGGCGAGGATGACGTGCCCTTCCAGGATGAGTACCATGGCCCGCCCCCAACTTCTACCGCTGCCATGTTACTGGTTACATCGAGTATCAACTGCAAACCAATGCACGACCATGACGAAGAAGAAGATGATGAGAAAAACCCACGGTGCTCCGGGCTCATTTGAGCCTATGACAATATCAGTACCACTGGCTAGCGCGTAGCGATGTACTTCGGCAGATGCCAGGACAATGGGAGGGAATAGAAGATTACCTTGCCTTTACTGCCATCGTATCTTCTCTCCCATAATTTCAACCTGAGATCAGCAAGACAAGTATCTTTGCATGCAGTAACAAGTCCCGCTTCAGTTGTTGGAGCCCGTAGTGGAGTTCCTGATTCTTCTGTAGTGGCTTCTAATTCAACCTAGTTAACGAAACACAAGTAATCAGACAGAGCTGCATCAAAAATGAGGCACTGGATGTTGTTTCTCTTCTTCCTATTTCATAATGATAAATGATATAACAATGGGCATCTATCTTACATGCATGTTTTTTTTCCCTTTTTTGGTCAGGGGGTACCTAGTACATGCTTGTTACATGAAAAACAGCATCATCATTATTGCATCAGCCCCCTCAAAAGACTAAACAAACAAAACTTACTAGTGTTTCACTTGCCGCACCGCCCCTGCACCGGCAGTGCAAGTAAAATAATAATAACAATAATCTTTTCGTCACTACAGGTCTTACATAAGCTACATGTCCATATAATGCAATCAACAGCCGAATTGCTTAAAAAATATTGTATATCCTAAAAGACCCTAAATAGTGGGCCGACCACCTTCGACCCATTCGGGGGCATGCATTCTCTAGAAAAAAAAAAGTATATAGCTGTCCAATCATTTGATCGGACAGTGCAGACATGTAGGTTGGATAGGACCCAATGTGACAGTTTTTTATTTTTGTTTCTTTGCACCGCGGGCTGGTGCAGCAAGCTGCTGCACCTGCAGCAAGTAAAACTCAAACTTATGAATATTATTACTTGTTGCAGTATTTCTTGGCATGTGACCCCCAGCCAAGTTATTGCCCATGCTCAAGAAGATGGGCTCATTCCCCCTCCTTGTTCATTTTGAAGACCAAGGGTAAACCTACCCACCCAAGATCAAGCCCGAATCACGGGTAGCCTGAGCCGCCGGCAGGCCAAACATCTCTTGGATTGTAGGCTCCCCCTCGGCTTGGCAAAGCCTGTGAGGTCGGAACTTACATGAACCCCAGATTGGTACCTGCCCTGCATGTATGTCCACCACGGGATTTGATACCGTCACATCGCAGTTGCTTATGAAGTGCTTATCCAACTCTCCTACCCCCAAGGGACCCATTCACCCAAATTGTTGAGGCACCTTTCTCCAGAAAAAGTCAAAACCCTACCTTTACTCTGGGAATAGTACCTCCATAGGGGCCCTTACACAAAAAATATGCAACAGAAATGGTGTCCTCTGCAGAAACCCTTTTCTGAAGTGCATGCTCACCTCTGGGGGTGGTGTCGTAGACTTAGTCCAATGTTGGTTTCAGTGGAAGGTGCTCATGTAATTGAGAGGATGGGTCCATCCCCCTTGTCAGAAGACCTTTTCTCTGGAAAAGAGAGAACATCATCTCACTCTGGGGAAAATACCTCAACAGGGTCCATGCACCCAACAAATGTCACAACGCTATTCTTCTCATAGTTATAAAAATGTAGTATTCATAAAAACTAGTTGCGAAATTCTGCCTGTGCAACAAGCAAGGATTTGAAGGGATCTAGTTGCTCTACACCTAGGTTGTGCCTAGTAGGACATAATGAAGAAAATTTTCTCAATCAAATGAAACTTGTTGGAATTAAAAGGGACGGGATTGTTGATACAAATATACATGATGCGATCAAATGTTGGTTCAGGAGGTTAGACTTAAATAGTTAAATGAGGAGTACAGTTAAGATTTGGAATGGTCCCTTGGGAAAAATGGCAGGCATGGATCAACTGAAATAAAGTAGCTTTTCACTTTTCTGCATAAATGAGTAGTTGATCGAATAAGCACCAAAAACTGGGAATTTTGATTTTCCTTTGCAAAAAACGAATTATCTGACTTTTGGAGGACAAACATAAATATGAAAGATGATTTCCTTGGACAAGCCCACAATGGTGGACTGAAAGCTACAAAAAAAAACATATGTCATGATCATTCACATCCCACAGAAAATGTGTTCAAAAGGTTAAATTATTTCTTCAAAGAAGTTATAGGAAAGAAGTGAACTGCAAATTCGATGTCACAGCATCAACTGGAGTGAATATGAAGTGCGATCTACTCACCACGAATGAGTTGTTTTCTCCAGAAATATGCCAGTAACCCCAGGTAGAGATTTGCCAATCAACAGTACCGGTCCATGGCACAAATTCGTAAAAAATTCCACCAAAGTGCACGCCGATCTACATTAAATCCAAATAGTAAACACATTATGGATCTTTGAATAAAAGGAATTACATATGTATCATCTTCAGCCAGTCAACACTAAGCAGGTGCAACACTAAGCAGCATCTCTGCATTAGTGGGGAACTAATATAAATCGGTCTACTCATTGACGAGAACTACGGAAAGAACAAGTAGAGTTTTCCCTTCCGGTCATCATTTGAAGTGAAGGTGCAACAACAAATGTAGTTCTTTGAGTGTCCAACACCTCAGCAGAAAGATACTATGAAGGGGGGGAAAAGGCAGCAGATGGGGGAGAAATGCTAGACTAATTGATCAATTGTTGGGTCAAAGAACAGATCATGTCGCAGAAAAAAATGTTTTCATATAAACATGTCACTGATCTAGATCATTGTTGAAGCAAAAAAAATTGATAAAAAAAGAGAGAGAAAAGGTCATCTATAGGGGCCGACACCCTTCTTTCCCTCATTGAGGGGTTTTGGACCGAATGCACCCCCAAATGGGGGGTTTGGACCGGATCCAACCCCCAATTGGGGGATTTGGACCGATTAAACCCCATAATCCATCATTTGGCTGAATTGGTCCGGTTAAAACCACTAGATGGGGTATTTGGCCCGGTTAAAGCCCCCAAGTGGGGTACTTGGACCGGTTAAAAGCCCTGGAGGGCCATAGTTGGACCGAATCAGTAGGTAACCGCCCCTGGGCTCTATAAATACCCCCCAGAGGGACCAAGGGTGACACACACACAGAACGTAGGGAGGAGAGAGCGCAAAGGGTTGTGCTTCTGAAGGCCCATCCTTTGAGTTGTGTTTGTACTTGTGTTGTGCTTATACTTGTGCTCACAATGAGGGTATGTTATAAAATTGTCCCTCTTTGAGTTTGCACACATGTCATTGTGTTGTGGTTAGTGGTGATGTCCCTTGTGCCACTCCTTGGAGAGAGATTATGAGAAAATTTTCTTCCAGGAGACTCCGCCCCCCGAAAACCCCCGAAAGGGGAGCTGCCCCCTTCACCTCCCAAGGGGGCGCTACCCTCTTGACCCCCGCGACCCGACCAAGCAGGTTGATCCTCGGCGTTGCGCTGATGGACGCATGAAGTTGGACCTCAACCCATGAGAGCTTGAGAAGGAGAAACAATCTCCCGGGAGTCTTTGGCCAATGCGCCTCCACCAAGGAAGGACTTGCGCCTCATGTCAAGATTACACAAAAACCCATGTTCAATCCAGATGTTACAAAAGTATCCATGTTTTTGACAAACTACACAAATACCCCTGAACTTTTCCAGGACCCACTCAAGGGATAATCACAAATAAACCTAGCAAGGGTTCAAAACATCAAATAAACCCAAGAATAGTCCAAAACTACAAAAATATCTCAAAAGAGTCAGAAACTACAAAAATACCGCAGAAGGGTCGGAAACTACCAAAATACCCTGGAAGGGTCAGAAACAGCAAAAAATATCCCCGAAGGGTCAGGAATTGCAAAAATACTCAAAAAGGGTCCAAAATTGCAGAGATACCGAGAAGGGGTCAGAAATTGTAAATATACCCAAAAAAGGGGACTTGATCTCTATGAAACTCAAATTCAATGGTCTGTTCTGGTGGTGGAATGAAGGCCAAATGTAAATCAAATGACCCGACTATGTAATCGAGATTTCATGTATTTTGTAAAGATGAATCTAAAGAATGAAATGTTTAGTTTTCTCCTGCAAATGTGTATCTCTAATGGGTGATCTCTTTGATCAAATATGTTAAATAAAACCCCCAATATCATAACGAAGATTGTGGAGGTCGAAAAGCATTTCATTGACAGTTAATCAAGGGTATTCGGACTTTACGCCGATGTAAATAAACATCAACTACGGTCGATGGGGAAATGTCCTGTACCCGAACCCAAATCATATGATAAACCTAAATTCGCGGAAATAATAATACACCCGCTACTTAAATAACCACTAATGTGCATTTTCTTCTTCGAAGAAAGAAATATTTATTTATGTATTTATTTATTTATTTTCGTGAGTTAAACAATCATCAATGGTCACAGGGAATGGAACACACCATGCAGTGCTTTAGATGGAGAATCAAGGTCAAGAATGGCAAACTCGTTAACCAAAGATTCAACATATTTTCTCTGATATTTAATAGTCATTTCTTAGCACGACCAACACGATACTTTTTTTTGAAAGTGGGTAGTACCACACTTGTATTAAATCAAAAAGAATAAGGGATGCACAAGTATGGCCAAGAAGGTCCCAAAAATCCCTATACAAAGAGATCGCACCAAGACGGTGCAGATCTCACTAGCCCCCCAACAAAACAAAAAGAGATGAGTTGAGGGAATTCACATTACAAAGCAACTCCGCCCGTTCCCTCACGACAAACATGATACTTGATTTTTTAAAGATTTTAATGTAATGAAATTGAAAAGTTGAGTAAATGTAAATGTATCATATCAATGGCTCAGAGAAGCCAATTAACAAAGTTGAAAATCAACTTGCAAGAAGGGATATCAAAGAAAGTCATCTAGAAAAGATATCAAAGGAGGTTATAGGCACATGGTAAAGATGCTCTTACATAGTCTTTCCATATCAAGGTGATTTGTACCCACTGCATGAATCAACTTGGTTTATGGTGTTTCTGAGTCGTATGAGTAGGAGAAGAATCATGAGTAAAAAGCTGAGTCAAAACCAGTACTAATCAAATCAGAATATAACAATCTTTTCAGGATTCCTAGTTGGCACTGATCCTGAGACAAACTGTTGGTTGGATAAAATCTACCCTTGACAGCCACCATAATTGAACTGACAGAACTGAGAATGATTGGAAAGAAATTGAAATAGAAGGAACTTCAGATAGCATACTAAGGCGACATTTTCATAGATATCAGACAATCCAGGCAGCTTCCTCAGTCCTCCACCTGCAGTCAGAGTTACTTCTCCGCTAGCACCTTCGAAGACATTACACTGGACCTGCAAAGAGCAAAAAAAGCAACCAATACTTAAAATGATGCGAAAACAGAAAGCTTAATTACAATTAACATGAAGTTACAAAAATAACAAGCATAGTGCTCAAAGAGCAATTGGCAGACATTTTAGCCTTGTGGTATGACGTGCATGGCACCATTTTCAAGTATTGGACTTATTGTTTCCTCTTTTAGTGCCATTTTGTTTACAATGGATGCACAATTCATATATCAGCCTAACATCTGCAAGCAACTAGCAACATTGTCATGGGGAAGAAATATCATCGTAGAAATAATCCAGGATTTCATATTTTATGAGAAACTAAAAATAAGAAATTGAGAATGTATCATTATAATATATAGCAAACATTACAGGCAAGGAGAAGCTTCTTTGCCAAAGGATCATGTAGTTACTGGTTAGCCATTAGTTCACCTCCTAACTCAAAAAACCAAAAATACTTACCCAAAACCACTTTCTTGGAAAACCTGCACCCCAGTTCTTTTCAGAATATGATGGGGCATCTTCAAACTCAAAACGCTCTCCATCCCACTCAATCCAACCTGCAATTTTTCACGTACACTTATGACTACAGAAACTGTGATCTCCCTATCACTAAAGACAAAAAATGTTAAGGCATTTCAAGCTCAAAGTTCCAAAAGAACACATGGAAATAAGTAGTCTTGCAAATAAAGTTCAAACAGTAAAATCTAAGCATACCAAGCAAAAGTACCAAACAACCATACAAAAAAATTCCACAACTAGTATGTCCAGCAATTTAAGATTGACAAATGAACAGATCATTATATGAAAAGAATATATGATTGAACAGAAAATAAAATAATCAGATTTAAATTCTATTAAAGACAAAATAAAAGTTTTCCGGTATTCTGACCACCCATAGACTACAAGGAAAAATAGAGGAAAAACCCAACTTGGAGATCACCTAACAAAAAAAGTGTGTAAAACTTAAAGGTTGACATATACATAAGAAGCGGATAAAGAAACAGGATGGTGAAGTATGATATCATGGAGGATGCTGAAGGATGCCATTATATCCCCTGATAAGATAATATCTACTAGAGCAAAACACCCTTCCTATCTATTGTAGCACCATAAGACAAGGTGAATGATCTGGTAAATGAAAGTAAGGTTCAATCAACAGACAAAAAATCATACTACAAGACATGGATCCCTGTGAGTAAATCATTGTGACAAACAATCCATAGCATTCCTGAAACAAGAATATCTCTGAAAAAGTCATTTCTCCCTAGTTAGGATTAGATATTGATCAAGTGGGTAAAATCAATATACAAGGTGCATAACACGGAATTTTAAATTTTAAAAGAAAAAGAAAGATGTTCATTTGTTGAACATGAATGCACGTTTAATAGCTATTTGAATAGCATGCGCATTATTAATTCCGTGAGTTTAATTTATCAGACGATTTAGATTCAAGTGCGGGACATTTCCTCACTGACCACAGTCAATGTTGATTTACATCGGCGTAAAGTCCGAACACCCTTATCTAACTGGCAAAGAAATTCTATAGTCCTTTATAATGTGGGTCTAATGTTAAGGGCAAACTCAACAATCATAATCATCCTCCTTAAAGGAAGGAAAAGGGGATAAAGGTGTAATTCAAACCTAGGAGGACAAGGATAAGCATGGATTAGGGGTTATGCCGCAATTTAACACCTCTTGGAGGTTAAACAAAACCTAGTGACAATAGGGATATGTTTATAAATCCTCGAGAAGTGTAATGACGCATTGCATTCCAGGAGTGCCCTGATAATTTCTAGATTCCAAGAGCATGTTAGTAATTTTGGGCTCCAGAGGTATTTTGATAATTTTAGGTCTGACTAGGGACTTCGTGCAATTTTTTAACTGAGCAGGTGGTTTTATGCAATTTCTGAACTCCGGAGATATTTTGATAATTTTTGGAAGGTTCAGAGGTAGTTTGCCCATTTCTGGACTCCAACAGTATTTTGTTAACTCCTAGGAAGTTCAAGGACAATTTAGTAATTCTTTGGTAACACTCGAGTATAGGTACAATTTGGCATTGACCCTGAGTGTAAAGATAAGTTAAAACTTAGGAGGGACATGCACAAACATTCCTCGTTGAGGGGACATATCCACAATTTAAATGAGCGCCAAAGTATTTTTGCAATTCCTTGGAAGGAACAAGGATATTTGCATAAATTTGTATAAGTACAAGCTTTTTTCAGCAAATTGTAGACTTTATAAGATTTCTCTGCAAAAATGCGAGACATAGTCACAATTTGAGAGTTTTACAGGGTGCTTCTGCGATTACAGGACATTGGGGGGATTTTCTTATAATTCTAAGGGTATTTTCATAATTTCTGATTAATTTAGAAAACTACATACTTCTATCGCCAAAATACATAAAAAATTAGATAGCATGGCCCCTAAGGGCATACGTGCAAGACCTAGGGTATTTATAACTCATACCCTTGGCCTTTTACAAGCACAAACGAATGAATCTCGAGCGCACCTCCTTGCCTTCGCGTATGTTCTGCGTGTTGTCCGTCTTGTCTCCCTTCTTTTTTGAGGTGGGACCCATTGGGATATTTATAGAGTGTAGGGGGGTCACTTGGACCTGGTTAAGCCCTTTGGGAGCTTACCCGGAGTCAAATGGTCTACTAGATAGGCAAACGACCCCGGATAGGCTTTTTTTTTTTTGAGTTAACCGGGGTCAATTGACCCTCAAAAGATGGGGATCGCCCTCGGTTAAGCCCACCCCGGTGGAGAGCAATGGTCAACCCCAGTTAAGCCCGGCCCATTTAGGGGGTCGATGGACCCCGATTAAGCACGGGGAGGCTTACTAGGGTCAAATGACCCATGGGCGGTCACATTTGACCCTAGGTAGGACCCCCAAGGGGCCTATCTGGGTCCAATTGGATGCAGAGGTGTGAGAGGGGGAGCGGCTCCCCTATAAAAGCCTGATTTTTACCCTTTTTGGCTTGGATTTTTGCTGGTTGGACACGTGGAGAGGAGAAATACTCCTCCTTTGTGCGTTTGTTTGGTCTTCTCCGCGCCATTTGTCGAGGGGAGAAGTTTGCATCCTACCGAATCATCTCGTCGACTCGTGTCGGACATTCCGCAGGTGCGTAGAAGACCCTCGTGTGACTGCTTTCTTGCTGCGAGGTTTTTTTAATTATTCTTTCACTCTGAACATACGACGAAGATGCTCGAGATTCGAAAATTTGTCCGGGATCACAATGACGCTAGACTTTGTGCCTTTTATTTGCCGTTGTTGAGTTGAATCACCCCGAATTGTCTCAATTATTTCAAGAAAATGATCAGTTATTCAACCGGGGGTCCCTGTTATGACCACCAATTTGGGCACTGGCCCAATTGAGAATAATTCGGGCCCATGAACTCAATGAGCTAGAAATCTGGACAGATTAGTGAAGGATCTTTAGGAAATTCATAACTTAAAATAGGGAGGTTAGAATTAAGTGAAACCAAAGCCCATGCAACGACCATTGGGTAAGGAACAACTTTGATGAAGAGTATAACTTCTGAAAAATAGGCCTAATAGGAGATAAGAAGGAATTATGATAATGGGTCGAAACAGTTACAGAAAAATGCTTACCCGTTGAAATAGGGATAACTTGGCCCACAGTTAACCAAATGAGATGAAACTTAGCCCATTAGAAATATTGGGCCCTTAACCCAAACTCTTATGTTGAGGTGGAAACCCAATTCGCACCAGAACCCAAGGTTCTGAGCCCTTTGCTGCCAACTGTCACGAAGAGGTATGACTGTTGGGCGAATTCGCATGTAATTAATGAGAAACTCATAACTTCGTCCGTGGTCGATGAAAAGACCTGAAACCAAGACCATAATTTCGAATGGGATGTTAGCCACATCTTCTATGTTGAGGTCGAGGCCAATTTCACCTGGGTACTAGAGTTAAACCCGAATTATCTCGGGTTACAGAAAGGCCGCGACTGGAACGGAGGAGAAATAACGTTAATCTTGCGAAAATCATAACCAATGATAGGATTGATGAAATTAGATGAAACCACATCCCAATGTTAGATCTGGAAGTCCTTTTGACTTCATCTGAAGACATCCCAACCCATAAATGCCTGGACACTAGAGTTATACTCGAACTATCTCGAGCTACCGATAGGTCGCGATTGGAACGAGGGAGAATAAATGTTAATCTTGTGAAAATCTTAACTCATGCTAGGATTGATGAAATTCGATGAAACCACGTCCCAAAGTTAGATCTGGAAGTCCTATTGATTTCATATGAAGACGTCCCAACCTATAAATGTCTGGACACTAGAGTTATACTCGAACTATCTCGGGCTACTGAAGGCTCGCGATTGGAACGAGGGAGAATAAATGTTAATCTTGCGAAAATCATAACTCATGCTAGGGTTGATGAAATTCGATGAAATCACATCCCAAAGTTAGATCTGGAAGTCCTCTTGATTTCATCTGAAGACGTCCCAACTCAAATCCTAACAGAAAAGCGCGCCCACTCGCATCTATGACCGGGTAGACGAAGGGTCACCTCTGTTCAAACCGAGGAGGTGCATGGCATTAACTCCTCTTCAACCAGCGACCTTGGGGGCTGGACTGAGCCTTGTAGGACGTGGGAAAAGCCTTTGGGAGGCTAGAAATCTATATAAGGAGGTAGGTTTCAAGGGTAACCTTTAGCAACCCCCCATTCTCAATTATCTACTATCTACGGTTCCTCTTGTGTAAGAAAGAGAGGTGAGGGATCTTGGCCCTGCGTAGGAGGACGATCCTGCAATTCCTAGGACGAAGGGTGAAGTCTTGAGAGGATCTGAGGTGTGGATCTCATCCCTAGGTCGTCGGTTTAGCACTTCAAGGTAGGCACCTGACCTCAAATCTTAAAGGTCAACGATGCATTAGAACGATTTCAAAATAGTTTCTATATTTTAAAGAGGGACTAAGGGTATGTGGGATCGTCTACTGTGTTTTTTCGAATTTCCATCGAGTTACGTGTTTTCGTGAGGTTCCTCTGAGTTTCTATGGATGTTTAGGGTCTCTGCATTTACTGCGTCGGTGCAGGTCCCTGGATAGGTCGATACACCTGGGGGACAAGTCGGTGCAGGTCCCTGGATAAGTCGATGTACCTGGGGGACAGGTCAATACAGGTCCCTGGATAGGTCGATGCACCTGGAGACAGGTCAGTGCAGATCCCTGGATAGGTCGATGCACCTGGGGGACAGGTCAGTGCAGGTCCCTGGATAGGTCGATGCACCTGGGGTGTAGTCACTGGACAAGTCAGTGCAGGTCCCTGGATAGGCCGATGCACCTGGGGACAGGTCAGTGCAGATCCCTGTATAGGTCGATGTACCTGAGGTGCAGTCTCTGGACAGGTCAGTGCAGGTCCCTGGATAGGTCGATGCACCTGGGGGACAAGTCAGTGCAGGTCTCTGGATAGGTCGATGCACCTGGGGTGTAGTCACTGGACAGGTCAGTGCAGGTCTCTAGATAGGTCGATGCACCTAGGGACAGGTCAGTGCAGTCCCTGGACAGGTCGATGCACTTGGCGCTCTGTCCCAATTTCCATAAACTTAGAAAAAGAGAGTTTTGAAAGGGCATTTTAATTCATAAAAATCTGAAAAATTAGAAAATGATAGAAGACTAAGTTAGTACCTCACTGTAAAGATTTCATGCTCACAGAAATTCTATACTTGTAATTATAAGTCATTTTCTATGCATGTGTAGTCTAGAAATAAACATGTCCTCTTTTATACGGTAACATAATCATGCTCTATTCCACATCAAGTAAACTTATGATTGTGATTTGTCCACTTAAACCATTTGGAAGCATGCTTGTTATGATAAAGTATCATACGAATATTTGTAAAATGAGTATGAATGTGAATGTGAATACAATGTGAATGTTATGAATGGAAAACGGCAGCATTCTATGAGGTAGGACTTCGGTCCCTTCTGCGGGACGACGATACGTAACGCCGCGGAAGTAAAAGATCCGAGGGGACGGCGATACGTAACGCCCTGGTCAAAAACCTATTGATTCGACTGGTTCGTTCTGAGGGACGGTGATATGTGACGCCACAGAACCCGGGGGACGGCGATACGTAACGCCCCATGCAGTAGGAGTCTAGGGGGGAGTTCGCTCTCGGGGCTGCACAGTACTCTTTCGTTCGTTTGTGTGTGGGTCTCCTGTGTTTGCGACAGCTGTTCGGTTTCATGAATAACGTAAATTATGTAACTCATGAAAATGTGAAAATGTACAACTAATCACTCATTGTAGACTTAGTGCGTGCATGGGTATTTTACATGTTAGATGATAAATGTGTATTTTCACGTATGATTACTTTTAAACAAACGAAGAATGAATGGATTATGATATTGTTAACACTTGAATTATGTATGTTGATTAGATATATGAATGCGAGTTAACCCCCGATTTGACTAGGCTGTCTATTGAGCGTCACACTCACCCCTTGTGGCACACTTTTTCAGGGGACATTGTAGAAGAGGTCGAGGAGGAGGCTGCGGCTGATGTGTAGTTCTGGTCCTCCCTAGATCAGGGTAGGCTATAGATATTTATTTTTCATATTATGGATAGTTGTGGATTGGTGATCATGTATGGACTTAAATGTATTCGGACAGTGGACATGTATTTTTGGGGATTATGAATGGTCAAATGTCATATGCAATTCTTGTAATTGTGGTTTCTCTCTCTCTCGCTCATGCGAATGCATGCATGTTATATATTTGTGTGCTTCCGCGATACGTACGACGTAATGTTTCGAGGTCCGATGGAAATAATAATAATAATAATATGCCCATAATTTGGGAATCGGATCTCGGGGCGTTAACACCCTCAAATATAGCTAAAGGTGTACTCTATATCATCAAGACGCCTTTTGAAGTATCGGTTCAGTTCTTGAAAAGAACTCCGAAGTTAAGCATGTTTAATGGGGAGTAGTACTGAGATGGGTGACCTCCCGAGAAGTCCCCCATTCTGGAGCCTATCACTGTTAGAAAGGGACAAAACCGTGAGGCCGATAGGCCAAAGCGGACAATACCTCGACGGTATAGAGTACGGGGCGTGACAGTCCCTGTAGTTTGAGGATGACTCCTTGGAGCGACGGTGCTAACTTTGTGCCGTATCCAGGGATGGCAAACTCGATTTCGGACTCGGTTTCGGCCGGGTCCGAAACCGATACGACTCGGTATCAGTTTCGGTTTCGGTTTCGGTTTCGGCCGAAACCGGCCGAAACCCACTTAAAAGGTTTAAAAAAACATATTAATTCTAAAAAATCTGAAAAAAATCATAAAAAAATTTAAATAATCACTCAAAATCATGAAAAACAATACACATGTATTTGAGTGTATAAGTTAGTGCAATAACCTTGAAGTAGACAATTACGCATTGAACTTCAAACATTGAACATGTGAAAATTAAACTAATATTCCATTGTACATTTTTTGATGATAGTGTGTTGATATTTTGATAATAGCAACTCAATGAGTCACCACATAAGAATGATGATGATAGTGTGAATTGTTGTTGTTGTGTGTGCCCCTTGTGCATTGATGATGAAATAATGTCTTCTGTAAGTCGGTGCATGCTAGCAAGTCTATACATCCATTAGCTGATAACTGAACAAGTCTATACATACATCCAGCAAGTCTATACATTCTTCAAAGTCTATACATTCTCCATGCATCTTCATAGCAAGTCTATACATCCATCAAAGTCTATAAGTCTATACATTCATCAAAGTCTATACATTCTTCAAAGTCTATACATCCAGCAAGTCTATACATCCATCAAATCTATACATTCATCAAAGTCTATACATTCTTCAAAATCTATACATTCTCCATGCATCTTCATAGCAAGTCTATACATCCAGCAAGTCTATACATTCATCAAAGTCTATACATTCTTCAAAGTCTATACATTCTCCATGCATCTTCATAGCAAGTCTATATATTCATCAAAGTCTATACATTCTTCAAAGTCTATACATTCTCCATGCATCTTCATAGCAAGTCTATACACTCTTGGACCAATACATTCTTCAAAGTCTATACATTCTCCATGCATCTTCATAGCAAGTCTATACATCCATCAAGTCTATACATTCTTCAAAGTCTATACATTCTCCATGCATCTTCATAGCAAGTCTATACATCCATTAAGTCTATACATTCATGAAAGTCTATACATTCTTCAAAGTCTATACATTCTTCAAAGGCTAGCTTGATTAATACATTTTTCAGGATCGACAGTTGTCTTGTCATTTTTCTCCTATACGATTTTCTGTTGAGCATGAATAAGTTACCTAGTTCCTGAAAAAGCATTACTAGAAGTGGGTCCCAACCTTGTAGTATAGGATTGACTGTTGTCTTGTCATTTTTCTCCTATACGATTGACTGTATAAGTTAGTGCAATAACCTTGAAGTAGACAACTACGTATCGAACTTCAAACATTGAACATGTGAAAGTTAAACTAATATTCCATTGTACATTAATACAAGCAGTACAATAAACCAAATTAGACAAAATGAATGTTACAAAAATTCATTGATTCTTACCTAATATGGATAATAATTACTAGAAGAACCTTCTCCCTCATCGTCTGGCCCTTGATATCGATACCCATAATCAGGTTGCACGTATGGTCTATATTTACTATAACCAAACAATGAGATAGCCAAGTCCTGCATCCCTCTTTGGATCCCTCTTGGAGTATTTGGTTGGCTTGATTCGAATCCAGTATCAACATAGGAATCTTGAGGAAGAGAAGAGTCACTGGTCGGATATGGATGGAACTGAAATGATGGTTCATAATTCTGGGCCCCATAAATAGCTGCTTCCTGTTGGCCACCTTCGTAACCTGGTATACCATATCCTTGCTGACCTTGACTGTATCCACCTGCACCACCTGCAGCACTAGTACCACCTGCAGCACCTCCGGGATGATCATCATCATCATCATCAGAATCATAAGAAACCAGTCGTCTTTTAACCTTTGAGGATGTTTTTTTCTCTTTTGGAGTGCTTTTTTCAATCAACTTTGACACGAGTCCTTTTCCCCTTGGCGTGTGCCTCACATAAATCTGCTTCAACTCCTCAATTGCCGGGTCCTCTCGAGCAGCAGCATTTGCCCTCTCAGTTTGCCCATGCACTGATGTACTTCTTCTTAAGGAGGACATTCTAGGAGTGACTGGCCTGCTATCTGTATCTGAGTGTCTAGCTGGCTCAAACTCGAACTGCTCCTCAGTGTCATCAACCACCCTAGACTGGTGCGCATGAGTATCTGGCCCTCTTTGATTTGCTTCTTAATTCGGGATCTCTTGCCTCATCTTCATCAAGTATGCCCTCTGCCCATCTTCTATCATCAACATCAAAAACGGGCTCATCAACCTGCTCTCGTGTCTCCACCCAAGACTGCAAGGGATTATCATCATCAAATAAGCCATCCACATCAATCTCTGCGGCGGCATCCTCGGCGACGCGTTTGTCTCGCAGCTGTTGTCTCAACCTCATATTCTTTATTCTCAACCTCATATTGTAGTGGCAGTACACTAATTTCTCTAACCGATCAGCCTTTAGCCGATTGCGAACCTTTGAGTGTATAAGGCTGAATGTGCTCCAATTCCTTTCACATTGGCTTGCTGATGTGGTTTGACTCAACACCCTGATTGCAATGAAAGCCAATGCAGAACTGCCCAATTCTCTATTGTTCACCATGATCCACCAGTCAGCTGTTACACCAACCAACCATAAACAAATAAATATAAGATGTAAATAAAAATTAATTAAGGAAGATGTAATTGCAAAGAAAGCACAAAGATGAAGTATACCTGGGCTCACTCTTCCCACTGCGTATTGCAATTGGAAGTCAGAATACGTCCCACTTCTCATTCTATAGGAGGTCATCTACAAAAATTACATAATAGATTAGCATTACTACGTAAGAAATTCTATACCTCTTATTCATGAAATCAAACAGGCCAACCTCTACTTCCGCCTGAAGCCTCTTATCTTGTGTCCTCGATAAACGACCAATGACTTTTAAAGTGCCTTGAAGTACCTCGGCATCAACATGTGCATTGGCATTGTACATTAATCGAGGGTTCAGAAAATAACATGCATTTGTATATAGTTAATGTATGGTCAATAATATATGAATACAAATAATCACTCACCAGCTGCATGCAAGTCGTGGTGTAATGTGGTGTCCCATCTATGGTCAATAATCTTCCACCACTTTGCATGTTCTTTGGGAAGGGACTCCTGCAACTCCAATTTCGCACGGTCCATGGCCTCATACAGATATCCCATATCATTCTTGTCATCGCCATCCACCAATCTTAGGACCTTAACGAGGGGGGTGACTACTTTCATGTATCGTGTTACTCTGCCCCAGAATTTGTTGTTGTCCATGATTTGACAGACATCCAAATAATCCATCTGAGCATCAACATTGCCCTTCTCGATGTATTCCCGCAGGGCATTGTGGTACATGAAAGCTTTCAACTCATTCTTATACCTGTGCAAAGAAATAAAATTTGAATCAAATACGGATCATTGTATGGTCAATAATATATGAATACAAATAATCACTCACCAGCTGCATGCAAGTCGTGGTGTAATGTGGTGTCCCATCTATGATCAATAATCTTCCACCACTTTGCATGTTCTTTGGGAAGGGACTCCTGCAACTCCAATTTCGCACGGTCCATGGCCTCATACAGATATCCCATATCATTCTTGTCATCGCCATCCACCAATCTTAGGACCTTAACGAGGGGGGTGACTACTTTCATGTATCGTGTTACTCTGCCCCAGAATTTGTTGTTGTCCACGATTTGACAGACATCCAAATAATCCATCTGAGCATCAACATTGCCCTTCTCGATGTATTCCCGCAGGGCATTGTGGTACATGAAAGCTTTCAACTCATTCTTATACCTGTGCAAAGAAATAAAATTTGAATCAAATACGGATCATAACTACAAGGATAAAGAAGTAAGAATTGAGTTCAATAGTATACCTATGCAGAGACTCCAAAGAAATGAAATTTGAAGCAAATCTAGTTGGCCCTGCACGGATAATATCCCGCCCCCCACTTGCATGTTCCCTGAACATGTTCAATATCCTAGGATGGCCATAAATATATTGGGTAATCTTTTGTGCCCTTTCAACCGTCTTCTTCACATGTTTGTCCTTCCCTATGCCTTCAAGTATGAGATCAAGACAATGTGCTGCGCATGGGATCCAATATAAATGCCTGCGCTTACGCATCAATTTCCTCCCTGCAGCTTTATAACTGGCTTCATTATCAGTCACAACTTGTACAACATTTTCTTCACCAATTTCGTCTACCATGTTGTCCATCAAATGAAACAAATAATTGGCATTTTTTTCAAAATTTGATGCATCTACAGATTTTACAAATACTGTACCTTCGATGCAATACACCAAAAAGTTAATCATGGACTTTTTCGTGGTACCAGTCCAACCATCACACATAATAGTGCATCCTCTCTCCATCCATATATGCTTGAAGCTTTCAACCCACTGATGGAGCTCCTCAACCTCTCCCTCAAGGCCACGCCCGTATATGTCCCGACGTGACGGCGCCTTCAAGCCAGGGCCAGCATCTGCTATGGCATCCAACATAGGTTGAAAATATTCACTTTCAGCAGCATGTGCAGGGACACCTGCATGAAAAAACCATTTACAGATGCTTTTAAATGCATGCCCTGCAACTTCTGCAGATTTTTTGACCCCTCTTAATGCACTTTTGATCTTAGGTTGTGTAGCCTGGGGCCTTCTGTGGAGATAACTGTCCATGGGGCCTGCTCTCTGCGTCTGCGGGGGCGGGGCAGCAACATCAGGACGTCGTGCAGCTGTACTGGTGTAGGTCCCTCCTGAACCCATGGGTGCCTTTCCTTTCCTTCGAGCGGCTTCTTCACGCTCCCTTGCTTCAGTCAGCTCCGAATCAGAATCTTCAGTGCCTTCCTCATCATCATCCCTCCTAACCCTTCTGCCAGAAATCTCCTCAACAATTTCCTCCTCATCCTCAGCCCTTTGTTGCACCCTCTCCTTTTTCCCCAAAAGGCACTGGCGCATCTCCTCTCGCACCTCTCGTGGACAGTGGTCGCATTGTCTCACCTCTCCTCGTACCACTGCCAAATGTTGCTTGCCTCTGGTAATTCCGCCATACATCTCTCTAGCACAATAATTACATTTAACCTTCCTTCTCTTAGCATCAACTAAGGACATGTGGGCCCACCCCGGATCCTCCTGCCCTTGCTGCTCCTGTATTTGCTGACGTCTAGGCATGATGCTGCATTAAGAAGTTACACAGTCAAAGACAAACAATTGTAAGTACGAAACCCTTAATCACCCTTCATAAAAATATAATCCCAGCATGATCCTACCCCACATTCGTCAATGAAACTTAATTAACCTTCAATTGTGGCTAAGAAACTCGAATTAGACAAAAGGCCCAATTTTTATGAACTAATTAAGTCTTAATTACTAATTAAGCCCTAATTATCCTTCATAAAAATATAATCCCAACATGATCCCACCCCACATTCATCAATGAAACTTAATTAACCTTCAATTGTGGCTAAGAAACTCGAATTAGACAAAAGCCCCAATTTCTATGACCTAATTAGGGCTTAATTAGCAATTAATTCTTAATCACCCTTGGGAAAAACTAATTACCCGCATGATCCAACCCCAAATTCCTCAATGAATCTTAATTTAACTTCAATTGAGCCTAAGCAAACCAATTTAGACAAAAGCCCCAATTTTTATGACCTAATTAGGGCTTAATTAGCAATTAACCCTTAATCACCCTTGAGAAAAATTAATTACCCGCATGATCCCACCCCAAAATCCTCGATGAACCTTAATTTAACTTCAATTGAGCCTAAGCAAATCAAAATAGACAAAAGCCCCAATTTTTATAAACTGATTAGGCTTTAATTAGCAATTAACCCTTAAGCCCTTAATCACCCTTGGAAGAAACTTAATAAGCAAGGCTTGCTTACCCCAAATTTTTAACCCAACCAAAAGAACACAACAAAACAATCAAACAAAACCCAATGAAATTAACCTCAAACAAAACAATCAAACCCTTGAAGTTGTGTTGGCTCCCTCTCGGCCTCTCCCTGTCGGACTCGAGCGGTCGGGCCTGTCCACCTCTGCCAACCTTGCTTTCACCCTTGGTCGGAGTCGCTGCCAGCAGGAGCAGCAGGAGCAGCCGCAGCAGGAGCAGCCGCAGGCACAGCAGCTCGCCAGCAGCACAGCAGCGGCAGCAGCAGACAGCACCCGCGACAGACAGCAGGGGGGGAGGGTTTCGGCCGAAACCTGTGGGTAGTGGGGTTTCGGGGGCCAACACAACCCATAAGTTCACGTGTTTCGGCCGAAACCAAACGGTTTCGGGCCGAAACCGACCGGTTTCGGGCGAAACTAGTATCGGTTTCGCCCGAAACCGATATCCCCCTTTAGTTTCGGATTGCTACAGTGTTTAAGGTGCTTTTCGGATCGGTTATGGCCGAAACCGATACGTTTCGGCCGAAACGTATCGGTTTCGGCCGAAACTGCCAACCATGGCCGTATCCCGGCCGTCATTGAGCCACCTTAATTTAAGTATCCTCAATTGATTCGAGAAAATTTGTCTCCATTAATTCGAGAAAAATACCTCAATTAATTCGAGAAAAATAAGGAGCTCAACACTTGTCTTTGATATAAAATTGTTTCAAGTACACTATACAAACATGCAAGTCGATTTTAAAAGTGCTACAAGAATAGTGCCAACTATGCCTACATTTTTCACCACGTAAAAGACCATCCCCTATATGATGCTTGAGTTGGCTTCAAAGTCAAGGTCAAGTGTTCAGGTAACAGATCGTAGAAAACATTTGGCAGGATCAACAAGAATCTTAAGGGAAAATGTAACAATTATGAACTTCCCACCTGTTGACAGTCCACTTGCCATGCAAATTTGCCAATGTGGTTCAAATACAGGAAAAGCAGCAAGCCAACCGGCTGTTGACTTTTGTTTTGAGTTCGTATCACCCCAACCATAAACAGGACGGGTACTGTATTCCCATCGTGCAGTCTTTACCGTTCGGACATAATTTGATCTATCATGCAAAATTACTAGTCAGGAGGTATGCATACGTGAAGACAAGGATGCTTTGCATGCTACTGTGGATGCAAACGGATTACAATATAATTGAATGAGGTTAATTGCAAAAATAACCCTCTTATTTGAGCAATTGAAGATCTGTCCATTTTTAGATAGCAATTGTTATAAATAATCTACTGTATTCCCATCGTGCAGTCTTTACCGTTCGGACATAATTTGATCTATCATGCAAAATTACTAGTCAGGAGGTATGCATACGTGAAGACAAGGATGCTTTGCATGCTACTGTGGATGCAAACAGATTACAATATAATTGAATGAGGTTAATTGCAAAAATAACCCTCTTATTTGAGCAATTGAAGAAATGTCCATTTTTAGATAGCAATTGTTATAAATAATCTTCTTGCATGAAAATTAGTGCAAAGTTGCCCGATGTTAGTTTCTGTTTACATCTTCTGTTTTGATCCATAAAATTAAAAGTTTGGACAAAATATCATATAAAAATGTTACTTTTTACCGGCACATTCTGCCATGGAGAAAGGAGGAAAAATAAAGAGATAGATATGTGAAGAGAGAGAGAGTTTAGGAGGTTCATTAGGGGTATTTTAGTCTTTTTCATAATGGGATTTTTGCATATATACCCCCATAAAATTTGATTTTGTCAAATATACCCCTCGTTTGAGCATATTATCATGAATATCCTTCATTTAGATAGAAATGTTGCGGTTATACCCCTTTAGTTTACTGCTGTCCACGGAGGAGAATATTCCGTGAAATATGCCATCTACAGTCGTTAGATCTAGGGTATATTTGACAAAATCAAACTTTACAGGGGTATATATACAAAAATCTTACTCTTTAACTCACACTTTACTCGGGTTAAACACACGGGAGTTACAGCGAGGGCATAATCGTAACATTACTCATACTTAGAGGATATTCATGATAATATGCTCCGATGACGGGTATATTTGACAAAATCGAACTTTGCAAGGGTATATATGCAAAATTCCCTTTTTAAAAATTGGTTAAAGACTAACCAGGGTTAATCAGAGATATTAACAAAATGCTAATGGTGGCCGATGGCAAGGGTATTTTTGCAACTATTGGAACATAGTGAGGATATTTATAACAACAGCTATCTAAGGATGGCAATTCTGCAATTGTTCAACCAAGAGGGTTATTTTTGCACTTAACCCTAGTTAAATTGCATTAGTTTTATTTTGTCTCATTTCATTTTCAGTGGCATAAAGGGCAAAGTTTTATTTTTCAGAAACATAATTTATAAAATTTGACTATCACTGCTTTTGCCACTTGAAAACTTGTCTAAAGGTCTCTTGGTCACAATCTTTCTTTTGCAGCCATGATCAAATAGTAAATCACAAATTATTGGCAACTCTGGAAAAATGGAAGCAGAATATCACAGAAGATCGCAGTCCATCAGCACATAAAACTGTGAACCTCTCTTAAGATAAAAATGGAAATTAGAAAACATTAACTTGAATAATCCTATGCTGGAGTACAACTAATTTGTCATTAATATGCCTCTATATGTGTCTCTTTCTAATGAAATAAAAACTGCCCACCTTCCATCGTCACATATGAAACCTTGATGCCAAATTGGAGTGACCTGAAAGCCTTCTGAGATACATCTGTTGAATTCCTATGTGACAAACGCCCAAAAGAGAAAATAAGACAATCATGCCTAAGAGGTTAAAACAAGAAATCTGCATCAGATCAAGCAGAACTGTTTTGAGAAGACAGAAGTATGGTGGATAACAGGTTATTAGGCAAATATGCGGTCATATCTAATGCCCATCTTTTTATAGACTGTTAAACTTTTTCACAAACAGTGAAGTTCACAAAATATTATCCCATGGCAGTACACAAGAAAGATACCATGCTGACATCACCAAGAAATAGTTGTGCCTTGTCAAAGCGGGACGAGGTGTAGGGCGATGCGGAGGGGAGGAGCCCCGGAGGTGGGCGCTGGTGTGAACCAAACACCTCAGGGGGGGTGTTGAGGATGGCCCTGAGAGGGGATCCCACATGCCCAACATGCTTCTGGTGTGGCTCTCCAGGGCATCTACGGCGGGGCTGCAAGAACTCGGTAGTTGGGATTGGCGGGGTGAAGAGGCTCCGGCAGTCGTATGTGGATGCCCTTAGGAGTGCTCCAGCAGGCGGCACAGCGGAGGAGACGGGTAGGGGCTGTATCAATGCGGCACCCCTGTCAGCAGACCACCTACAAACCCGGTAAGAGTGGTTGAATAAGTGTGTGTGGGTGTCACCGGTGGAAGGGAGGGTTACAGAGAAGGTTGTCAAGCAGATGTTGGATGGGGGAGGGGGTATGTCGGAGGGGTAGGTGGTTTCAAGAATGCAGCGCGGGAGCCTCCTGGCAATCAGTCCCAACAAGGCGGCGGCGGAGGCAGCGATCTCGGATGGCAGTATCGGCCGAAACCAAAACGCACCAAGTCACTGTAGCAAGTCCGATACCGAAACCGGACCGAAACCGTCTGGTTTCGACCGAAACCGGACCTGCTCAATACATTTTTTGCCTTTTCTGACTGTTTTGAACCGGTTTCGGCCGAAACCGAAACCGAAACCGAAACGTATCGGTTTCAGTACCGGCCGAAACCGGCACCGAAACCGATACTACCATCCTTGGCAGCGATGAAGGCCGGATTCATTCTGCCCAATGGCATCCTCCTTTGGCTGGCGATATGAGGCATCAAAAGGAGAACCCATCCAGACCCCAAGGGCTGCCGGCTCACCATCCGCCTATCCGGAGTACCGTTGGTGTTGTGCGACAACCTCAAAATCACGTTGCTCATCGGACGTTTTGGCGCGGTGGAACCAGGCTCCGTTTGGATGCTGCCTGTGGGGAAGATGAACGCCATGGAGGCAGAGGTTCAGGTCAGTAGTCTGAAGATAGTGCTAAAAGCAAAGTTTGACAGGCTGTTCGTATCAGCCGTACAATCTTTTGACTGCTACGGCTCGATGCAATACGGTACCATACTGTGCCGCTGCATGCCGAGAAGAAAGAAGGAAAAAAAATTGTCTGGCTCAGAGATATCTATTATAAATAAAATTATAATAAATTTTGTTATGGTCTCTTAGCTCAGTTGGTTAGAGCGTTGTGCTAAATACACAAAGGTCTCGTGTTGAGACTTGCATGGGCCACTTGTTCATTATTTTTTCTATTCTTGGAAATTTTTTAGGCTTCGATTTAATAGCTTTGGCACATTGCCAAATGTTGGAACCTTCGGCTCTGTTCATCACATTGTACTCAGAAATATGAGGACAAGAACAAACAAATCAATGAAAACTGTGTACGAGGTTTATTAAATCGCTTTGGCACATTGCCAAATGAAGGCCTTAATGAGGCCTTTTAAATTAATGCAAATTAAACTCTGAATAACAAAAATTACAATCTATAGGGCTCCATGTATAATTTTTCAACTAACCCTAATCGCAACCCGCTGACCCCCCTACTCAGAGCTGCCGCCCTCCCCCACCCCCTTTCTTCTTCTTCCCTCTAGACCTCCACCCCCTCCCACAAGCCACTGAAAGATGCCCTCGGACCTCCGCCACCCAATCAATTTTACTCTAATCACCTTTCATAAAATTTAATTAGCAGCATGCTCCCACCTTAAATTATTCAATGAAGCTTAATTGAGTTTCAATTAACCCTAACTAAACCTAATTAGAGAAAAATCTCAAATTTAAGAAATTAATTAGGACTTAATTATTAATTTTACTCTAATCACCCTTCATAAAATTTAATTACCAACATGCCCCACCCCTAATTCTTCAATGAAACTTAATTGAGCTTTAATATTGGGAGGTTCATTACTTCGACTAGTCCCCGTGTTCCTCGAACGGGTCTCTTAGTTGTTGAGAGGGTTTCCATGTCTTCGGATACAACCCATAAGGGGTTGCTCGTTCTTTGTACATAAACCCTTGTAAGGATTTCGCGAAGTTTCAGTAGTTCTTCCGCTTCCAGGATGAATTCCCGACCCTAACTAAATCTAATTAGACAAAATCTCCAAATTTAAGGAACTAATTATGGTTTAATTTGGAGTCTTAATATATTTCATAGTTTAAAATTAACCTACAACAAAAAAACTAACCTACAACAAAAAAAACTTTCAAACCAAACAAAAAAACAAACCTCACCTCTCCCTCAAGAAAACGCAGCTACACGCATCACTTCCTTACGGCCATGGTTGGCAATATCGGCCGAAACCGATACGTTTCAGCCGAAACGTATCGATTTCGGCCGAAACCGATCCGAAACAAGACCTGCTCACTGTAGCCAGGGAAAGCAGTTTCGGACGAAATCGAAACGTTTCGGCCACGCAGCTACACGCAGCACTTCCTTACGGCCATGGTTGGCAGTATCGGCCGAAACCGATACGTTTCAGCCGAAACGTATCGATTTCGGCCAAAATCGATCCGAAACAAGACCTGCTCACTGTAGCCAGGGAAGGCAGTTTCGGCCGAAAACATTTCGGTTTCGGCCGAAACGTTTCAGTTTCAGACCGGTCCGAAACGACACCAGAGAGTGGGTTCCGGCCGAAACCAAATGCAATCCTTTAAAAAAAATAGTATTAAATTGGTTTCGGACCCGGTCGAAACCGAAACCGATACCGGCACAGCCATCCTTGACTGTAGCAAGTCCGAAACTTAAAAAAAAAGGGTTTCGAGCGAAACCGATACCGGTTTCGCCCGAAACTTACATGTTTCGGTCCGAAATCGGACGGTTTCGGCCGAAACCCTCTCCCTCAGATCTGAGGGAGAAAACCGCCGAGCTACTGATGGTGCTGCTGCCTGGCGCCTGCTGCTACTGCCTGCTGCTGCCGCAGCTGCTGCTGCTGCTACCGCAACTGCTGCTGGTGCCCTACTGCTGCTGCTCCTGCTGCTGCCGCAGCTGGGACCCTGCTGCTGTGCGGCTGCTGCTGCGAAGAAGGTGTAGAGGTAAGAGGTTATTTTGTCGAGGTTAATTTAGGATTTGTTTGTTTTGTTGTGTTATTTTGGTTGAGTTGAAACTGGAGAGGGGGATTTCTGTAGCCCACCTAAAAGCAGCCGAACTAGGTCCATCAGGACCAAACGAGGCCCAGCTCATTCCAAGTGACAGCCCCATAGGGCCCACTTAGAATAAAAAGCCCAATAAGATTACTCGGGATCAAACCCTTCCTCGACGGCCCTTAGGCTCGGAAGGCCCGAACGTCGGTCAGAACGGAGGAAGACCCATGCCCGAGTTATCCCCTGACCGGGATAGAGGCAAGCGCTCAACGCCCACTCCGACCTATCTTCATCCAAGCTATGCTTATCACCCGGACAGGGTTGGCACCCTTCATGCTTGGGTTTAACCGACGATTACTTATCCACGCTGCCGTTGAGAGCCCTTTATGAGCAGGAGTTTATGAGGATAAGGGACCCATGATCCCTCAAGGCTATAAAGATCCCACGATGAGGACGTAAAGAGCCCACGTTGAGGACGTAATCCCCGCCGAAACCCCTCAGCTTACAGGACTCATGAGGCCAGTGCACTATTTAAACCTGGGACTCCCTCCAATGAAAGGTAAGGGCAATACACGGCTTACACGCCTAAACTCCCTGAGCAGGAACCACTTCACCACCTTGGTGTAGGGGGATCTCGTGCACCTCTTTCTTCCTCCCTCCATATCTTCCACCACTGCTCTACTGACTTAAGCATAGGAGGGTTTTCCCCAAGGAACCATCCCTGGACCCCCTGATCTGTTTCCCTTTCTTTACAGTTCACTATTCGGTGATCATCCTCCCAGCTCAGGTCCAACGCGAGATCACGCCCCTTCATCTGGCGCCGTCTGTGGGAAACGACAAAAGAGCCAGTATGGTGCGAAGGAGTTCAGGGAGGAGGTCCGCCGGCGACAGGGGAAAGGCCATGATGGCGGCGGGAGAAGGCCCCTCTCAAGCCTCACAAAATCCCCCCTCCAATGCCAGCGCCCCCGCCGACGGACCACCCCCTCCCCCCGCGGCGGTGGGGCTACCACTTAACGGCGGCGCCGACGCTTTCCAGCCCATAACGCGAAATTGGATGTCCTCGTGGTACTCATGAGGACTCAGGCGGCCAGGGATGGAAGGTCACGCGCCCCTCTGGAGAGCCCCCCCCCCCCCCCCCCCCCGCGAGAACGTGTCCCAACACACCGCCGGAGGCCGCTTCACCCTCCGAGGCCGACAGATCATCCGTAACAGGTCAGGAGGACCTTCACAAGCCCCTCCTCCGGAGCAAGAGGCCTCCTCCACTCCGAAAAGGGGGAAACCCGGGGCACGCCGTCTGAACCCGGAGACCGAAGTCCCTGGGGAACGCCAAGACAGCCCCCCCAGTCCCACGGCACAGCGGCAGCCGGGGCTATCCCTCCGACTGCGAGAATTCGAGAGGCGCTTCGAAGAACACCTACGCGCCCTGCAGAAAGTCTCCTCCACGGAGGACGAGGAGAAATTCTCGTTCTCCGACTATATCTTGAAGGCAGAGGTATCTCCCAGAACCTCCATTCCGACCTTCAAACTTTATGACGGCCAGGGCGACCCGGCCGATCACTTCGACGCTCTAATGACCCTTCATGGAGCATCCGACGCCACCAAATGCCGAGCCTTCGTGACCACCCTGGTCCAAGGCGCCGAGGCCTGGTTCCGGGCTCTCGCCCCCTGATCCATCCGGTACTTCAAGTAATTCGGGCGAATATTCAAAGAGAGTTTCGCCGACAGCGGTCCCCCAAGGTCGGTAGCGGGACTTTTAGCCCTCAAACAGGCACAAGGGGAGAAACTTCGAACTTACATCACCCGATTCAAATCGGAAGCCCTGAGGATCCCCCGCCTGGACGTCGCCTCGACTGTAACCGCGCTGACCGGGGGCACGCGCGACGAGAACCTCCGCCGCGAGCTTGTCCTCCACCCTCCCTCGACCCTTGTTACGCTAGTGACTCTGGCATTGCGCCATGCCGAGTGCGAAGAAGTGCTCAGCGCGTGCCGAGACGCAACCGGCTCGGGTCGGGAGAGGGACAAGAAGTGGGCACCTGAGCTAAACTCGGGTCCAGGGAAAAGGCGGAACCAAGACGGGGAACGCAAGGAACCGTCACGAAAGTACGAGCGGTACACTCCCTTAACCACTCTGGTTTACGAGATATATGAGGACATCAAAGGCTCGGGCCTCCTCCGCCAACCCGAACCAATGAGGTCGAAGAACCGCAGTCGTAGCAAGCATTGCCTGTTCCATAGCGACCACGGGCATCACACCGGCGACTGCCATCAGCTCCAGAACGAGATCGAGCGCCTCATCCGTCAGGGACACCTCTCCCGGTTCGTGGCCGGGCACAAGGAAGACCGAGGCGCCCCAGAGAAAATCGACAACGCCCCTCGCGGGGTCCATATCAACGCCTTCACTGGAGGAGCTGCATTAGGGGGAGAGAGTGGCCGAGGAAGGAAGCGTCATGCTGAGCGGGCGAGCCGAGCCATCGAGCCTCCCAAGGCCCCGCCAAGTGAGCCCCAAGTCATAGTCTTCTCTGACCAAGACCTGGAAAGGCTGACCACCCCGCATGACGACGCCCTAGTCATATCGGCCACGATAAACCATTGTAACGTAGACAGGATTCTAGTTGACAATGGAAGTGCCCCCGACGTATTATCCTACGAATGTTTCCTTAAGATGGGGGAGGATCCATCTAAACTCCGCCCGATCCGAACCCCCCTGTGCGGGTTCAATGGCCAGGCCACTTATCCCAAGGGAGCCCTAAGCCTGCCGGTTACTCTTGGCACCCCACCCAAGACCGTTACAGTTATGGCGGACTTCATAGTGATCAAGGGTATGATAGCATACAATGCGATCTTCGGCCGAGGAATCCTCAGCCAAATGAAAGCAGTGCCTTCTACCTATCACCAAAAGATGAAGTTCCCCACCAAAAATGGGTCAGGGAAAGTCCGAGGCAACCAGGCCACGGCCAGAAGGTGCTACAATATCTCGGTTGAAGCCACAAGGCTGGACGAGAAAGGCAAGGGCCCCCGGGAAGTCGAGGAAAAATCCGCAACCGCCGAGCCTGGAGGCGAATTGCTAGCAGTTTTCCTAAACGACGACCCGACCCTGGGAGTAAAGATTGGAGCCGACCTAACATCTGAAGTCCAACAGCAATACAAAGAGTTTCTTTCCGCGTACATCCGAGTCTTTGCGTGGTCTGATGATCAACTCCCTGGGATACCGGAGGAGACAGTGATGCATAAGCTCAACCTCGACCCAACCATGAAACCCGTACAACAACGCAGAAGGAAGCACGCGCCAGAGAAACAGGCGATCATCAAGGAGCAAGTCACCAAGGGGCAAAAGACTGGTCTTTTTAAACCGGTCATGTACCCGACGTGGCTGGCTAACGTCGTCCTGGTGCCAAAAGCTTCGGGAAAGTGGCGAATGTGCGTGGACTTCACCGACTTGAACAAGGCTACTCCAAAGGACTGCTATCCATTACCGAGCATCGACCAACTGGTTGACTCAACCTCGGGCAACGAGATACTCAGCTTCCTAGACGACTATTCAGGTTACCATCAGATCAGAATGAATCCGGAGGACGTCGAGAAGACCGCCTTTATCACCGACTTCGGCGTATCCTACTACACCCGGATGCCTTTCGGGTTGAAGAACGCTGGAGCAACATATCAAAGGTTGGTCAACCATATGTTCGAGGGACAGCTCGGCCGGAACGTCGAGGCCTATATTGACGACATGCTCGTCAAAACCCCCAAGGCCAAGGACCACTTCGCCGACCTAGCTGAGACCTTCGACACCCTCCTGAAATATAATATGAAGCTCAATCCCACCAAGTGCGCCTTCGGAGTAAGGCCTGGGAAATTCTTGGGCTTCTTAGTCACCCAGCGTGGGATCGAGGCCAACCCCGACAAGGTCCAAGCCATCCTGGACATGCGCCCACCCACCTGCGTCAAAGACGTTCAACACCTGACTGGACGCATTGCCGCACTCAACAGATTCATGTCCCGTGCGGCCGAACGATGCCTACCCTTCTTCAAGTTATTGAGGGGGCCCAAATTGGCATCTGCCACGATCGCATGGGACGAGGAATGCCAGAAAGCGTTCACCGAGCTTAAAGAGTTCCTAGCTTCGCCCCCGGTGCTTTCCAAGCATGTCCCAGGCGAAGCCCTGCATCTCTATCTCTCGGCAACCCCGTCTACAGTTAGCTCGGTCCTGGTCAGAAATGACTCGGGAGTCGAGAGACCGATCTACTATACCAGCAAGGTGCTCAACGAGGCTGAAAGAAGGTACCCCGCAACCGAGAGACTCGTGCTAGCGTTGGTTACCTCGGCCAAGCACTTCCGACCCTATTTTCAAGGGCACTCCATCACCGTGCTGACCGGCGAACCATTGAAGAGGATCCTCGCTCACCCCGAAGCCTCGGGACGCCTCGTCAAATGGGCCATCATGCTCGGGGACTACGATATATCGTACCGACCTCGCTCGGCTATCAAAGACCAGGCGCTCGCTGACTTCATAGCCGAGAGCATCATCCCAACTGAAGAAAGATCTCCGTCCGCGCCCGGGCCGACCTGGGAACTGTTCGTCGACGGATCCTCCAACTCAGCCGGAATCGGTGCCAGAATCCTCCTAAAATCCCCCGAAGAAGCAGAGCTACAGTACGCCCTGAAGTTCAACTTCCAGGCGTCGAACAACGCCTCCGAGTATGAGGCCCTCATCTCGAGAGCCCGTATGGCCCGGCGGCTAGGGGCTGAGCGGGTCAGAATTCACACCGACTCCCAGCTGGTCGCTAGCCAGGTCAACGGCGATTACGAAGCTCGAGAAGCACCAATGGTCAAATACCTCCAGCTGGTCAAGACCGTGGCACAACAGTTCGAGAGTTTTGAGGTAGTCCGAATAGCTCGGGAGGAAAACTCCCGAGCGGACGCCCTCTCTCGGCTGGCCTCCTCTCTTGACCCCGAGGGTACTCGATCGGTCCTTCTCGAAGAGCTAGAGCGACCGAGCATCGATTCGGAGCTCCTAACTGTTGACTCGGCCTCCCCAAGCGACTGGCGTACCCCGTACCTGTCGTGGCTCCAAGATTCTCAAGAGCCCCCCAACTGGTGAGGACACCAGAGCAAGAATACGGCTGGACTCAGAGAGTCATCGGTACCGGACACGCAGCACGACTCGGTCGACACCGATCTCATTGTGGCTGGGGGACAGTCTGGAGTCCGCCCCGAAGCTTTGACACTTTAGTACGTATTTTTATACGTATTTATATTTTGTACGTATTTGGGTCGTATTTGTATTTTGTATATATTTGGGTCGTATTTGTATTTTGTACGTACTTGGTCGTATTTTGTATTATGTACGTCTTAGGTGTGTCTTTGGCATGTATTTGGGTTTGCATCATTTTGGGATTTCAAATTTCAAATGGGTTCGAATTCAAATTCCAAGGAGGGAAAATGGAGCCCATAGAATTTAAATTTCAAATGGGTTCCAAATCCAAACTCCAAGGAGCAATGATGGAGCCCATAGAATTTAAATTTCAAAGGGATTCAAATTTAAACTCTAAGGAGGGAAGGTGGAGTCCAAACTCTACATATTATCATGTATTCCCCCTCTTGAGGGATTTGATGAAAGAATGAATGAAAAATGAGTTTTGGCCAAGAGCATTTCCTTCTTCTTCCTCCCCTCTAGGGTGTGACACCCTCTATCTCTCATCCCTCTCTTCCTCTTCCCTTGGGAGCAACTCCTAAGGTCTATTACAGGTTTCTTGGATGCTCCACAGGTGGGAGGCGACCTCCCCATCTTCTGCTCAAGCCGGGAGTCCCATTGATCAAGGTTTTGCAACAAGCTTGGAGGAGATGGCCCTTGCTGTCCTGCGCCCAGATCTGGTTGTCTGCCTGCAGAAATGAGTCCGGAAGATCAGGTTGGCACCCTCCTTTCCCATCCCCAAACCCCATTGAACCCTTCTAAGCTTTTCTTCACCCCCTGTCCCCCACGTCCCCTGAAAACCCCATAGCCAAATTCGTCCAGTAGCGCAAGTTGTCTTCATAGCCCTTTTCCTTGCGCAGGCTGTCTCTGTGCAGACCTGTAGTAAACCAGAACCTAAAAGATCACGTTGGGACGCCCTCTTCCCGACCTCTGATCACGTCGACCCCTTCTTCACTTCTCTTCCCCTACATGTCCCCTACCTCTCCTGAAAATCCCACTTCAAATCTCCATCGGGGCGAAAACTTCCATTTGGACCCATTTTGGTCGCGCAGACTGCTCCTGTGCAGTCCTGCCGCGACAGTGACAAAGCCCTTCCAAAGGAACGTTCCTCTATACATCTTCAAATGACCTGAGATTTTCAGCATTGCTTCATTACGTCCAAAACCATCCCCTAGAATTTTATTGCAAGTGTCCGAGCCCCCGTTCTCTACTTATCCCATCCACCTTCATAGCTCTCAGTTCTGACTGCACTGGACTGCAGAACTGAACCCCATCTGTTTTCACTTTTCACGCCCAAAACCTCCACTACGCGCCACCCCACCACTGCTACCCAGTCATCCCACGACCCTCACCTATCCACCAGAGAAAACCCCGCCCAATTTGCCATCCGGAGGACCCGGTTCAAGCTCAATCTTCGACCTGTGGTCCTGCTGCCAGAGGACAGACCAGAACGTGTAGGGCCTGTTGCAAAAATTCGCAACATCGCCTTCGGTACTCCGTTGCAGTCGCCACTTCACCGGTGTCCCTGGGACATCCCCACCAGCGCCTACGCTGAGTTTTGTGACCAACGGACAAGCAGAAGGTCACGTGCCAGGGTCTTTGTCCAGCTGCTCTCCTACGTGTGCGCAGGCCGGCTAGCAGCCTGCCCCCCGCTCGCGACCACTCCGGAGGTTCCAGCCGGCGTCGTCGGCTTCCCTCGCCTTCCAGGAGGCTCGCCATCCCCCACAGCGTGCTACCAGGGACATTGGCGCCTTCTTCAGCCTCCGTGACGTGCCACTCTTGCTGCTGGTCCCAGTTCGTACCGACTCGCGGCGGCTCGCGTACGACGAGGTTCACCGACCCGGCACCCGTCACCCCACGTTGCACGACCCCCGGGTCCCGCTATGTAGCCTTTTACCTCCCTGCGAGGAGTGGGCTGTGTTTGGTTGTACTCGTTCAGCATTGTACCGGGGATCGTGTGACTTGGCCGGGCTTCTTCCACACGCCCCGAGCGTGGAGGTATGCATCCACTTCTTTGCCTGGTTAGCTTGCTCTTTTAGTATTTTCTCTTGATGCCGCTGCTTGTGTGCATAGTAGGTTCTTAGCCAGTTCATTTCCTTTATTCATTGCCGTGGTGAGAGAGTGTGACCGTCCCGTGACTCATCCGAGTCGCGAGTGTGGAGTCTAATCACCCTAGACCCTGCCGATTTGTCAACCGTGCGGATCCGTGCGCTTCCCTCATAGGGGCGCTTGCGAGCTTGAATTCTTGTTAGTTGACATAGTTCCTCTCTTGGGAACATTAGGTGTTGAGTCTACGCCGTTCAATCCATCGCAAAGTTGTTGGTCTTAGTTGTCCATTTAGTCGCGTCTTCACATAGAGTCCCAGTTCTCCTAGCGTTCCGCATCAAATTTGGTATCACAGTCATAGGTTGTCTAGGGTGCATTTGAGTCTTCGTTCTACCCCCATTTGTCCCTTAGAGTCTTGCATTAGTTTGCATTAGAAAAAAAGAAAAAAAATTCCCTTGCATTTAGTTCCATTAAATGCCCACTCGGCGTGGTACAGATTACCAACACCCGGTCCCAATGGGTGACCCTAGGAATGCTGCCCCTAGTGACTTTTCCCTTCAGGATATGATGCAGGCTCTCATGAATCGGATAGATCAGTCCGATAAGAGCTTTAGAGATCATGCTGCAAGGAGGGCCGGATGAAGGCCATGGAGGACCGGATGGAGACTTCCGACCGGACCATTCAAGGTCTAGTTGGACGGCCCAACCAGGATAGAGCTTCGCGTGAGGATGTCCCCGGACAGGCCCAAGGCCCACTTGACCCTGCTCTTCGGCCCGCACACCCTAGGGCCGACGACCGGAGACCACGTATTCAGGAGTTTGATGATTTTGGGTCCGATAATGAGGTTGAGGGTTATGGCCGTGCTCGACGTGGCTATAGGCCCCATAGGGACGACGAGGATGACCGTCTCCTTAGGTCCGTGCGCGCGGATCCTCCCACCTTTGATGGGTCCTTGGACCCTAAGGTCTATGTTGATTGGGAAGCGGGTATGGACCGCTACTTTGAGTGGTATGAGACGACGGACCACTAGAGAGTCCGATTTGCCAAAACGAAATTGCTAGGGCAGACACAGACTTATTGGAGAAACGTGGAGAGCCTGTTGATGCAGCGACATCAACCCCAGATTGAGACATGGGATGATATGATGGTAAAGCTCAGGCAAAATACCTTCCTTCCACATACCGTCAGAGGCTTATTGATAGGTGGCAGAGTCTCAGCCAAGGGGATCGGACTGTGACCGACTACATCGCTGATTTTGATGAGTACTACTTGCGATGTGGGGTCACGGAGGAGAGTGCCATGACCATCTCTTGCTTCCGTCGGGGTCTGCGGCCGCACTACCAGTATGAGTTATTTCGCCGCCATGCCACGACCCTGGAGGAGGCTTATCATGTCGCACTCGAGTTAGAGCAGTTTGAGTCCGAGTTTGCTCCGGTCCAGCGCCTGGGACCCACATATCCTCGTGGGTCGGACCCTCGTGCTATGACTGGACCTTACCCTCGGGGACCTGTGGCCCGTCCACAGGAACCCGCTCGCCAGGACTTCACTGCCCTTAGACCTCGTCCTCCCCCTCCGAGGGACTATCCCCCTCGACCCCAGGCTCCAGCCCCGGCCCCTCGGCCTCAGCAGCCCACCATTCCTACCCGACCCCAGCTTCCACCACCCCCGGCCCGTCGTGATGACAAGGGAAAGGGGCCAATGACTGGTGGAGCACCTCAGGGCACTGGGTCCCGTCATGAGTGTTATAGGTGCGGAGGGGTTGGTCATTATGCTGTTAGTTGTCCTACCCGATCCTCTTTGGTCATCGGAGATTCTTCGACTGGTGAGCTCGCACATGGTGTCGTATCCGTCAGTTATGAGGCTGACCAGGAGCTCGCGGAGGAATTTTTTGATGAGCTGCTTGAGGGCGAGCAACTAGATGTCCAGGGCACACAGTGCCAGGATGACGTTCAGCTGGGTGTTGTCAGGTGTATCTTGACCCAGCCGTTGGTGAGTGATGACTGGCGTCGCACCACCATTTTTCATACCTTTTGTAGGCTGGGTGGGAAAGCCTGCAAGGTGATCATAGACAGTGGAAGCTGTATTAACGCTATCTCCACGGGTACTGTGACACGCTTAGGGTTGACCCCCGTGGACCACCCTTCCCCTTATCGCGTGTCATGGGTTGATTCCACCTCTATCCCAGTAAGGCTGCGATGTCTGGTGCCATTACAGTTCCATGCCTACCAGGATGGGATCTGGTGTGATGTGTTGCCTATGGAGGTAGGCAGTATTATCCTGGGAAGGCCCTGGTTATTTGATCGGGATGCTACCCTCCATGGCCGGTCAAACACATGCACATTCGACCATAATGGCCAACGGATTACCCTTCACCCGTCCCAGCCGAGGAGTCCATCCATCCGGGGTCCCACTGGGCCTAGTACCCCGACTCCTGCTATTCCAGGGCCCAGTACCCCATTGCCAGCTCAGGCTACGACCTTGCCTCCGGATGTCCCCACCCTGAGTGTTCCTCCGACTAGGAGGTTGATGCTAGTCAGCTCCCGGGAGTTGGAGCGTGACTCTGTTAGAGGGGACCCTATTTTTGCCATTATAGTCCGAGAGGTGGTTGGAGAGACGGAGAGTGATCTCCCATCTGATGTTGCTGATGTCCTTCGGGAGTTTACTGATGTATTTCCCGATGATTTACCCGAGGGTCTTCCACCTATGCGGGACATTCAGCATGCTATTGACCTGATTCCGGGGTCCTCATTGCCCAATTTGCCACATTATAGGATGAGCCCCGCTGATCACGCTGAGCTTCAGCATCAGGTTGAGGAGTTGATGACGAGGGGATCTCTCCGTGAGAGCATGAGTCCATGTGCTGTCCCTGCCTTGCTTGCCCCTAAGAAGGACGGTACTTGGAGGATGTGCGTCGACAGCCGTGCAATCAATAAGATCACGGTAAAGTATAGATTTCCCATTCCCCGCTTAGATGATATGCTCGATATGATGGCGGGAGCCACTATGTTTTCCAAGATTGATCTGAAGAGTGGCTATCACCAGGTGAGGATCAGGCCCGGTGATGAGTGGAAGACGGCCTTTAAGACCAAAGATGGTCTTTATGAGTGGTTGATCATGCCCTTTGGGATGACCAATGCTCCCAGCACTTTTATGCGGCTGATGACTCAGGTCCTTCGACCTTTGATTGGGGTCTTTGTGGTGGTATATTTTGATGATATCCTTATCTATAGCCGCACTCGGGAGGCCCACTTAGACCATCTACGGCAGGTCTATCTTATTCTGAGGAGAGAGAGTCTTTATGCCAACCCTAAGAAATGCGCTTTCATGACTAGTCAGGTCACATTCTTGGGGTTTATCGTGTCTAGCGAGGGAGTCTCCGCTGACCCGGAGAAGGTCAGGGCCATAGTGGAGTGGCCCGAACCTCGTACTCTTCATGATGTCCGCAGCTTTCATGGACTGGCTACCTTCTATCGCCGCTTTATTCGAGGCTTTAGCTCTATCACGGCCCCAATTACAGATTGCATCCGAAAGTGGACGTTTGAGTGGACGAAGGCCGCCTCAGCCGCATTTGGGCTCCTCAAGGAGCGCATGACCCAAGCACCTATTCTTAGACTTCCTGATTTCACGAAGGTGTTTGAGGTCTCTTGCGATGCCTCTGGGGTTGGTATTGGTGGTGTTCTGAGTCAGGAGACCCACCCCATTGCATACTTCAGTGAGAAATTGAGCGATGCTAAACTGCGTTATTCTACGTATGATAAAGAGTTTTACGCAGTTGTGCAGGCCCTTCGGCATTGGAGACATTACTTGTTGCACCAGGAGTTTGTCCCGTTTTCTGATCATGAGGCACTCAAGTATCTTCATGCCCAGAAAAAGCTCAATTCTCGTTACAGTCGCTGGGTGGAGTTCCTTCAGGATTATACCTTTGTACTGAAGCACAAGGCCGGTGCGGAGAACCGGGTGGCCGACGCTCTGAGCCGTCGCGCTTATCTTTTGACCACCATGAGTGTAGAGGTGGTAGGGATGGATAGGATGAAGGAGGCATATGCCGATTGTCCGAACTTTGGTCCGATTTATACCACCCTCCAGTCGGTGCCATCCCAAGAGCACATTGATTATATGTTGCAGGATGGTTATCTCTTTCGTGGGAGTCGCTTGTGTGTTCCACGGACTTCCGTTCGCGACTTCCTCACTTGGGAGATGCATGCGGGAGGTCTAACCGGCCACTTCGGTCGGAATAAGACCATCGAGGCAGTCGAGCATCGTTTTTATTGGCCTAGTTTGAAGAGTGATGTTGCTCGCATTGTGGCCCAGTGTCGTACCTGTACTGTGGCCAAAATGAGGAAGCAGGTTTCAGGTCCTTATACTCCTCTTCCTGTGCCTGATAGGCCGTGGCAGGATATCAGCATGGATTTTGTTTTGGGGTTGCCACAGACCGCCCGCAAGCATGATTCAATTTTTGTGGTGGTTGATAGATTTTCGAAAATGGCCCTCTTCATTCCTTGTTCAAAGACTTCAGATGCCTCTAGGGTTGCTCGATTGTTCTTCTCTAGTGTAGTGAGCCGATTTGGGCTTCCTAAGTCCATTGTGTCCGATCGAGATGTCCGGTTCACTAGCTACTTTTGGAAGACCCTTTGGCATTTGATGGGCACTCAGCTCAAATTCTCCACAGCTTACCACCCCCAGACTGACGGGCAGACAGAGGTAGTCAATAGAAGTTTGGGGAACCTCTTGAGATGTTTGGTTAGGGAACGCGAGAGGGACTGGGATTCGGTTTTGCCACTTGCCGAGCTTGCATATAATGACTCAGTCAATAGGTCCACAGGAATGAGTCCTTTTGAGGTTGTTACAGGATATAGACCTAGGAAGCCAGTGGATCTTGTTCCCTTACCCATGCATGCTAGAGTGTCGCAGTCTGCAGAGTCGTTTGCCGAGCATGTTAGGGGTTTGCATGATGGTATTCGTCGCCATATAGAGACCAGCAACGCGCGATATAAAGAATTGGCTGACGCTCATAGACACCCCCGTGAGTTCCGGGAGGGAGATTATGTCATGATCCGGGTCAGACCGGAACGGTTTCCTTCTGGAGCTGTGAAGAAACTACAGGCTCGTGGTGCTGGCCCCTTTAGAGTAGTGAAGCGAGTTGGATCCAGTGCATATGTTGTTGACTTACCGGATGACTATGGTATCAGTTCCACATTCAATGTCTCGGACTTAGTCGCATATAGGGACCCGGCAGTGATCCCTAGTGAGTTGTTTGGGCCTTCTCCACCCTTTGTGAGTGAGCCCTCCCCTGAGAGTCCACTTCCAACCCTGTCACCTCAGCAGCGTGAGCGGATAGAGTCTATACTGGATGAGCAGGTGACCACCACCAGGAGTGGCGCGTATCACCGCTACTTGGTGCGTTGGAGGGGACGGCCCGCGTCCGATGATGCATGGATCTCCCGGGCAGAGCTGGAGAGGTTAGATCCATACTTGCTAGAGCGGTACCAGAGCGACAGAGACCCTTACTCGACAGAGTCGAGTTCTTCCCACCCGGGGAGAATTGGTGAGGACACCAGAGCAAGAATACGGCTCGACTCAGAGAGTCGTCGGTACCGGACACGCAGCCATAGTTGTCAAGGCGACAAGGTGACCCAAGGCGTTCATGGGGTCCCTAAGCGCTTAGGCAATAAGGCGTCCGCTTAGGCGTCGCCTAGGCGACACTTCGGCCACTAATTAAAAAATATAAAATATATATCCTCCAATATATAAATCAAGAATAAAAAATGTGAAAAATACAAAAAAATAAATTACATGAAGAAATTACTATAATTAAATTATATGACAATTATAGAAAACTAAATTGTATCAAAAAATTACAAAAATTTTAGAAGTAAATACGAAAGATTCAAAAGTAAATGTAAAAAATTCATCAAGAAAGATGAAGAAGTGATGCACTCGATAATTATTTTACAAAAAATCGAGGAGTAGCCATAAAAATAGATGAACATGTATATAACTTGCTTAATGTGCATGCCCTTGATCAGTTCTCTAATTGAGGAGTCATTGAGAAGAGGGACTGGCTAAAAACAAACATCTCATAATGTGCATGTCCTTGCTGCATGCTCTGGAAAGGATGCATAACTTGTCCTACTTTCTTATATCCACGGGCTTATTTTATTTTGAATGGATTCTGCAACAAGACAAAAGTTGATACCTTACATCATTTTTTTATTATTTGGGTTACAGTTAGACATATTAGTCTGTTTGTTTGAGCTTGTAAGGTGTTTTTTTAATGATTTGATTTTATTCTTAACTATTCACTTATGTATACCTCATACATTTTCTTTATTTGGCAAAGTTATTAGTTATCAGATTTCTTTTTCCCTGACCATGGAATAGCTTCCAAGGTTATGGTGATACAGATAATTTGGGGGTTTCTTTCCATTTTCAGGACCTGAGATATGGAATGATGTACAGTCGCCAAGGTAAATGTAAAAAATTACAACAGATTTAAAAGTAAATGTAAAAAATTCAGAAAAATTACAAAAGAATATAATAACATCAAGAAAAATATAAAAAAGAAAGAGTTAAACGTACATAACCGGGTCAGATCCGGTTCGGACAGGTCACCGTTCGCCCGCCTTGGCGCCTAGCCCGCCTAGGCGACCGCCTAGCTCGCCTTTTCCGGTGTCAATAAGGCGCTGCAGCGCCTAGCCATTTCAAGAGCGCCTGGGCGCCTAGGCGGCGCCTGGGCGCCTAGGCGCCCGCCTTGACAACTATGCACGCAGCACAACTCGGTCGACACCGACCTCATTGTGGCTGGGGGACAGTCTGGAGTCCGCCCCGAAGCTTTGACACTTTAGTGCGTATTTTTATACGTATTTGTATTTTATACGTATTTGGGTCATATTTGTATTTTGTATGTATTTTGGTCGTATTTGTATTTTGTACGTACTTAGTCGTATTTTGTATTGTGTACGTCTTAGGTGTGTCTTTGGCATGTATTTGGGTTTGCATCATTTTGGGATTTCAAATTTCAAATGGGTTCGAATTCAAACTCCAAGGAGGGAAAATGGAGCCCATAGAATTTAAATTTCAAATGGGTTACAAATCCAAACTCCAAGGAGCAATGATGGAGCCCATAGAATTTAAATTTCAAAGTGATTCAAATTCAAACTCTAAGGAGGGAAGGTGGAGTCCAAACTCTATATATTATCATGTATTCCCCCTCTTGAGGGATTTGATGAATGAATGAATGAAAAATGAGTTTTGGCCAAGAGCATTTCCTTCTTCTTCCTCCCCTCTAGGGTGTGACACCCTCTATCTCTCCTCCCTCTCTTCCTCTTCCCTTGGGAGCAACTCCTAAGGTCTATTACAGGTTTCTTGGATGCTCCACAGGTGGGAGGCGACCTCCCCATCTTCTGCTCAAGCCGGGAGTCCCATTGATCAAGGTTTTGCAACAAGCTTGGAGGAGATGGCCCTTGCTGTCCTGCGCCCAGATCTGGTTGTCTGCCTGCAGAAATGAGTCCGGAAGATCAGGTTGGCACCCTCCTTTCCCATCCCCAAACCCCATTGAACCCTTCTAAGCTTTTCTTCATCCCCCTGTCCCCCACGTCCCCTGAAAACCCCATAGCCAAATTCGTCCAGTAGCGCAAGTTGTCTTCATAGCCCTTTTCCTTGCGCAGGCTGTCTCTGTGCAGACCTGTAGTAAACCAGAACCTAAAAGATCACGTTGGGACGCCCTCTTCCCGACCTCTGATCACGTCGACCCCTTCTTCACTTCTCTTCCCCTACATGTCCCCTACCTCTCCTGAAAATCCCACTTCAAATCTCCATCGGGGCGAAAACTTCCATTTGGACCCATTTTGGTCGCGCAGACTGCTCCTGTGCAGTCCTGCCGCGACAGTGACAAAGCCCTTCCAAAGGAACGTTCCTCTATACATCTTCAAATGACCTGAGATTTTCAGCATTGCTTCATTACGTCCAAAACCATCCCCTAGAATTTTATTGCAAGTGTCTGAGCCCCCGTTCTCTACTTATCCCATCCACCTTCATAGCTCTCAGTTCTGACTGCACTGGACTGCAGAACTGAACCCCATCTGTTTTCACTTTTCACGCCCAAAACCTCCACTACGCGCCACCCCACCATTGCTACCCAGTCATCCCACGACCCTCACCTATCCACCAGAGAAAACCCCGCCCAATTTGCCATCCGGAGGACCCGGTTCAAGCCCAATCTTCGACCTGTGGTCCTGCTGGCAGAGGACAGACCAGAACGTGTAGGGCCTATTGCAAAATTCGCAACATCGCCTTCGGTACTCCGTTGCAGTCGCCACTTCACCGGTGTCCCTGGGACACCCCCACCAGCGCCTACGCTGAGTTTTGTGACCAACGGACGAGCAGAAGGTCACGTGCCAGGGTCTTTGTCCAGCAGCTCTCCTACGTGCGCGCAGGCCGGCTAGCAACCTGCCCCCCGCTCGCGACCACTCCGGAGGTTCCAGCCGGCGTCGTCGGCTTCCCTCGCCTTCCAGGAGGCTCGCCATCCCCCAGCGTGCTACCAGGGACATTGGCGCCTTCCTCAGCCTCCGTGACGTGCCACTCTTGCTGCTGGTCCCAGTTCGTACCGACTCGTGGCGGCTCGCGCACGACGAGGTTCACCGACCCGGCACCCGTCACCCCACGTTGCACGACCCCCGGGTCCCGCTATGTAGCCTTTTACCTCCCTGCGAGGAGTGGGCTGTGTTTGGTTGTACTCGTTCAGCATTGTACCGGGGACGGGCTTCTTCCCCACGCCTCGAGCGTGGAGGTATGCGTCCACTTCTTTGCCTGGTTAGCTTGCTCTTTTAGTATTTTCTCTTGATGCCGCTGCTTGTGTGCGTAGCAGGTTCTTAGCCAGTTCATTTCCTTTATTCATTGCCGTGGTGAGAGAGTGTGACCGTCCCGTGACTCATCCGAGTCGCGAGTGTGGAGTCTAATCACCCTAGACCCTGCCAGTTTGTCAACCGTGCGGATCCGTGCGCTTCCCTCATAGGGGCGCTTGCGAGCTTGAATTCTTGTTAGTTGACATAGTTCCTCTCTTGGGAACATTAGGTGTTGAGTCTACGCCGTTCAATCCATCGCAAAGTTGTTGGTCTTAGTTGTCCATTTAGTCGCGTCTTCACATAGAGTCCCAGTTCTCCTAGCATTCCGCATCACCAACCCTCGGGAAGCCCGAAGATTGAAGTACCAAGCTCGGCGATTCGTCACTCTGGATGGCGCTCTCTACCGGAGATCCTTCTCCGGTCCTCTCTTGAAGTACCTCAGCACTGACGAAGCCAACCGAGCGATCGAAGAAGTTCACGAAGGTCTGTGCGGAACGCATTTAGGAGGTAGGTCGCTCGCCAGGATCTTGCTACGGCTAGGTTATTGGTGGCCCACTCTGCAGCGCGACTGGTCGACCTACACACAACACTGTGACCGATGCCAGCGATTTGGCCACTTGTTCCATCAGCCAGCAACGGAGCTCATCACCCTAGCCGAGCCTTATCCTTTCGCTCGCTGGGGAATCGACATCCTCGGGCCATTCCCCACGGCCCAGGCCCAGAAGAAGTTCATTATCGTCGCCATCGATTACTTCACTAAGTGGATCGAGACCGAAGACACAGCAAGGATCACCGAGACAGTCGTCTGGAATTTCGTCTGGAAGTCGATCATCTGTCATTACGGCATCCCCCGGGTGATAGTAAGCGATAATGGTCGGCAATTTGATTCTCGTTATTTCCGAGACAGATGTGCCGACCTTGGCATTCGCAATCACTTCACCTCGGTCGCCCACCCTCAGGCTAACGGGCTGGTCGAAAATGCCAATAAGACTATCTTAAAAGGCATCAAGACTAGGCTCGGCAAAGCCAAGGGCAGCTGACTTGAGGAATTGCCGAACGTACTTTGGTCACACAGAACGACTCCCAGAACGGCAACCGGTGAAAGTCATTTCCAGTTGGTGTACGGAGCCGAGGCCGTGATCCCGTTGGAGATTGGCAATCCCTCCCTCCGAGTCATCTGCTTCTCGTCCGAGGCAAACGACCAGAAACTGCTCGAAAATCTCGACCTAACAGATGAAGTCCGAGAGATTGCCAGCATCCGAGCAACAGAATATCAACGCCCCTCACTCGATACTACAACGCCAAAGTCCGAGATAGACACTTTCAACCGAGAGACTTCGTCCTCAGAAAAGCCGAAGCCTCTCGACCACTTGAGGCGGCGGGCAAGTTATTCCCTAATTGGGAAGGCCTCCTACCGAGTGGTCGAGACGTTCGGAAAAGGAGCATACCGACTATCCACGATGGAAGGAGAGCTCATCCCTCAGACCTGGAACGCGACTACACTACGCAAGTTCTACTTCTGAATACTAAGCATTGTGTAAACGACATGAGATTAAACAAAAGCCTCCTTTCTTTTATTCAAACAACTCGCTTGTACATTAGGAAGGCCGAAGCCAAGAAAATACATGTCAAAAAAGCAAAAAATCCATCTGGCGCCGCCATATGAGCCCATCGCTCGGCTGAATCGGTTGACCTTCCTGCGTCCAGCCACTGACTCTGCCTCGTGCAGGAACTAGCTCGGATAAAGGGTAGTCGACCCCGTTGGCTCGGGCAGCTCAGGACAAAGGTGACAGAGGGATTAGGAAGGAGAAGGCTACCTTCCAAGTTGAACTTGGAAGAGAAAAGGGAAGAGGGAACGCATATGAAGGCATCCTCCCCGCCAACCTGCCAACTCTTTGGAAAGAAGAGAGTGCAGGCACCCTCCGAAGAGTGAAAGAAATGATGAGAAGAGCAGAAGAGGGAAAAAGAGGCTGCGAGAGGGAAAAAGAAACCAGCAGAGCTGGACGAGGAGGCAGGGGAAAGCCCGGGAAGGAGGGAGCTTAATTGGCTTCCTCCTCCCCTCCATGGAGCGAGCAAGGATGGACGGGCGACAGGGATGCTTGATGCCCCCATCCGTCCACCATCTCGCCCCCCTGCAAGAGCCGCCGGATCTGATAAAAAGAAGACGACGTGCCTCCGCACGTCGGACCTTCTTCAAACCCGTCCGCCGGCCGTCGAACCTCCTTCAAACCCGAAGCAGCAAAGACTCTCTGCCCCCCGTCATCGGCAGCCTCATCTTCCGGAGCGTCTTCCATGCTTCAAATATAACGGCACAACGCTACGTGAAGAGAGAATGAGGAAAGACTGTCGGGGAAAACCCTAAGCGGTGGAGAGGAAGGGACGCCCTTCAGACCTTTTATAGGCGAAGGGAGGCTATTTGCCTTAAATAATTCTCCCCTCGAAAACACGTCAAAGGGACCTCTCCCTATGAACGGTCACCTCAAACCCCTCGTTTCCGCCCCAGCGGAACACACGAAGCGGCTAAACATTCAAAGCATGAGAAAATGGAAGGACACCCTGTCAGAGACTCGCCCAACTATCACGCGAGAACCACGCAGAAAGTATCAGCACTTTCCAACTACTGCAGATACGCTGAGCAAAATACGGCAATGACGATACGAAACAGTTAAGTCTTCATCATTATGCTACTGCCTTACCTTTTTCCTACGCAACAAGGAAAGTTTTCCTTCGAAAAAGGAAAGGACATGTAGAAAGAGAAAGCAAAGCAGATACATTAGGCCTCTGGCCCACCCTGAAGCTCGGAAGTGGAAGGCTCAGACGGTCTGCCCCCGGCACCCTCGACGACGGCCGACCCTGGCACTGACCCCACCGGCGTGGGAACTGCCTCGGTTGCGTGCTCTCCCGAGTCCCGAGGCATCCGGAGTTGGCGACCCCTCGGACGAAGAGCCCCCCTGACCCTCTTCCTCCGACGCCGAAGCAGAGGAACTGGATGATGACAAGTCCGAGTCATAGCATTGCCCGGACGGGAAATGGATTGTCTCGGACGCCTGCTCCTCGGCATAAGAGACGGCCCGGTCGTAGCCTTGCTTGAACCCCTTGCGGATGCCTCGGCGAAGTGCTAACTCGTAGTAGGGAAGGGCAGCCTCCTTATGGTCGACCCGGTAGGCCTCCGAGCATTTGTACTGCTCGAGAGCCTCCGCCCCGGCCGATCCCACCCTACCAGCGAGCTCGACCTTCTCCCGCTCCGCCTCGGCTAACTTCCGCTCGGCCTCCGCCGCCTGCTTCTCCGCCTCGGCCCGATCAGCCTCGGCCTCCCGCCGAAGGCGCTCGGCTTCCTCCGCTCGGTCCACCAGCTCTGCACGTTCGGTCTCCCACCGGCCATCCAGCTCAACACGAACAAGGCGCTCCTCTTCAAGAAGCCTATTCTTCCTCTCGAGCGATTCGCGAGCCTTAGCTAGCTGCTCGGTTAGCGTCCGGGCCTCCGCCTGGCTTGACCGCACCAGCTCCCTAACTAAGGAAAGCTCCCGCCGAAGCCCATCACGCTCCTCGGCAAGCCGAGCCAACCTCCTGTCAGACCCACCAAGGGTCCAGGCCAGGGTCGCTCGCTCCGACTCCGACCGAGCGTACGCTTCTGCCAGAGTGGCCCCCATCTGGGTCAGGACCAAGCCGCCCTCCATAACCGCCCCAAGGGCCACGGAAGGGGAGTGCTGCCTATCTCCCCCCTTCACCTTCGCGGCTATACCGCGACATATTTGATACAGAGGGCCTTGGATGCCGAGCCTCTCCAGGGCCGCAGGAATGGAGACCCCCTCTTCGGTCGGCGTCCCGCCGGACGGCCCGGATCGAGCCGCGACCTCGTTCGCCCCTCGTGCCTCGGTCGGTCGGGGATGCGTCGCTTTTTCTTGCGACCCCCCAGCCTGGACCGGTTCGGCAACTGCACCGCCACCTGGAGTGTCACCCGCCTCGTCTACGGCCCCCTCGGCTCCAGCCGAAGGAGTCGCCGAGCCAGCATCGTCGCCGACCGCAGAAGCAGCCCCAACCTCCTCGGCCCCCTCTTGCTCGGCGGGTGGGAGAGCTCGCCCGGTAGGGTCGGCCCCATCATGCCCGACGGAGGGGCTAGCCGCGGCAAGGTCGCCTTCGACTGCGAGTACGACCCCAACCTTCTTGACCCGCTTCCTGGCCTTCGCGGCGGCCCGGATCATGCCCTCCACGGGATCCTTGAGCTTGGACCCCCGCGGCCTGGAGGATTCGCCCTGGGCCGCCCCCTTGCCCTTGTCTCTGGCTCGGGAGCGACCCGTGGGAGCAGTCGACTCATCGGCAGCCGAATCATCGCTGAGGTCGATCACCTCTGCGGCCTCCTCCAAAGCCGGCCGCCTGGTGTCTGCACGAAAAGGAAGACATAGTCAGAAAAAGGAAAATGGTCTCAACATCCAAAGGAGAGCCTAGATCGTGGAACCTGAGCCCGACGGATGCAGCCGCGTAAGAAGACACTGCTCGATGTTCTCTGGAGTAACCAGCTCTTCTGTGGACTGGCGGTGCTTCAACAAGATAGTTGTGTACTCCTCCACGAACGGAGGGAACTCGTCCTGCCTGGGAGGGATATTCGGATGGAAATTGGGGATCACGGGGCAGTTCCAGGTCTCCTCCACCGAGTAGATCCCCACCCAGAAAAATTGAGTTTTCCACCCCTTATGCGAAGAATCCTTCGCCGCCAAGGAGATGCAGCTCCTATTCCGCCTCGCCTGGATGAAATAAAAACCCTTCCCGGCCGAGGGATGCGCCTTCAACTCAAAAAAGTAGTGAAAGAGATCCAGAGAAGAAGGAACTCCGCATTGGCGACAAAGGATGCGAAAGGCGGAAAGAAGAAGATAAGAATTGGCTACCAACTGAATGGGCGCCAACCGAAAAAAATTGAGAAGCTGAAGAATGAAAGGTTCGAAGGGAAGGCGGAACCCACCCTTCCACGAGAGAAGGAAGGTACAGATATGGCCCGTGCGAGAGTCCAAGCTCGTCTCGTGCGGAGCAGCCGCGGCAAAGCAAAACTTATGAGGTAGACGAAACTGGTTCTCCAGCCGTTTCACCTCTGCCTCCCCCAGTTCGCTGCAGTTTGGAGCCGCCACTCTCACCGCAGGCTCGCCCTCCCACTCTTCGGCATCCGGACGCTGTTCCGCCATGGAACCCAGAGAGGGACTTGAAGAAAAATACTCCCGGGACCCCGAGGACTCTGGAGGAAGAGGAAGCTGTCGGACTGCCTCTGCAGTTACCTCCGCCAACTCCGCAAACGCCGCTGCAAGCCTCTGCTCTTCCGTCGTGCCTTCACGACGCATCAAAGGGCCCCAAAAGCAAGCACGAATGAGAGCCAAACCCTGAAAACGGAGGGAGTCTGGAGCAACGGCAAGCGCACAACGCCTATATTCCCACGCGGAAGGCGGCGCGTCGTTCCGACCTCCGAGAAAAGGGGGCCCCTTCAATTCAAATCCGTCAGGATCATCATTATTAAGGGCCCAGGTGACCACGACACGTGGCTTACCAACATCGCCAGATCTCCACCCACCTGAGCCACGCTGGTCCAAAACCCCAAACAGTTACTCTTCCGAGCTTACTAAAGCTCGGGAGTAGGAGGGGGACAAGTGGAGAGGGGGATTTCTGTAGCCCATCTAAAAGCAGCCGAACTAGATCCATCAGGACCAAACGAGGCCCAGCTCATTCCAAGTGACAGCCCCATAGGGCCCACTTAGAATAAAAAGCCCAATAAGATTACTCGGGATCAAACCCTTCCTCGGCGGCCCTTAGGCTCAGAAGGCCCGAACGTCGGTCAGAACGGAGGAAGACCCATGCCCGAGTTATCCCCTCACCGGGATAGAGGCAAGCGCTCAGCGCCCACTCCGACCTATCTTCATCCGAGCTATGCTTATCACCCGGACAGGATTGGCACCCTTCATGCTTGGGTTTAACCGACGATTATTTATCCACGCTGCCGTTGAGAGCCCTTTATGAGCAGGAGTTTATGAGGATAAGGGACCCATGATCCCTCAAGGCTATAAAGATCCCACGATGAGGACGTAAAGAGCCCACGTTGAGGACGTAATCCCCGCCGAAACCCCTCAGCTTACGGGACTCATGAGGCCAGTGCACTATTTAAACCTGAGACTCCCTCCAATGAAAGGTAAGGGCAATACACGCCTAAACTCCCTGAGCAGGAACCACTTCACCACCTTGGTGTAGGGGGATCTCGTGCACCTCTTTCTTCCTCCCTCCATATCTTCCACCACTGCTCTACTGACTTAGGCATCGGAGGGTTTTCCCCAGGGAACCATCCATGGGCCCCCTGATCTGTTTCCCTTTCTTTACAGTTCACTATTCGGTGATCATCCTCCCAGCTCAGGTCCAGCGCGAGATCACGCCCCTTCAGAAACTTTTTTTTGTTGTAGGTTAATTATTTTGGTTGGGTTAATTTTAAACTCCGAATTATGTTAAGACTTCAAAATAAACCCTAATTACTTCCTTAAAATTAGGTAAATTACTAATTGAGTCCTAATTAGTTCATAAAAATTGGGGCTTTTGTCTAATTCGATTTGCTTAGGCTCAATTGAAGCTCAATTAAGCTTCATTGAAGATTTTGGGGTGAGAGCATACGGGTAATTAAATTTTTCCAAGGGTGATTAAGGGTTAATTACTAATTAAGCCCTAATTAGTCCATAAAAATTGGGACTTTTGTCTAATTCGGTTTGTTTAGGCTTAATTGAAGCTCAATTAAGCTTCATTGAAGATTTTGGGATGGGAGCATGAGAGTAATTAAATTTTTCCAAGGGTGATTAAGGGTTAATTGATAATTAAGCCCTAATTTTTCCATTGTACTTACAACTATTTCTCTTTGCCTGTCTTCATGCAGCATCATGCCTAGACGTGAACAAAGTCAGGAGCAGCAAGGGCAGGAGGATCCGGGGTGGGCCCACCTCTCCTTAGTTGATGCTAAGAGAAGAAAAGTTAAATGCAATTATTGTGGTAAGGAGTTACATGACGAAATTACTAGAGGAAAGTAATATTTGACATGGGTAAGAGGAGAGGTGAAATAATGTGACAGATGTCCCCGAGAGGTCCGAGAAGAAATGTGCCAGTGCCTTCTGGGCAAAAAGGAGAGGATGCAACAAAGGGTTGAAGATGAGGCTGAAATTGCTGAGGAGATTTCAAGCAGAAAGGTTAGGAGGGATGATGATGAGGAAGGCACTGAGGATTCAGATCCAGAACTGACTGAAGCAAGGGAGCGTGAACAAGCCGCTCGAAGGAAAGGAAAGGCACCCATGGGTTGAGGGACCTACTCCAGTACAGCTGCACGACGTCATGACACTAGAACTGCCCCGCAGACAACAGGCCCCATGGACAGCTATCTGCACAGAATGCCCCATGCTACACAACCTAAAATCAAGCAAGCATTGAGAGGAGTCAAAAAATCAGCAGAAGTTGCAGGGCATGCATTTAAAAGTATCTACAAATGATGTTTTCATGCAGGTGTCCCTACACATGCAGCTGAAAGTGAATATTTCCAACCTATGCTAGATGGCATAGCAGATGCTGGCCCTGGCTTGAAGGCCCCATCACGTCGAGACATATACGGGCGTGGCCTTGAGGGAGAGGTTGAGAAGCTCCATGATTGGGTTGAAAGTTTCAAGCATATATGGATGGAGAGAGGATGTACCATCATGTGTGATGGCTGGACTGGTACCACGAAGAAGTCCATGATTAACTTTTTGGTCTATTGCATCGAAGGTATAGTATTTGTTAAATCTGTAGATGCATCAAATTATGAAAAAAAATGCCAATTATTTGTTTAGTTTGATGGATAAGATGGTAGACCAAATTGGAGAGGAGAATGTTGTGCAAGTAGTGAGTGATAATGAAGCCAGTTATAAGGCTGCAGGGAAGAAATTGATGCAGAAGCGCGGGCATTTATATTGGCTCTCATGTGCAGCACATTGTCTGGATCTGATGCTTGAAGACATAGGGAAGGAAAAGCATGTGAAGAAGACAATTGACAAGACACAAAAAATCACAAAATATATCTATGGCCATCCTAGGATATTGAATATGTTCAGGGCGCATGCGAGTGGGGGGCGAGATATCATCCGTACATGCCCAACCAGATTTGCTTCGAATTTTATTTCTTTGGAGTCTTTGCACAAGTATAAGATTGATCTCAATTCTTGATACTTGATCCTTATAGATATGTAATAGTATTTGATTCAAATTCAATTTATTTGTACAAGTATAAGAATGAGCTGAAAGCTTTCATGTACCACAATGTCCTGCGGGAATACATCGACAAGGGCAATGTTGATGCTCAGATGGAATATTTGGATGTCTGCCAAATCGTGGAAGACAACAAATTCTGAGGCAGGGTCTCACGGTACATGAAAGTAGTCACACCCCTCGTGAAGGTCCTAAGAATGGAGGATGGCGATGAGAAGAATGATATGGACTATCTATACGAGGCCATGGACCGTGCCAAATTAGAGTTGCAGGATTCCCTTCCCAGACATTATGCAAAATGGTGGAAAATGATTGACCAGAGATGGGATAACACATTACACCACGACTTGCATGCAACTGGTGAGTGATTAATTGTACTTAAATGAGGGTACTGCCTATATGTTATTTTATATCTAACATTTAGTTAATTATACACAAATGCAGGTTATTTCCTCAACCCTCGATTTATGTACGATGCCGATGCACATGTTGATGGAGAGGTGCTCCAAGGGACTTTAAAAGTCATTGGTCGTTTATCGAGGACACCAGAAAAGAGACTTTAGGCCGAAGTAGAGGTTGACCTTTATTGATTTTATCAATAAGAGGTATAGAATTTACTTAAGTAGTTATGTTAATCTATTACTTTTTCTTTGTAGATGAACAATTATAGAATGAGGACTGTGACATATTCTGACTCCTAATTGCAATACGCTGTGGGAAGAGTGAGCCCAGGTATATTTTATTTGTGTGATTTCTTAACCTCAATATGTATCTCTACACCTTACATTTATTTGTTTATGGTTGGTGGAACAGTTGACTGGTGGATAATGGTGAACAACCGAGATGTAGGCAATAATGCATTGGTGTTCATTGCAATTAAGGTGCTTAGTCAAACAACATCGGCAAGCCAATGTGAAAGAAATTGGAGCACGTTCAGTCTTATACACTCAAAGGTTCGCAATCGACTAAAGGCTGAACGGTTAAAAAAAATAGTTTACTGTCACTATAATACGAGACTGAGAATAAAGAACATAAAGATAAGACAACAGCTGAGGACAAACGCGTCGCAGAGGATGCAATGCCAGAAATTGATGTGGACGCTTTATTTGATGATGAGAATCCCTTGCAGTCTTGGGTGGAGACACGAGAGCAGATTGATGAACCCGTTTTTGATGATGATAATAGAAGATGGGCAGAGGACATACTAGATGAAGATGAGTCAAGAGATCCAGAATTCAAAAGAGCAACAAAGAGGGCCAGAGAGACTCACTTATAAGAGAAGGGACCCAGCTTTGTTTGTTAATGACACTGAGCAACAGCCTGATTTTCAGCCAGCTAGACACTCAGACTCAGATAGCAGGTCAGTCACTCCTATAATGGGCAAGCCACCTGCATCCTTAAGAAAAAGTACATCAGTGCATGGACTAACTGAGAGGACAAGTGTTGCTGCTCGAGAGGACCCGACAATTGAGCAGTTAAAGCAGATTTATCTGAGACACACGCCAAAGGGAAAAGGATTCATGTCAAGGGTGACCGAAGAAATCACACCAAAATAGAAAAAAACATCCCCAAAGGCCAAAAGGCGACTGATTTCTGATGGTGATGATGATGATGATGATGATGATCCCAGTGCAGCTAGGGGTGAGCACGGTTTGGTTTGGTTTGGTTTGAAGAGAATTTTTCTCAAACCAAACCGAACCGAATTAAGGCTTCAACCCGAACCAAACCAAACCAAACTAGTTTGAAAACAAACCAAACCAAACCGAATTAATTCGGTTTGATTCGGTTTGGTTCGGTTTGAACCAAATTCATCTCCCATTTTATAAATTAGATTGGATTCAAACAACGTTAGAGAAAGGTAGGGTAAAAGAATTTCTACCAAATAAAGTAAATATTAAAAAAATAACATACAAAGTTGTAACTTGTAAGAACAAGCTCCATAATATTTTCACATAAAAAATTAAGAACTTCAATTACAATAAAATAGAAGGTGATTTGAAACCTATTTCATAACGTCGGAAACCCCATTAGAATGGCGGGAATTAGACTTTTTAAATTCGGATTTATAGTTACATATACATTTATATTAATTTGATAAAAATATTCTTAAATTCGGGTTATTCGATTCGATTTGGTTTTGTTCGGTTTCTTGAACTTCAAAACCAAACCAAACCAAATTTTTTAATACGGTTCGGTTTGAACCCAAACCAAAATTTTTTAAATTTCAACCCAAGCCAAACCGAACCAAATCGTTCGGTTCGGTTTGGTTTTCTGGTTGAACCCGAATAATGCTCACCCCTAAGTGCAGCTACAGGTGCTACAGGTGCTACTACTGGCGGTGGCAGTGCTGGTAGTCCTTCCTCCTTCCACGCAGACACAGGCAGAGAATACAGTCAGGATGAGCGAGGACATGATTCACAGAGTCAATATAGGCATCCATCAGGTTATGGAGGTGGCCAACAGGAGGCAGCCATTTATGGGTGAGGTCATGAACCAACATTCCAGTTTCATCCACATCCGTCCAGTCCTCTTCTCTTCCTCAAAATTCTTACGCTGATTCTGGATTCGAATCAAGCCGACAACCTTACACTCCAAGAGGGTTCCAAAGAGGGATGCAAGACTTGGCTACCTCATTGTTTGGTTATAGTGAATATACACAATACATGCAACCTTCTTATAGATATCAACGGGAGAAGGTTCTAGTTATTATCCATATTAGTGCTTCTTCATTCAGGTATGTAACATTTACTGTGTCTAATTAGGTTTATTCCCCTGTGCTTGAACCTAATTCATGTTTAGTATGTACTCAAGAATATTAGTTTAACATGTTCAATGTTTGAACTTCAATGACTACTTCATGTTTATTGCACTTAATCTAAGTTCTTTACAATCAAATGCATGTCCAATGAATTTTTTGATATTTATGTGATTATTTATTTTTTTTTTTATTTTTTTTTCTATTTGTTTATGATTTTTTAGATTTATTTTCATTTTTTTTGAACCTTTTCGGCCGAAACCGAAACCGAAACCGAGTCGTATCGGTTTCGGACTCGGCCGAAATCGAATCCGAAACCGACACTGCCATCCTTGCTTACGGCGGCGGCGGCGGCGGCGGGAAACAGTCCGATTTCAGTCTGAAACCATTAAAAACCTTTTTTTTTAATTTCGGACCTGCTACAGTGAACATGTCCGAAATCGTTTCGAGCATGACCGAAACGTATCGATTTCGGCCGATACTGCCAACCATGTGCTCCATCCCCCAAGATTTCTCTGTTTAATCTTGTAAGAGCTCAACTTAAGGGTATAATTTGATTTTTGCATTTATACCCCTAATTTGGGAAATTTTCTTTGTAGTTATGTCGAAGCTCTGTAAAATTACAGAAATTTGTGAAAAAAAAATCCAGAAATAATGAAAGTCCATATGAAGTTAATGTCCATGTGAGAAATTGCATAAAAGTCCTTGAAAGTTGTAAACTTGTAGAAATACCCTAGATTTTTAGGAAATTGCATAAATATCCACAAAAATACAGGAAATTGTAGAAAAGTTCAGAAAATCTCGGAAGTTGGGTAAAGGTCCCATAAAGTATGAAAATTGTAAAAGTACCCTGCATTTTCAGGAAATCACTGAAATGTTCAGAAAATTATGGAAAAACCCCAATGAAGTCCGAAAATCTGAAAATTATGAGAAAAACCCTGATGTGTTCAGAAATTACAAGTGTACCTTGCCACTTAACAAAATTACATAGATACCTCGCTAGTAAAAAGATTGCTCTTAAAAGAAAATTACAAACTCTCACCTTACGCGGGAATGTCTTTGATGGACATTAAGTCAACCTAATGGTCAGATCATGATCAAAGAGGGTGACCACGGCAATGAGTCTATCCAACGGTCCGATAGTGATCATATGGCGATCCAACAGTCCGATTGGGATGAAACTCAAATACAACGGTCAGATCTTGATCGAGAGTCAATCCAATAATCAAATCTTGATTGGGAGTCAATCCAATGGTCAGATCTTGATCGAGAGTCAATCCAACGGCCAGATCTTGATCGAGAGTCAATCCAATAGTCGAATCTCGATCAGGGGTCAATCCAATGATCGGATTTTGACCGAAAGTTAATCCAACGGTTAGATCTCGATCCGGAGTAAATCCAACAGTCCGTTCTGAACCGATTCTAAATCTAATCATAGGACTTAGATAAAACCCTCAATATGACACCGATATTGTAAAGATTAAGGGTATTTTTGACAATTAATCAAAGGTGTTCAGACTTACGCCGATATAAATAAACACTGACTATAATCGGTGGGGAAAAGTCTAGTAAACGAACCCGAAATCGTCCGATAAACATAAAGTACGGAAATAATCATGCACATGCTAATCAAATAGCTAAACAAATGTGCATCTTTGTTCGATAAATGAACAACCTAATTCTTTTATTATTTTTCTGCGTGTTAAACAGTATCGTAAAAGGCCCAATTCACAGATGATAATATGATGATCAGATCAAAGGTGAAAGAACTTAACCTGAGGTGGAAGTTCCCCACTTGGGGGCTTTGAATTTTCCCTTGCAGCAAAAGTGTTTCCCAGCATCAGTTCATGCCTACCTATGCAATAATCAATTATTACATAGAGTTATGTACTAAACATCAATTGTGTAAAGTTCAGAACCTCAAAAGAATCTAAACAGTTGCTGACCAGAGGAAGATGCTAATATTTCCTTGAGCAGGCTGGCATCTACAGGAAATTATACATTGGAATGTCTACAAAGTGAAGTAGAAAAGGACACTCTGGAGTAGACTTACTACCATAACATTTTCAAAGCAAAGTCCATTAAAAATGAGTCAAAAGAAATTGATAAGTAAACAATGGACTAGCATCCAATGGCTCACTTCATCGATTGACACTGAACCAACAAGCTAGATTCTTTGTTCTGTTGGATGCATCAATGGTTTCCAGGTTGTAACTCGGATATCCTAGCATTCAGCATTAGCCAATATGAATATATTCTATATGTCATAACTTTTATTGATAACTCAAGGCTCTGGGACATGGGGATTCACGCGTGCACCCGACTGTCATAAGCATAAAGCACTAGGATGAGATCTAATGGCACTGTTAAATCATGCAAATCAATTCCTCTTACCAGACCCTTCTCTGATAGTTTTTTTTCCCTCCCCTTTCCTTCCAAGTGCATGGTCAAATGTGTCCTCATTTTCTCCTCCGTGTTCTGCTCTCATAACCACTGTCATGTTAAACAACTAAGGAGAACCTATCAGCAACTTTAAAATTATGAATATTCTTGTTCTATAACAGGGTTCTTCCAAGTACTCTTCTAAGTGAAGGCATCCGCACATCTGCCCTTTTTCCCTTCCAAGTGCAACAACACATACACAATCATAAGTGCTTGGAGCAAAAAACAATAAACTGGATAAAAGTCTAAAATAGAATGTAAATACTTTCTTGTGCTCCCAATGAACACACATACATGGCCATGCTTTCCACTGATTGCTGTTTCATGACCTACATGATTAGAAGGTCTTTGCCACGTCCTTCTGTCGAGACATAGAGTCTCCCTCTGCAGAAAGATAATTTTTGGGCAGTTGAAATTTGAACTACATAGTTCAAATTGAGTGTGCAGTAATGATAGATTGCCATCATATTGTATCATATGCATGAGCAGTAAAAAATAGTCAAGTGCCCTGACTTCCTTAATATATGACAAGTATGTCATTGTTATCCATCGTGAGTCAGTGACCGAACCAACTGGTGGCAAAAGAAAAAGGGAAAGTAACGGGGGGAGGGGGTAAAGAGAATGTCATTTGTCAACCATGCAGGTAGCCCTCCCATACTTGTCTCGCAGAGTCCAACGAAAGGCATACTACGTACTGCCGAGATGGTGATAATACAAGCACGTCAAGACACCAATGCATCAGACAACCAACGAAGAGTATACAAATCTGATTCAGACCACTACATGCCTTATGCAAACAAAAAGAAGAAGAAAAGCTCAAGTGTAATTGTAGAAGAGGAGAAGAACTTACTTCCCCAGAAGTTACTGGATTCTTCTGAGAACTGACAGATATACTTGTCATCTGCACCGAGAATCTGTGCCCCGACCCCCGTAAACCGAGACCCATGTATGGCCTTCTCCAGCGATCCCAGTGGTTTACGAAACGCCGGATTCTCCACCGAGTACATGAAGCAGAAGCTCTGCCTACATTCGGGAATCGTGACCTTAAAGTACCACCCCTCAAAGAATACTCGCGCAGTCCCATCAAAATGGTACCTGAGTCAGCACAACGCAGACATGCAAAGCCACGTTACCTCTCTTCCCGAACAAAGTGAATAGACTAAACCTTTCATCACTCCATTCCAGCCCTTTTTTCAGTATTATCAATAAGAATTTTCCTGTCTATTTTGGCTAAAAACTCCGAAGACCGTACACATCGAGATGTTCTCGTCGGAGTCACCACATCGATGAAAAGTCATATTTCTTCCCGATGAAAAATGGCGATTTCGATCAGCCCAAACTTTTAGGTACACGAATAAAAATCCAGACCAAACTTGACACAGGAGTTTACAAACCGAGAGCAGAGAGCAACGGGACCGAATCGATTCGAGGACACCAAATGTCGAATAAAACAGCTTCGAATGCGTACAACATCTAACAGCGGGGCGGCAATCGATTTCTAACTGTTGCACGGGAGAGAAGAGAATAACAAGAATAACGAGCCGACGGATACCCGCTGTGAGGAGTCCGGAGCTCCCTGTCGGCGGGAGTGGGCGCGTAAACAGGCCTCTTGGAGATCGCCGTCGTCTCGCTCCCCCCACTCGGCTCGGCCACCGCCATGACCACTCGGGAGCCAGCCTCCTCCCGCCGCGGGCGCCCGACCGAAGGCATCCACCGGGGAGGGGACACGTCGCCTCCCCCCACGGTGCTCCTCCGGCGAAGCCGAGCGGCGGGGCTTCCCCCAAGGAGGTGAACGAGGGAGGCGGCGCCCGCCATGGAGGAGTCTCACCTGGGCGGCTTCGGGGGTGTGGGGGGCGAGAGCGACGAGGGAGAGCGGGGCTTCCGAGGTTCGTCCATTTAAAAGACGAGGGAGTCCCAGTCTACAAGCGGGTGAGTGGGCGAAACGTGTCACCGCACGTGGCGTCCTGGACACTCTCTCTATCTCATTGGAGGGAAGGTCTACGGTCCGATTTTTCGTCAACGTAAAAAAAAAAATACCTCGCAAAAAAAAGGTGCGGGCGAAACGTTGGTCGCTTCGGCGTCGTTAGTTTATTTTCCGACACTCACAGTGTATTTGAATCAAAAGGTCCTTTTTTAATCAAAATAGTTGTAAGTTTTTAATTTTTTAACCGTAAATTTTAAACATATAGTCCCATGTCCGCAACCAACCTGGCACGTACTCAGACCATTCTTGTTTTTTTCAGAATTTTATATTTTTGGGGTTTCTTAATCTTCAGCCCCTATAATCTACGCGATATTAAGAATAAATCCCCAATCTCATTATTTATAAATAAGTCTCCCAAATCTTTTAATCTTAAAAAAAATCTCACCGATTAATATTTATCTAAAAATATAATATTTTAAAAAATATTATTTCTATTATCCTGTAAAAAAATTCATTTTTCATCGTACCCTCTCATTAATCGGTTACTTTTATCCAACGTTTCTTCTTGAAGAGATTCGATGTGGAAGATTGTGTGAGGTGGGCACTTCCTTTCGATGTTGTCAACATCGATATCAACATTTTAGGGTCAGACTCAAAGTTTCCATTCTCAATGTCGAATCTATTTTTTTTTAGGACCCGTTTGAGAACCCACGTCATTTTACCATTGTCAGTATAATCTCCTCATGGGCACTCATCTGCACACATAGAGGATTTGTAATCATTAAAAATCTCATGAAGCACCTTTACACTTGCTTCGGAGGATTCATGGGTGCACCTGAGTTTTATGTCTATAACCTCTCTCATCCGAATTTTTTGTTGGCTCAAAAATATAGACAAACTTAATATCATTTGTTATCACTTAAAGCATGTCGGATATTTCTTGTCTTGAAATCTCTGTTGGGCATTTCCCAAATACAGCCTTAATCAAGAACTGTCGGACCACACGCTAATTTGAAGACGTGACAAATAGGTGACTATTTTTGTAAATAATTAAATTGTATTATTGTTTTAATAGAAATCTTTTTTCAAATCTTCACATAAATTTTTAATAATTTTGCTTATATGAAGGCGCTTACATTTTCAAATTTTCTTAGAAAAACAAAAAAACATAGAAAATACTTTCTTGGAAAGTAAAAAAGGCATGGCAAATTATTCTCAATAAAAATACAAACATATGTTTGTATTTTTTTAGAAAACTCTATAAAAATGAAATCACATGTTTGCATTCAATTATGGAAGAAAAAAGTGAGTGCAATTTTTTTTATCGGGATCTCTTTCTCCACCCCCAGTTAAAATAGAACCCGAAAAAAAAAAGAAACACTTCAAACATCAAGAGAAATTTTTTCCCATCTACTTTTTCAGCAAAATTTGTGAAAGTTGATCAAGAGACTAAAAGTACGAAAAATGCAAATGGAAAATCTCGGAATAAGTGAGGGAAAATGTAGCACCCCGTATAAAATAATATATAGAGTTTTTTCCCAAATAAATAAAAACTTCTATAGGAAGGTTAAATAAGAAGTTAGAACACCCAATGAAAGCCATTATATAAATTTACCACCATTTAAGTCATCATACGTAAAGATTATTCACCTGATAAGGTGACTTTTTAGAGTATTGAGTTAAGTGATGTGTTACCCCAAAAGAGTAACCATGGTTAGATTCTTGCATCCGCCATTTTCTTTTTGGGCAATATATATATATATATATATATATATATATGAAGGGCCCAAATGATTAACCCCACCACTAAAAATGAATACATATATATATGTCACAAACCATTACTCACGTGAGGAGGGGCCAACAATGATCTAAAGCCCAGATAAAGGGCGCACATGGCCAGGACGCCTTTGCATAGGGACCCCTCAACCACTAGAGTTTGGTGGAGACAATGACAGCCTTTTTCTGCTAGCAGCGGACCCCTTTATCCCAACAATGGATTCAATGGATTGAAGCATTAATTACTTCTTTTTCCCTAGCAATGGACCCTTATGTTTTTCCATTTCCTATAACTATCACATACCCTTTAGAATAGGGTATTTACAGGAAAGTACCTGAAGGGAGACTTCTTCCTACGAGCTTCTTCCTACTGCTGAATCGTTGTAGAGGAGATTTGTTTTCTTATTACCCCTTCTAAGTGTTTACGTCAAAAATGTAGGTGTTCTCAAGATCTGGCTCAGTTAGTAGTTAAATAGGGTGACATGCATGAATAGGGTAGTTACCTATCACCTGGATTCCATATGGTATTCCATTTTAATTCTTGTAAATTATCCCATGTTAAAAAACTCATATCTATGAAATTAAATCTTAAAAATATTGTATGAGCATGATCTTGCAATCTTACTAGTTGTCCATGACCAGCCATATCTCTATTTCATGATTCCGTGAACATTTTATAAATCATGAACAGTAAGTTACGTAATTAGTAATCACCATGTCCAGAAATTCATAATTTTTGAACCAAACCACGAAATTCCTGCATAAACATGAATTTGGAAATCCGAAGATTTTTTTCTATTTAACCATGTCCTTCATCCTGTCAGCAATTTGAGAAGCATTTCATTAAACACTTGTAATCATGGATACGTATGAATTATGCACTGACAAGTATATCACAAAGGAAAGATGCACTGGCTTTGGTTATGTAAGGGACAAGAGTGCACTGACCCTTTTACGCATGAAAAACATGCACAGACCTTCCTAGACATAAGACGGAACTTGGACCAAGTATATGATGGATTATGCACTGACTTGTGTCAAGTGCAAGACGTGCAACGACCCTGTATGCACCGACCCTGGTTTAGTGCTAGACAAAGGTTGCACCGACTTGTGCTCGCAGCAAAACGTGCACCGACCTTAGTTCACGCACAAGGCCTAAACATGCACCGACCCTGCTGTGCACCGACCCTGTTCGGCGTAGGTATAGGTGGATGTGCACCGACCTCAGTTCTGCGCTTTACAAACATGCACCGACCTTGGTGTCATAACTGTACAGACCTTGTGCATTGAAGCAAGACCTGCACAGACCTTGGATGCATCTAGCCTAAACTATCACGGACCTTAAGGCATAGAAACCAAAGCATGCACGGACCTTGTGTGCAGTCACACAGGGTGTGCACCGACCTTATGTGCGTGCTAGCCAGAAGCTGCACCGACCCTGTGTGGTTGGGATCAAAAAAAAATTGCACCGACCTTGACGTGCATTGGCTGGACTATGCACCGACCTTATAAGCTTAAAACCAACGTGCACAGACCTTGTTTGCCAAAGGCCAAACGATGCACCGACCTTGTATACCTACGGTTGCGTATGTGCACAGACCTCGTCGCAAGGGCCAGCAAACATGCACCGACCCTATCATGCATGCAGCAAAAGCTGCACAGACCCGTGCACACAGCAAAGCTACACCGACCTTGAGCCATGCATCAAATAGTGACTTGCACCGACTTTGAGCTCGCAGCAGAAGTTGCATCGACCCTGAGCTCTACATGAATAGTGATCTGCATCGACCTTGTCTTATGCATTTGGCCTAGACTAGCATCGACCATGGACCGCATGAATAGTGATCTGCACCGACCTACCTTGTGCGAGGGCCAAACATGCACCGACCCTAGTAGCGTGCATTACAACAGAACATGCACCGACCTTGTGTTGAGACCTACAACTACGCATAAGCAAAAGATGCACCGACCTCACAACATCTAGCATATAAATGTGCACATACCCTATATGTATGTGTGAACAGTAATGTGCACGGACTTGTGTGCCGAAGGTGAAATGTGCATAGACCTTATTTGGGTTCTAGCCACAATGTGCTTGGACCTTGATATATATGCTACAGTGATGTGCACCGACCTTGTATGGCACAAGGCACATGTGCACAGACTTGCATATGCGTAAGGCAGAAAAGATGTACCGACCTTATATGCACCGACCTTGATCTGCACAAGGAGGCAACATGCACTGACCTTGCATTGAGACATACACCTACGCTAAGAAAACTTGCACCGACCTTATATGCACCGACCTTGATCTGCGCAAAATCGTGGAGGGTACACTAATCATTTGCTCTAAGACTGCTAAAGTTTTATTTGATACCGGAGCAGCGCATTCTTTTATTTCCAAGAAATTTGCTGCTATATTCTCTAAAGAGCCCGAATGGCTAGACTTAGTCATATCTACACCTATCGGGAACAAGGCCGACCTCACACTTCATTACCCAAACTGTGAGATTATGGTTAAAGGAAATAATCTACCTGCTGACCTAATTTGCCTGGATATGAAAAAGTATGATGTTATACTAGGTGCCGACTAGCTATCCACCCACCAAGTTACGGTAGATTGCCGAAATAGCAAGATAACTTTTGTGGATCACCAGGAACTAGTATACATTAGCCCTCGGGCTAGATCACCTCTTATATCGACTCTCCGAGTAAGTAAACTTATAGGCAAAGTATGTATGGCTTTCATTGCATTTGTAACTACCACGGACGTCGAGGAGTCTAAGCTTGAAGACATCCATGTAGTTCGGGATTTTTCTGACGTTTTTCCAGAAGAACTGCCCGACTTACCCCCGGAGCGGGAGGTGTCAGTCACCATCGATCTTGTCCCTGGTGCGAGACCTGTTTCCAAGGCACCTTACCGAATGTCCCCGGCTGAGCTAAAGGAGCTAAAGGAACAATTAATGGAGCTATTGAACAAGGGTTTCATTCGGCGAAGTACTTCCCCATGGGGCGCGCCTGTGCTATTCGTCAAGAAGAAGGACGGATCGATGAAACTCTGCATCGACTATTGGTAATTAAATCACCTTACGATCAAGAACAAGTACCCACTGCCGAGGATTGATGAACTGTTCGATCAAATATCTGGAGCTAAATATTTCTCCAAGATCGATCTTCATTTTGGTTATCACCAGCTGAAGATCAAAGAAGAATATATTCATAAGACTACATTCCGAAGCAGGTATGGGCATTACGAGTTTACTGTTATGCCTTTCGGACTAACAAATGCCCCCGCAGCTTTCATGCAGTCAATTAACAGCATATTCAGGCCTCACTTAGATCAGTTCATTGTTGTCTTTATCGATGATATTCTTATTTATTCAAAGTCTGAAGAAGACCATGAAGAACATCTTAAGAAGGCATTGCAGATATTGAGGGAAAACGAACTATATGCCAAATTCAGTAAGTGCAAGTTTTGGCTCGAGGAAGTATCCTTCTTGGGCCATATAATTTCAAGGGACGGAATTTCTATTGACCCATCAAAGGTCGAAGCCGTGAAGAATTGGTAGCGACCAACAAATGCAATGGAAATCCGAAGTTTCTTGGGGCTAGCTGGTTATTACCGACGTTTTATCAAGGACTTCTCAAGAATTGCTGTTCCTCTCACCCGATTGACTCGCAAGGAAATACCTTATGAGTGGAAGGAAGACTGTGAGAAGAGTTTTCAAGCTTTGAAGGATCTCTTGACCACTGCTCCAGTCTTATCATTACTAATTGGAGAGAAATATGAAGTATATACCGATGCTTCTGGTATTGGCCTCGGGTGTGTATTGATGCAGAACGGAAGAGTCATTGCATACTCTTACCGACAACTGAAGAAGCATGAAAAGAACTACCCAGTCCATGATTTAGAACTAGCCGCAGTGGTATTTGCCTTAAAGATCTGGAGACACTACCTGTACGGAGAATAATTCATTGTGTACTTCGATCACAAGAGCCTCAAATATCTATTTCCCCATAAGGAACTAAACATGCGGCAAAGGCGTTGGCTAGAGTATCTCAAAGATTTCGACTTCACTATACAGTATCATCCCGGTAAGGGTAATTCTGTAGTTGATGCCCTCAGTCGAAAGCCGAGAGTGATATTGGCAAGTTGCATGATTCAAGAATGAAAGTTATTAGAGAAATTCTCTAAACTCAATATTAGCACTGATGAACAAGACGGGTGCATTACTCTAGCCCATATGAGTCTATATCCGGATTTGCTATCAGAAATTCAGAAGCTACAAGAGGAAGATCCTGCACTAGTGGAGATAAGGGACAAGCTGTATGAGAGACCGGACTTCAAGCTGGCACCCGATGGAAGACTGTTATTTCATGAAAGGACACGTGTACCCGACTGTCCCTAGTTGAAGAAGAAGGTTATTGAAGAAGCTCATCGATCGAGGTACACAATCCACCCTAGAGCCACCAAGATGTACCAAGACTTGAAAAGGACTTTCTGGTGGCCTAATATGAAAAGGGAGATAGCAGATATCGTATCTCGCTGTCTGACCTGTCAACAAGTGAAGGCGGAACATCAGAAATCCGCCGGAAAGCTACATCCACTAGATATTCCCAAGTGGAAGTGGGAGGACATTGGCATGGATTTTATTATGGGTTTGCCCAAGTCTAGAGGTGGACATGATGGAGTTTGGGTAATTATCGACCGCCTAATTAAATCGGCTCATTTCTTGCCCATCAAAAGTCGATGGTCGGTCGATGTCCTTACTGCCTTGTATATTAAGGAGACGGTTAGATTGCATGGAGTTCCCGTGTCGATCGTATCCGACCGAGGTCCACGCTTCACCTCTCATTTCTGGAAGAGTCTACAGCACTCTCTCAGGACGAAACTCAACTTCATCACTGCTTTCCATCCCCAGACAGATGGACAGACATAAAGGACAAATCAAGTCGTTGAAGACATGTTAAGGACCTGCATTATAGATTTTGGCGGTAGTTGGCATGACCACTTACCCCTAGCCGAGTTCGCATATAATAATAGCTATCAAGCCAGTATCCAAATGGCACCTTTCGAGGCACTATATGGCAGAAGTTGTCGATCTCCAATATGCTGGGACGAAGTCGGTGAAAAGCAAATTCTAGACCCAGATATGGTGAGAGACTCTACTGAAAAGATACACCTCATTCGGGAAAGACTAAAGATAGCACAGTCCGGACAGAAGTCATATGCCGACAATAGAAGAAAAGATCTAGAATTCCAAGTCGGAGACCATGTTTTTCTCAAGGTCTCTCCTGCTCGAGGTATTAAAAGATTCGTTGTTAAGGGAAAACTTACACCAAGGTTTATGGGTCCATTTGAGGTATTGGGGAGAGTGGGCGAGGTAGCTTACCGCATCGCCTTGCCTCCATAATTATCAGAGGTGCACAATGTATTCCATATTTCTATGCTGAAGAAGTATGTGCACGATCCTTCCCACGTCATCGACTATACTGACCTGGTGATACAGAAGGACCTTACCTATGAGCAGAAGCCAATGAAGATCCTTGACCGAGAATTCCGAGTTCTAAGGACTAAGACGATCCCTATGGTGAAAGTCCAATGCAATCGATACTTAGAACAATAAGCTACATGGGAAACCGAGAAATCTATGAGAAAGAGATTTCCAGAATTATTATAGTTTGTAAGTATTTCTCACCCTCCTTGTCTCCATATATGCAATGGAATTTGGGGACCAAATTCTTTTAAGTGGGGGAGGGTGTAGCATTCCGTATAAAATAATATATAGACTTTTTCCCCAAATAAATAAAAACTTCTATATGAAGGTTAAATAAGAAGTTAGAACACCCAATGAGGGCCATTATATAAATTTACCACCATTGAAGTCATCATACGTAAAGATTATTCACCTGACAAGGTGACTTCTTAGAGTAGTGGGTTAAGTGATGCGTTATCCTAAATGAGTAATCATGGTTCGATTCTTACATCTACCATTTTCTTTTTGGGCAAAATAAATATATATATATGAAGGGCCTAAAGGATTAACCCCACCATTAAAAATGAATACATATATATATATGTCACAAACCATTACCCACGTGAGGAGGGGCCAACAATGGTCTAAAGCCCAGATAAAGGGCGCACATGGCCAGGACGCCTTTGTATAGGGACCCCTCAACCAGTAGAGATTGGTGGAGACAATGATAACCTTTTTCTGCTAGTAGCGGACCCCTTTTCCCCAACAATGGATTCAATGGATTGAAGTATTAATTGCTTCTTTTTCCCTCGCAATGGACCCTTATGTTTTTCCATTTTCTATAACTATCCCATACCCTTTAGAATATGGTCTTTATAGGAACGTACCTGAATGGAGACTTCTTCCTACGAGCTTCTTCCTACTGCTGGATCGTTGCAGAGGAGATTTATTTTCTTATTACCCCTTCTAGGTGTTTATGTCAAAGATGTAGGTGCTCTCAAGATCTGGCCCAATTAGTAGTTAAATAGGGTGGCATGCATGAATAGGGTAGTTACCTATCACCTGGATTCCATATGGTATTCCATTTTAATTCTTGTAAATTACCCCATGTTTAAAAACTCATATCTATGAAATTAAATCTTAAAAATATTGTATGAGCATGATCTTGCAATCATGCTAATTGTCCATGACCAGCCATATCTCTACTTTCTGATTCCATGAACATTTTATAAATCATGAATAGTAAGTTACGTAATTAGTAATCACCATGTCCAGAAATTCATAATTTTTGAACCAAACCACGAAATTCCTACATAAACATGAATTTGGAAATCCGGAGATTTTTTTCTATTTAACCATGTCCTTCATCCTGTCAGCAATTTGAGAAGCATTTCGTTAAACACTTGTAATCATGGATACGTATGAATTATGCACTGACTAGTATATCACAAAGGAAAGATGCACTGACTTTGGTTATGTAAGGCACAAGAGTGCACTGACCCTTTTACGCATGAAAAACATGCACATACCTTCCTAGACATAAGACGGATCTTGCACCGAGTATATGATGGATTATGCACTGACTTGTGTCAAGTGCAAGACGTGCACCAACCCTGTATGCACCGACCCTGGTTTAGTGCTAGACAAAGGTTGCACCGACTTGTGCTCGCAGCAAAACGTGCACCGACCCTGTCATGCATGCTGCAAAACGTGCACCGACCTTAGTTCACGCACAAGGCCTAAACATGCACCGACCCTGCTGTGCACCGACCCTGTTCGGCGTTGGTATAGGTGGATGTGCACCGACCTCAGTTCTGCGCTTTACAAACATGCATCGACCTTGGTGTCATAACTGTACAGACCTTGTGCATTGAAGCAAGGCATGCACGGACCTTGGATGCATCTAGCCTAAACTATCACGGACCTTAAAGCATAGAAACCAAAGCATGCACGGACCTTGTGTGCAGTCACACAGGGTGTGCACCGACCTTATGTGCGTGCTAGCCAGAAGCTGCACCGACCCTGTATGGTTGGGATCAAAAAAAAATTGCACCGACCTTGACGTGCATTGACTGGACTATGCACCGACTTTATAAGCTTAAAACCAACTGCACATACCTCGTTTGCCAAAGGCCAAAAGATGCACCGACCTTGTATACCTACGGTTGCGTATGTGCACAGACCTCGTCGCAAGGGCCAGCAAAATGCACCGACCCTGTCGTGCATGCAGCAAACATGCACCGACCCTGTCATGCATGAAGCAAAAGCTGCACCGACCCCTGCACGCAGCAACGTTGCATCGACCTTGAGCCCTGCATCAAATAGTGACTTGCACCGACTTTGAGCTTGCAGCAGAAGCTGCACCGACCCTGAGCTCTGCATGAATAGTGATCTACATCGACCCTGTCTTATGCATTTGGCCTAGACTAGCATCGACCATGGACCGCATGAATAGTGTCCTACTTTGTATTTCCAGTTATTATTAAAGGCTTGCATAATCTAATTGAGTCAGTTATGATCTAGTTAGATAGAACTTAGTAAACTTGTAGCCTTATGAATGATTCTGAGATATTGCCATTCGATTTAGTAGAGAAATTGTCATCTTGGACTATGGTATTACGTTAAACTTTGAGTTAGCAATAAATTAACGAGTACTATGCGCACTCTGATTTTACGTGAATGACACGATCTATATAGACGCGTCATGCATCCGGATATCTTCCGCGCTCGGGACGTGACAGAAAATGAGTAATGCTAGAAAAAGAAAGTGTTGACTGTTGAAGATGTGTGTCAAAAATCCAATTTAGGTGGTGTAGCGGTAGGAAAATGGTTCCTAGGCCACGTACCACCTTCTCTATTTATTTGTTGGGGGAAGTCGTCTCGCGCCCGTGGATGCATGCACACGCCAAGAAATCAGAAGGGCGTCATAAGAAGTCCCGGGTGTTACCCCAGGGGACAACCCTCCGATGCTTAAGTCAGCAAGGGATTTAATGAGCAACATAGAGGAGCAGAATGAGAGAGAAGTAAGGGCCGTCGTAGTTGATCCAGGAGGCGTGTAGATCCTCTGCGCGTGTGCTCGCCGCTCCCAGTGGGCTCTCGGAGAGTACTCGCTGGGTGGTAAGGCCGCTCAGGAGTAAGAAGCTCTCTGATCGTAGATGGCCCTCTCGTCGTTCGTTGCTGGTAGGGCTGCTCTCTTCTTAGTAAGAAGCTCTGGGGCAGGCGTGTCCTCTTGCGTAGTAGCGTGGAGTCTAGTAGAAGAATCTACCGTGCTCTTCTCTCTTCTCGACGTCTCTTTTAAATGGGTTGTCCTGGAGCGAGGGCCTCATCCCTTGATAGGGAAGGGTCCGTTTAGTTGGAGTAACGGTTCCCGCTATATTGGCGGGAGTTTCCCGTTGGAGGGCGATAGCCCGGGCGTCGGCCGGTCTCGGGGTGAGTCTTACGGCACTCATAGAGCGTGCTCGCCCGTTATGGGGTTAGGGCTGACGTCGTGGGGGCAACGGTCGGTCGTTGGAGTGTCCTCTGGTGAGAACCGCGCTTGGGCCGGCCTTATCGGCGTCGTGGAATCCGATGCCCTGTTGGGCCGGCCTCTTCCTTATTGGGCTGAGCGTGCGTGCTCTCCCCTTGCCTGGGCTTAGCACGTCCGAGCCTCAATGGGCCGCGTGAGCGTGGGCAGTTTCTGGGCCAAGCCAGATTTACCCTCCTCACTTCTCCCCTACTCTTAGTTGCTGAGCACTCGCATGGAACTGAGAGTAGCCCAAGTGAGGGTTCTTCTGGAGGGTGTGATCCGAAGACGATCTCCTCGTACAGCGGGAGTTGGTAGCTTAGAGAGCCTGCTTGGTGCGCAAGGCGCCTCTGGAGGTGGCAGAAGCCACGCCGGTAATGATGACTCCGAGTCTTGTCTTGTTCTGGGGATGTGGGCTCAGAACGGTCGCCTGATGTAATGCCCCGGGTTTTTCGGATCCTCGTTCGTGGGTCCCGGATCTGGTTTCTCAGAGCGTCCGACTCCGTTGTGTCCGAAATTTCGTTTCGGACATCTTTCGTGTTCGGATCGGAGCGATCCGGAGTCATTTCGGAGGCCCGGAGGCGTTCCGCGGCTTTTTACGCGTGTGTTTTCCGATTCCCGACGTGGGTTTCGACTTTTTCTTCGGAACATCGTTGCGGGTGAACCGGGCTGTTCACCTAGGCGAGTGTGGTACCGTTGCGATCGGTACGTTCCGAGGATCGCGAGGGTGTGATTTTCTATTTTTTTTGGATTTTTTCGATTTTCCGGATTTTCCTATATATACCCCCCCACCCTCTCTCTTCCTCTCATTTCTCACTCTCACCCTCTCTCTCTTCTCCCACTCTCTCCTCTCACTCTCTCCTCTCTGGCGGCCGACGGACCGAGGCGGGGGCGAGGCGGGGCGATGCGGGCGAGGAGGACGGCGAGGATGGGTCGAGGATCGAGGCTCGAGGGCGCGGTGAAGCTCGGCCGTGAGTTCGTGGAGCGGCGAGGCTTCAACGGCGTTTTCTTCGTGGATCGGCATCCACGGTGCGTGAAATCTTCGGTAGAGGTAGGGTGATGGACCCCCAGCTCGTGCTCTTTCTTTTCCCGCAAGTTTCGTAGGCTACGGTGAGCCGAGAGGGCCAAACGGGGTGATTTGGGCAAAATCCATGTTTTATGGCTTGTGGGCCGATCTCCCGTTTCATTGCGTTTCTGGCCGATCCGAGGCCGTAGATGCATGCTAGGGGTTATTTGGGGGCTTCCCCTATGTTTTCCCCCTCATCCGTGGATGTTTGGGGGCGTGGCGTGGATTTTTGGGGTTTTCCCGCCGTTCTCGATTTTCCGAAATGGTCGCGGTCCACCAGAAACCGCGTTCATTGGTCGCGGTCTTGGGAGAACCGCGTTCATCCTTTGTGTTTTGGTCGAGGAGGCCTTCGAGCGTCGCGGTCGTGCGATAGACCGCTTTGGTCTAGTCGCAGTCATGGGATGACCGCTACTATCTGGTCGCGGTCCTCGGGCGACCGCTACCAGCGGGGTTGCGCGTGGCTTGTTGCGGTCGTGAGGTGACCGTGACAGCATGGTCGCGGTCTTCGGTCGACCGCTACCATCTGGTCGCGGTCCCCGGTCGACCACTATCTGGTCGCGGTCACGAGGTGACCACTACCACGTTCTGGTTCCTGTTTGCGCTGTTTTGACCTCCGGTCAACCCGGTTGTGACCCAGTGGTTGACTTTAGATCTCGTGAGTGTCTCGGACACCCCGTGGAGTTTCGTGACCGTGTCTTTGGGTGTCCAGAGGTCCCACTTATCTCGTTTTGCGTGTCGTGAGCTTAAGGGTCCGGGTGACCTTTTAGAGTCCCGATTGTGTTGTGTTGGTCTCCGGTCGACTCGGTTGTGACCCAGTGGTCGACCTCCGGCCTTGTGAGTATCCCGGACACCCCATGGGTTTTGTGTCCGTGTTTCTGGGGTGTCGGGAGGGACCGTGTTACCTCGATTAGCGTGCCCGCAGGTGTGGTGGGTTCGGGTGACCTCACGTGTTCCGGGCTTTCGTGTTACGCTCGATCGAGTCACCGTGTATTGGTGTGTGTGCGGTGGGGTCTCCCCCGCATATCGTGGGTTTCTTTGGTCGGCGATTCCCATGTGGGCCACGTGTTTGGCCTTGGACTGCGAGTCCAGTTATCCGGCCTGGGGCTAGAGGTTTCCCGCTTGCTACAAGATGGGGAATCGTCGTGGTGGCTTGTGTGTTGCCTTGGGAATCGTGCTTTTGTGGTTTCCGCGTAGGCCGTGCCTATGGCCTGTGAACCGCGAGTCCATGTCCTAACTTGGGACTGGAGGTCTCCTGAGTTCCTAGGTAGGGGAATGGTCTTGGCGATTGCGATTCGCCTCGTGAGTCATCGCATTGTGGTTTTGGACCTAGGGATTAGGCCAGATTGACGGCTCAGTGCTGTCATGTGCAACGGTCTCGACTCTGAGTCGTGTGACTCAAAGACCGTTGAGTTCAGTAGGTCTAGTGGACCATCTAGAGTATGGTGGCGTCGTGCCACCTGTTACTTCGCGATACTCGCAATGGGTGCGTGCGTGGTTTTCTGTGTCCACGTTCTGTGACACATCCACTAGTCGTAGCTTCCCACGGCACGCGTGTGCTGGCTCGCCTGGGAGTGGCTGAGCGGCGTACCCGAGAGAGGCGGTGAGTAGGCTGGTTACCGCAGGGCCCCCGCGTACTTCCGAGTCCGGGTTTAGGGGGAAATACCAGCTAGAGGACAGGCCTAGGGCGTATGGTCTGAGTGTGCACACGAGGCTGAGGGTTCGGACCCGCGCTGACGAGCGTGACCTCAGCTAGTCCTTGTTTTGCGGTTACTTCTGGTTACTGAGTGTGTCTGAGTCTCACGCCCGGGGCGTAGCAGCTAGACACTTGTGACGCGGTGTAAGACGTCAGGGGACGCATCCGGTTGTTCTTCTAGTGGGTGGTGCTCCTGTCACGTGACGTGGGTTGTCGTGCACCGGGTTTTGTTTCTGTCCGCGGGACGGGACTTCGTGAGTGGTTTCGGGAGTGTTCCCGGAGTCGAGGTCTGGGGTTTCCGGTGAGCGTCACCGAGGGCCTTTCTCCAGACAGTGTTGTGTTCACGACGGTGAGGTCGTGACCGTGTGGTTTTGGCTTGGGCCCTTTTGGTGAGGGCAGGCCTCCGCTACGGAGGTTTCGTGGCGTTTTCCTTGTAGCGTGGCTAGGGCGGTTCGTGTCTGGTGGTCCCCGATCGTGGAATCGGGTGGTCGGGTGCATGGCTTGGTTGTCCCCCGACGGGAGACTGGGTCGTGTTTTCTGGTACAGTAGGAGTAGCTGTAGTGCCGAGTTTTTGACCGGCCACCTGTTTGCTGTTCCTGCTGTAGTTGTAGCTTTCCTTTCTGCTACCGCCGTTGTTTCCGGTTGGGGTTCCGCGGGATCCCTGCTGAGTCTCTGTTTTGGAGACTCATTCCCTGCTTTTCAGGTGTGGCGGTTCTTCCTCGAGGCTCGAGGGTGCGGAGCGGAGGTTCTCAGTTGCCAACTTGCCGGGCCGAGTGTTCACTTGGCATGTGGTACGTTTTACTGCTTTAGACTGTACTTTCTGTTGGACTGGACTCTGTTGTAGCTGTAGTTTTTTCAGCTAGTTATTGTTGAATTGTCCTGCTTTATTTCCTATTTCTTTGTGCCTCCACACTCCTTTTAGCCCTTCCGAGCCCTCTCGGCTCGTGGGCGGCAGTGCGAGTCTTGGGTTATCGGGCCTTCCCGGTAATCGGATTCTCGGGCCGTCACAGCTGGTATCAGAGCCAGGTTGTGGATGTACATAGGAATTCAAAATGTTGCAGTGATCAGAGTCCATAAGGTCCAGTACAGTCGGCAGCTGGCTTAGGGTTTTGTGTTCGCTTTCCGCCTAGTTTCTAGCTTGAGAGCTTGAGTGCGCTGTGCGGCGCGGTGAGGGTGGTTGCTGTTCGCGGCTTTTGTGCCGGCGTGGGGTCTGCGGATCGAGGTTGAGAGCCTTCTCCCTCATCGGTGGTGGCCCTGGTTGTGCTGCGTTGGCCAGAGGTTGCTGGCAGGCGTGAGTTCGCGGTGCTGCGTTCGAGGAATCTGCGGCGTGGTCAGGTGGCTGGAGAGGATTTTTCGTGGTTAAGAGGCCGTGAGCGTGCTCTGAGGGAGCTGCTGTCGGTTTTGGCCACTCCAGCTTGAGGTTTGTCCAGCCCCTGAGGTGTTCAGGTCGTGCTTTAAGGTGGCAGAGTGGGTGTTCTGATTGAGAAGTGTGCTCGGGTGAGCGGAGGATCTTCTCGGTGAGCTGCTGTTTCGTCGAGCCTGATGATCTTGTCGTGCCCTGTGGCATCAGAAATGACGTGTCGGTCCCTGTTGTTTTGCAGATTTCGAGGCAGGATTAGGCTGTGGTATCCCAGTAAGTCTTGCTCATGCGCTCTCGTATGCGAAGGGGTGTGTTCGCCTTGGATTTGGTCTGAGGTGTGAAGGTTCCGCGGTGAGTTTCGGGACTCGAGGATGAGTGTCGGCGGTTGTCGTTACGGCTTGTGTTGCGGCTCTTGGCATGCCGTGTTGCAGTTCGGGGGATTGTAGCTGTCACGCCCCGTACTCTATATCGTCGTGGTATTGTCCGCTTTGGCCTACCGGCCTCACGGTTTTATCTATTTTTAAGGGTGATCGGCTCCAGAATGAGGGACTTCCCGGGCAGGTCACCCATCCCAGTACTACTCCCCATTAAGCACGCTTAACTTCGGAGTTCTTTCTAAGAACTGAGCCGATACTTGAAAAGGCGCCTCGATGATATAGAGTACAACTTAGCTATATTTGAGGGTGTTACAATCTACCCCTCTTATATAGGCGACGTCCTCGTCGCTGGGCACATATAGCATGCAATCACGCAATCAAGCCCCCAGGCAGGTAGGACTCTAGAGGTGGCCCCTACAGGCTCAAGAGGTGGCTCCCACTATGTAGCACTTTACTCCATTACGGACTCAAGAGGTGGCTCCCATAGCGTAGCACTTTGCCCTGCATGGCACTTAGTTCCCACACTTCCGGCTGGGGTATAGCTCTGATACCATTCTGTCACGCCCCGTACTCTATACCGTCGAGGTATTGTCCGCTTTAGCCTACCGGCCTCACGGTTTTATCCATTTTTAAGGGTGATCGGATCCAGAATGAGGGACTTCCCGGGCAGGTCACCCATCCCAGTACTACTCCCCATTAAGCACGCTTAACTTCGGAGTTCTTTCTAAGAACTGAGCCGATACTTAAAAAGGCGCCTCGATGATATAGAGTACAACTTAGCTATATTTGAGGGTGTTACAGTAGCGGTGGTGCATCGAGAGATGTTGTGATCATGGTCCGACGGGACACTTGGTAAGTGTTGTCGGAGGAGCTGACCTGACGTGGTGATGGTTTCCTTGGTGTTGGAAGGTGCTGTTCCCAGCATGCGCGAGGCTCGAGGTCAGGTCGAATGTGGAGTTTTTATTCCGTTGGTCGGAGGTGCGATTGGTCTCTCCTCTGGTTGGAGAGATTGCATTTGGCCAAGGTTCGTCGTCTTGCACTGTGCATCCGGATTGGTTGGCCTTTGTGCGCCGTGAAATCCGTGCGAGACGTGTTCCGTGTTTTGGCAAGGTGGTTGCCTGTGAGAAGTGTTACATGTTCCCTGATGTGTAAGGGTGTTGGCGCTATTCCGGAAGGACGGGTGTCGGCTGGGCGGTGTTCGCGAGAATTGCGGTTGGTGTTGTGGTTTCTGATGTGCGGAGGATCGGAGTCTGCGGGGTTGAAGATGGTTGTCGAGTTGGTGGATCCCGAGTTGGCATTGTGGTGACTGTGCATTTGGATCAGAGTGCGCGGATCGTAGCGTTGGTTGTTGTGGGTGGATTTCTGAGGAAGTGCAGAGCAGCGGAGGATTGGTTCATCGATGTGCTCTGTCTCCAGTTGTGTGAGATGTGTTGTTGCCATGCCGTTGCTTGAGATCTTGTGGTTCATGGCACAGGCGGGTGGAGAGTTGGGGAAATGTGCTGGCGAGGTTGCCGCATGAGTACCCTGTCCTTGCGTTGGAGGTTGCGTTCGTGGATGAGATCGTGTTTTGGAGAAGTGTGCCGGGGATTGTAAGAGGTTATGAGTCCCGTGGCTCTGTGATAAGAGCGGGAGTCGGGATTGGTAGGCATCCTCTTGGATTAATTGAGATGGAGATTTTGATGAGATAGGATTCGATGAGACAGGACGGTGGTTGATGCCTGTGTGTGGAGGTCTCTGATGAGACGTTGACGTGGGATATTGATCCTCAGTCTGTGGCCAGCAAGGGAGGATTCCCCGTAAGTCTGAGTCGAGTGACGTGAGGACCGTGTGGAGATGGAGTCATGTGGTTTCGCCGTGCTCCCCTGAGAGGGTAGGGTTGGCGTGAGGTTCGAGATTGGAGGTGGTGGTGGTCTGTGCGAGTGTCAGCGGAAGGCCTGTAGTGTGTTGGATCGTGCCTGCTGGGCCGGTGGCGGTTTCCCGTTGGCGAATGTCTGGTGACCAGTGGATGGTCTTTCACAGACAGAAGATGCTGGTGGTTGTGCATCGAGAACGGCGAGAGCCGTGTGCATATGAGGCCGTTGGTGGCCGTTTCTGAGGTGTGAGCTGGTGGAAGCTCAGTGATTGGTCACCCCTGGTGCAGGGTGTGAGATCGATCAGCGGGTTGTGAAGCTGGCGGGTGGTTGGTCCACTGAGCATGGGCGTTGACCGGTGGTTTGGTTCTTGGGGCGAGGATTGCGTTCCCTCAGTGAGCGAGAGGGTGGCAGCGTTGCCGTGAGTGGTTTCCGTTGTGTCTGAGGTGATACCAGACTTGTGCCCTTGTGTTATGCCTGCTCTGTTGGCCAGTGTGCTCGGCGCGAGGAGCGAGGTGTTGCTTGTGATTGTAAGTCTGGCTGTGTCCCTCAGGACTGGTGTTTTCATGAGAACCGAGATTTTCTGTGCTGGGGCTCTGACAGCGTTGTCAGTTCGTTCAGCGTTCTTCCCCTGTGACTTCGTGCTTGGTCCTGAATTTCGAGGACGAAATTCCTTTAAGGGGGGAGGGCTGTAATACCCCGGGTTTTTCAGATCCTCGTTCGTGGGTCCCGGATCTGGTTTCTCGGAGCGTCCGACTCCGTTGTGTCTGAAATTTCGTTTCGGACATCTTTCGTGTTCGGATCGGCGCGATCTGGAGTCGTTTCGGAGGCCCGGAGGCGTTCCGCGGCTTTTTCTGTGTGTATTTTCCGATTCCCCGCGTGGATTTCGGCTTTTTCTTCGGAACCTCGTTGCAGGTGAACCGGGCTGTTCACTTAGGCGAGTGTGGTACCGTTGCGATCGGTGCGTTCAGAGGATCGCGAGGGTGTGATTTTCTATTTTTCGGGATTTTTTCGATTTTTCAGATTTTCCTATATATACCCCCCCACCCTCTCTCTTCCTCTCATTTCTCACTCTCACCCTCTGTAACGACCCGAGAATCCGATTACCGGGAAGTTACAGCTGGTATCAGAGCGCGGTTGTGGAATTACATGAGAATCATAGGTAATTGTATTGGTCCACTAGTCCACAACGATGATGTACATGTGACGCTGGCATTGGGCACCGCGTGTTTTATTCTGACATTGCCGTTTCCGTGTTTTCTGTCTTGTGCTTCAGGAGCGAGGATGGCGCCGAGGAGGAGTTCTCGCTCTCAGTAGGGGCAGTCGGCTGGAGGTCAGGAGATCCAGCAGGGGGTCCAGAGGGACCAGGAGGAGCATAGCAGAGTTCCGGGAGCTACCGAGGCCGCGGATGCTGCGAGGGCTCCGGGGGCCGAGGATTTCTTCCGTGGCATGTACCATCTCATGTCTCAGCAGTTTGGCGGAGAGGCTGTTGAGGGCTCGTCAGCTAGGGGTGGGCCAGGCCGAGCGGTGAGGGACTTCATGCAGTTCCATCCACCTTACTTTAGCGGCCAGGCAGACCCTGATGCGGCTCGTGATTGGCTCGATGAGATGGAGCGGGTGTTCAGTTCTGCGAAGAGTACTGCCGAGGACAGAGTGGGGTTGGCCTACAACCAGTTGCAGGGTACGGCTCGGAGGTGGTGGTCTTCCGAGTGGAAGACGTCCTTTCAGTTTCGTCCACTTGAGCAGGTCGAGTGGGGTGACTTTGTTAGTGCTTTCGAGCGTACGTACTGTCCAGACGTCGTTGCTACGCAGCGGATGCGGGAGTTTCTGGAGCTGGTGCAGGGTGACATGTCCGTGTTGCAGTATAGGGCCCGATTTGTCGAGCTGGGTCGGTACGCACCTCATATCATGGAGCATGAGAGGGTGAGGATGACGCAGTTTGTGCAGGGCTTGAGGTTGGAGCTGAGGCACCATTTGATCGCGAATGGGGCCACTGATCTAGAGACGGCGTCTCGTGTTGCGATTTCCTTGGAGATGGATATGCAGAGGACTCGAGGACCGATCAGCCAGGGGCAGTCTTTGTCAGGTCGCAGCCAGCAGTCGGCTACCCAACAGCAGGGTTTCTTCCAGCATGCGTCGGGTGGTTCAGGAGTACCGGCACCGGCAGCGTCAGTGGCAGGATCTGCGTCCTTCGGCTCGAAGGTCAAGAAGTTCTTGAAGAAGAGTCTTCGGAAGAAGCATAAGGATCAAGGGCAAGCTTCATCGGGCAGTGTACAGCAGCCGATTCCTTTGCAGCGTCAGGGATCAGTGGGTGGATCGCGAGGACCTTGTCCACGGTGTGGTGGTACCCACCCAGGCAGGCAGTGCACGGCGCCGATTATCTGTTTTCGGTGTGACCAGCCAGGGCACATGGCGCGTGACTGTCCTCAGAGGCCGCCGCAGCAGCAGGTTCCCCAGCAGCAGCAGCAGCAGGGACAGTATCCGCCGCTACCCAGGTCAGCTAGTGTGGGAGGCAGGCAGAGGGCTCGTGGCCAGATCACGCACTTGACCAGGGCAGAGGCAGTGGCGTCACAGCTCGTGGAAGGTACCGTTCAGATTTTGGGTTGTGCGGCTCGGGTTTTATTTGATTCTGGCGCGTCTCATTCGTTTATTTCGGAGGATTTCGCGTCGAGCGTCGAGGAGCCGGTGACCCAGTTGTCCTGTGATTTGGCAGTGGAGTTGCCTTCGGGTGATTTTATGGTCACTCCGTATTGCTTCGACCAGGTTCCGGTGTGGATCGATGGGCGGAGTATGCCAGGCAGGTTGTATGCATTGCAGCTTCGGGATTACGACGTGATTCTAGGCATGGATTGGCTCGAGACTCATGGAGCGGTGGTGGATTGTGGGATGAAGAGGGTCTACTTCCAGCATCCGAGCAAGAGGACCTTCTATTTCCAAGGTATCCGTTCCACCTCTTCTCGATTTCTTATCTCTGCTATTCGAGCCCGTCGATTGCTTGATTCAGGTTGTCAGGGTTTTCTCGCGTCTGTGGTTGTGTCTGACCGGATGGAGCCGAATGTCGAGGACATTGCGGTGGTGTGCGAGTTTCTCGATGTTTTTCCTGAGGAGTTGCCTGGATTACCTCCCCAGCGGGAGATCGATTTCGTGATCGAGGTTGTACCTGGTACGGGACCTTTGGCGAAGGCTCCCTACCGTATGGCCCCCGCTGAGCTGAGGGAGTTGAGGGCGCAGTTGCAGGAACTGTTGGCCAAGGGGTACATTCGTCCGAGCTTTTCCCCTTGGGGTGCGCCCGTGTTGTTTGTGAAGAAGAAGGACGGTAGTCTGCGGTTGTGCATTGACTATCGGCAGCTGAATGAAGTGACCATTAAGAACAAGTATCCGTTGCCGCGGATTGATGATTTGTTCGACCAACTTCAGTCTGCGCGAGTGTTCTCGCGGATTGATTTGCGGTCCGGTTACTATCAGCTGAGAATTCGCGAGTCCGATGTGGAGAAGACTGCGTTCAGTACGAGGTACGGGCATTATGAGTTTCTGGTGATGCCGTTTGGGCTCACCAATGCCCCAGCAGCCTTCATGGACTTGATGCAGAGGGTGTTTCATCCGTATTTGGACCAGTTCGTGGTCATCTTCGTGGATGACATCCTTGTTTATTCGCGGTCTGCTGAGGAGCATGCGTACCATTTGGGTGTGGTGCTGCAGACGTTGCGAGATCACCAGTTGTATGCGAAGCTCAGCAAGTGCGAGTTTTGGCTCAGCGAGGTGCACTTTCTGGGGCACGTGATTTCTGGTGATGGCATTTCCGTGGATCCCGCCAAGGTCGAGGCTGTGATGCAGTGGCCGAGGCCGAGGTCGGTGACGGAGATCCGGAGTTTCTTGGGGCTTGCGGGGTATTATCGCCGGTTTATCCAGGATTTTTCCCGCATTGCGACCCCGATGACGAGGCTCACGCGGAAGGATGTGCCTTTCGTTTGGTCCGAGGAGTGTGAGCAGAGCTTCAGTGAACTGAAGAGGTTGCTCACCTCGGCTCCGGTGTTGGTTTTGCCTTCTGGATCGGGAGGTTTTGTGGTGTGTACAGATGCTTCCGGCGTTGGATTGGGTGCTGTTCTGATGCAGCATGGTAGAGTGGTGGCTTATGCATCTCGGCAGCTAAAGCCCATGAGGAGAACTACCCTACCCATGATCTTGAGTTGGCAGCGGTGATCTTCGCGCTGAAGATCTGGAGGCATTATCTGTACGGTGAGAAGTTCGAGGTGTTCACTGACCATCAGAGTTTGAGGTATGTGTTCTCGCAGAGAGATCTGAACCTCAGACAAAGGCGTTGGATGGAGTTCATGAAGGACTATGACTTCACCCTGTCTTATCAGCCGGGCAGGATGAATGTCGTTGCCGATGCCTTGAGTCGGAAGGTGGCGGTCAGTACCTTGATGTTGAGGAAGTGGAGGCTCTGGGAACAGGTGCCCGAAGTATCCTTCAGGCTCAAGATTCCCCAGGAGCGAGGGTTGGCAGTGCTTGCGAGTCTGACTGTCACTCCTGCTATCCGTCGTCAGGTGACAGAGGCTCAGCATGCGGACCCTGAGTTGCCCCGGATTCTTGCGATGGCTGATGTGGAGCTCGGCGAGGACGGTGCTGCGAGGTTTCGTGGCAGGTTGTACGTCCCAGCGGAGGAGCAGGTTCGTCGTGCGGTGTTACGCGAGGCTCATGGGAGCAGGTACACTGTGCACCCGGGTGCGACGAAGATGTATCGGAACTTGCGGAGGCAGTTTTGGTGGCCTGGCATGAAGAGAGATGTCGCCGAATTTGTGGCCAGGTGCCTGATCTGTCAGCAGGTGAAGGCGGAGCATCAGCGACCAGGAGGTACTCTCCAGCCCTTGGATGTTCCTGCTTGGAAGTGGGACCATGTGACCACGGATTTTGTGGTGGGGTTGCCAAGGACCCCGAGTGGGCAGGACAGTATTTGGTTACTGGTGGATCGGCTGACGAAGGTGACTCGATTGTTACCGGTCAAGGTCAGCTGGAGCGTGTCCAGGTTGGCTCGTCTGTATGTGGAGCGGATCGTTCCGTTGCATGGGGTTCCCATTTCGATCGTGTCGGATCGAGATCCGCGCTTCACTTCTGGATTCTGGAGGAGTTTCCAGCGAGCTCTTGGCACGGAGTTGGCATTTAGCTCGGCGTATCATCCACAGTCAGATGGTCAGTCTGAGAGGACCATTCAGACTTTGGAGGACATGCTGAGATCCTGCTGCCTGGAGTGGCAGGGGAGTTGGATTCATCACCTACCGTTGGTGGAGTTTGCCTATAACAACAGCTATCATTCGAGCATCGGCATGGCTCCCTATGAGGCTCTGTATGGGCGTCCTTGTCGGACTCCGCTTGATTGGTTTGAGGTGGGTGAGCGTGTTTTGACGGGACCGGAGTTGGTGCAGCAATGTGTGGATGTTGTGCACCTGGTTCGTCAGAACATGTTGGCGGCCCAGAGTCGGCAGAAGAGCTATGCTGACCGTAGGCGGCAACCCCTCGAGTTCGCCGTGGGCGATCATGTGTTCTTGAGAGTTTCTCCGATGAAGGGGGTGATGCGTTTTGGACGGCGTGGGAAGCTGAGTCCCCGCTACATTGGTCCTTTCGCGATTGTGGAACGCATCGGTGAGGTTGCTTACCGGTTGCAGTTACCTCCTGAGTTGGCGTCGGTGCATGACGTGTTCCACGTCTCGATGTTGCGGAAGTATATGCCCGATGACTCTCATGTGCTCGAGTTTTCTGTTTGGCCTGAGGTGACTCCAGATCTTTCTCTCCCAGAGTTTCCGATCCGCGTGGAGGATAGGCGAGAGCAGCGCCTGCGGAACAAGGTCATTCCCTTGGTGAAGGTCGTGTGGCAGCGACACTCTGGTGGTGAGGCTTCGTGGGAACGTGAGGACGAGATGCGTCAGCAGTTCCCGTATCTGTTTGAGTGAGTCTTCCTCTTCTTTCCCCTTTGGTTGTTCTCAATTTCGAGGACGAAATTCCTTAAGGGGGGAGGGCTGTAATATCCCGGACCTTTCGGATCCTTCTTCGTGGGTCCCGGATCTGGTTTTCGGAGCGTCCAGCTCTGTTGTGTCCGAAATTTCGTTTCGGACATCTTTCGTGTTCGGATCGGCGCGATCCGGAGTCGTTTCGGAGGCCCGGAGGCGTTCCGCGGCTTTTCCGCGTGTGTTTTCCGATTCCCGGTGTGTGTTTCGGCTTTTCCTTCGGACGCTCGCTGCGGGTTAACTGGGCCGTTCACCCGGGCACGAGTGGTACCGTTGCGATCGGTGCGTTCCGAGGATTCCAGAAATGTATTTTTCTATTTTTCGGTATTTTTTCGAAAATTCGGATTTTCTATAAATCCTAATTCCTTTTTCTTTTCTTTCCCTTTTCTCTTTCTTCTTCCTCTCCCTCTCTCTCGCGACCGTGAGCCCCCTCTCTCTCCCTCTCTCCCATTCGGACGTGGCGAGCCCCTCTCCGGCTACGGACGGCGGCGGGGCGACGGCGCGGACGCGTGGGCGACGGTGAGGCGATCTCGTGGGCGTGCGGCGAGCGTGGGAAGCGTGGGGAGTTCGTGAAGCTTCGAGCATTCTTCGTGATTCGTGATCGATCCGGCGGAGCATTCGCTCCATTGAGGTAGGGTGACGTTCCTTAGCCTCATGCCGTTCTTTTCCGTGATTTATAGGCCGCGGGGAGGCCGAGAGGGGATCATTTGAGCGTTTTTGGGTTTTTCCATGATTTGGGGAGAGCTCGCCCGATCTATGGATTCAATGCATGGATTCGTGTTTTGAGGGCCTAGAATCATGCTAGGGGTCCCCAGGGGTCTTCCCCTTTGTTTTCCCCCTCTCCTATGGAGGTATGGGGGCGTGGTTAGAATTTTTGGGCGTTCTTACCGTTTTCGGCCGCGGACTGAGAACGCGCTATACTCCAGTAGCGCGTTCTTGGAGGTCGCGCTGCCCCGACCGAGCGCGTTCATCGGAGAAGATGAACAGTTTGGCGGTTCGTGTCGCGCTATGGGGCCCTAGCGCGATCATCATTGTCGCGCTAGGAGGACCTAGCGCGATGGTCCCTGTCGCGCTAGGTATCCCTAGCGCGATGGTCCGTGTCGCGCTATGGGGCCATAGCGCGACAACCCTTGTTGCGCTAGGGGACCCTAGAGCGACATGCCCTGTCGCGCTAGGTATCCCTAGCGCGATTTGGTTCGTTGTTGGGTGTTCCCCTTGGGCCGTGTGTGCGTCCCGGGCACCCCGTGGAGTTCCGTGACCGTGCTTTTTGGTGTCCGGAAGTCCCGTTTGCCTCGGTCAGGCGTTTGACCGTGGGCAATGCGTCTGTTTCTTTTCCGACCATGGTCACCGTGCGACGGGGCTGGTGCGTGGGGTGATTCCCACACGTTGTCGATTTCGGACGTTGTTTTCCGTTGACTCGAGAGTCTACTCCTTCAGTGACCCTCCACTAGTCGTAGCCCACCAGTACGAGGTGCTGGTCTCACCTGGGAGTGGTGTACGGGCACCCACCTTTCGAGACGGTTTGTGGACCGGTTACCGTAGGCCCCTCGTCGGTAGCCAGAGTCCGGCTACGGGGGAAAACCGGTCAGAGGACCAGACCTAGTGACGCAAGGTCTGTGTGTGCACACGTGGTTGGGGGCGGTTGGACCCACGTCGACGGGCGTGACCCCAGCTAGTTACTTGTTTGTGGTTACTTGTACGGTGTTTGCGCCTCGGGTAGGACCTACCACGTCAGGCGGTTCACCTGCGGTGCGGTATAAGACGTCAGGGGACGCTACCGGCTGTGCTTCTAGTGGGTGGTACTCCTGTCGAGTACGGAGTGTTAGACTGTCAGTCGTGTGTTTCCGACCTTCGGGTTTTGACGGTTCGATCGTTGAGTTTCGGTCTTCTCGTACCGTGGCACGTGTGTCGGTTTGCGTGCCGTAGGGTCTAGTTCTGTAGAGTACAGGGCTTTCCTTTCCGAGGTACTTTCCTACCGCTAGAGTAGTGGTTTCTCGTTTTTCGAGGTAGGGTTCGAGTGATCCCTACTGAGTCTTGTTCTGAGACTCATTCCCTGCGTGTTTTCACCGTGTTTCAGGTGAGGCGCCACCTTCGGGGAGCGCGTCAGGAGCGCAGCGTGGTGCGGGTGCCCAGAGGTAGCGCCAGAGGTCAGAGCCGGGGGATGCCCCGTGTAGCTGTACTTTTCTTTCTTGTCACTGTATTAGTCGTGGACTGCTATTATTATTGTTCTTTATTGTGGACCATGTAAATTGTTAATTTATTTCCTGCTTAATATTATAACTGTTTAATTTCTGCAATTATCTGTGATGCTTATGTAATTTCCACACCATCCTTTTAACCCTTCCGAGTCTTCGGACTCGTGGGTGGCGGTACGAGTCTCGGGTTATCGGGCCTTCCCGGTAATCGGATTCTCGGGTCGTTACACCCTCTCTCTCTTCTCCCACTCTCTCCTCTCACTCTCTCCTCTCTGGCGGCCGACGGACCGAGGCGAGGGCGAGGCGGGGCGATGCGGGCGAGGAGGACGGCGAGGATGGGTCGAGGATCGAGGCTCGAGGGCGCAGTGAAGCTCGGCCGTGAGTTCGTGGAGCGGCGAGGCTTCAACGGCGTTTTCTTCGTGGATCGGCATCCACGGTGCGCGAAATCTTCGGTAGAGGTAGGGTGATGGACCCCCGGCTCGTGCTCTTTCTTTTCCCGCAAGTTTCATAGGCTACGGTGAGCCGAGCGGGCCAAACGGGGTGATTTGGGCAAAATCCATGTTTTATGGCTTGTGGGCCGATCTCCCGTTTCATTGCGTTTTTGGCCGATCCGAGGCCGTAGATGCATGCTAGGGGTTATTTGGGGGCTTCCCCTATGTTTTCCCCCTCATCCGTGGATGTTTGGGGGCGTGGCGTGGATTTTTGGGGTTTTCCCGCCGTTCTCGATTTTCCGAAATGGTCGCGGTCCACCAGAAACCGCGTTCATTGGTCGCGGTCTTGGGAGAACCGCGTTCATCCTTTGTGTTTTGGTCGAGGAGGCCTTCGAGCGTCGCGGTCGTGCGATAGACCGCTTTGGTCTAGTCGCGGTCATGGGATGACCGCTACTATCTGGTCGCGGTCCTCGGGCGACCGCTACCAGCGGGGTTGCGCGTGGCTTGTTGCGGTCGTGAGGTGACCGTGACAGCATGGTCGCGGTCTCCGGTCGACCGCTACCATCTGGTCGCGGTCCCCGGTCGACCACTATCTGGTCGCGGTCACCAGGTGACCACTACCACGTTCTGGTTTCTGTTTGCGCTGTTTTGACCTCCGGTCAACCCGGTTGTGACCCAGTGGTTGACTTTAGATCTCGTGAGTGTCTCGGACACCCCGTGGAGTTCCGTGACCGTGTCTTTGGGTGTCCAGAGGTCCCACTTACCTCGTTTTGCGTGTCGTGAGCTTAAGGGTCCGGGTGACCTTTTAGAGTCCCGATTGTGTTGTGTTGGTCTCCGGTCGACTCGGTTGTGACCCAGTGGTCGACCTCCGGCCTTGTGAGTATCCCGGACACCCCATGGGTTCTGTGTCCGTGTTTCTGGGGTGTCGGGAGGGACCATGTTACCTCGATTAGCGTGCCCGCAGGTGTGGTGGGTTCGGGTGACCTCACGTGTTCCAGGCTTTCGTGTTACGCTCGATCGAGTCACCGTGTATTGGTGTGTGTGCGGTGGGGTCTCCCCCGCATATCGTGGGTTTCTTTGGTCGGCGATTCCCATGTGGGCCACGTGTTTGGCCTTGGACTGCGAGTCCAGTTATCCGGCCTGGGGCTAGAGGTTTCCCGCTTGCTACAAGATGGGGAATCGTCGTGGTGGCTTGTGTGCTGCCTTGGGAATCGTGCTTTTGTGGTTTCCGCATTGGCGTGCCTATGGCCTGTGAACCGCGAGTCCATGTCCTAACTTGGGACTGGAGGTCTCCTGAGTTCCCAGGTGGGGGAATGGTCTCGGCGATTGCGATTCGCCTCGTGAGTCATCGCATTGTGGTTTTGGACCTAGGGATTAGGCCAGATTGACGGCTCAGTGCTGTCATGTGCAACGGTCTCGACTCTGAGTCGTGTGACTCAAAGACCGTTGAGTTCAGTAGGTCTAGTGGACCATCTAGAGTATGGTGGCGTCGTGCCACCTGTTACTTCGCGATACTCGCAATGGGTGCGTGCGTGGTTTTCTGTGTCCATGTTCTGTGACACGTCCACTAGTCGTAGCTTCCCACGGCACGCGTGTGCTGGCTCGCCTGGGAGTGGCTGAGCGGCGTACCCGAGAGAGGCGGTGAGTAGGCTGGTTACCGCAGGGCCCCCGCGTACTTTCGAGTCCGGGTTTAGGGGGAAATACCAGCTAGAGGACAGGCCTAGGGCGTATGGTCTGAGTGTGCACACGAGGCTGAGGGTTCGGACCCGCACTGACGAGCGTGACCTCAGCTAGTCCTTGTTTTGCGGTTACTTCTGGTTACTGAGTGTGTCTGAGTCTCACGCCCGGGGCGTAGCAGCTAGACACTTGTGGCGCAGTGTAAGACGTCAGGGGACGCATCCGGTCGTTCTTATAGTGGGTGGTGCTCCTGTCACGTGACGTGGGTTGTCGTGCACCGGGTTTTGTTTCTGTCCGCGGGAGGGGACTTCGTGAGTGGTTTCGGGAGTGTTCCCGGAGTCGAGGTCTGGGGTTTCCGGTGAGCGTCACCGAGGGCCTTTCTCCAGATAGTGTTGTGTTCACGACGGTGAGGTCGTGACCGTGTGGTTTTGGCTTGGGCCCTTTTGGTGAGGGCAGGCCTCCGCTACAGAGGTTTCGTGGCGTTTTCCTTGTAGCGTGGCTAGGGCGGTTCGTGTCTGGTGGTCCCCGATCGTGGAATCGGGTGGTCGGGTGCGTGGCTTGGTTGTCCCCCGACGGGAGACTGGGTCGTGTTTTCTGGTACAGTAGGAGTAGCTGTAGTGCCGAGTTTTTGACCGGCCACCTGTTTGTTGTTCCTGCTGTAGTTGTAACTTTCCTTTCCGCTACCGCCGTTGTTTCCAGTTGGGGTTCCGCGGGATCCCTGCTGAGTCTCTGTTTTGGAGACTCATTCCCTGCTTTTCAGGTGTGGCGGTTCTTCCTTGAGGTTCGAGGGTGCGGAGCGGAGGTTCTCAGTTGCCAGCTTGCCGGCCCGAGTGTTCACTTGGCATGTGGTACGTTTTACTGCTTTAGACTGTACTTTCTGTTGGACTGGACTCTGTTGTAGCTGTAGTTTTTTCAGCTAGTTATTGTTGAATTGTCCTGCTTTATTTCCTATTTCTTTGTGCCTCCACACTCCTTTTAGCCCTTCCGAGCCCTCCCGGCTCATGGGCGGCGGTGCGAGTCTCGGGTTATCGGGCCTTCCCGGTAATCGGATTCTCGGGCCGTCACACCTGACCTCGGCAGTCGTACCGCCGTAGCAGTAGACGTCCCTTCACCTGACCCTCAGGGGGCGTAACCATCGAGTTGTCGTGGGCGGTTTATAAGAAGTATCGAGAGATTCCCGTAAACCACACCCACATCTTGCCGGTTGCCGCACTCCATCGTAGGCGTCTTCCTCCCCTTTTGCCCAGTGAGGATCTTTCTTTCTCTGTCATTCTTTCTTCCCGTAGCGATGCGTGCGGGTAGGAGAGTTCTTGCTGTCGAGTCTTCCTCCTCGGAGGATATGCCCCTTGGCCGAGGCGGAGTACCGAGCACCTCGGGTGCGGGTAGTAGTCGGCCTGATTCTCAGCCTCTAGTAGCATATAGGGTATTTCATGGCCTGCGGGAGACCTTCCAGATCCCTCCTGAGTACGACATCATCTTCCCCACTATGGGAGACGACATAATGAGTTACCCCCCTGGCGGGATCATGATCCCGGTGGGTTAAGGCTGATCCTCTCCCACTACAGAGGGTTCTTTCGGGCGGTCAGCCCTTGCAGCCCGAGGACTCGCCGGTGGGGGCGACTGGTGTCCCGGGCATCGTCGACCTCATGGTACGGAGTGATCACTGGCACGAGCACGTAGGGGAGCTGGGTCCTGGTGTCGTGGACGAGTTGACAGCTATTTCCGCGAAGACCGTGTGCCTGGTCGTCAGCGCCTTCGGGCTGTGGAGGCACCGCTTCCTTGATGTCATCCGCGAGCTGGCAGTCAGTCAGGCCCTCCAGGCGGGGTCCGAAGGGCACTGGAAGGAGTCCGAAGTCGCGAACGCCGGGCTCCAGGAGCAACTATCCGAGTTGGAGTTGGCGCTATCCGGGATGGAGCGCGATGCGGCCATCGAACACGCAGCCAAGCTGGAGGCGGAGGCCCGGGCCGTGAAAGCTCGCGTCGAGGCGGAGCTCGCCAAGCTGCGCACGTCCCTGTCCTCGGCCAGCGAGGAGGATGTGGGGGCCTTCCGTTCTTCCTCTGCTTACCGGGCCGAGCTGACGGAGGCGACCCTGGAATACTACGGGGCGGCACGTGATCGCGGCTTCCGGGAGGGGTGGAGTGCTACCGTGAGGGCCACAGCGGAGCACTTTGACCTCAAGGCCCCAATCCTGCCTCCTCCTTCGAATCCGTACGGCTCGGAGGCCGACGACGAGGAAGAGGGGCCTGACCCCTTAGAGGCAGGCGTCGAGCGACCAGTGTCGAGTGCGGGCAGGCCTGCGGAGGCTGCCGTGGTGGACTTGAGCGACGAGCCACCTCATGCTGATGCCGCTGCTGTGTGTGTGCCTGCTGAACCCAGGGCACGTGATGATGTAACCGGGGCAGGTCCTTCAGAGGATGCCCCTTGCTGCCTTTTCCTTTTCCCTGTACTTTCCGAGGCAGTAGCCTCTTTTTTTTGTAATTTCTCTCTTTTGGGAATGAAAAGCTTTCCTTTTTTTTTTTCAAATCTTCGAGATTTCTTCCGTGTATTTCCTTCCTCCGAACCGTCGCGAGATCCTCTGGGGATACGAAACGGTGCCCTTAATGAGAGCTTCTGAGGGAGCGCGACTTTCGGGATCTGTCGCCTCGACTTCTACGGATTTGATTGAGGCGGTAGGAGCCCTCATACTTCTGGGGACTTGGCTTCCACTATAAATAGTGGCCTTCCGCAGTGTTCCATCGGTCGTCTTGTGCCAACGAATCGTATAGTAGGTAGGCTCCACGGAGAATATCCTCAGGAGAGTCTGGTACTTCGTCGGATGATGAATCTCTATCGACTCGTCGTCAACCTTTGGTCCTCCGGGGGAATCCAGCACCGGCACCATGGCGGTCGTGGCCTGCACCTGGAGAGGATATCCCGGTTCTTGAGCAGTACAGGCTCAAGTACCTGGACGACTGGCGGGAGGCCTTGGAGAAGGTTAACCACTTGTACGCCGGCAGGGGAATCCTGCTTCTTGAGTCGGATAAGTTCCGTCCTTGACGGGACGAGAAGAGTCAGGGTAATACTGTCTTCTAGTCTTTAGTTATTTTCTTTTCGCTCATCTTCGTGGTGTATGACCGTTGTTTGCTCTTTGCAGGTGCTCGGTGAGATGCTCCTCGTTGTTGGAACATCTTCCTACTTTCTAGTAGGAAGGATCGTAAGGAAGGGTGGAATCTGTTTTCCATTCTCCCACTTAGTGGGCCTGGCCCTGCTGCTTGGACGACGGCGGTGGGCTCCTCGCTTTGTAGGCATGGTCAGCACGTCTCTCCCCACCGCTGCTGTCGCACGTTGTCCGCGGCGAGGCGCAAGACAACCTCTCCTTTCAAGGGAGGTGCTGGCGGTTGTCGGGGCAGCGGGGGCTTGTTCGCCAGTCTGGAGGCATGGCCAGTTCGCCGAGGTGGCCTTCCTCATGTGTTGGCCTCGTGGTACCGCTGCCTCCGCCGGCTTGCGTCGGCCTGCTTGTTCCTTATAACGGGTGGACTTCGCCTGCTTTCTTCCGAGCGCGGGTAGTTGGGGCTACTGGCCAAGTTTTCCTCATGCATGTTTTCTACCAGTGAAGCCATTTGTTGGCCTGAGGGCTTTGTCCCTCTTCTCTGGCATAGGAGGCTTCTCCGCAGGTACCCTACCACCGAACAAAAACTGGGTACACCTACGCCTGCTTGAAGATTAGCATGATCGTCGACAGAGGATGGTGTCTGGGAAGCGAGTCGTTGGAGTCATACGTCGCCATCGTCGAGCACTTTTGCTTCTCCATGTACTTATATCTGGCCCGTGTGAGGGTACTTTGCCACTTTTCTGGCAACTTGTACGTTGACTAAAGAAATATAAATTCTTTTATTCTGAGCCGATATTGATGTGTACCTTTTACTGGAGTCCTTCTGCGTGCTTCTCTGGGCGATCCTCCGTACTCGTCTTCCACGGTGCTCGTGTCCTCTGCAAGGACCCTTAGGTCACCATTTCATTTTTAAGGGGAGCAGTGCTCGTCTCTAGGGAACCCGTAAGTTACCTTCCTCGTTTTCAAGGGGAGCCATGCTCGCCTATAGGAAACCCTTAGGTTACCTTATCATTTTCAAGGGGAGCGGTGCTCGCCTCTAGGGAACCCGTAGGTTACCTTCTCGTTTTCAAGGGGAGCGGTGCTCGCCTCTAGGGAACCCGTAGGTTACCTTCTCGTTTTCAAGGGGAGCGGTGCTCGCCTCTAGGGAACCCGTAGGTTACCTTCTCGTTTTCAAGGGGAGCAGTGCTCGCCTCTAGGGAACCCGTAGGTCACCTTTTTCATTTTCAAGGGGAGCCATGCTCGCCTCTAGGGAACCCGTAGGTCACCTTTCTCGTTTTCAAGGGGAGCAATGCTCACCTCTAGGGAACCCGTAGGTCACCTTTCTCATTTTCAAGGGGGGCAGTGCTCGCCTCTAGGGAACCCGTAGGTCACCTTCTCGTTGTTCGTGGGCATCTTACCCTAGTGGAGTACGGCTGGTGACGTTTTACTGGAAGTATTTCTTGAGGTTGACGGAGTTCCACGTCCTGGGTACCTTTCTCCCCCCAAGCGTCACTAGCTTGTACGCTCCTTTGCCGAGTGCTTCTACTACCCGGTATGGTCCTTCCCAGTTGGGTGCGAGTTTTCCCGCGGCTCCTCGCGGGTCAGCCTCGCTTGCGCGCCGTAGAACCAGATCTCCGGGGAAGAAGTGTTGCTCCTTAACCCGGGCATTGTAATACTGCGCCAGCTTCTGCTGATATGCCACGAGTTTTATCTGGGTGTTGGTTGTTCTTTCCTCGAGCCAGTCAAGGTTTTCTCGCATCGCCTGGTTGTTTCTGGCCTCATCAAACTGTCCTACTCGTAACGAGGGGTTGAATATCTCCACCGGGACTACCGCCTCGGCTCCGTAGGCGGGATGAAAAGGCGTCTCCCCGGTGGCGGCTCTAGCGGTGGTTCGGTGAGCCCATAGGATGCTGGGGATTGAATCGATCCATGCGTTTCCTGCTTGATCCAAGCGAGTCTTGATGTCGTGGAGTAGAGTTCGGTTGGCATTTTCTACCAACCTGTTGGCTTGGGGATGTCCCACCGAGGTGTAGTGGTTCCAGATCCCCAACTCCGAGCACTTCTTCTAAAAGGCGGTGCTCGCGAACTACCTGCCGTTGTTGGTAGTGAGAACTCTGGGAATCCCAAATCGGCAAATGATGCTTCGTAGCACGAATTTCCAAGCTGCTTCGCTTGTTATCTTTCCCAATGGTTCGGCTTCGATCCATTTGGTGAAGTAGTCTATGGCGACTATGAGGAATTTCTTCCTCCCTTGAGTTTCAGGGAAGGGCCCTAGTATGTCGATCCCCCACCGCGCAAACGGGCGAGGCTCTGTCAAAGCGTGGAGCTGTGTCGCCGGTTGGTGGTGCAAATGGGAATACTTCTGGCATTCGGGGCACCTTCGAACGTAGTTGAGGCAGTCCTGCTATAAGGTGGGCCACCAGTATCCTTGTCGGATCAGTGTCCTCGCGAGTGCTCGCCCTCCCACATGACTCCCGCAGAGTCCTTCATGGACTTCTTGGATGGCCTGGCTGGCTTCCGTGGGGAAAAGGCACTTGAGTAGGGGAGCTGAGAGGGACCGACGATATAGTCGGCCGTCCACCATAGTGAAATGGGCCGTTCTCGCACGCGTGCGCCGTGCCTCGGCGTGGCCGCTGGGGAGCTGTTGCCGAAGGAGGAAATCGAGCAGAGGATCCATCTAGGAGGGTTCATAGTTGATGGAGTTTACCTGGAGCGTTGGATCGTCTATGCTCGGTGCGGACGATTCCTCTATCAGGATCGATCTCGAGCTGGAGACCGTAGTGGCTGATGCCAAACGGGAGAGAGCGTCTGCTCGGGCGTTTTCTTCGCGCGGGATGTGGACCACTTCGAAGTGGGCGAACTCGCACGCCGCCACCTTGGCCTTCCCCAGATATTTCATCATAGAGGGGTCTCGGGCCTCGAACTCCCCCCTGACCTGGTTGGCGATGAGCATGGAGTCGCTATATGCCCGCACGCTTGACGCCCCTAGGTTTTTTGCCATGCGTAGCCCAGAAAGGAGCGCCTCCTATTCGGCCACATTGTTCGTGGTCTGGAAATTGAAACGCAGGGCGTACTGTAGCTCTACTCCTTCTGGTGAGACTAAGACCAGCCCCGCGCCGCTGCCCGCGGCGCAGGAGGATCCGTCAACGTATAGCTCCCAGGCGGGCCCAGAGGCCTGCTCGGGTGAATTCTCGGCGGGTAGGGTGCATTCGGCGACGAAATTTGCGAGCACCCGGGCCTTGATCGATGTCCTCGTTCGGAACTTGATGTCGAATTCTCCCAACTCGATGGTCCACTTGACCATTCTTTCGGACGCATCAGGGTTCTGAAGGATTTATCGGAGGAGCTGATCGGTGAGGACGGCGATCGGGTGGGCCATGAAGTATGGTCGTAGCTTGCGAGCAGCTGTAATCAACGCGAGGCCAAACTTTTCAGCCCGTGAGTACCGGAATTCTGGTCCTTGTAGTGCTCGGCTGACATAGTAGACGAGCTTCATGACTCCTGCCTCCTCCCGGGTGAGCACAGCACTCATGGTGCTGGGTGTCACAGACATGTATAGGAGCAGCTGTTCCCCCCCTTGGGGTTTAGCGAGGATAGGAGGCATTGTCAGATATCGCTTCAACTCTTCAAACATCTGCTCGCACTCCTGATCCCAGTCTATCCATCCCTTCTTCTCCGGTGCTAGGTTGGCCTGCTTGATCAGCCGGAAGAAGGGCAGACATCGGGCGGCGGCTCGGGATAAGAACCGGGCCAGAGCGGCGACGCGTCCTGTAACGACCCGAGAATCCGGTTACTGGGAAGGCCCGATAACCCGAGACTCGTACCGCCACCCACGAGCCCGAAGTCTCGGAAGGGTTAAAGGAATGGTGTGGAGACTACACAAGCATCACAAATAATTACAGAAATGAACAGTTATATTATTAAGCAGAAAATAAATTAACAGTTTACATGATACATGGTCCACAAGATAACAATAAAATAACAACAGCAGTGGTCCACAACTAGTACAGAGACAAGAAAGAAAAGTACAGCTACACGGGACATACCCCGGCTCTGACCTCTGGCACTAACGCTGGACACGTGAACCACGCTGAGCCTCAGACGCGCTCTCCTGAGGCCGCGACTCACCTGAAACACGGTGAAAATAAGTAGGGAATGAGTCTCGGGATAAGACTCAATAGGGATCACTCGAACCCTACCTCGTGAACGGAGAAATCGCTACACTAGCAGTAAGCGAGTACCTCGGAGAGGGAACCATGCTGTCTACAAAACTCCGATCTTCTGGCATGAAAGCCAACACGCATGCCACGGAGGAATGACCGGAACACCACGGCTAACATGACAAAACCTGAAGATCGAAGTCTCAACGACCAACAGTCTGTCACTACCGACTCGATAGGAGTACCTCCCACTAGAAGCAAGGCCGAAAGCGTCCATTGACGTCTTAGTCCGTGCCTCAGGTGTCTCCCTCCGGCCCAGCGGGAACTGAGACACCGTACAAGTAATCACAAACATGTGACTAGCTGGGGTCGCTCTCGTCAGCATGGGTCCAACCGCCCCCAACCACGTTTGCACACACAGACCGTGCGTCCCTGGTCTGGCCCTCTGACCGGTTTTCCCCTCAGCAGGACTCTGGCTGGTGGACGCGAGGCCCGACAGAAACCGGTCCACAAACCGTCTGTAAGGGTAGCCTCTGCACCACTCCCTGATGGGACCACCCGCGTGTAAGCATGCTACGACTAGTGGAGGGTCACTACGGAGTAGACTCTCAAGTCAACGAAAAATAACGTCCGCATCCGACGACATACGAGGACCGCCCCACGTACCAGCACCATCGCACGGTGACTACGGTCGGAGCAGAAACAAGGTTGCAAACCACCCGGGGCGACCCAGAGCCTGACGGTCTACCCTAGACGCGTCACAGGCTCTGACGGTCTAGGCAGGACCGTCACAATCACCTGACGGCCCAACGCAGGGGCGTCACACGCTCGGTGCAAAACAGAGCGTAACGCATCTACCATGGTGCGTTACAATCTGTGACGCGCCTACCCTGGTGCGTCACAAGACAACAGAGAACAGCTGTGACGCGTGCCACTCGGTGCGTCACAGCGTGTAACGGACCAACCCTGGTACGTTACAACGTGGGAATGCGTCTGCTCTAACGCACCCACATAGGGGCGTCACATGGCTGTGATGCGCCAAGCCAGGTGCGTCACATGCCTTGACCCCCAACGGTCGGCAGCCAACGGTCGAACGCCCCTGACGGTCCAACATAGGTGCGTCACTGCACTGTGGCAGTCTATCGTGGGACCGTCACAGCCCACAGACCCCACTTGGCTGCACTCAGGGCTGTAACGCACCCATCTGGGCGCGTTACATAGTGTGACGGTCACTGGAAGAACCGTCACACCCGCCCGAGGGTGAAACGGCACGCCCCCATGCCTCCACCGGAGAGGGGGAAATCAAAGGGGAAGACCCCTGGGGACCCCTAGCATGATTCTAGGCCATCAAAACGCGAAATCATGCATCAAATCCATAGATCGGGCGAGCTCTCCCTAAATCATGGAAAACCCCAAACCCGCAAGGAATCCCATCTCTCAGCCTCCCCTCGGCCTACAAATCGCGGGAAAGGAAGGCTAGAGGCTAGGGAACGTCACCCTACCTCAATTGCGTCCCGAGACGTGCCGGATCGACCACGAATCGTGAAGAATGCTCAAAAACCATCGTTCTTCCTTGAGCTCCCACGGTTCACGTACGCCTCCACGATCACCTCGCTGTCGCCGTCGTCACCACGCCGTCGCCCACAGCCGTCTGCAGCCGGAGGGGCTCGCCGCGGTCTCACCGGACGAAGAAGAGAGGGAGAGAGGGCGTCGCACGGTGGGGGAGAAAGGAGCAGGAAGAAGAAGAAGAAGAGGGTGGGGAAGAGAGAAAAAAAGGGGGGTATTTATAGAAAAATCCAAAAATTCCAGAAAATACCAAAAAAATAGAAAATTACATTTCCGCGATCCTCGGAACGCGCCGATCGCAACTGTACCACTCTCGCCTAGGTGAACAACCCGGTTCACCCGCAACGAGGTTCCAAAGGAATTACCGAAACACACACCAGTAATCAGAAAACACGCGTGGAAAAGCCGCGGAACGATTCCGAGCCTCCGAAATAACTCCGGATCGCACCGATCCGAACACGAAAGATGTCCGAAACGAAATTTTAAACACAATGGAGCTAGACACTCCTAAAACCCAGATCCAGGACCCACGAAAAAGGATCCGAAAGATCCGGGACATTACAACCCTCCCCCCTTAAGGAATTTCATCCTCGAAATTGAGGACAACCCAAGGGGAAAGAAGAGGAAGACTCACTCAAACAGGTAAGGGAACTGCTGACGCATCTCGTCCTCACGCTCCCAAGAAGCCTCACCACCAGAGTGCCGCTGCCACTCCACCTTAACCAAGGGGATGACCTTGTTCCGCAGGCGCTGCTCTCGCCTATCCTCCACGCGGATCGAAAACTCTGGGAGAGAAAGATCTGGAGTCACCTCGGGCCAAACAGAATCTTCGAGCACATGAGAGTCATCGGGCATATACTTCCGCAACATCGAGACGTGGAATACGTCATGCACCGACGCCAACTCAGGGGGTAACTGCAACCGATAAGCAACCTCACCGATGCGCTCCACAATCCCAAAAGGGCCAATATAGCGGGGACTCAGCTTCCCACGTCGTCCAAAGCGCATCACCCCCTTCATCGGAGAAACTCTCAAGAACACGCGATCGCCCACGGCGAACTCGAGGGGCTGTCGCCTACGGTCAGCATAGCTCTTCTGCCGACTCTGGGCCGCCAACATGTTCCGACGGACCAAGTGTACAACATCTACACACTGCTGCACCAGCTCCGGTCCCGTCAAAACACGCTCACCGACCTCAAACCAATCAAGTGGAGTACGACACTGATGCCCATACAAAGCCTCATAAGGAGCCATTCCGATGCTCGAATGATAGCTGTCGTTATAGGCAAACTCCACCAACGGTAGGTGGTGAATCCAACTCCCCTACCACTCCAGGCAGCAGGATCTCAGCATATCCTCCAAGGTCTGAATGGTCCTCTCTCACTGACCATCTGACTGAGGATGATACGCCGAGCTAAAAGCTAAATCCGTGCCAAGCACTCGCTGGAAACTTCCCCAGAATTCAGAAGTGAAGTGTGGATCCCGATCCGACACGATGGAAATGGGAATCCCATGCAACGGGACGATCCGCGTACATAAAGACGAGCCAACCTAGACACGCTCCAGCTGAATTTGACAGGTAACAACCGAGTCACCTTCGTCAGCCTATCCACCAGCGACCAAATACTGTCCTGACCGCTCGGAGTCCTCGGCAATCCCACCACGAAATCCGTAGTCACGTGGTCCCACTTCCATGCAGGAACATCCAAGGGCTGGAGAGTACCTCCTGGTCACTGATGCTCCGCCTTCACCTACTGACAGGTTAGGCACCTGGCCACAAATTCGGTAACATCTCTCTTCATACCAGGCCACCAGAACTGCCTCCGCAAGTTCCGATACATCTTCATCGCACCCGGGTGTACGGTGTACCTGCTCCCATACGCCTCGCGCAACACCGCACGATGAACCTGCCCCTCAGTTGGGACGTACAGCCTACCACGTAATCTCACGGCTCCGTCCTCGTTGAGCTCCACATCAGCCAAAGCCAAAATCCGGGGCAACTCAGGGTCCGCATGCTGAGCCTCTGTCACCTAACGGCGGATGGTAGGCGTGACAGTCAGACTCGCAAGCACTGCCAACCCTGGCTCCTGGGGAATCCTGAGCCTGACCGAAACTTCGGGCACTTGTTCCCAGAGCCTCCACTTCCTTAACATCAAGGCACTGACCGCGACCTTCCGACTCAAAGCATCGGCGATGACATTCATCCTGCCCGGCTGATAAGACAGGGTGAAGTCATAATCCTTCATAAACTCCATCCATTGCCTCTGCCTAAGGTTAAGGTCCCTATGCGAGAACACATACATCAAACTCTGATGATCAGTGAACACCTCGAACCTCTCACCATACAGATAATGCCTCCAGATCTTCAGCGCGAAGATCACAACCGCCAACTCCAGGTCATGGGTAGGGTAGTTCTCTTCGTGGGACTTTAGCTGACGAGAGACATAAGCCACCACTCTACCATGCTGCATCAACACAGCACCCAATCCGACCCCGGAAGCATATGTACACACAACAAATCCTCCCGATCCAGAAGGCAAAACCAACACCGGAGTCGAGGTGAGCAACCTCTTCAATTCTCTGAAACTCTACTCACACTCCTCAAACCAGACGAAAGGCACATCCTTCCGCGTGAGTCTAGTCATCGAGGCCGCAATGCGAGAAAAATCCTGGATAAACTACCGATAATAGCCCGCAAGCCCCAAGAAACTCCGGATCTCCGTCACAGACCTCGGCCTCGGCCACTACATTACTGTCTCGACCTTGGCGGGGTCGATAGAAATGCCATCACCAGAAATCACGTGCCCTAAAAAGTGCACCTCACGAAGCCAGAATTCGCACTTACTGAGCTTCGCATACAACTGGTGATCTCGCAATGTCTGCAGCACCACACCCAAATAGTACGCATGCTCCTCGACAGACCGCGAATAAACAAGGATGTCGTCCACAAATATGACCACGAACTGGTCTAAATACGGACGAAACACCATTTGCATCAAGTCCATGAAGGCTGCGGGGGCATTGGTGAGCCCGAAAGACATCACCAAGAACACATAATACCCGTACCTCGTATTGAACGCAGTCTTCTCCATGTCGGACTCGCGAAATCTCAGCTGATAGTAACCGGACCGCAAATCAATCCGTGAGAACACTCACGCAGACTGAAGTTGGTCGAACAAATCATCAATCCGTGGCAACAGATACTTGTTCTTAATGGTCACCTCATTCAGCTGCCGGTAGTCAATGCACAACCGCAAGCTACCGTCCTTCTTCTTCACAAACAACACGGGCGCACCCCAAGGGGAAAAGTTAGGACGAATGTATCCCTTGGCCAGCAGCTCCTGTAACTGCGCCCTCAATTCCCTCAACTCAGCGGGGGCCATACGGTAGGGAGCCTTCGCCAAAGGTCCCGTACCAGGCACAACCTCGATCACGAAATCAATCTCCCGCTGGGGAGGCAATCCAGGTAAGTCCTCCGAAAAAATATCGGGGAGCTCGCACACCACCGGGATGTCCTCGACATCCGGCTCCATCTGGTCAGTCACAACCACGGAGGCGAGAAACCCTGACAACCCGCATCAAGCAACCGACAAGCTCGAATCGCAGAAATAAGAAAGCGGGAAGAGGAAGACATGATACTAAATAGAAGGTGGGTCCGTGAAGTCATCGGAAATAAACCCTCTTCGAGCCGTAATCCACCGACGCATGATGTGCCTCGAGCCAATCCATGCCCAAAATCACATCAAAGTCCTGAAGCGGCAATGCATAGAGCCTAGCCGGCAAACTACGCCCTTCCACCCACACAGGAATCTCATCAAAGTAATACGGAGTGATCATAAAATCACCCGAAGGCAACTCTACTGCCAAATCACAAGACAACTGGGTCACCAGCTCCTCAATACTCAGCGCGAAATCCTCCGAAACAAACGAGTGAGACGCGCTAGAATCAAACAAAACCCAAGCCGCACAACCCAAAATCTGAACGGTACCTTCCACGAGCTGCGACGCCACTGCCTCTGCCCTGGTCATGTGCATGATCTGGCCTCGAGCTCTCTGCCTGCCTCCCACACTAGCTGACCTGGGTAGTGGCGGATACTGTCCCTGCTGCTGCTGCTGCCTCTGCTACTGGGGAACCTGCTGCTGTTGAGGAAACTGCTGCTGCTGCTGCCTCTACTACTGGGGAACCTGCTGCTGTTGAGGAAACTGCTGTTGCTGCTGCCTCTGAGGACAGTCACGTGCCATGTGCCCTGGCTGGTCACACCGAAAACAAACAATCGGCGCAGTGCACTGCCTACCTGGGTGATGCTCGCTACACCGTGGACACGGTCCTCGCGATCCACCCATTGATCCCTGACGCTGAAATGGGACC